>CM042482.1:40442884-41642884 GCA_023621385.1 Quercus gilva | reverse complement strand
GTCATGGGAGCAGCAAGAGATCCAACCCAAGGAAAGCTCGGCCCGAATTGGGAAGGACCCTACCGAATCACGACATGGCAGAGAAAAGGCACCTATCACCTGGAGACGCTGGACGGACGGAAGCTACCACACCCTTGGAATGCTGAGCATTTGCGAAAGTACTACCAGTAGTTACGACGACTTGAAGAAAGACTTATCTTTTTATTCCTACATTTATCATTTACTTCTAGATTTTGCTACAATAAGCCCGAATGGGCAGATTTTTACTTTGGTTTTTACTACAATAAGCCCATTTTTGGGCAGGTTATTGTTTTTAAACTACTTTTCATAGATGCATGGCAATAAGAGGAATTTACTTAGAACTACTGGAATTTCTACTTACAGGATCATATTCACAGACATGAACAAGTCCAAAAGAATTCAGCTATCAAGCTGACGGTCTAATAAAAGACCTAAAAGAATTCAGCCACAAAGGCTGATAAAAAGAGTTCAGCCATAAGGCTGACGGTCTAACAAAAGACCCAAAGAATTCAGCTATCAGGCTGACGGTCTAATAAAAGACCTAAAAGAACTCAGCCACAAAGGCTGATAAAAAGAGGTCAGCTATCAAGCTGACGGTCTAATAAAAGACCCAAAGAATCCAGCTATCAAGCTGACGGTCTAATAAAAGACCCAAAGAATTCAGCAATCAAGCTGACGGTCTAATAAAAGACCTAAAAGAAATCAATCACAGAGGCTGATAAAGATAGTTCAGCCATAAGGATGACGGTCTAAGAAAAGACAAGCCAGCTACAATGATTTAGTAAAGGGCCTAAAAATTCCGTTGTAAAGCTGACAGTCTAATAAAAACCCACAAACTAACGGTTTAATAAAAAGAGAAAAAGAATTCAGCTTCAAAGTTGACGGCCTAATAAAGAGACGCCATAAGGCCGACGGTCAAACCAAAGGCCTGAGACCGACGGGGTTGTCCCACCAACGATCCTACATGAATTACCTTAAAATCACAAAACAATCAAAACTAGACCCAAAGCCCATGAGACGGGCAAACTTAATCCAAAATAACTTTCCTAGGAATGACAGGTAAAAAGGCTGAAAAGAAGACAAGTCCATTGAACCAAAAGGACTGGGCTAAAAGTCATAAGTAAGCCAACAACTACATTTGGCTGACGGCGTCAGCATTACAACTTACAAGTAGACTGACGAAATCAAACCAACAATTAAAAGATAAGCCTTAGCCAAACAGCAAGAAAAAGTAATAAGCAATGCATATACTGAAATAAGACGAATACAAACAGAAACCCCAAAAATCAAAAGGGGCGTTTAAATATTGTTTACAGACAAATCAAAATACATCTACAAAGAACCAAAGGAAGCGTCACTTAAAAACATAATTTACTCCTTCTGGGCAGGAGGGTCATCTGCATCTAAGATCTCGACGAGATTGGAGGAAACCACTGGAGGATTTGCAGCAGGTTGAGCCAATACAATCCCGTCGCCATCACGAGGATGTACATCTTCAAGACCGTCACCTTCAGTACTGACGGTATCATTGGCAGGCGTCATAGGCACGGCGTCATCCAGTGTGATTCCAGAAAGGTCCAGCTCAGGAAAGGCTGACGCAACCTGCTTGAGGCAGTCATCAAAACCTGTTCCGTAGTGCACACCACAGGCATCAAAAAAGGAATTTGACTCCTTAAATTCCTTAACCACGTCAGCCCCGGCCTGCTCCGCCTACTTACGAAGGGCCGTCAGCTCCTGTTGCAATTTCTCCTGTTTACGGCCTGCTTCCTCCAATTTTTCCTTCGTCTCTTTTAGTTCGGTGTTCAGCAAGCGCATAGCCTCCTTGTATTGAGACTGCTGATTTGACATGTTTTTGTTGTGCTTGCTCAGACGAGCAGCGACGCCCTCCTTGGCCACGCACCTATCTTGGAGCGCCTTCACACGAACCAGGGCCTACAAAAAGTATACAACCGTCAGTCATTAAATAAAAAAAAAAAAAAAAGGGGAAGAAAAAAACCGAGGGAAAAATTACCCTTGAGAGATCAAACAAGGCTGACGCCCCCAGCTCCTCTGTCCCCAATGAATCACAAGGATCGATGTCCGTCGGCGTTATAAGTGACTCAATCTTCTCGACGGCAAAATCCATATGTGTCAACAGACAACGGGGCCCTTCCAGGACGGGACCAGAAGAAGTCATCAGCCCCTTCCCTGCCCCGTGGCCGGTCGCGGGGGTTGACTTCTCAGGGGTCTCTTTGACAGGAGTGACGGCAGCCTTTTTTAACGGACGGTCGTCTTTTCCGTCAATTTTTCTCTTTGGCACGCCTTTGGTGACGGCCTTGGGAGCAGACGAGGAGCCCACTTCTCCTTTCTTCTTTTGCTCCTCCTTTTGACGAGCAGCAGCAGCCCTGATCCGTTGCTTGGCTGACTCCATTTCTGAAAAGATCATGCGTACACATATAAGAGAAAAAGCTAACGTCAGTAATTAAAGTGACGAGATTATGCGAATAGGCTACTTACGACGGCGTGAAAATCCTTCTAACTGAAGGGCTTCAGGCGTCGGCTCAGGTCCTCCATAGTAAGAGTGAAGGGTGTCAAGCCTAATTAAATCTCGACACGCCCGCTGCCCCAAAGGGATCTCCAGAACCCGACGGATGAAGTCTCTTTGCCCGTCAGTTATTAGAGGACGAGTATTAGCTGACGGACATAAATAAGTAGAAATTAGTTAGTACCAGCAAGATATTAAAAATAACTGACGAAATTAAAAGCTGACGGGCGGAACCTGAATCCTTGACGAATGCCCAGGTATTATCAAAGTATCCCCGAGACATAGTCTTCCACTCTTCACGACGGCACACCCAGTCCGTCCCCTTAACAAAAAAGTACCTACCTTTCCAGTTTCTGTTTGAATCTGGTGTCTCCGACACTAACCTCAACTCCTTCTCCCTAACGGCAAAATGGTACATCCCCTTAGAGGATGCTAGGTGATGGGGTCTATAACAGTAAAAGAATTCATCAAGGGAGAGCTGACGGTGTCCCCCACTCAGACGACCCCATAAGACTTCAGCGCCAATAAAAATTCTCCATGAATTGGGGGCAATTTGACTGACGGATACACCAAGGAAGTCAACTAACTGACGGGGGCAATTTTTCTATCCATTTTACCTAAAAACAATATGCAAAATAATATACTTGTAATATTATTTATTTAAATATTTTGAAGTTATTGGAAATTTAATTACATTTTTTCAAAACAAGATTTCAGTTAATGATAGGTAGAAATAAATCATGCTTGGAGCCGTCAGCTTGTGATATGTCAAGGACCAAAGCTGACGGGGCTGGACGGATGATGCTGAAGACTTCAGAGCTGACGGGGGGAATTTAGTTTCACTTGAAGGTCATATAACATGGCGAGAAGCTGACGACCCTAAGGCGACGGCACTGAGCAATGCCAACAGTTGTTCATCACAAATAGGTAATAAAAGGATTACTTGTTCTCCACGCCTAGTGTTAGAGTCCTATAAGGAAAGATCCCGAGATCCCCGCTTATAAAGATTCCTATAAGGAAAGGACTTCCGCTCCAAGGAAAAGAGGTCAACCCTCTCCTACTATAAAAGCCCCAATACCCTCACAAATCAAGGTACGCATAATTAACCCCTCTCTAGCACTCTAGAGTTGAAAAAGAAGTTCTGACTTGACCTTCGGAGGGTACTTGGCCGGCACCACACCGGTGCTCTCTGTTAGGTCTTCTTCCTTTTGTTGTGCAGGTGTCGTTTCGAGCATACAAGCATTGTGCAACTCACTGGTGAAATTCACGGCATCATCAGTTAACATCACTCTATTTTATGTGAAAATCGAAAACATGAGTTTTCACACTTAAAATCGTGCTAAAATACGTTTTTTAAAAAGATTCTAAATCATCAAAATATTTTTAAATCATTTTAATATAAATAATATTATTTCACAAATTTTGGCCTCTATAAATATAATCAGGTCAAATGACACCATTCTCTCCAAGAAAAAAGAAGTCAAATGGCACCAATGCTTTTATAACGAATAGAAACAATAACTATAGCTATACAACGGATTTCCCTTTTTTATATAAAAAAAAAATTAAAAAATTAAAAACTATACAATGGATTGTTATCCAATAAATGTTGTAAATATTTATCCCATTTTTTATTATCTAAAAGCATTCACATCTTGAAATGCAAAAAATAAAAACAAAAATAAAAATAATAATAAATAATAATAATAATCTATATATATATATATATCATATCATCATATTATATATAATAAAAGTTGGGCTTAGACGCCGTGATTGCGCCAAGTGGCATCACCAAACTGAAGAAATTTTGTTAGATTTTTAGATTTTAGAAAGAAAAAATGGATATAATTTTTTTTTTCTTATCTTCTTCTTCTAAAATTTCTAAGTTGATAAAAATCTTAATTTAATTACAAACCAAATTCTTTTCTTCATCTATTTCCTCTTAATTTGATTACAATCCAAAATCTTCATCTTCATCTAATCCCTTTTTTTTTTTCATTTAAATTACTACACCTATTGCTACACGTAAAAAACGAAATTAAAAAAAAAAAGAACGTGATATTGAAAAGCTTCTTAATTTGATTACAATCCAAAATCTTCATCTTCATCTAATCCTTTTTTTTTTTTTCATTTAAATTACTACACCTATTGCCACACGTAAAAAATATAAATATATATTTAAAAAAAAAAAAAAAAACGTGATATTGAAAAGTTGAATCCAAGAGAAATTGAGTTAAGCTAAAACTCTAAGTCTACTAAATGGATATAATTTTTTTCCTTAACTTCTTCTCCTATTATTTCTAAGTTGATAAAAATCTTAATTTAACTAGAATCCAAATTCTTTTCTTTATCTCTATTTCTTTTAATTTGATTACAATCCAAAATCTTCATCTTCATCTAATCCTTTTTTTTTTTTTTTTTCATTTAAATTACTACACCTATTGCTACACGTATATATAAAACAGTAATGTGATATTTAATTGAGCTAACATGATTATTTTTTACACCTCCAAAAATTAAGTTTGAATCCAAGAGAAATTGAGTTAAACTAAAACTCTACTAAGTCTACTTTACTCTATTATTTAAGAATTAATTTTTAGTATTATTTGTATTTGTTAAACGGAAGCCCCAGTGGATGATGTATTTACTTTTGGAGGTGTTTTTGTAAATGATTTGAAGCTTGATTTTGGCTGTCATTAGAGAATACGTCATCGTCTCATGGTAATGTATATTAGATTCTTTTAGATTTGCAATACTTCCATAGAAAGCAGCATCCAGTTTGCTATCTCTTGGCATTAGTAATGATGAATATCTTTTAATTTATGGAATTTTTACTTTGGTCAAAATTTTTTCACTGAATCTATTTGGGATGGAACTCATCTACCATATGAAATTAGGAGATTTATGTGAGAAGATATATCTTCATTTTTTTTTTTTTTTGAGTATCTATTTAATAATTTCTTAAATTATATGAATTTTTTTTTTAATTTTAGATAATGCAATTCAACTTGATTATTGATAGAATTTTTTGATTTGGTGTTCTTAATTGACTAGGCAGATTATTTCCTCACTTATGGCAACATTAAAATGGTTATGACTGGTAATTTATAGGTAAACATTTACATTGCAATCTAAATACTTACATTTTTGTAATTTATGGAATTTGTTTTTGGTCATTTATACAAGAAATTTATATATGATTAGCACTTTCTGCTACTATGCATGCATGCTAGCAAGTATAATGGAAATATTTCAGGTGCTATATATATATATATATATAATTACAATTTTACTACTAAGAGCTTTTAGAAATTTAAAACTTATCATAATTTTTTAAAATATTTTATAATATCTTTTTTGCCCAAAAAAAAAAAAGTTACATAATATACATTTTCCATGTAACTTAATTTTTAAAAATATTTTTACTATTTTTTTTATTAGATTTGATTATATTATCAAAAAATATATATTTTTAGATAGAAACAACACAACCTAATTATTTTTATCAACTTTCTCAAAAAAAATTATATAGTTATTCTTATCAACTTTTTCTCTATTGTTTTATTAATTTTTTAGATAAATACAAAAGCTTAATTGTGGATATGAAACTTTTTAGGTTTTTCTTTATTTTTATCTTCTCCTTTTGTAATATATCTTCTTCTTCATGGAATAAAAATCACGCCAGATTGTGAATCCCCGAATCTCCAAGGAAACACCTCTTCCTCTAGCTACAAAGTTATGTATTTCTTTTCTTCTCTTTTCTTTTCCATTTTTTTTTCCACAAAGCTGCATATTAATTCATGAGTAAGGAGCAATAAATTCAATGATAATAATAAATAGAGCCTTTAGGTAAATCTATAAATGTTATTTTCTATGAGTGTATGTCTTTGGTACGTGTATACATATATATTGCGTCTTATATTGTTTATAGGACCTTTTGTTTTCTATACTTTGTGTTGTCTTACTCTTATTATGAGCTAGAAACCTAGAATTTGCATTTTATAAATTTAATAGGACAAATTTTTAAACTCTTTTAAGAAATGTAGATTCATATGTTGGCTTACTTTTTAAATCATGAGTTATTCTCTTTTGATAAATAATTCTCATATATATATATATATACACAGAGAGAGAGAGAGAGAGAGAGACAAATACACACATGTTGTGGTGGTTACCTAATGATGTACAATATATTTTATTCAAACACACTACATATATTATGTATTAGGATAATTAATTTAGAGTTTCAAGTTTCTCACTACTTAATTAGTAAAGTATTTCATAAATAAACCCCCCTTTTTTTTACATTCAATTCTAATTAAAATAATTTTTCATTTTTTATAATCTATATTTAACATCAAAATATATATTTTAATTTATATATGATTTTTTATCTAAGACATTTAATTCACATGTGATTTTTTTATTAAACCGTGCATCGCACGGGCATAATACTAGTATATATATAAAACCAAAGCCTCTGCTGATACCATAATTTTTCACGTCAGCACAATACAATATTTAAAATTAAAAAATAAAATTAAAAACACTATTTTTCTCTCCAAAACCTAATACTTATCTCTTTTTATTTTTTTGGATAAAACCCAATATTTTAAGCTAAATTTAATCTAAAGATGATTATTTAAAAAAAAAATCTGCAATAAAAAGATAAGTATCGGGTTTATTGCAATAAACCCAAAAACAAAGTTAATTAATTTTTTAAAAACCCTACAACCAAACTTCTTGAACTCTACATAATGGAATATAATTTTTTTTATTTCAAAATCTTTTGATCATGCGTTAATTTAGTTTTTTCTATTAGATAACAACAAATAATTAAATATATATATATCACTATATGCCACACCCACACATACCATTATGCCCTGGTGCTATTCAAACTCCTAAGTTTATTTGGGACTCTAATTTTATCGTTTAATTTTTTTAAATAATATAATTTTCTATCATATATATATATATATATATCAAACTATTCCCTCTACCGTCAACTTTTTATCTTCAGCCGCAGTCAAGATAATTTATAATGATCTATTTTATTTATTTTGTCAATTGATAAAATGTTACTGCAATTTTTATAAAGAATCCTTACTTATTATTATTCCTTTTTTTTAATATCATTCTTTTATTATTTTTCATGTGAGAGAGAGTCTTTCTGCCTTATGTTACCTACTATGGTTGGTACTGGGAAACCGGCACTTTCATATAAAATGTGAAACAAATCAATGTAAAACTCAACAACAAACGTATTAAAAAAACTCTTTTTCATCCCAAAAACAAAGTTAATTAACTTTTTAAAAATCCTACAACCATGCCACAAAAATGTGAAACTTAGAAACCCTAAGCAAACCAAAAGTCTTTGAATTAACATGAAACTCAAAAACAAACGTAAAACCCAAAAATCCAAAAATCCTACACTTACAATCCAAAAACGGTCACAACATCTTCTCTGTCGCTATTACCTAGCCACCCATGTGTGAGCCACACTAATATTTTTCTATAGTGTAATCATTTTTTTTTAATGTTTCAATAATTTCTTATCTCTAAATCTATTCTTTAATTTTTGGAAGTTATAACATTTGAATTTTTGGATTAATTTTTTGCACTACTTGAATCTGTTTACCAGATTTCAATGACGACTATAACCATGAATTATTCTTTTGAAGGTATTTTTCTCTTATATCTCTCTGTTCTGTAGTCATAGTTTTTTTCTTTTTATAATTTGTAGGCTCTAGATCTTTTAATTCTTTAATAATTTTTTTTTCTTTTGAAAGTTTTAAAATTTGTAGCAGATTTCAATAGAAGGTGACCAAATTTTCTCTTATATTTCTCTATTTTGTATCCACATATGTTTTAACATCTGAATTTTTTAGTTTTTTTTTTTTCTTTGGCATATGTTTTCAACAAATTTCAATAGCTTTAGCCATGAATTATTGTATTTCTCTTATATTTCTCTCTCTCTATATATATATATATATATATTGTTTGATTTTTGTAATAATTGAAACTGTCTTGCAAATTTCAGCAACTATAGTTATGCATTATTCTTTTGAGGGTAGCTCATCTTTCTTTTATATTTCTCTTTTGTGTAGTCATATATATTTGTATTGTTTCAATAATTAATAGGCTTTGAATCATTTGATTCTTTAATTTTATTTGTTGGCATTTTGAAAGTTTTAACATCTACATTTTTGCATTAGTTATTGCAATATCTAAACATGTTTAGCAGATTTCAACAGTTATACCATGAATCATATATTCTTTTGAAGATAACCTATTTTTCTCTTGTATTTCTCAATTGTGTAGTCATATATATATATATATATATATATGTATTGTTTCAACAATTTCTAGGCAGTGAATCTTCTAAGTTTTTAATATTTTTTTGCCTTTCAAAAATTTTTATATCTAAAACCAATTGGTAATTTTTTCACAAGATATTACACGTTCAAGCAATGACTTTTTTACCAGATCGTAAAAAAAATTGAAGCGAAATAGGAGAAATTCATGCAATGATATAGTTTCATAATCAATTTAAGATTTTATATAATTATTTTAGTCCACCACACAAACAAGTAGGTTCCCGTGCGTAGCACGGATTTGCAACTAGTAATAATACAATATCAAAGAGTTAATTTATCTATTTTATATAATCACTGTAGAGTCACAAATTGAGGCCCAAGTCCAGGAAGAGTTCGGTTGTGGCTCAGTAAACCCAATATAATAAATTTGTAGAGAATGGGTTCAAGAACTAGGTTCTAATGAAGATAATAACGATTAGTATGGTTTTAACAGATGATCAAACAAGAACTAAACATGTAAAACTGGATAACTTCAATGTCCGAGGAGGTCATTCTTTACATAAATCAACATCATTGTTTACAAGTATAATTCTAATTGCTCTCATCTTTTTCTTCCCCTCCCCCCCCCCCCCCTTTTGTGGAGGGGTTCTCACATTATATAGTTTCCTTGGCTCATCCTCACCTTACACTTGTCAACCATTTGGGTTGCTACTTGAGTACTTGTCCCATCAGCCATCTCCTTTGGCTTTCTGTGAGTTGTAGTTGCCAGTGTAACACTGTTCAGAGATCTTCTCTACATAAATGCAGCTAGGAAAGTAGTTGTTGTGCATTTAATGTGGTGGCAGCAGCTTTTTCCTTAGATATTCCTGGGTTCTTATCTCTCTTGTACATGTATGAGAATCATCCTTGTCGTGGAAATCTCCTGGAGAGTCGCCTAAATTGCTGAAGTACAGAACCGATCAGTATTTAAACCTGTCCGAGAATGAGATTCTCCTCGGACTATCTTCTTCAACTTCATCTTTTATAATTCTGAGTTTTGGGATTCTTTTAATTACTTACCCCTCCTCGGACACATTATATCTCTAGATAAAGCTCAAGGCCCAATATACGATCCTGAGCTTTTACCCCCACAATCACTTTTACAATGCACATTATATCTCTTTTTTTTTATTTTATAATTCAGCACATTAAAATAATACTACTTTTTTTTCTATATTAAAAAAATAATAATAATAATAATAATACTTTATACACAACCTAGCAAGTAACAACAAAAGAAAAAGAAAAAAAAGAAAAAATTGCAGCCAACCCAATCCTACGGTTTAGACATTAGAGGAGAGAGTTAATAAAAGGAAATTAAAAACTTTTACTAATGCTAAAGTGAACATGTATGTTTACATGTTTACTGTAGCAAAGATACAAAATTTTTTGCAAAATGCATCATTGGATGTAGGCTTGTTTTTGTGCTTTTTTTTTTTTTTTTGTGAACGGTAACATCTATTTTGTATTTTGATGGGATATGCCTCACCAATGTAAATGCTCTATACAAATTTGACCCGTGCAGACTTATCTTATTTCACACGTCAAAATTGAACAAAGTTTTTCACTTGTTGATTCATAAAGTGTTATTTAAAATAAAATCACATAATTAATTATAAATGTCATATAATTAAAAGTATTATTTAAAAATCACGTCAAAAGTATTATTTATCATTCACTATGTAATGGATTTGATGAATTTTCCTAAAAATTAGTTTGGAGGTTATTTTTTTCTAACTTGCTAAAAGGAGTCACCAATGAGCCTAAAGAGGCACTTCTTGAAAGTGCCCAAAATATATTCCTTTACCAATTAATGCAGTGATTGGAATGACTAGTAAATGGAAATTTTACTTAAAAAAAGAAATTATATGTGACCAATCACCAACTCGATCCAATTACACGGCAAGTATAACATAATCATGAGAATCGGCCCCAATAAATTGGAATTAAAAATTAGTCAAGTCGAGTTATTCAAATTTCAAAATCTTATGGGATGCGTATAAATTACTCTTAAAGTCTAAACGGAAACCATACGATAAATCCTAAAATGTCAATGTAATAATAATGAGTTTTGACTTTTGAGTCTTGACCAAGAACTAAATCCGGAGATCCCTTATTAAAAATGTAGAGATTCGTAATTAAAAAATATATAAGTATTTCTCAAAAAAATATATATATATAATATATATATAAGTACTCAGTCTTATTGATTTTGGAAAAGCCTTTTTGATAATACTTCTCATCGTATAAGCTTTGCTAAATCTGGATATTTTATTACAGTCACAATTGCTAATTGGCCACTTTTTTTAGTACTAGGGCTTTACATGAAAGCTCATTTGTTCATAAAGAATAGACTAAGGAGAATATTTAAGGGGAGGTGGAAACGTAAACGTAATGAATAAAGGGTTTCTGGTATGTACTTGGAGGAGCACAAAAGGCACAAAAAGACATGGATATCAATAAAAGTGCAAAATTATAAAACCTTCTTTTAGAGGTCTATTTTAAACCTCCTTTTTTTTTTTTTTTTTTTTTTTGAGAAAGTATTTTAAACCTCCTCTTTAGTCTTATTTTCAAAACCTGTAGTTTCACTTTCATCCATATTGAAATTTCATATGGATGACATTAACAAAAAATAATTACTCCAATAAAAAGACATAAATATACCCATACATTAAAACTTTTTTCTTTTTTTTGGGTTGAATATATAGCACGTCATCCTTTCAAATCAATTTAGATAGAAATCTAGAATTTGGATTTATTTACATAGCACTGAAAAGAGTTCTAACTTTTAACACAAAAATACACCATAAATTTCACTTAAAAGTGGTAACTTTTAAGAGAAACACACACACAAGGAAGAAGGAAAGAGGTTTTAACACAAAGGTACTCAACAAACTCCCCTAAAAAGTTATGATAACTTTTCAGTTTTAAGTGAGAGTGGGGTAAGTTATATTACACGTAAGCACCTAATGTAACTTTAAAAGAGTTACATTACTTAACACAGTCGACTTTAAATAGATCTAATTGTTAAAATTGATCATGTCATTATTGATAATTTATTGTTTTGACATCTCAATTTATATCATTAAGAAGGGCATCTCTTGTACGGAATAAGTAGGTTGAACGCTCCGGCTTCGGTGGAATAACGGCTAACAGCAAAGGCCTACTAAGATGAAAACACTATCAAGGGTGATCGGGGTGGACCGGCCGAATACCCTCTGATAGCTAAGTTAGTTCTTTCACAAGAATGGAATTCCAACTTTTTGGGAGTAAAAATCTTAGAATCTCATACCATTGTTCGATTCGGACTAGTCTTTATATAGAGAACCTTAGAACGGTTATTTGTTTAGTAACTTTCCCAAGATTCGTGGAGACTACCGATTCCGGATATAACTTCTTCAACGGCTATATAAGTTGTAACCGCCAGTGGAAGTTAAACACTTAAGAGAAATAAGTGGCGATGATCATGGGTTGGTTAACCGCTCCAAGGTATTGTGGTTTTGAATCTTTCACATATGTGAAATAATTAACACGAGAAATTCCCAAGTGTTACGTGGTCGTCCATGCGCTTTGCCCATGGACGACCCTTCGTACACAAGTTGATGTTATGTAGCCGTCCATGCGCTTTGCCCATGGACGACCCTTTGTTAAGTTGTGTGGTCGTCCATGTGCTTTGCACACGGACGATTCTTTTGTCCAGACCGCGAGTTGATCATTTGGTCATATGGTGCTTCTGGACGATCCCTCTGGACGAACAGGAGATGGTCTTTTTTGTTATCCCATCAGGCATCATTTTTTTTCTCCCTCCTATTTATTACATTTAGGGAGGAAATGTTTCTTTGTTCGGAAATAATGAAAATTTTTATTTACTTTTTGTTTTTTTGTTTTTTTTTTTTATTTGTATTGAAGGGAAGTTCTATAATTTTCTTAGAAAGTCATTGCTTTGACTACTGTATTGGGATCAATCTTTTAGATCTGTCCTTTTTCATTAAATTATTCTTCTGAGTTAGTTGTTATTCTTTCATATTTGTTTCCATGTGTAGTATTTTGTGGATTTTGTTGCTTTAGGTATTGCACAATCTAACACACACACACACACACACATATATATATATATATGATTTCCATACCCAGATTTTTCCAACACAGTAGCTAATATATATAATAAGACGAAGAAAGCTTGATTTTGATTTGGGACCTGGGAGTGCTATTATATAGTATAAGTTTCTACTGTTTGCTAGCTGATTGCCAATGAAATCTAGTGGAGTGGGACTTGGGAGGTGAAGAGAAACAACATAATTTTTGAAGTCTGCCTGATCTTCAATGGGATTCTTGTGTCGATTTTTTTTTTTTTTACTACTTGTTATATCGGTTCCTAAATATAAAATTCTTAAGGAATATATATATATATATATATATAGGGTTGGGTTCAAGTTACACCTAGTATAACTCTAAGCAATATTACACCATCCAATAACTTGTTAATGAATTTATATTTTAAAAATTCCACCATTAGATTACATGTTCTATATGTTCTAAACATGCATATCAATTTTCATACCAATCAGATATTATTTACGATTTAATCCATAAACTCATATTTTATACATTATTTTAAATTACAAAAACTCGAATTTATGCAATTGATAGATAACATGGCTATTGATCTTTGACCACTTTGAAATTTTGCAAGCATTGAGAATATACAAAGATAATGTAATCCAACGATCGATTTGTCAAAATTCACATCCAATTAAAAAATATCGATTGGTGTAATATTGCTTAAAGTTACATCATGTGTAACTTGAACTCAATCTATATATATATTAAGAGGACTCAAAAAGTTAATTATTGCATTTTTTACTTCCAAAAATACCCCTAATTTAATTAATTTATCATTATTCCTAAAAATAAGAAATGAGGTTTGTTGATGCCCATTTTGGCCCAAAAAAAAAAAAAAAAGACCCAATGACAAGAAGAAGCCCAACAATATAAAAGGGGTGAAGAAATAAGAATTGGCAAAGTAAAAAAAAAACCATTAGGCCTAAATGGTAAAAATAAGGTACATAGGCCCACTAAATAGTAAAAGGGCCCCAAAGAAAACAAATGAGCCCAAGGGAGCACCAAAGAAGGAAGTAGTAAGCCCATGGGAATCAAAAGAATTAGAAAGCAAGCAAAGATGGGCCGAACGAGCCCAAAGAAAGGAATTAGTAAATGTGATTAGTTCAAAGGCCAATAAACTCAAAAGTAAAGGATATGGTAATTGGGCCGAGGAAGCCTAAAAGATTTAGCAAAATCCCATGGGAATGTAGGAAGTAGGAAAGAACGAGATGGACCAAGGATGCCCCAAGGAATGAAATGAGCCGAGGATGCCCAAAGGAATAAAATGGGTTGAGGAAGCCCAAGATGCTATGAGAACTAACCCAACAGGAATACTAGGCGACGTAAACTAAATGAATGAATAATACATGAAACTGGCATGGCAGGCCTAGAGGGAGCCCAGCATACATAAGTTAAATGATATCACAGCAAAAACAATGTAGTGGCCTGGTAAGAGTACTAGTTAGCCCACAAACCAGAAGTGAAAGGAGACAAGGGCTAAATTAAAGAAGAAAAAGCTCATACCTAAGCAATACACAACCCAAAGAAGAAACGAGATGCAAAGAATGAAGACCTGATGACTCATCCACGCCACAAAGAGTTAAACGAGCAGCAGAACACGCAGCACGGCCAAAAAAACCCGTAGGCAATGGCAAATTCGTGAACACCAGACAAACAATCGACTCATATGGGAATGGAGCACACACAAGGCTCAAGCACCACCCATTTGTACCTAGCCAATAAAGGGGCGATGGGCCATGGGTCAGAGGTAAGAGAGGATATGGTCTGGCAGTGCGGAGAAGTGGGAAGCCTATTATGGGGTTATCGTTCAAGCTTTTTTAGGGGAAATGTCCTGCTGGGATGACATACCACCCAAAAGAGGCAAAAATGAGCTAGAATCACTAGATACATGCTATAGAAGTTAGTAAAAGAGAAGTCCATCCCTTATCCGAATGGGAATACCACGGGAAGCAAGAAAACAAAACAAAACTACTTTTGTCTAGGAATGAAGCGTGACACGGCCAGTACAGGGTAGTGATGGTGGCTGGGCAGCTAGCAGACCAGTGGGCAGTCCGGGAAGGACACCTACAACAGGCCAAAAGTGGTTGAAGGGTAAAATGGTAAATCTTATCATGGCAGACAGTATAAAAAGGTCTTAATCATGCATAGTAAACAATAACAAGGAGGAACGGCAGGAAACATAGAAAAAAAAATAGAGAAATAGAAAACAAAGAAAACAGAGAGATGATAAACAAAAAGAAAGAAAATAAGATAGTAGAGAGTGAAGTGAGAAAAATAAGAGTGTGAGGAGTGATAGAGCATGCACCAATAGGTTAATCATTTCTCATCTCTCAATAGCCTACTCTCTAGCAAGTTAAGAGTTTGAGATTACGCCACTTAGGCCCACTTTCCAAAGTATGCAATTTCTATGGCAGAATTTCCCTGTAAGGTTTTCAAAATTGGAAATTGGTTCCCTTCTTGGACTTAATTTTGCCAAGGAGCCAAGTTTAGCAAACTGACTCCCTTCCTTCTTTTATTATAATTGTTCAAGTGCTAATGTTATTTTTCTTGTTACTAATTTATTTCTGCATACTCATATTATCATATTTTCCTGTTACAAAATCATTTAAACATTATCTTTAGTACTTTAGTTAGAATATTTCAACTATCCTACTCTATTATGTTTCTCCTGCCATAATGTTTTTATAATAGCATTCCCTACCATGGGCACGTGACCAAGATCCCTGCCAGGGGTCCTAACTTGTGCACAAACTGACTTAAGGTGAGTTTCAATTAAGCCAGTCCCAACTCTCTTACCCCAAAATTTTCGGGCTACAGTACAACATGAGCAGTGTAGGCCAATACACAAAAAGGCCCACCACAAGGTTAAAACCGTAAATAAACAAAAGTAAAAAAAAAAAAAAAAAAAAAAAACCTTCCGGTTATTAACTCCCCACTAGATAGTCAAAGGAAAAATTATTCCATGTTAAAAAAAATAAAATAAATGTCAAGAGGATTCAAAAAGTTAATTATTGCCTTTTTTACTTCCAAAAATACTCTTAATTTAATTAATTTATCCTTATTCCTAAAAATAAGAAATGAGGTTAAAACCATAAAGAAACAAAAGTTAAAAAAAAAAAACCTACCGTTGTTGATGCACATTTTTTGCAAAGGGCCCAACAACACAAGAAGCCCAACAATAGAGAATGTGAGAAGGAAATGAGGGGCAAAACGGTAAAGAAATCAGAAAACAAGCCCAGCAAGTTGAAGCAATAGGATTGATGGCCAGCAGGCCCACAAAAATAAAAAGAGGTAAAAAATGAGTAAATGGGCCGAAAAAGCCCAATGTATGAAGTAGTAAGCCAATGAGAATAATAAGAAGTAAAGGAGAAGTAAATGGGTCGGAAAAACCTAGAGAATGAATTGGTAAACTCAATGGACTGGCTTAACAACCAGTAAGCCCAAAAGAAGGTAATAAGAGGTAAAAGTGCAGTAAAAGGGCCGAGGAAGCCCAAAGAATTTAACAACAAGCCAATGGGAGTAAAAAGAGGTAAAGAGATAGTGAATGGGCCAAGAAAGCCCAATGAATAAAGTAGTAAAATGGGTTGGCTTGGCAAGAACGTTGGCAAATAAGCCCAAAAGAGGTAAAGACATGGAAAGTGGGCTAAGGAAGCCCTGAGCAAATGATTGATGAAGAAGTGGGCTAACATGGAAGGAACATCAACTCACAAGCCCACAGGATAATAAGAAATAAAAAGAAAGCAAAGTTGTAGCAGACACAACCAAGTGATATGGCAAGATTAGTGGCCAAAAAGGCCTGCAGCCATAAAGAAGGAAGCATGGGCTCAGTAGGAAGATGAAGGCTTTTGTCCAAGTGATACCCAGTCCAGGAAGGGATGAAAGGAAGAAAATATGAACCCAAAAGCCTACACACCCTTCATGCCACAAAAGATAAACATCAACTAGTATGTACAGCAAAATCAAACAAAGTAAGGGTAGCAAAAATGGTGTGAATGCTAGAAAGAAACAAAATCAGACAGAGTGGAGCATGCACAAAGGGCCAAGGCACCACCTACTTGTACCCAGCTAATACATGGAAGGTGGGCCACGGGTCAAGGTATTCTGAGGGTGTGGTTTGGTGGTGGGGAGAAAAGCAGGTCTATTCTGGGGTTCTCACTCAAACTTCTTTAGGGAAAATGTCCTGCTGGGATGGCATCTCATCCAAAAGAGGTAAATATGGGCTAAGACCACTTGATGCATGCCATAGAGGTAGGTGATGAGGTAGCTTAATCTTTATCCACATGGGTAAATCAAAAACAGAAAAAGGTAAGAAACAAGACAAATAACTTTGTCTGGGAATAAAGAGTGGTGCAACCAACATACTTTGAGCAAAGATAGTGGGTGATTCACATTTTTTCCCTTATTACTGGTCGCATTTTATTGGGTGATTCGCCCACCATTCAATTATTGAGTTATTTACTTTTCCTGTTGTAGTGTTATTTCTATTTGCTGTATCATGTTGTTAACTCTATTTACTATCTCCTCAGTATTAGTTTTATTTATTACATTTAGTACTATAGTTATCCTGCTGTATTGTATTCCTACCATAACACTTGCAACAGTTATTCATGTTGTGACCACGCCATACGCTCAACCCACAGCACTCATGCCAAGGCGCGTCTACATTGGGTTGGCTTAAGCTGGCCTGAAGCGTAGCCCTAGTAAGCCTAATCCCAACTCTCTTACCTCAAACTAACGGGCCGCAGCGTAGCAGAAGGGATTGAGGCCCAACAGTGCAAAGAGGCCCACCACACCAGTTATTAACTCCCCACTAGATAGTGAAAGGAAAAATTATTCCATGTAAAAAATAAATAAATAAATTTCAAGCTAAATTATCCCACGATTCTTTTTTAAACTATTACATTATCATTTTTTTTTTTTGGGTGTTTTACATTATCAATTTGGATTTGGATAAACATGCAAAAGCTTCTAATTAAAATTAGAATTCTATTCTCTTTGGGAAAAAAAATTCTATCTATTTTTTCAAATTGTGATGAAGAAAAAATTATGATACTAAACATCAAAAAAAAAAAAAAAAAACCCTCATCGCAAGTGCAAAGTGCGTGTGATGAGACTAGTGTTTGTGTATGTGTATATGTATATATGCATGTATATTTGAATATTTGATTAATAGGGAACTTTATGGCCAACTACATAGATAAGATCTCTTATTAAAAAAATATAGATATGATATTTTCATAAAAAATTATAAAAGAAAAGGATAAGATCTAGATTCTTACATTAAAGGATATGAATATTGTCTATTTCATTTTCATGATTACAATTTAATTTTAGTTTTAGAGCTAAACATATACACGGCATTTCGTCATTTGAATTTCATTCTAGTATCAATTAAGGAACAATAATTGATTCTCAAAAAATAAAATAAAATAGAGGAACAATAATTGATCTTATATGTCGTAGCATCATATGCACCCTTCAATTCTGCCCCTAATTGCTAACGCGGCTCTAACAGCTATTGAAATATCAATATCATAGAAAATGAAAGAAATTAAAATCTATCAAAAAAGTAATAAAATATACAACCCAAGAGGCCAAGGTCACGGTCGTGCTATGGTTCACAGACCAGTTGGCACTAAAATTTCTGTCTGTTTTGTTGAATTCAAGATGGAAACTTGCAATTTACACCGTTTGTTTTAACATTTACGTATTAAAAAAAAAATAAAGTCATTTTATACTTTCTGAAAAACTATCTTACTTGTATTTGGTATTGAGTCTATTGACCTTGAAAATGAGCTGAAAATATTTATCTTGGCTTCCTTTGTTTTGTAGCGTTGTTTTTAAAAAGAATTTTGCGAAAAAAATCTCTAAATCATACTTTCAATAGGATTTGCATTAATTAAAGATAATTTTTCTTTAACTAGTTTTTCTTGATACAGAAAAACACGGAAACATATCTTTGGATAAAGTTTTCCATTAAAATAAACAAAGTAAGCTTAAACATCAGTTCGGAAAAAAAAAATCATATTAACAGAAAATGATGCATTCAGTCAGTGAAACCAGAAGCTGCACAAAGACCCCAATATTTACTACACATGAAGGCAAAGACTTGGTGCTCATGGTAACTGGCTAGTGCAAATTTGCTCTCCACCGAGAAGACTAAACAGACCCCAGCTTTCAATACAAAATCGGCATTGAGAAATAACAAAACTACCAAGTCCAGGATGGGGTCGAACCTCTTGCAAAGATCCACTCTTCCAAGACCCAGTCCAAGTGACTGAACCAAAAATTGTATTTACAAAACACAGGCATATACAAAGAAAGGAAAGATGATATACAAAAATAAAAACAAAATAAAAATGTTTGCTTGCAGGATTGCATTCTTCTGCAGACAAACTTAATCGAAGCTTGATGAGCGGCTCCATCTCCCATGCAGATAGTCATCTAATGAGACACTTTGCTCACTGCCACTGCTAGAAAGAGAATCGTCTTCCAAGCCTAGCAATGCCAGGTTAAGATAGGATTGGAGGTTGGTAGGAAATGCCTCCCCATCCAAGTCATCAACTTCTTCCGACGTGCAGGGCTGCTTTGCCCACCTTGTCACTTCCTCATCACCTTGGAGAAGCTTCAAAACCTTTTGGTGAAGCAAAAAAACATTGATCAGTAAATGAAATAATTGCTAGGAGTGGAAAGTTGTAGTATTGAGCAAACTTACAGTGCTGATTTGAGGCCGTAATCTAGGTGCACGTTTAATGCAAAGGGTAGCAGCCAAAACCATTCTCTCAATCTGAACATGGTCATAGTCACTGCCCAAGCTTGGATCCAGCAATTTGGAAACCTCCCCACCCTTCAAAATTGGCTTTGCCTGGACATCATCATCAACCACATTAATTGAGATGAATTAAGACATATACTGAATTAAAGGCAATCAATAAATAATTTCCAAGTTATAAAAAAGAGTTTTCTTCTCTAAAGACAACTGTTTGTCAAAAATGAATTCTTTTAATACATCAGCGACTCAACCTATTGTGTTTCAAATACAAAGTTGTTATTTCTTGTCTGGGTGTAAAGTTCAGAGACAAGATTAGCAGCCAATACTCCTGCAAATGGAGTTCAATTTCATAGAGATAAGAACTTACCCACAATACTAGGCTGTCCTTGCCATTAATTGGCTTTCTACCCGAAAGAAGCTCAAGAAGTACAACACCAAATGCGTAGACATCAATTTTGTCACTCATTTTGCCATGCATGAAGTATTCTGGAGCCAAGTAACTGCCACAGAAGGGAGTGTTAGCTGTATATCTAAAGTAACTAAGTAAGAGAAAATAGGAACTAGAAATCAAATTACATACCCAAAGGTTCCTGCAACATCGGTGCAAGTAACATGGGATGATGTCGAAGCCCAACCAGCAAGTCCAAAATCTGAGAGCTGAAGTAGAATGACGAAAGGTAGTGAGCATAAATAGCTTCTTATAATGTAGCAGATAAAATTTAAACAGTTAAATTCAGTACCTGTGGCTCAAAATCATCAGAAAGAAGGATGTTCGAGGATTTCACATCCCTGTGGATCACAGGTTCCACACAGCCGTTGTGTAAAAAATCCAACGCCTCAGCTACACCCACAGCCACATTATATCTTTCTTGCCAACCAAATGCTTTCCCATCCTTCTTATTACCTTATTCAGAGAGCACACACTATGAGCTTAAAAAAAATGGAGAATATAATGTAAATTTTTTCTCTGATTCAAGCACATAGATACACTAAAAGAAAAGTTTACCATGAAGGTTGTCTTCTAGGCTTCCTCTTGAAAGAAAATCATAGACTAAGAGTAAATTATTATCCTCAAAACAGAACCCAAATAGAGAGATTATGTTCTTGTGATGTAAAGTTGTAATAATGTCGATTTCCTGAATGAAATCTTTAACCACATCTTCAGATGGCTTCAAGATTTTGACCGCCAATTCCTTCCCATCTGGAAGACACCCTTTGTAAACATTACTACTACCACCCTTACCGACCATATTCTCTGGAAATAAAAAATGAAACTTTATTAGAAACATTCCAAAATTTGAGGTAAACTTGAAACCAAGCCCATAAAATTAAGGAAAGCAAACGAACCAGGCTTGAAATTGGAGGTTGCCAACAGAAGCTCCTGGTACTTAAACAACCAGCAGGTGGATGAGTATTTCTCATGTAAACCCAACAATTCTTCAGAAAGGTTACCCAAACCATTGCAAGGGGAAAGAGGACACACAGCCGAAGATTCATACGGCACAATTGCACCAGTCTCTCCATCAAGTGAGGAGCAACGCTCATCATCCTTATCAAGATTACTCTGCTTCTGGTCAGGATAGACCACAGCGGAAGAATGCCAGCTCGGTAATCTCAATACCCACTGAAACACAGACGTCTTTTTCACAGGTTTCTCCACGTATTGTTGGTTAGGTAGAAACACCCGTCGAAGAATCGACCACCCAGATTTCAACTCCGGTGGTTCATCTAGAATCACAACGGAACTTGAACTCCCAACTACCTCAGCTGATTGGTATGGTACCATAGCCAACAAATTGACTTCAACATCATCCCCATCCCCATCCCCATCCCCAGTCAACTCTTCCGCAGATTGGGTCCCACAATTATCCCGCAACACTGCATCCAGCGTACAACTCGAGCAATTCTTCTTCAGTGTCGTCATCTTCTTCAAACCCGAGCTAAATTCTACCTGACACTGATGACCCTTATCCAAATTCACTCTCCCTGCAGCATCATCCACATTATTTAGAAAGAACTTCCACATTTCTCACTAATTACTTATGAGAAAAGTAACCATAATACTTGCAACAATTACTATTTCTTCCAACACAAAATATCAAACAAAAAAAAAAAAAAAAACTAAATCCCACATCAAATTTCTAATAGAAAGATATATGAGCATTAATCTTGAATCAAAAGAGTAACATCTAAAATCAAAGTATTTCCAAATCATCGCAACACATAAATAGAAAATAAAAAGTGTACTATGAACTCAGGGATCTACCGGCGTTTTTGGCCAATCTGTGGAACCAAACTTTGCCATTGTGGACGGCGAAAACGGAAAAGTTCTTCGGCAATTTGGAGGCGCAATACTTGGCAAGGGAGGCCGACGGCCGGATTCCGAGACGAGGTTTAGAAACACCCACAATGAGTGTCGCCTCACCGTGAGATTTCGCCTCCCGGACTAGAATTTTCCGGGCCTTTAAGCCCTTAATCATCTTCAACTTCAAATCAACCTAAACGAACAAAAGCAACTCTGTTTGGTTACTAAGAAAAAAAAAAAAAAAGAAAAAAAAGAAACCAAAACTAGAATTGCAGACAAAAACAGAGAAATTGGAAAGCACCTCTCTCAATTTGCAGACAATTTCATACACAGAGAGCATGGAATTAAACTGGTTCGCAAGCGAGAGAAGCGCAGACGTGCTCTCTACAAAACAAAAGAAAAACCCATGAATTTCTCGTTAACAACAATCATACCCATTTCACAGAAAATGCTAGACAAACACACAGACCAGTGGGGGTGTCGATGACGTGAAGGGCAATGACACGGTCACCGGACTGTGCAACATTGCAAAGTGCCCATGTCAGCAATGTTCGGCTGGGCGAGTCTAACTCCACCCCCACAACCACCGTGCGAGGGAGACCTTCACCGTCACCCTCGCCGCCATCTTCTAACCCCATCTCTCAGCAAAGTCTCTGTGTGTGTGTGTTTTGTTGGTTCTGGTTTTGGGTTTGGGTTTGGTGCTTTTCTTACTTTTACTTTTGGGTTTTCTGGGGATAGTGAGAGAGAGAGAGAGACTGAATAAACAAAGAGCATATGTATTGGGAATTGCGAGAAATGGGAATCTTCTCAAAAACAATGGAGAATGGAGGAAACCTGTAGCGGTTGTGGACTTTGTTGTGCTTGTGCGGGGGGAGAGGGGGCAGTAATCCCTTGTAAGCCGTTTTCTTTTGACCTATCGTGTGACCCTCTTTTTTATTGGGTAATTTTGGATCGTTGGATGATTATTATTATTATTATTATTTTGAGATATAATTGGAGAAAGCTGAAGAATAGCTTTGGGAGCTGTCAAAGGACAGTATGGTTTGGTTTGTCACAGAGACAAGACAACAGGGAGGGTTTTAAAAGCGGATATACAATACAATGAGGTTGTCTTCCCACGCCAGCTTTACTATAGAGCTAATTCCACTCATACTTGCTGTTTCACTTGACTCTTTTTTTTTCTTTCTTCTTTTTTAGGAAAAATTACAATTTAACCCCCCTAAATTATACCAATTTTACACTACCCGGTTCAATTATTCGAATACATACTTACCCCCTAAACTATTATATGTGAAGGGGTATAGTTTACGAGGATAAGTGTAAAAGATAATACAGTTTAGGAGATAAAGCGTACATTCTCGTAGTTTATAGAGTAAGTATAAAATAAAGTATAGTTTAGGAGATTAAATTAAATGGTAGCCAAACTCAAGCAAGTTACACACTTTTTTAATGATTTAATAAGGTCATATAACTAGGAAGATAGGAATTATAAATATAAAAATATAATTCCTAAATTACATTTAACCCCACCCCCCCTAAATTATACCAATTTACACTTACCCCCTTCAATTATCCGAATACATACTTGATCCCTAAACTATGAGAATACACACTTATCTCCATAAACTATTACATGTGTAATTCTTTACACCACATTCTCTATTCTCTATGGGTAATTGTTTAGGGAAGTATGTGTGTATTCTCATAGTTTACAAGGTATAGTTTACGAGGATAAATGTAAAAGATAATATAGTTTAAGGGGTAAAGTGTGCATTCTCATAATTTACAGGGTAAGTGTAAAATGAGGTATAATTTAGGGGTTGAATTAAATGGAAGCCAAATTCAAGCAAGCTACATGCTTTTTTTAATGATTTAATAAGGTCATATGACTAGAAAGATAGGAATTATAAATATTAAAAAAAAAAAAAAGACTATAAAAGGCAAGGAATAAAGAACATTCATTTTGTGTGTGTGCATGAGTGTCTTCTATACTACTATTTAAGGGGTTTCACTTGTTTGAGATCTTCATTTTCAATGCCTAAAATATCCTCAAATTTACTTTAAATAATAGGGTTAGACATGCAAAATTTTTAATTTAAAAAACTCCTAAATTTTAGCTAAATTAAAAAAAAAAATGTTGTTTTTCTTCTCTCTCACATTAGTCTCCCTTTCACGTTAGTCCCTTTCTCCCTCTCTCTCTCTAATTACCCCTTATCTATATGGGTTTGGCTTACCTCCATTACTTTTTTAAATAGAATCTCCTTTTGTTTTAATGAGAAACTGTCACATCACTTATTAACTAAATAGAATGTGGAGATTAAAACTCACTACCACTTGCAATTATGTATTTAAAATAAAAGGACACCTCTAGTTAAAAAAGTACTTGAGGTAAGCTAAACCCTATCCATATCCCTTAAAACTAGGCACTTCCACCTTTGCTTAGTCCTTCTGAACAAATCAACATACAAATAAATGTCTCTCGTCCTCCTGTTTAATCTTTAAAAAATAAAAACCTCTCCTTTACTCTCTCAAAGGAAGGAGTAGGGGTGTCAATTTGGATTAGCGTGTCGGGTTCATGTCATGTCGAAGTAGGGGTATTCAACTAAATGGCTCAACCCTAACCCGACCCTTTTAATAATCGTGTCATGATCCTTCAACCATAACCTGACCTGTTAATAAAGCAGGTTGACCTAACCTAACCCATTTGACACGCTTAATAAACGAGTCGTGTTGGGTTGACACGAATGTAACACAACCCATTTCAACCTGCATAATATTAAATATAACATCCATCTAAAAATAATTTTTTTTACATCCCAAAAAGTAGTGCATCTTCAACCTACATTCAAAATAATATAGTTCAACAAAAATATAACATTCATCTAGAAATAAGTTCATCTAGAAAACAATGCATACATGTCAACCCAAATTCAAAATAACAAAGTTTCACAAAAATAAAATAACATAGTTCAACAAAAATATAATATTCTTGGAACTTATCAAATGCTAAGTATCAATATTGAAATAATTTGAGCAAACAGTGGACTAATCCTGACTATGACCACAATTATCATCCATAGATTCTTTGTTGATGTCTAAATTCGTAACATCTTCCACAAGCTCATCCAATTTCATTTGTGTAAGTTCTATGCAAAAAAAAAAAAAAAAAAGTATTAGTAGTTCTAGGGTCTGTAAAGTTTCAATTTTCAATTATATCCCTTGTAAATTTTTGTAATTACTCACTTTTCTTTTTAAATTTGAAATATATGTTGGATATAAAAGATATTTGACAAATCTAAAATAAAATAAATATTTATTTGTTATATGAGTTAAACGGGTTGTATTAAGTGGGTTATTTCAGGTTGAGACAAATAAATTGGCATGTCAAACGTGTCTATTGCGGGTTACGCGGGTTGACCCGTTTATGACCCAAATCCATTAAGGCCCAACCTAACCCGAAAAAACCCATGTCGGGTTGGTGTCATGTTCGCAGATTGGGTCGAACATTGACACCTCTAGGAAGGAGTAACCCTTTTCTACGAGTTAATTCTCATGGTGTTGTTTCTTTTTCTTTTTTTTTTTCTTTTTCTTTTTTCTTTTTATTGCTCATATGATTCTGATTTATTTGTTATGGAAATTATAAGAAAAGAATTTGAAATAATAAACATTGTATAAAACTATTTTTAGGGTTATTTGATCAATTGTAGTCGTTGTATATCTGCTTTAATGGACGCAAAAATAAGGAACTAAAAACCAAATGAGATTGAAGTTAGACAATGAAAAAGATTTAAGAGATGGCACTGTTTTCTTACCCTATTTGTTTTGTTTTCTTTTTCTTTTTCTTTTTTCTCCTTTTTTTCCCTTTTCAATTCTCCTTAAATTATTATTTTTTGTATATGAGTGAGTTACATGGATAAATAGATTTTATTTTCATCTTTTTTTCATTCTTTTTTCTAATTTTGTAACTGTGAACTATAGAATTTTGGGTTAAAAAGTGTAATTATTCACTTTATTTTATTGCAATCAATTTGTCTATGATGATAGTTTTTAGAATTGAAGAATGTGAAAATAGGAGAGATAAAGTAGGATGAAATTCCTGTGAAAAACAAGGCCATGAGTCAATTCTTAGTACTAGTAGGAAAACATGTAAACCCAAAAAAAGAAACTTATCGCAAGCACGAAGCACGTGTGATGAGGCTAGTATGTAGTTATAGCGTTATTTTAGAACTACGACAAATTCCACACTTATTTTTACAACTAATTGCCTGTCACTTTCACACGAATATACCACTTTATTTTTTCACCAGCCACACCATATAGTTATGAAAATGAGTGTGATCTACGTGGAATTGGTTGATATTCTAAAATTTTTCATAGCTATATATAAAGATTTACCTCAAAATAGTTTTAGCCTTTTTTCTTTTTTTCTTTTTATCAAAGTTCTATGTTTGTTACTCCCCTTATCTCATTTTGTTGATTCTATTTTAAAACTCAATTTTTTTAAAATTACATAATTTATGTGTCGTTTCTTAATAAAAAATGTCAAAACTATATTCATTGATTTAACTTTTAATTGAAAAGTTGTATGGTGTTTACCAACTTTTCAAAGAATATTATATTTTGGACATCTTGAAATACATCTTAAAATGAAATAGGAGATCAATAAAATTAGAGGTATAGAGTTTTTTTTTTTTTTTTTTTTTTTCCTCCATGATAATTACTTTTATCATCAAGCTAAGATACAAATTAATTTTTTGAGTAAGCGGGGTTCAAACCCCAAATCTTTTATTAAATAATTAAAAAAATTTATGAGTTGAGTTTTTTTTTTTAATGGTTATAAGTCTTAACTTCTTTGTAATCTATATTGATTTATCCATGATTTGTCAAGGCAGTTGACGTTTAAATAATAATAATATTAATATTGTATTTTTCTGAATGAATTGTATGATTGGGATTTTGGGAGCGTGCATGGTCTAATACTCTTATGAATGAATGGTAGGATTCATTAAATAAGAGGAAATAGGTTTACTTTTTGGTTGCTCTCATCTCAGCGGTGTACAGCAACGTATATTTTTATACATAATGAAAGTGAAATCTTCCTTTTTTATTTTTTTTATTTTTCTTCTGAATAATGAAAGATGAATTCTTCATAAGAACCAGTGAGAATCTTAACGTTAATGTTGCATGAATATATAACTAAAAGGGTGCAAGAAGTTGCCTTCACTCAAATACAAAGATGATATAGATAAAGAAAATATTATTTTATTTAAGATGTGCTAGGTTTAAATAAAAAGTATACAATATTATATAATTCAAAATTTTTAATTTATACTTTGGTCACAAAAGAGAAAAATAAAAAATTAATTAAATATAATGCTAGAGATATAAACTATTTTACAAAAAAATTTACAAACTACAAATGTGATGAGTGATTATTAGTAAATGAAAAAGTAATATTAATGGTGGGTCTAGATGAAAATCAATAAGAGATTGGCCACATCAATATTTTGTAAATATATTGTAAAATAATTTGTAACTGTAGCATTACTCTTAATTAATACTCTCTTTGTCCCAAATTGTTGGTCATTTTTAGAAAATTCAGTTTTTTAAGGAACATTATTCAAAGCGTTTTTTTAATTAAAATTATATAAATTTTCAAAACTAGCATCATTAATTTAAACTCTAGTGAAAGAATGGTATTAATTCTATTGACATTTTAAATAAAGCAAAAAGGTAAACTAGTAAATTTATACATTGGCTTTTGAAAGAGGACTATATTTTGGGACATTCCAAAATAAAATAAAGGCCAACAATTTGAGATAAAGTGAGCACTGAGTAGTATATTTTGACAAATCTATCATTAAATTATATTTAATTCTTATTCCCTCAACGTTTGTCAAATAATAATAATAGTATCATCTACTAAATTTTAAATCACGCCCCTAAAAAAGCCTACGAAAAAAAGGAATGTTATAAGGAGCTCATTGTGAGAATTCAGATCCGCTAGATTTTCTAGGGTACCCTACTAATAGATTTCTTTAAATTCTAACCACTCTTTTATGATTTAAGGGTTTAAATTTCACCATGTCAGCATTCCACTAATAGTACTCTTAAATAATAAAATAATATTACAAACAAAACAACTAAGATTATTGTTAGTAGAATACTGACATGACAAAATTCAGACCATTAAATTATTTAAGAATAGTTAAGATTTAAGAAAATCTAGAAAATCTGAATCCTGTTTGTGATGCCTCTCTCTTAGTTTAAAGTCATCTTTGTTTTGCCTAAAGCCATGAAAGGCTATTGTAAACCTCCTAGCGTAGCATTTCGAGAACCACTAATTTCACTCGCATGACAAAGTCCTTGGGTTGGTACTAGCTAAAATGGTTGGGTTTGCATCAATCTCAACAAAATCATCAACTCCTCATGAGTTTCAACGCAAAACTCTTTGTCTAATAAATCAAGCAAATGTAAGATTAAGGTTTCTCTGCGTTGGGAAGCAAAAACATGGAGTACTCTTTCTCCCTAATCACGTCACTCCAAATTTACCCAATTTTGTGATTAGAAAATATATATCGTTGTACTTGATTGGAAATACGCCTCTTCCTTCTCTTTTGCAAGTTTGCTTACTCAAGTTTGATTTCGAAGTGCACCACTAGCCTTCTTCACTTTGCTGTATTGATATGAGTAGCAGACTTGACTTCCTAAAAAACCAAGCCAATCAAAGGTAGACACGTATCAAGGCGAGAGAAAAACAACCTCGATAACAGTTTGATTGGAACAAATTGCTATTTGTGTTGCTCATATGTGTTTTTTCAAGCGAGTTCAAACTCATTGACAGTTACGTGTTCAATTTTACAAGGCCAATCCATTTAGGAGACCTCTAGGAGGAAGAAGTATCTCCTACATTAGGTGTCTCACAGCATATAAAGTCTCAAAATATATGGATGATGGATCCCACCAACTTTGAGATACCAAGTTTGTACACCCGAGGTGAGAGATAACTTTTAACTCCCAAAGACAATATAGTTTCACGGGGAGGCGTCAAGATTCAAGAAGCATCATTCCTCGAACAAATCATTGGGCATTTAACTTTTAACACAGAGCAAGAGAATATTTTTTGGTAACAAGAACAAGAAGAAAATTTTGCTAGAGTGTGATTTGTGTATAACATTTATTATCAGCATTAAAAGTTAGAGAATGTAATAATTTATTTTCAGCCTATCAATGTGGCAATTGATTTCTCATCAAAAAAAAAAAAAAAAAAATGTGGCAATTGATTGCTAGCAAATATTATATTGACGACTGGATGGAGATGGGATGGGACGGGATAATGTGCCTTTCATGTGTTCAAAAGGTGACTGATGAGAAAAATGTTAGCAGCCCAAAAAATTATACAATTTTTGCCCCAATTTGTCGTAAGTGATGGAGTCGATTCATGCCACTAACACTCATAACTAGTCACAAAATAAGTTGTGCCAAAAGTTATGAAATTTTCGTAGTCTCGGCATTGTTCAACTGATTAATTATTATCTGTTTATATGGACGGTGCGTTTGTTCACAACATGTGCAAGATTGCATCATATGGATGTGTCTGCCAGACTGGGTGCTTGTGGGCCTCTCTGCCTTTTCTTAGCAAAGCTATTTATTTAATGGATTAGTGTCATTATCATGTTATAATTAATTGGCATTCTTATTTTAAAAAAAATCTCTATCATGATGCTTCTCATATAATATTTTAGCATATCAGCATTTATTTAAAATAAAAAATTGGTTCAGATGTACCTTTTTCAGATTTGGAGGAGGCGCGTGGAATTTTAATAGAGAAAAATAGTTGGTTGTTTAGATGGAGAAAGTTTGTATCCAGACACAGATGTTAAACTGTTGAAGGTGTTAGGAGAATGAGATTAGGAATATTGAAAATTTAATATATGAAAAGGAATATTAGAGAAGAGAAACAAGTTCTCTCTTTTTGAGTTTGTAGCCAAAATTTATGATCTAAATTTGGGCCACACTCATATCTAGCCAACCATTACTTTTCTTTCTTTTTCCACAACCTATTATGGGTCAAGGAAAAGGGTTTAGCAGCTTTAATTCTTCAATCCAATTATTACATTACTTTACACAACACCTTAATAATTAGCCAGAGAATTAATAAAGCTATAAGAGTATAACGTAAGATCCCACGACAACTATATAGAATAGTATGATAAAATATCATTTCATTAATCTTTGACTTGAACAAATTAAACTAAATGCACGCAAATGAAATTAAAACGAGATATTTTAATCTTTGGGAGAGTGTGCATTTGGAAACTTATTATAAGATGGTTTTTTTTTTTAAATTAAATTATTTACTATTTGTAGATCATACTAATTTTTATCTTAGATTTATTTCAAATAATCTAACTTTTAATTTTTTTAAATAAACAAATTTTTAACTTTTTATCTCACAATATACAAATAAATTACAAAAAATAAACAATTCTCAAATATACACAAAAGTTTGGGATAATAATCATTTTTATTTCTAAAGTTTTAATTTTATCAATTTCGTCCTCGAACTTTTCCAATGTTAATAATGTGGTTATTTTGTCCATGACCATTAATCATATTCCGGTTAGTACTATATTGTAAGCAAAAGAAATATTTTGGTAAGTCTTTAGGCAAACATTCCTCCATTCGTTTCTTTGGAAGAAAGAAAGATTAGGCTTTAGGCTCATGTATATGCGAACTCCCAAGTCCATCCAAAGAGGATCGAACAAAAGCAAAGCCAAGCAATTGCTGACATTGATTACAATGTGGCCTTTGGATGTAAGTGTTTCAGACTGCTATCCCACATATCGAAATTGCACAGTATAAAGAGAATGTGAAATTGTCCTTCATCCCCACAGGACTAAACACCTTTTTCCATTCTTAGATCACCAATAGTGTCCGGTCCACGATGATTCCACGCCAACAAAAGCTAGCTTTCTTTGGTGGTCGCATAATGGCCATAGGCCATAGCATTTAGAGAACGTGCCACTGTCTTACAAAGTTTCGCGCCCCACTTTTTCCTTTCGCGCCCTAATCAGTACAACTAATAGGCCAAAAGGTTATTAATTTTTCATAAATGGGGACGAATTGACGAAATATAAATTTCATCTTTAATTTTTATCACAAAAAATACATTTTGTTGTAATGTTTGAATGATCTTGTTACACACACCAAAAAAAAAAAAAAAAAAAAACCTTTAATGGGAAAAGTTTGCTTTCAGTACTCCATTGTATTGAACGTGACAAACACGTGTAAATATCAAATCATGTCGAAGTACTGAAACACTTGGTACAAGCCAAATCCAATGTACCTACTTCCACTTTCTCACCAAATTTATTCCGTGTTCACCTTGGCCACGATTCGGAACATTGTCAAAAATATGAACCTGAACAATTTTGTTCTTATTATCTCCAAAATCGCATGTAAAGTTAAATATGAATGTTCCGGGTTGGTTGAACAAGGCAAGAAAACAAGCCATGCTAATCAATAATCAGAAAGACAAAAGAAAGGGCATATATTTTTCAAACATGTGCAAAATCGTACTATGACTGCATTGAAAGAAAGAGAGAAAGGAAAAAATGATAAATCATGTGTTATGTGCCCTCAATTGTCTGGTATTTATGTGGAAGATTATGGGGGCTTTACAGCACTTAACAGTGAATTATATATCAAATGTGGAGATGGAGATTATGATTGGCCCCACCAATAGAATAATAGATAACATTAAGATATACAGCGATCGATCATGTCTGTTGGGTTTGGATTTGATGGCCATAATAAATATATAAATATATATATATATATATATAATTACAATTTCTCCCCCTTAAGTATAGGGCAATTGCAAATATCTCAATTTGCCACCTTAATCATTTTTATTAAATTAATAGAATTTTTTTTTAAAGTTGTGTTAGGACCCATACCAAATTGACCTTAATATTCAATGGTGCCATATTACAATTTTTGGGTTCAGTTAACAATTTAACTTTTTTTTTTTGGTTTAAGCTACACATTTTGCCACAGCATGGCGTACAATTTTAACTTTAAATTATTTATGTAGTAACATATTATTTTCTCAAAATTGTAATAAATTTCATAAATTGATTTTTTTTTCAAGCTATATTATAACATATATTTTAGACACATAAAATAATTATTACATGGTTTAGAACTGTTATAGTTAAATTATTTTATGAGTTTAATTAACAAAAACTTATATAAGTTGTACTTGAATTTTATCTAATTTCTAAAATCATTATATGAGAATTAAAGTGAAGTTTTGACTTTGAAAAATCACAAAAAAAACTTATTTAAATTAGAAAAACCTAACAAATATATACAATATAATGGATATGCTATCTTTCTATTGTAGAAATTGGTGTAGGGAGACATATGTATGTTATAGAATTTGCCCTTAATCTTGGTTCCGAATTCTACTAGTGTCCTTGACTTAGTCCATCCAAATCTCAAAGCTGACAAAAGTCAGTACAAACATTTCAAAATAACTCTGTCACGTTACAAACTTTTTGAAATTTTAACCGCACTAGCTAAGCGACCCCAACCCCCCAAAGAGAAAAAGAATATTACTTGCCAGTCCAAAATATAACCAGCCAATCCAACATATAACCAGTCAATCCATGTTTTTTCAAGGCTGACATAGGTCAATACAACAATTCAAAATAAAACTGTCACGTTACAAACTTTCCCAACTATAACCACACTAGCTAATCAAAAGACCAAGGGTGGAACCCTCTTTGTATACCAAGTCTTGAAGGCTAGGTTTACATGTTCCCTTCGTTTTCGGAAACCATAATAAATCAAAAGGAAAGTATTGTAGACATAGAGAAGCTAGCATTTTGGAAGAAGCAAAGCACATAATACTTAAAAGGGAGCAGGTAGTGGATCTGAAAAGAAAGAACCTAATCTATCACTCAGCCAACTATTAAAGTACTTCCAAGTTGTTTGCAATGCGTGCATGCAAAGGCTTATTACCAACCAAAGTGAATCTAGAAAGAAAGCGAATTACTAACAGAGTTTGGAATGGAATCAACTATTCATGCATTAATGACTAAGGCCACACAATAATTAATTATTTTTGAAAATATTTTTTTGAGAATTGGAAAAGTATTAACAGTTTTTTTAATTTTCGAGAAAATATTTTTAAAAATGGATGGCTTAATGGCACACATTAACTGGACCCAATTAATAATGTGAATAGTAGGTCTGGGATTGGGAAGTCATCAAAAGTAATCAAAGAGAATAGTCTGGAGCTGTTCATCGTGACGGCATGGAAGATTTGGGACTAGAGCTTTTCATTCTTGGAAATTTAAGTAAAATAATAGGGCTTGTTTGCAAAAGTAACCATGGGTATTTGAATGAGCTTTGCAATGTAGAGAGAAGCCAACATATATGTGAAACAAGTCCAAAGAACCGGGGACGAAACCAGGATTCAAACGGGGGGCCAAAGCTTAAAACAAATTTTTTTTTTTTTTTATGAAAATAAAAATTAACATCTATTTCATATTCAACAAAATACTACATATAAAATAAGTGTTTTTTAAACATTTGATATTATAAAAATGTCGACAAAGTATAACATACAAAAAAAATCACTTATGACTTACCAAAGACTAGTCTCACAAATTCACAATCACAGTACACGCAAAACATTCACTACCAAAGACTAGTCTCACAAATTCACTATCACAATTCAGTACTCATGTTCTACTGTCCTAGTGGTCCCACTTTATTTCTTTATAGATAAAACCAAAACCAAAAAAAAGTTACAAACACTAAGACACTCAAACACAGGTGACTGGTCCACACAAAAAGCCACAATTACACAATAGTCAATACAAAGCCACAAACTAGTCTACGGTTCACACAACACACTAGTCCATAAAAAGCCATAACTCACAAACACAACAATCAACACACCATAGTTCATAATAAAACGCTGAGGGCAGAGGGCTAACCGACTAAGGCAAAGCAATATAGCGAAGACAAAAAAACAAAAATATGAACTTGAGAGAGAAGAGAAATTTCTTAAATTTACCAAAGTCGTGTGTGACTGTGATCAAGGATCTGAGGAGGAGCAGCAGCAGCAATACCGAATCTGATCTGAGGAAAAGAATAACAGCAGCAGTGATGGAGGCATTGATGAGGTTGAGTGGAGGAAGAGTGAGGTTAGGGTAAAAAATTGGAAATTGTAATTTAGGTTTTCAGTCCATATCTATTTTTTATTTTGTAGTTTTTAGTTTGTCGTTTATTATTATTATTATTATTATTATTATTATTTGGATGAGTTTGTCGGTTATTTTTTTAGTTTGCATTCGTATACTAGTTTTTTTATTTTTTTTTATTTTATATATTTTGGGGGGGGGGGGTGGCTATTAGGATGAAATTTTAAAATTTCAACGCGCGCACACACACACACACATATATATATATATATATACATACCGTAGGTCCGTCCCTGCAAAGAACAATAAGATGGACTCTTAGCTCCACCACTGGAGATCTAAAAAATAAACACAGATGAGGCTATCTTTTGTGAAAGGAACAGTGATCATCAGAGATGAAAAAAAGAACTCCCTTAGAGCATTCACATTAAAGCTCTCAAATGCTAAAAATGTTATTTTTTTAGCATTTTTGAGATAAAAACACCTCTACATTAAAGCTGCTAAATCTTAAAATTTTTAAGATTTAGCTATAGTACAATCTCATATTTGAAACCGCACTGTAGCTGGATTGTAAAAGAAAAATTCTTTTTTATTCACCTCAACGGCTCTCTCTCTTCTATCTCTCTCTTTCCTCTTTCACTTCTTTCTTCTCTCTTCTCTCTCTGTGCTACGCCGATGTTGTTCACCGATGAGTGTGCTCCGCCGATGATTGTGCTTCGCCAATGGTCGTGGGTCATGGTCTAATATGCTCCGGCGATTTTGTGGGTCTGGGTTTATAGGTCTGAGTTCATGGGTTTGGGTTTGTGGGTTTGGGTTCATGGGTTTGGGTTCATGGGTATACGTTCGTGGATCATCAACATGACCAACGTGGTCGAGTTAACCGGCGTGGGTCATCGACTTAATCGGTGTGGGTCTCTGATCATTGTGGTGGCTAGTGGTTAGCAGTGGGTATGATTGCTGGTTGAGACAGTGAGATCGAGAGGGAGAGAGGGAGAGACAATGAGACCAAGAGGGAGAGAGTGAGAGAGAGAGACAGTGAGACCAGAGAGAGAGGATGAAAAAGATAAAAACAAAAAAGGAATAAAAAATTATAAAGAAATAATATTTAAATGAAGTTGTTAAAAAAAAATAGAAGTTTTGATGTTTGGTATATTGTAAAATGAGGTGTTAAAATTGTAAAAGTAATGTTTTGAGATTGTAAATACTAAAATTTTTACAATTGTTGATGAGAATGCTCTTAGCATCTTAAAATATCATTAGCCTCAATGGCGGATCCGAGGGATTGAAAGACAAGCTTGAAAGTAAAATTAATCCAAAAAATATTAATCAACATTAAAGAAATAATCAATTATATAATAATATATACGTCAAAGATAATTTATTTTTTATACATAGAATTCTAGACCGGTGCTTATGCTTATTAGATTCCTCCATAATCTTAATTAACAATCAATTCAAGAAATTATTCTAAGTACTTAGATTTCAAACATGTAATTTGATTTCCCAAAAAATAAATCAAAGTAAAACTGGTAAGCATATAGTAGCTAGTATACATAGAAAATTGTATGCATTTTCTTGCCATGATTGCTATTAAAAATATATAAATTTCAACTTTCTTTGTATAGTAAAGGGAAGAAGGTAATAGAGATTTTTTGCTCTGTGTGTTTTTAATAGTTATTCTAATTTTAAAATATGAGTAAGCTGTTCTGAGTTATAATACAATGAAAAAGATGATTTGATTTAAATTAAAAAAAAAAAAATGCCATGATATCCCATAAAAAAATCATGATATAAGAAAATTGAATGCCCACTCTTAATAATGGCTCTTTCTCATCAGACCACGACACCAATTGATTTTAGTGTTAAGTGAGAATCAAAACTCAAATCTCTTAAGTGCTCTATAAGAGACTTTACTCCCCATTTTTTTTTTTAGAATAATTATGACTTTACCGATTGAGTTAACTGAAACACTCAAATTTTAATTGTTATTAAAGACTAAAAATGGTACGAGTCCATAAATTTTTATCCAAAAAAAAATGTCTTTAGTTCCTCATTTATTTATCTATTTTTTTTTTTATTATATTGTACTCGTCTCTTTTTTTTTTTTTGGTTGAATATATATCACGTGTACCTTTTTCTTTTTCTTCTTCTAATTCCAAAACAAATGTCATGAGTTCCTCATATATGATTTTTTAACAATATATATCATACTTATCCTTTTTCTTGCTAAATATACAGCTTAAAGATCTTTTCATTTTTTGGAATCAATATATCATTTGTATCCAACCATCTAGTTTCCATGAGGAACATTGGGGTTCATGATGTGATCATGGAAAGTGATCTGGCCATGAATAAGCGCTCATTTTTCCTTTTTTTTTTTTTTTTTTTTATAATTCAATAGTTGAGAGATGAGAATTTGAGTGCTAGATGTCTCATTTGAAAATTTTAGGAGGTACCGACCAGTTAAACTACAAAACACTTGGCAACAAACGCTCATTTTAAAAAAACAGAATATATTGAAGGCGGGGAAACATTGTCCATGAAGTGAGGGATAGGTTGAGAGCATTTAGAAAATAGGAGGTACAGAGAGGAGAGGAGAGGAAATTTTGCAGAAAATAAATTAGCAAGACATGTCCAATATGTATATAGTTTGGAGGTGTGGCTAGCTTAGGTTCAATGCATCAATGCTGGACATGTGTCCATATCATATCGGGTCACCAAAGTTCCTGGGAAGATGAGAGTAGAGAGAAAATTGAACCCGAATAGACTTTGTGAGTAATAAGAGAATAGAACTGGTAATGTGGTTCGTTTTATTTTGGTTTTTGGCTTTTCTTTTTTGCTAATTGGAATTCTTTACTAGAGCTAGTAAATCGTCTTTCCTTTATGTATTTATGACAACCGAATCAACTGGTTTCAAGATATGAACTTAGGAACATTGATAAAGGTCAAAAGAAAAACAATCAAAATTTGATTCTGTTGAGCATAGGTATACGCCATATGCTACTCTTGGGAAGAACAAAGCAGTCAACGATTTACTCCAGCATTGCTAGTTTTATGCAGAAGTACTAACGTGCATTTTAATTTTTTTTAGCACAGTATTTGTTTTAGGGCAAGGATTTGCTGCATACATGATATCTATTAGTATAATTTTGATTGAACAATACCGGATAATCACAATTAATAAGATACATAAATTACTACCCATGAACAACAAAACTATGGGTACAAAGTACAAAATCTGATTCTTTTATCTACAATAGACCGTCCATGTATATATTGATATTTGAATATGTTCTTCATATTAACAGCATCAAGAACCACGATTTGGGCACACATTTGCAAAATGTGATGGATCACCACAAACAAAACATCTTCTGCCAGTTACAGGATCACCAGTGGCTGATACAAAAGTTGCAGTTGCAGTAGCAGCACGTGATCCACCCCGACCACCTCTACCACGGCCACCACTCCTGCTGGTATTAGATGCTGAGACACTTGTTCTTCCACGTTGAACATTCCCTCCAGTGACATTGTTGAGGTTATCCTCCCATCTGCATCACAGGCAACCAGATGTGTAAGTATGAACCAGTTCTTAGATGAAGGTTCCAACAAAATCAGAATTGTTTTAGCCACAAATATGTAATAGCTTTATTAGGAAATGCTTCAATTGAAGTCACTTGCTGACGAACACTGAAGATTCAGTTCGCTGTCACTTTAGAATAAGCTTATAGTTCAGCAAATTGTACCCAAACTAAAGTCATAAAAAATATTATCAAATTAAGTAACAATCTCTTTTGAAAGTAGATAAACCATTCATTTAAGGGGAAAGGAAGTTGAAAATTATTTATTTTTCCACCATCTATATTTATCCAATGTGATTAGATGTATTATCATCTTACTCTCCAAGGCAGCTTTTTTATACAACTTTGATTGAAAATTGGGGAAAAAATAATAAAAGAAAAGAAAAGGATACGAGTCCATATCCAGATTAATAAATGAAAATCTTTTTTTACTTCTAGCCTCAAGGAACTGAAACTGAACTAAATCAGTAATGTATTCAACAATCCAATTTTCCTAACTGCTCAATTGTTAAAATCATGTGGGGGGGGTTGAGGGGGGAGGGGAGGAGAAATTTGAAGAATCAAGCAAATTGCTGAATTAATTTGAACCACTGAAAAACAGCTGAGGAAATGAAAGAGTTCAAATAAGGTCCATGTCTAGACATGCTAATACTGAGAAAGAAGACAAGATTCATTGCGAATAGGGTTACATACACAAAAAAGTTGCACTCTTGTGACTGACATGAGTAGAACTTTCTTCCCCTGTTATTTGCTGTATTAGCAGTTCGCAGAATGCACGGTGTTCCACATGTGCTACATGGAACTGACAGTTCTCCTGCATTATTTAAAGAATCATTAGTCATTATTCATTCAAACTCCAGTTGTTCTGGTGAAAGGGTAGAGAGAGTGAAGCTCTTAATGATTTTCACCAGTTATTATCAACTTCATCAAAGTCTTCTATTGAAACTTTATGTAAACTTCCTAAAACCTACAGAGTATAAAGTAAAATTCCAACCTGCATGGAAAATTTCTCACCAATTTCTAGTATGAAGTAAATAAAAATTAAATCTAAAAGGTAAAAATGTTGTATTTAAACTAGAATACTTCCTAATTCTTGTGTCTTCAGATCTTCAACCACAATCCTAGACACTAATACTTACAACTCAAATACATTTAATAATGGTCTTGGAAACAGGGTTGCCAACACAAGATAACAATTACCCTAACATACAAGATAATCATTTTGATTAAATTACAGATACTGTGCTTACAACAATATTTCAATGTCTGCTCGCATCTACCTGCAAGTATAACTGTTGACTACTAATTTCAACAAGCAATAATACAATTTGCTTTAGAATATATAGACTCATTAGAAATAAAAAGGAAGCTCAGCAGGCATACCACTTTGAGGGTTCATTCCACGATGTCGAGCACTTCGAGAACCTGAAACCTGTGATGGGCAATCACTTGAGGAATGCCCTGTTTGGTGGCAGTATATGCAAGCACTGTGCCTAGCCTCACGGTGCCTAGAGTTACTTTGTTGGACATTGCTGGCGGGTGCAGAGGATCCTCGTCCTCTTGCTGGAGAACATATTAAATATGTAAGTCAGTTTTGTGATTGGCATGGGGGACAACAGAAGAGTGAGTTCTTTCTTTCTTTATTTTTAATTTTTTAATTTTTTAATGATGAATAAGAATAAGTTTCTTCAAATCAAGCTCTCCTCTCTAAAAGTTACTTCTACTTATTCTTTTTTCCTTTTTTTATGCTATGTAATTTGGTTAATTAAATTCATGCAACAAACTGAAACATACGGTAGGACACAGACTAGATATACAGTCTAAAATTTGACACTCATATCAAATTAATCCTTTTGCGCATAGCAATTTATAAAAAAATAAAATAAATAATGGACCAGAAGTTTAAGCCAGAAGAGAAGGGAGAAGGGCAACATCCATAACAAATAAAGGGATTACCGTGTAAGAAATACGTGTGCTTACTACATATCAAGCATTGTAAAAATGTATAGAATATCTTTGCACATCAAAAGATCATGCATGAACCATCTTCTAATGTCTATGCATTAGTGATTTACATTTAACACAGCCTAATAACATGCAAAAATCTCATAAACCTATCCCAACCTACCATACCGTAAAGATCAACACTCAATTTCGTTGCTTATTTGCCTCTTCTAAATTTGGCCGGTGATCCCCAAACTTTATACTTCTTTTTGAGCTAGTTGTTTGAGTTCAATGCTTAAATTGAGATACTTGGTTTGTAAAAGATTATATTTGGGGATTTGATTTGTATATATTTGATACAGATCTGTTATTTGTTTCTATTGGAGGCTCGGCTTTTGGAGTTCATAATTCCAAATGTTAGACCCAAATTTGCTAATGGGGTTGAATACCTAAAGAGGAATTTATGATATTTTATGGTTGCTTGGATCTCATTGGAGATATTATTAATGTTACTTGTATATCTATACGGAAATGTATGATTTTGTTAACTGTAATTATTGTAAACGTTTATAGAGCTGTAATTTAAGTTTTCGGTGATTTTAGCAGGTGAAAATTTTTTTCATCTTTTTTTTTCTTTATAAATATATATATATATATATATATATTAATCTTATAGAAATATTATGGGGGGCATTTTCTCATGCATAAACTCTAGATAGTTTTTTTTTTTTTTTTGAGAAACAACTCTAGATAGTTAGGAACATGACATTGATGATTCTTTAAATGCTAAATTTATTCGAACTTAGATTGAAATCATTTGTATACAAATAGAACCCCTAGTAAACTATCCACTGATGAATCAAAAAGACATAAATTAATATCCTAAAAATATTAAACACATTAAAACTATATATAGATATATATATATATATATATATATTTTTATAACTCTGTAATTGGGGGAGGGAGGATATGAACCATAGATGTCTCATTTGGAAACACTAAGAGGTGCCAACTAGTTGAGCTACAAGGCTTTTGGCTAACACAGCAAAATTACAAATAACAAGAAGCTACATATAAATCAGTAATATTTGATGAACTATACATGACGTTGTCAAGTAATTACACAGGACAAGCATCCACACCTGGTATGCGAGAACCAGTTCCACAGATTTCTATCAGCTGTCTAAGAATATCGTCACAGCCACCAATGCAACCTGGTCATACATAAATGCATAAGAACTTCAGTGTTGACTTAACTGCAAATTTCACAAGGCAACTAAAATTATTTGGAAATATTGCCTGATAACCAAACTTATCCTGCAAGTGCAAGAATTATATAAGTACATTTGGCACCAGTGTACATATCTGTGCATGCACACAAAACTAGTGCAGTTAAAATGAAAATATTGAAATGGACGAATGGCAATAAAAGGATATAAATGCAAACGGAAAACTAGGATTGGCATCAATTAAGGACAAAATGAGGTGAAGCACCAAGAGACTATTTGGTCCAGTCATGCAGATAGATATGTCAATATAGAGAGAGTGATTAGATTCAAACAAGAATCTGCTACAATGATAATTGGAAGGCTGGAACAAACAGAAAAACATGATATACAGTCCAGAAATTATTAAATTAGTAATTTTAACCCTTATGAGGGTATATTTGTAATTCACATTATTTGAGTATAATAAAACTGGTGTTAGGGATCAAATTAACCTAACACAATATTTTCTCCAAAAATAAACATGGTATTAGACCATACCTCTGCTGGGTGTGTAAAACTTACCAATAAAAAAAAGTAATATGGGACGGAGGTAATATCATACAAAATGATAATTAAATTTTAAAGTGAAACATATTCATGTAAAGGCAATTAACATAGTTCTTTGGAGTTGTAACATACCCAAATGGTTGGCATTGTAGTTTGGTGGTATTTCCAGCGGGCGGAACTTAAATTGAATCATGTATACGGGACCTACAAGATTTTTATGCAATCAACTTTAAAAAAGAATAAAGAAAAGAGAGAGAGAGATCGCAAAAAGAATTTAGAAAACATCATTATAGTTTTCAAGCAACCTACATTACATGAATGCTTTAGACCAGGTGAAGAACCCAAGTCAGTACCGAACAGAAAATGGCTGGAACCACCCAACAGAGGGTTTCTTATATCTAAAGACGATTATATTGGAAGAAGTATTCTAATAGAGATGACAATATGCTAGATAAAGGGAAAAATAGCTACGAGATTGTTACAATTTACCTGCATCCAATCAGCCATCCCTTATGGTTCCATATTCTTTATAGTTAATAAGAAATTAATTCAAAGATAAGAGATTAATATGAGAGATAATCACAAGATATCCTCTCAACATATGACAATTGGAAATTCAAGAGCACTAAAATCTGAAAAAGACTCAAGTGTACACTCAAAGCACAAAATCTGTCAATTAATGAGTAAGAGCATTCACATCAGGTCTTTTATAAATGTGTAAAATACACATTTAGACCACTTTTACACATTTTGCACCAAAAAACCCTTTACATCAGCTCTTTTAAAATCATTCAAATCTGTGTAAAACTATAAACGATCTACAGTACCCGTGTAAATTTACACGGGTACTGTAGATCATGTATTTATTTTTTTAATAGTTTTTTCTCTCTCTCTCTCACTGCCACTCAGCTCCCTCTCTATCTATCTCAGACGCTGCCCTCTCTCTCTCCACAACTTTCATCCTCAGTTCTCTCTACCTATCTCACATCTCTCACTCTCTCGTTCAAAGCGTGCCACCGGAGTTCACAGCATGCCACCGGAGTTCACAGCGTGGCGAGATCGGCGCTGTGGGCCACAACGTGGCGGCGATGATCGATGGCGGCGATGATCGATGGCAGCGATGATCGATGGTCGATGAGCGTGGCGAGGTCGATCACGGCGATGATCGATGGCGGCGATGATCGATCAATGATTTTTTCTTTGATTTTAGGTGGAGATCGGGGTTGATTTGATGTTGCTTTTTCTTTGATTTTGGTTGATCTGTGTGGGTTAGTGGCTTTTGGTTTCTGATGATGGTGGTGATGGTGGCTGGGCGGTGATGATGGTGGTTGTTGATCTGATGTTGATTTTGGTTGATTTGTGTGGGTTAATGGCTTTTGGTTGCTGATGATGGTGGTGATGGTGGTTTGGCGGTGATGATGGTGGCTCTGGGTCTGTGAGAGAGAGGGGCAGTGAGGGAGTAATAATAAAAAATTGTAAAATAGGGAATATTTTATTGAATAAACGTGGAAAATAGATAAACTGATGTGGGTGTATTGTAAAAGTGGTCGTGTAAAATAGAAAAAGTAGGTTTTAAACGTGTAAAATGGAAAAATTTATAAACGAGCTGATGTGAATGCTCTAAGAAATTATTTTAGCTACTTCACATTCATCTCTCTATCATTTAAAGCACAATGATATCTCTTTTAACAAATTGTCCACATATTATAAAGAGGGACAACACCCCAAATCACCTTTCTCTTGACAACTAAACCTCTCTTTCCAAATTGCAAACATGTCTAGCACAGTCCAAGGCATCACCCAATGCACAACAAATGAAGATAAAGCTCACAACCATAATTCTCGTGCCACAACACAATGTACAAGGAGATGGTATATCATCTCAGAACAATTCTTAAACATGCAACAACTACCCATAATGACCCCGCACAGTCCAAGGCATCACCCAATGCACAACAAATGAAGATAAAGCTCACAACCATAATTCTCGTGCCACAACACAATGTAAAAGGAGATGGTGTATCATCTCACAACAATTCTTAAACATGCAACAACTACCCATAATGAAACCCCCCCCCCCCCCCCCTTTATCTTCTTAAATTATCAATCATCAATAACCCAAAGCAATTGTCCATCCAAAGAATGCTACTTTTTTGGTATCTTTATACGCCAAATATTTTCCCATGAAAATTTAACTGCTAATGGCCCTCTAAGAGCCTCTAGAATGAATGAACATTGAACCTTCCTTTCTTAGAAAGCCTCAACCACAATAACTCCATAAAAATGCCGACTAACTCAATCTCCCAATGTTACAAAGGTCTCAGAAATTTCACATTCCAACATCGGGCTCCTTCATCGGTCATTCCCAACTGTAACACAACTAAACAACCCTTATCCACTAAAATCGAGAATAGGTCCAAAAAAACCTATCCTTCAGTTCAATATCATCATACCCACTAACACACCAGAGTCATACCTTATTGTCATCTTTTATCTTAAAACAAAAATACTGTGAAAAACATTCCCACAAACCCCTGATGCTCTTCCACAAACTCACACCAATAAAAACCTAAAAAGTATAGACACGAACACAACTTGATATGGGACAACAATTTTTTTTCCTTCCCAACACATTGAGGACATGTATGCAGGAGTGTCCCTAGCGTGTCTAATAGACACGCTGGGCGTTTTGGAGTGTATATGCTTCTTAGATAGGAACCTCGTACTGGTTTTGAGCTCCAATCACCCAAAAGCTCCCCTAATTTAACTAAAAATCCTTGCTTCCATAAATTATCACATTTTATCCCAACCCATCATAACTATTTACCTAGAAATGCTTCCAAAAACCTATCCTTCACTCCAACATCATCACACCAACTAGCACACCAAAGTCACACCTGATTGTCATCCTTTATCTTAAAACAAACAAATTGTGAAAACAATTCCCACAAACCCTGATGCTCTTCTACAAACTCACACCAATAACAACCTTGTATCGCTATTGAGGTTCAATCACCCTAAACCTCCTCACATTTCACTAAAAATACCTTGCCTCGTATCACTGTTACTTTTTATTCTCATCATGGAGATATTGAGCAGGATGTTGAAGAAAACAGAGGGACGTTTTATCCAAGGTTTTCATGTGGGGCCTAATGTGACTCAAGGTTGAGTATCTTGCATCTCCTTTTTGCTACTGATACCATACTTTTTTGTGATGCCTCTAAGGAGCATCTTCTATACATCCTCTCTTTTATTTGGTGGAGGAATTAGTTTGGGAAACATTCTTCGGATGTTTGGAATTTGGTGCCTTCATGTCTGATGTGGTCAGTGTGGAAGGAACGCAAATCACGCACTTTTAAGGACACTGAAAAATCCTTGGATCAACTGAAATCATTAATGCATCACACCTTGTTTGAGTGGTCTTGAGTTTGGGGTTTAATCATTGTACTTCTATCTTTAAGTTTCATTCTTCTCCTAGATTCGATCCTTGATTGTTTGCAACTGTTTTGAGATTCTTTGTGTTCATCATCGTGAATGTGAAGTAATTCTCCGTATTAATAAAACTTCATTACTTATTAAAAAAAGAAAAACTTTTTCCACCTTGCTAGTTGTTTCCCCACATTTCAGTAATGGCATTTCCACGCCCATTTTTAAGTAAACCTACCTTATACCCAACACTTCTGCCAAATCTAAAAACAGCCAACTTTTACCAAACTCCCCCTCAAACTAAAAACAACTTTGAAGTAGCTTGTAACTGCTCCATCTTCACCCCCACTAAATAAAATAGTGTCATCAACAAAGAACATATAAGAAACCTCCAATGTGCTTATTATCCTACCAATAACACAACTTGATAACCTTCCTCAAATGGATTTCATCCCTTTTAAATTACTACTTATCTGCCAAGCTTAAACTAACAGGAATGTGGAAACCTTAATCATTAACATTATATTCTAACACTCCCTCAATGAGACAAGGTTCAAACACAAGATCTCTTGCTTCAATACCATGTTAAATTATCACTTGTATTAGAGTTTAAGCTGATAGAAAGTATGAAACTTAATTATTTATATTATATTCTAACAATCCCCTTAATCTACAATTTGGAAGTCAGATCACTTTGCCACAGGGAATGCATCAGCCCTCCATGTTAAAATCAGTAACAGAAAATATAGAGCAATAGGAAATTGTGAAAATACCTGGAGTGCAAGTGTTGCAAATATTAGTGGTTACCACTGCTTCTGATAGAGATCCGGGGAGCCAAACAGCATTCCTGCACTGAAAAGGAGTAGCAAATAGGTGTTATAATTATTAAGACCAAGGTCCCCTAATGACAAAAAGAATCCAAATGGACTCACTAATCTCCAATATTCCAGTTCCACCAGAAAATATAAAAAGTAAAAAAGTGCTAATTATTACACACCAGTGTATATGGAGTGTGTGTGTCAGTTGAAATCGTGTCTTCAAAACACAATTTCAGTTAAATTGTAAAATTGTGTTTACGATTTCAAAATTAAAACTGAAAATCATGTTTTCAATAAACAATTTCCAAGACTGTGTGTATGGATGTGTGCAACTAGCTATGTGCAACAAACATTAACGAAAAGTAAATATGTTGATATGAGAATTTTGCAGGTTAAAGTTTGCATAAACTCAACTAACCCACCAGCTGATCCTAGTCAACAATGAAGCTTCAAAGGAAAGGGCTCAAAAGATTTGCTAAATACATTTTTGATAAAAATAAAAATAAAAAGGGATTATGAAAATCGTAACAGGGAAGGAGCTTGCTACATTATTGCACCTTGAATAGACAAAAAGGAAAATTTTAATGGCTTATAAGAAGGATAATACATACTGCAAGCATCTGCAAATGGCAAGATACTCAACCAATTAGTATTCAGCGACAAGAGTCAAGACAGGAAATATTCCCTGATATTAAAAGTTCAACCTAATATCCATGGAAGGAAGGTTTTCTAAACTGTTATGTGGCTCGCAAATACCTAGCAAATTACAAGGAAATACTATTAGGTTAAGCAATCATTAATGGGAAAATGTTGCGGAATTATAATTTTTTTTTAATTTTTTTATAAGTGATGAAAATTTTATTCAAAGTCATAAAAATGAGTCACCCAAGTATACAGGAAGGACTTCCTATGATAGGCATCCAATCCAACAATTTTTTAAAGAAGAAAAGTTTTTAAGTCTGCTACTATTCTTTCAGATTTTTCAAAACATCAGTTATTTCTCTCCTGCCAAATACACCGCATCAAACAATGAGGGACAACCATCCAGATAACACCATTCCGATGGTGGCCAAATTTTCCTTGCCAAAATGCTAGGAGCTCAACCGCAGTCTAGCATTGTCCAGTATATACCAAACAAAGTGAACACCATAGACCACATCTCAAAAACAATAGGGCAACATAATAAAAGATGATCTACCGATTCTATATTACTTTTGCACATATAACACCAATCCAAAATCCATACTTTCCTCCTATGTAAATTATGAATAGTCAAAATATTTCCCAAAACTGCAGTCCAAACAAAGAACGCAACTCTGGAAGGAACCTTTGGCTTCCAAATGCTTCTCCAAGGGAAGGATTGATTACATACACCCAAAAAGGCCCGATAATAACTGCAAACCTCAAAGCCCCTACTCTTTGTAGGCATCCAGCACATCTATTCCTCAGCATTACCCCTCGACGAAACTCCATATATAACATCCAAAAAATTAGACAAAGATTCCAATTCCCAATCCTGAATAGAACACAGGAACTCCAAGTCTCAATAAAGAACCCCATTAGGGAACTGCATGATATCAGCCACATAAGCCTTCTTAACACTACTAATTCTGAATAATTCAGGAAAACACACACTCAAAGGGTTATTCCCACACCAGACATCATGCCAAAATTTTACTCTAGTCCTATCTCCAATCTCATACTGAATATAGTAACAAAAAGTAGACCAACCATTACTAATAATCTTTGATAAACTCACCCCATAGGAACCTAGAATAGAATTAGAGCACCACCTCCTTCCTCTCTTCCATATTTAACCCTTATTACCGTTCTCCATAACGCTTCTCTCTCAGACCCAAATATCCACAACCATTTTTTCCAATAATGCTTCATTAAAGCATCTCAGATTTCCAATTGCCAGACCCCCAAATTGAATAGGCAAGCATACCTTAGACCAATTCATCAAGTGAAGTTTTGAATATAAATATCATGCATCCACATGTCAATAAGTTGAGCATATCTGAAATTTCAATGTTGAGATACAGAGGTGACAGTAAAGAAAAGGGTATATCCAAGAAATTAACATGATGTTGAGACTAGTTGGAGGTTAATTTGGAAGAAGCAGGAAACTAATCTGTGGCTGAATGGCCATGCAATTGTGAGATGGTAAGGAATCATTTAAGTAAATGAAACTACAAACTACAAAATCACGAAGACCAAAATGAACAAAACTCCATGCATTGAGAGACAATGGACACATGACAAACCAACCTGATGCAACAATTTTTTTTTTTTTTTAATAAGTAGTGCAACAAAAAAAAAATAAAAGGACAGGAAAATAAGGATAGAGAATTTAGGAGTTAGCATCTAGGCTTGCTTGGAGTCAGCATCAAGTGAGGGAAAAAAAACCACTCTAGAAGTCAACACCTAGGATTGGATGGAGTCTGCACCAGACCATTGGGACAATTTCATAGAAATTTTATTCATAAAAATAATCCCCCTCAATAGGAGTACAACACTTAGCTTATATAGACTATTAAACTTAAACCCTAATTCTAATGGGCAAAGGAAACCCTATTAAAAAAAACATCAACAAGTAAGAGATATAAAGGGGATCCTATTAAAAAAACGCAGTAATATAGTCAGTTTGAAAAAATGCATTATAATTTATAACCAGTAGATCCTGTCAATCTAAAGTGAATAAACAGAACCATCCATATCACAGTCTATATTGTTGAAAAATTGTCATACAAACCCAACCTTTGCAAACCCTCAGCATCAAGGTATTCATCCAAGCATGATTAACAATACATTGAATGTAACAAGGAAAGTATCCCAACCTGTGGATAACCCATGCATCCAACCATGAAATTGCCATCCTGTTGAGAGTGACAATAACAATTTTATGAGGAAAAAGAAATAACTATATTTATTAGAGAGTATCTATAACATAAAGCCATATTACAAGGACTAAAAGTATCATGTACAATGTGACTTACTAGAAAGCATAAAACATGTAGGGAATTACATCTATAGAATACACTCCATTTCTATGGCCTAAAATTAAAAATAATTTTAATTTCATTAAGCTAAAAAGGAAATATACAAGTGATACCCTTGCAGTATATAGGGTGTATAGCCAAAGGATCATTATCAGCAATTTACAAATACAATTAATCAATGAAATCATTAATGAATGAAGGTCTCCTCACATCCAACAACATCCATTATAACAATGAACCCACCAACCTGAGTTTGGAAACTCTATATAGTTACTGTTCTTCAGATGTCCTCCTACTTCTCCCTTCATACAGGCCACATTTAACACAAAGAGGCAACATTCATACAATAAGAGGTAATCTGAATCCATGTTAGAATAAGAAAATGTTGGGAAAAATTATCTCAATTTTGCTGTTTTTGGTCATTTTTCCCTATTTTTTCACCTAATTTCGTGCTTAATGCAAATTAGGGTTTTAAGATGTTTTCCTAGCCGCATTAGGAATGCTTTTAATGTTTTCTAAGCATCTCCTAGCAGCCCTAAGATTGCTTTCTATTTAAACGCACTGTAATCTCCAAGGCAATTCATTATTCAGTTTAATAAATTTCAAACTTTTGTCTCTCTATTTTTTGGTGGATTCCAATAACTCTCCTTGTGGATTTAAGGTTAATTTGATTGAAGAAAATGTGTTTTGCTTCTTGTGCATCAAAAGACCATTGGCTTTAAAGTGCACCAAAGGATCAAATTATCTTATTGATTGAAGAAAATTATAAAACTTCCAATGCTTCTTTAAATAGGGAAATTGATGCTATAAATCATTACCCGGTTTCGCCGAAGCACCATATCTGATTCCTGGCAAAGTCCACATGGCCTGACAACTTCTCCGGCTGCATGCTGCTCATCCCCACCAGATCGGTTGGACCTACATTAATGGCAAAACATGCATTATGATAGTGAAAACTTAATAATCTACGAAGACAGAGGAAAGTAAGAAATCACCTCTCAAAGAAAACTGCCATGGCTTCAAAAAGTTTTACTTTATTTAACCGGGCCTGCACGTATTTCCAAATGGGAAGTAATATTTGATATTGACAAAATACACAACACAACAATAACAACAACCAAACCTTAGTCCCAAATTATACAGCACAAGCAGATATTTAAAGAAGTATTTCAAAGTAACCTATAATACACAAGTGGCTAAAAAATGTCAGAAATTGACTAATAGGATGTGACTGGATGAGCTTATTTTCATTAATTTATTTGGTTTAAAAATTAAAAAATTAAATAAAAAAAACCTATGTGCAATTGACTTCTTAAATCAAATAAAATGGTCTCTGAGCTTCCACATCACCCACTTTGCCTTATTGAAATATTTTACATGAAAGAAATAATTGGGCCTTCTTTCACACATGTACACATATATGAGAACTTTTATTACTTTTGCATCTAGGTATTAGCATGTCATTTCCCCACAATGATAATTTGTAATATCTACAAATTAACAGAAATTTTAAAAAAATCAATAGGGTTTCCTAATCTACATGTGGTTTAATCTCATGGAATGTCATCTGAATACGTTCAATCTCATGGAAACAACTCTATATACGAAATCAAAGTTACACCATAACCTCAAAGGAACAAATTACTAATATTCCATAATCACAATAATGGTGAACTGCCTACTTACATCTACAAAGCAAGCTTTCATCTGCTGCAAACTAGTTGTCAAAACTTCAGCTTTGCTCTTAGTGCCTTCACTAACTGCTTTCATGTCACGCTCCATAACTGCTCTAAGATATGGTTTCCAAAGCTTATACCTATAGAAATAATAAGCCAAAGCATAATAACAATCACATATCTAAATACACATATAATTCCTCACTGCAGCATAGGTTTTAAACATTGATCTATGATTCAAATACATACATCAACCGAATTAATACTATTTTCCTACCATTTCTATGCCAACACTTTGTAAATCACACAAAGTTAACCACATCAAGTCATCCATTGCTTTTCAATACACCTATGAAACTATCAATGGATATTGATTTTGTTGAGTTTGGGACGTTTCTACCCATTTGACAATTATAAATTGACAATTTGCAAGTAAAAATTTTTTTTATACATAATAAAATTATATAAATCATAAAAAAGAGTCATCCAAGTATACAAGAAGTATACTAGGGTAAACAATCAATTACAAAAGTTACATAAATCTAATAAGTCAACAATAGAAAATAAAGAAAGGTTCCTCATGGCTGACAACCAATCCAATAAAGTTCTAAAAAGAATAACTGGACATCAAGCATAGAATTTTTAGTGTCTTCAAAACTCCTGCTATTCTAGTCCCTCCAAATGCACCATATCAAGTAATGAGGGACAATCATCCAAATATGACTATTCCAATGACAACCAAACCATCCTTGCCAACAAGCTAAAAGTTCAACTACAGATTTTGGCATCATCCAATGAACTCAAAACAAACCCAATTTGCCAGTAAAAATTTTCTTACACAGTATAAAGTCAAATTTCATTCTCAAATATCTTGATATCGTTAGGAAAAAAAATAGAAAGATGTTAGTATGGGCTGTAGGAAGTTTCCTAATTGAGGGGTCCCAACCAGCTGCCCCTACAGCTATCATATTGAAGGATATTCCTTGTCCTATTGTAGTGACCCTTTCTATATAAAGAAAGAATAGAAAGATGGCTCCTCACTTTTTTGTACAATCATTTTCTTTCCATTAACATGGTATCAAAGCATTAAAGATCTGTGTCTCCGATCCTCATCAATTAAATATTGTTGGAAGGAGCATGAAGACATCCAGCATCTCAAGCGTCTTCACGCACCTCCTTTGTTGAAAACTGTTACTTAGCTTGTTGTAAGTAAAAACTCAGAGCTGAGTCATTGCTCTCGGTTGTTATTGTTCTTGGTGATTGGTTAGCAGATCTTAAGTTATTTTCGACCATCCTCTGCCTATCTTGGTAGTCGTTCTTGGTGGCCGTTGATTGAGTTTGATAGTCGAATCGCATCCTTGGTGGATCCGCAGTGGTTTTCGAACATCCTCCACCATTCTTGATTGTTTTTTGTACTAGATGGTTGGTTACTAGAGCATAATGGTGTGTTTACCAGTTGCTCAGCCGAAGTAATGGTCGCCAAAGTAGTGGTTGGTTGCCAACATAGAGGTCGCCAACACATTATAAGCTTGCCAGCTTTTTGTATATTCATAGTTGTTCATCCCTCATCCAGGATAAAGATAGCCTAACCAGGACAAAGTCTATGTTTGGCTTTGCATGGTTTCAAATCTTTTTGGCCGGTACAGACTGCTTCGGTCGGTTCAGGTACGACTTCTATTTTGACTGATATAGACTGAGTTTCAGCCAGTTCAAGTAAATTTCAGCCCTCTTGTTGATGTCTTTACCAAGGCACTGTGTAGGAGTCATTCAAAGTCTATACGTTTCAAGCTGGACCTATATGACAGCATGCGGGGGAGTGTCAGAAAAAAAGGGAAAGATGTTACTATAACATTGTGATGGGTGGGTTGTACTCTTCTAGAAGAGTTAGAAGCCTTTAGGAAGTTTCCTGGTGTTGATGTGTCCCTACCAGCTGTCCCTCCCGGTTGTTATATCAAAGGATATTCCTTGTCCTATTGTAATAACCCTTTCTATATAAAGAATAAATAGTAAGAGGGCTGAATAATATATACAGCTCACTTTTATGTGTAATCATTTTCATTCCATTTACATATACGAAACCATATATATTATTATGGATGTTTGTGTGTAGACACAAAAATACACTCTTACCAAATATACTTCAGAATACAGTAAACATAAAGTTTCTGTCCAATTCTTGATAGGATCTATAAGTTCACTACAGTTAAATATTAATGTAAAGTGAAATACTTTCATGACATTGGGGAAATTCTGACAGTGGAGAAACTCTCCTCAAATGACGTATTATTGTGGTTGATTGGTGTTGTATGTGTAAGGAAAGTGGAGAAACAGTGGATCATCTTTTGCTTCATTATTTGATAGCAAGAGAACTCTGGGCACTTGTCATTTCTTCCTTTGGAGTTGAATGGAGATGCCTAATACATTGACAGATCTTCTCACTTGTTGGAAAAGGAGATGTGGTACAGTGACAAGGACTTAAATTTGGGGTGCTACTCCGTTATGTCTTATGCAGAATATTAGGAGAGAATGGAATAATTGTACTTATGATGGAGGAGGGCACTAAGTGATTTCGCTTAAATCGCTATCCTTGAGAACTTCATTGCGGCGGGGGCATGATTTTGGTCAAGTATTTTACTGTGTCTTTGTCTTCTTTTGCTTGTGGTGTACGACAAGGACTTGTAAACCAATTTCTACTTAGTTCTGATATCAACTGCAACACACCACATGCCTTGGACTCATATATATACTCTGCCATGCTCACTATTCAACACACAAATTTGGTCTTTAGCACACCAGGTTTAAATAATTAGGAATTATTGTGGTGTGCTAGTTGTGGTGAGAGCAAGCCCTAAGGTTATATTTGGGATTTGCAAGGGTTCTTTTGTACCACTTTTATAATCTCCTACTTTCTTAATGAAACTTTCTCCTAGATACCACCCATTGATGAAGGCCTAAGGCTGAACAAAGTAAATCTTTGTGTTCCATGTGTTATTGTTTCTTGTATGTTTCTATTTCAATTTTGCATACACTCATTTTTATTACATAAACTCACAGCCAATAGGTATCAAAGCTTACACTATCTTGGAAAAAAATATTAGCCAGCCTTGATTCTTCTTCTTTTGTAGAAGTTGTTGATCTTTTAAATTTCATATTTTAATTCTTTAGGAGTTACAATATTTTTCTTCCCATGTACTATAGTAGTTCTCTCATTTCAATATACTGATCCTTTTACTTAAAAAAAAAAAAAAAATCCATGGCATTCATAGTATATTCTTTTACTTTGACTCAAGAAAACAATTTTTTTTTTCTCAATAAAGCCCCCTAGAAATTTTGATCAATGGCTAATGGCCCAAATACCCTACTAATAAAAAGTAAAAAAGTTATTTCAACCTTAAGTCTATAAACTGCTCATTATGGGTCGCAAGGCTGAAAGTTAAAAGGAATAATAAAACTTATTAAAAAAAATGCTCACAGTGACTAATGTGTTGCAACATCCACATAAAACATCAATGTCTCTTGATATATATTGTAGAACACACCATCCATGTTATAGGAAGGGATTATACATATGTACATAAAAACATATGAAATTACAAATACTATATAAGTTACAAACACACTTAGTGGGTCTTGAACCCAGTTCCTTCCACTCTGTTCTAGTGGGAGGAATGGCCATTTGAGATAAAGTTCATTGGCTAAAAATTATAAACATGTATGAAACATTTAATTAATTAATTATATATATATAAATAATTTATGCATGCATGTATGTGACTGTTTGTGTGTTTAAGATATCTGTAAGGCATCATGCACAAAAATGTACATCTAGCAAAACAAAAGTCAAATCATTGGCATACTTATTGTTACTAGTTACCTTGTTTCTTCCTCAATACTTAATATACCATCCATGGCACCTTACAGCTACACATAACATGCAACTATGATAATGATGGATTCCATAGTCAACCATTTATAACTAAAAAAGACCTCCATATCTGAGATAAGATTAAATTGAGTCTCAAGACAATGTTATTATATCTTTAAATACAAAAACTAAATTACTTACCCCATGTCATCATATCCCATAACAAGTGCCTCACCCTGAAATCATAATAAACTGAAAATCAATTTAAAGAAATACTGCTTTGTACAAAACTACAAAGACATGGTTTCAAGCTCTCCAGAGTGTCAACTTATCGACATTGGAGTTTACTTACAATTGCAATTATAAAAGAATATGATTAAAGCGCTCAAAGATAAAAGTTTTTGTAAGGAAACATAAGCCAAAAATACACTTCACAAATGAAATTCTTTTGGATATGGTGCTAGCAACAAAAGATCAAAATGAATTCTACCAAATGATATGATGTTTGAATTCCAAATTCCTAATGTCGTGATTTCTTATTTGGTAAATATTCTAACTAAAGAAAATTTCTCCAAGGATTATTCTTAGGATTCAAAACCCAACCAATTTATTATTGATGCAAGCATGATGAGGTGGCTGATTATGTAATGATGAGGTTGCAAACCATGCCACTAGAGCATGAGATGAGGTGGCTGAATCAACTACTCCACAAAAGCATGATAGATGTGACCAAAATCAGCTACCCAGCAAAGTATCTTTTTTTAAGACATGACTAAATTATTTTAGACATGGATAATTGCTGTAGAAGTTAGTTAGACATGTGAAATAAACGTTATAGTAATTAAATGCTAGCTATAGTTTGTGATTTTAAGAAAGAGATTAATTATTTATATGCATGTGTAGCTACAGTTTATTAGGGAGGTTCATAATTGGATTGATGTCAGCATAACGTCATCATAACAAACCCCTTTGGTGTATAAATAGCCATGCTTGGCCATTGTAATTTTTTCCATTGAATAAAAATTACTCTCAAAGTCTCAGATTGAGGTTGAGATTTCTTTCTCCCTCCCTCTGCTGCCACTTTCTCTCTCTATTCAATTCTCTCTTTCTTTAAGCTTCTCAAATTTCCCTTGCATCCATTCTACAATAAAGAAATTAAGTTTGACCTTTATTAAAGGGAACTAACTGTAGGAGCTTTGTTAAGGCTTGTAGTGGTCCATCCCCCTTTTAGGAAACGTGTTCGAAGGAGTCTCTATCTAGTCCTCTGTTTGACCTATAATGAAGCTTGGGTTGGAGTCAGTCAGCCATTGTTCTTTTGCCAAGCTCTAGACCTTTATCCCTTTCTTATTTGGGGTCTCATTGGTGATGCCAATGACGGTTGTTCATAAGACAGATTGTTGGAAAAGGAGGCTCAATAGTCAATAGGCATGAAAGCATAGTCATCATATCTGTTGTATCTCAGGTGATATTTGGTACCCAAAAAAAAAAAAAAAAAATCAAAACCTATTTTTTCAATTAGGTATGAGGGGAAATTTTGCAATATTGTAATTACCCGCCCATAAATAATATGTATGTATGTTAAGGTAAATTATTCTCCACTGCAGAACTTGTGTGGGAACAGGCTAGAGAGCTATATTTTGGTGTCAATAATCTTATACTGTTGTGCCACCGCCAAAACTCCATCTACAAGTTGTTTCACTCGCTATCATTGTTGTGGTGCCACTCAATCGTCGCGAGGACCGAGGCCTGTCATTAGGACCAATCGCTCACACAAGCCACTCCTATTTTTGTCATGGTTTTGCTTAAGGCACTCAGTTCTTAAGGCACTCAGTTCCACCACCCCCCACCACCCCCCCCCCCCCCCCCAAAAAAATAAATAAATAAAACAACAGCATCAGTGTTGGGTTTGGAGTTGTGGTATCCCATTGACCTGTGACATAATAGATCCCTCGCAAGCCCATGCATGCAAGAATAGTTCATTTCATTAATTTCAAACTGTGCGAAGTCCAAATCAACTATAAGTACGCACTAGTTTGAAGCCCCACTGAAGCTGTGTGGCCAGAACAGAGGAAGGCCAATGTGATGCAGGACAATACACTCTAAGGGAGAGACTTTATTTGGGAAACTAAACAAGAACAAAAGAAAGGAATAGGACATAGGAATCAGCACTTAGGGTTTGCTTAACGTCAGCATCAAGCTAATAAAACAAAAAATTAAATTGAACCCAAGCATGGGCACCTAGGACTGCTTGGAATCAGCACCAAACATAATAGGAAACCAGGAATCAATACGTGAGCCTGCTTGGAAATAGCACCAAGTACTAGAAGAAAACTCTCAACCCAAATTTATAAATCCAATTTCAACTGCTTACAATAGCATTGGGTCCTTTACACAGACTTCCCAAATTACATCAAACATGGAAAAAAAATTAAATCATAATGAGATTACATCAAATATGAAAATAAAATCCAAATAGCCATCAAATCTCTCTAATAACATCAATTAGCACCAATCACGATCAATCAAGTCCAACAAAATCAATCACCCGTCAAGGTGCAGCCTAGTGGTTACAGGTTTGGGGTGAGCTATAGGCCCAAACATCTTGAGTTTGACCCCCCAATAGGAGTTCCCCTGGATTACCTGATACATAGTTTTGGATAGGATCACGTATCCGTGATTTAATCCCCGGGGTTAGATTCAAAGGGCCCTACCTTGGTGAGGTTCCATGTCATCAAAAAAAAAGTCCAACAAAATCAATCAACATTAATGGTCTAATGACTCTAAATTGGTCTCCACGCTAACTCTTCCAAGATGGGAGAAACTTGACCCATTGAGCATATTTCATGGTGGGCTGGACAACGACAAAGTGGAGGCTAACAACTTGGCTTTGATGACAGCACAACTGGTCTTTAGGGTGTGGCTTGTGGTCTACTGCGGGTGGGGTTGTGGGCTTCTCAGCAATTGAAAATGTTGTTAAAGCACACTTAAATGCACTTAGAGTTCAAAACTCAAAGCCTTAGGCCTAAGCACTTTGCTTGGTCAAAACAAAGCTTATTTAATGAATCACACCTGAAGCATGCTTTTGTAGCACTTTTTGAAGAAGCACAAAGGCACACCTAAGTGTGCTTTTTTTTTTTTTTTTGGTTAAAAAATATATGAATCATTAAAATTATTTACTGGATTTTGAAGTAAATGACATGGACCATTAATTTATTTTAAAAAGTTTAGTCTTAAGATGCCATACACACACACACAAACATGTTTGCATATCTAAAGACACAGTTAAATTACCAATTCCCAAAAGCTTAAGTCGTTAGAAGACAATGAATTTAATCATTATTCTAACACCTCCTCATGTGTAGACCTAAACTCCCCCTTAATAAAGTGGAGCCCAACATGTGGCATTTTTAACATTTTAAATGGGAGGTCAAGTGAAGGCAAAGATCAAACTTAAGATCTCTTACTCTAATACCATGCTAAATTACTCATAATTTCATAAACTTAAGCTGTTAGAAAATGGTAAATTTAATAATTTAATCATAATTCTAACAAAATTAACTATACTAAGGACAGGAACTAAGGCTGCATTTGTTGTAAAATGTCTTCCAAAAAACATTTTCAGCATTTTCAGGTATTTGTTCGTTATAAAAACTTGGTCAAACCGAAAATATTTTCGGTTGACCATAAAAACACAATGGATAAAAGTTGTAAAACGTTTTACGCCAAAATTTTTGTAAAACATTTTCCAAATCCACACATGCACACCCCCCCACCCCTTCCCTCTTTTATCTCTTTCTCACACTCTTTTATCTTTTTTTTTGATAGGTAACAAAGTAATATTATTAAGAGAAAAGAATAAAAGATACATAGAGTTTACGGTAGTAAACAAAGAACAACATAGCAACAAAAGAAAAAAAGAAATCAAAATCTTATTCTAAGAAACAAAAGAAAATAAAAAATAGTAGAACAATCCGGAAGACCCTAATACCAAGACCAATTGAAGAGAGTCCGCTGGCACAAATCTAACAATTGGGCCATTGATTTCTTGATATCCTCAAAAGAACGCTGATTATGTTCAGTCCAAATAGTCCACATCAAACAGCCTGGTACCAAGTTCCAAATATCGGAATGATATTTCCCAAGCCAATGGTGCCAACAACAAAGTAAGTCTGCAACCGAACCTAGCATGACCCAATCAATCCCAAACAGCTAAATTATATTTCTCAAACTCTTTTATCTCTTTCTCACACAGACCATTGGGGCTTCAACTAGCTAGCGATGACAAGGGCCACTAAGGGTGGCAATTTACTTTCCCCAGCACAATTTTCCCCGCCCCACAGAAATGGAAGAGCGGGGATGGGGAGACATTTTCACCCTGCACCATGGGGCAGGACAAGGATAGATTTAGGTTACCCCAATAAATTTACAAATGGCCCTTTGTTTTTCAACCCTAAGATCCTTACTAACTTTTATTATTAAGTATCAAAATGCTTGGATATGAAGACTTTTTTTTACTGTCTTGGTAATTACTTTAGTTTATTATTTAGTTGCAAATTGAAAAATAGTTTGATTTGGTGTGATCAATATAATTGCAAGTATAATTTTGTACTATTATAATAGGTGCAGCCGTGTGGGTGGGGCGGGTTAACATGGAGAGGGTTCTTGAGGGGCAGGCAGGGCAACTACCCTACAGGGTAGGAGCGAAGCACCCATAATCTGGCCCCACTCTGCCCTGTTGCCATCCCTAGGCAACAGGCAACAAAGTCTCCAGAATGCATGGATCTATAGGTTTCTCAACATTATTGATGTCACAGTAAGGTTCTATCAGACGAAGTCTCCAACATTCCTAGGGCCTTTCATGGCACTATCAATATCGTAGGGACTCACAATGGGGATCTATCTCTGCTGCATGCGTTGGTGGCTGGGTTTTCTTGTGGTTTCTAGGCTTCTCTGATCTGGTAGGTTGTGCATTGATATGGTGGATTTTGTTGGTTGGTGCGTGGATCTAGTGGGTTGTGAGATTTGTGGATTGGGTTGTGAGATGTGAGATTTTTTTTCATTTTGCGTAGGGGCAAACACCTGAAAGTTTTTTTCAAAGCATTTTCAAGAATGCAACCATACACCTAGAGAAATGTTTATGCTGAAAACACTTCATGTCGAAAAACATTTTATAACGAAACAAACAGAGGCTAAATTGCAAAAATGGCTGTTTGATTTACTTTCTTGGAAAACTAAAGACAGCTTGACAACTATTTCATTCCTAAAGTCTACATCCCATTCTAAACCTATACTAAACCTATAGCTACTTCAGTTTTTTTCCCCATACAAAGAACCAATAAATGAATTAGGAAACCTAAGCAGATGATCCTAAGAAGATTGTTTGGTATTCATTGCGTAATGCCAAAGACAGTGGTTGAACTTTTAGCTTGTTGGCAACGAAATTTAGGTCACATCAGAATGGTGTATATGATTGGCTGTTCCTCATTGCTTGATGCAGTGCATTTGGTGGGAAAGAAATAAACAGAACTTTGAGGATTTTGAAAGGACAATTCCTAAACTTAAATTTTTCTTCTTCAAAACTTTATTGGATTGGTTGTCTGTAGTAGGAGGCAGTCAATCTATTTTTTTTATTTTTTCTTTGATGGATGCTAGTAATTTGTGTATTTGATTTTTCTTGTCCCTAGTGTATACTTCCTATATACTTGGTTGTCTCTTTTTTTGATAATTTAATAAAAAGTGTCATTACTTACCAAAAAAAGAAAAAAAAAATTATTAGACAAGACAGCAAATAATATATCATAAAGAGTTTGAGCCTCTGAAGTTACAAGATTAGTTGGAGAGAAACGCATGTTCGAGTCCTTAGTCGCATAAAACCGATCAAGCAGCTTTTTTATGTGATCATGCATCGTTGCATCTGTACCAATGCCCTCCTACATCCAAATAAAAGGGCAAAAGGAGAGCAATAATGTAGTGACAATTATCACTGTCTGATTAACTAGAGAATAGGTCATCCAAATTTCAGACAATAAGGAGTCCATACCAGAATTAATGCAGATTAAGTATCTATTTTTCTCACCTTGTCCATACAACTAAGCAGATCAGCTTCACTCAGAAGTGGTGGTGGTCTAGTAACTCCTGAATCTAGGGTCAATGATGTCGGTACAAACTGTAAAATAACCAGTTTACAAGTAATAAATTTCAAGATACATAAAACAAGTTAAAGCAAAATTTAACCCTCAAGGTTCAGAACATAAAATTGTATGATAAAATCTGTGTGGTCTTATTCAGTGGACATTGGAAAAACTTTATACAGTAGCCACAGAAAAATACATAAACAACTGGAACAAGTTCTCATAAACTTTAGACGAGAGAATCAAAGTTTCAGTTTTAGACTATGATTGTGAAGCTTCATGAATTCATCTGGCTGCTCGAAAGACTAGCTCATCCGACTAGTATTACCCTTCATTTTATGAGGATTACCCCCTTATTCATGGAAGAGGTCTGAGGGATGTGACATCCTTTAAGAAAAGAAAAAACTTGTACTGGTAAACTGCTTTTTTAAATTTATCTAAAATTTAGTAGTTTTAAAATTAATTCGGACATATGGAATTTGGTTCCTAGCTTTTAGATGTGGATTGTTTGAACGGAAAGAAATCGGCGCCCTATGCCAGAAGACTCTTTTTGATTGGTCTAGGTGTTGGGGCTCCTCGAATTGTTCTTCTATCATTGAGTTTCTTTCTTCTCTTAGAATTGCAACTTAAGTTTTTTCCCTTCTTGTTGTTTGTTGCTTTTTCTTATGTTCACCATCATGAACACCTTGTATTTGCTTTCTTCATTTTTCCATCTTGATTAATATTATTCTTATTACCTATCAAAAAAAATATTAATTTTACATGTCTAACCCTACTATTTAAACTTTCTAAACAAGTGAATTTTAGGGTATTTTGAGCATTAAAAAGTAGGAATACAAACAGAAAAAACCCCTTAAATAATAGTATAGATAATCACATATGCATATTTGTTTGTATGGAGAGAGAATTAAGAAAGAAGGCCCTTAATCATTTTCAGAAATGATCTCCAATAATACAAACTAAACTCCCCCCCCCCCCCTCTTTCCCCCTCCCCACCCCAAGAGTCTCAACATCAAAATCCACAACATATTTTAACATACATTATGCCATCATGCAAATTGAAAAAATTTACTCTTTCAATTCCTTTTATTGAAAAGATATACGAATCATGGGAAAGAGCCGAGGGAGGATCATTGATGATAAATCCTTAAAGGTATATCAAAATGAAATGATAATCACAAGAAAAGATGGCATGTGAAAAAGAACAACATCACAGTTCTAAACAAACTCAGACAGACTATCAAGTTAACTAATGGTATCTTGTATAATGTGAACTGCATTATTTCTTCATTTCTACCAGTGTTGTTAAAAGTGCTAAGCGCACTTAAGTGCAAAGGCCTCCTGGAGCCTAGGTGCAAAGCGCAAGTGCACGCCTGATCAATGTGAAGTGCAAATTAAAAAAAAAATTAATAAATTAAAAAAAAAAATTGATTAATGGTCAATACAACAATCAAGTGATCAATTAATCATATAAATTACAATAAAACATTTTATATAACATTTATATAATTCTCTTGTGCTTTACAAAATATATGCAACCATGATATTTGATGGCCATGATTACAAAACATGGTTGAATCAAAATAGAAGTACAAAACAAAGAAGGCAAAGGCTAAAAAGTATTAGAATGTTAAGTAATGTTATCTTTGCCTAACAAAATATCATTGCCTAACAAAATCAATGCAAATATGCAATGCAATCCTAATCTACATAATCATCATCCCCATTAAGCAAGGGACCATCATCATTGTCATCACAAGATTTGTAGCCCTCATCATTTTCCTCATCATCTTCATCTCCATCATGAGGAGCATGTTGTGAACTAGAACTTGAACCTATTGCTTGACTTGAGTGTTTGTTTGTGTGGTTGTGGTCCAAAATGTCTAAAATATCTAAAGAGGTAGGCTTAGGTGTATGGTAGCACCATACTATTAGTTTTTTATATATTAAATCAATGGCTTATATCAAACATATTTAGATCTAATAGCTAAAAATCAAATCAGAATTTTTTTAAAAAAAAAATTAACAAAAAGCTCAAAAAAGTGGGCTTTGCGCTTAATAAAAAAGTTCTAAAAAGCGCGCTTAAGGCGAGCTTTTAAGAGGGCGCCTCGCTTTAGAGGGAAAAAGCCCTAAGGTTTGTGTGCTTTGTGCTTAAGCGTGCTTTTAACAACATTGATTTCTACCATGAGTTAGCTAAAACCTTTGTCAATATTTTAGTCTCTTTAGTCCAAAAATTTCTAAGAAGTTGCCTGGGCTGAGCACATTTTAGCATTTCAACTCTATGACAAAACGATGACATATCTAAGAGCAAAAAGGAAACTAGGGATTTTTTTTTTTTTTTTTTTGATAATTTATTCTAGAGAGTTATATGCTAGCTGAAAATTCCATCCAACTGATACATGTAAGAAGTGGGAGGGGAAAGAAGTGATAGAACAGATCAAATATGGAGTAAAAAAAATACAACAATCAATATGCAATTGGAAAAACTTAAATGCAGCTCATGATGAGATGATCAATAGCAAACCTGTTGTCCAGAGACATATGTTGGGATCGTTGAACTTCCCCAAGACTCAAAGCGGTAAACATCTAAGTAGTTTTTCTGGTCAAACAAGAAGCAATCAAGTCAAATACAAAATCATCATCATTAATCCCAAAACCCATCCGTTTGGGAGAGAGGGGGGGGGGGGGGGGGGGAACAAGGTTTTTAAATACTAATTTCATTTTAATTCCTAATTAAAATAAAAGCAGGTTCTCTGTCCATTCCAGTAAAATATAGCGATCGATACATCCAAGAAAGATCATGGGTCCCAAAGGCTGTTGCCAATTCAGCTTCCCAAATTAGAGTGTCATCAATTTTTTTCTTTTAAGTGTTTATCAATCACAAACCGGATATTAAATTCTACCTTAGCATAAAGCTGTTAAGCAGTTAGCAACTAGAGTTCCATTTTTTATCAAAACCAATTTTATTCTTTCTATTAATTATCTTTTGAGCTTTCTTTTTTTTTGATAGGTAATAGATATTTTCATTAATAAAAAAGTACATCATGTTCACGATGATGAACAGACTGTACTTGAAAAAAAATTTATATATATCACAGAGAAACAGGGAAATCAAATACGGAAATACATTGCGTAAAACCCCAAGTCAAAATGTGAATTCAAAATGAATTGAAACAATGATGCAGCCATGCAAGATTGATTTGTTACTATTTCGCAAATTCGTCTATTCAAGATTTATTTTATGGGAACCACGCATGAAGTCCAATTGAAGTAAAAGGCACGTGGTTTTAATGGAGTAGTCATATGTGTTTTAGGGTCAACAGTTTTTTCTTTGAGTTATTATTCTGTAAGTTATGGTAAATTTTGTACTCAGGGGCAAATCTGTAATTTCCGCCATTCCTACAAATTAAGGGAATTTTGGTAGTTTGGTTGAGTCTAGAATTTTCTTCTTCTTTTTGATACTTTGATTGTAAGGCCTTCATACGATGGAAAGTGCCTTCCATCAAATGCTAGAGGTCGTGAGGGAGGAGGGATTTGAATCCTAGATGTCTAGGTTGGAAAATACCAAGAATTGTCAGTTAAGCTATAATGCTCTTGGCAATTGAGTATAGAATTTTTTGAAAGATCCTAAGTATCTTAGGTTTTAATTTCTTTGAGTCCAAGTTAATCTTTTATTATGTTTTTAGTTTATTAGCCAAACTAAAAGTCCTAGTACTGATACAAGAAAGAGTCCCTCTTTTATAAATATAATCAAAGCCCCTAATTGTATTTGAGTTCAATGTACTCAAAGAGAGGTAGAGTTGATTAATAAAATAGTGTGCTTTAAGCATTGAGGCATGTTGGCCTTCTTTTGTTATTTTCTCCCTTTCCCTTCTCTCGTCTCTTCTTTTCTTTCTCTTGATATTGTTCATACAGCCCCTAAACACCCTGAGGTGTTCTTTGGTTTGGATTCTCAAAAACTACTCTAAAATGCTAGAGATCACAAATCAATTGCATTTGGACAATGAAGTGATAGAAGAGATGATCTACCATGCCATCATTACTCTTGTGCAAACAACAATCCACAATAATCTGCTTCCTCGTAATCAAACCATCTACCACAAGAATTTTCCCTAAAGCAGCAGTTCAAAAAGGGGGAAAAGGCTACTTTCAAGGGTGCCATGGACCATAAAATGGTATTCCAAAAGGATGCTGCACTTTTAGGCCCTCTCAAAGCCACATAATAAGATCAACCATCTATAGACTACTTTGTTTCAACTTCCAATACATTATCTACTCTTTTCCTTCCTAACCCTCACTGAGTACAGCAACTCAAAAAGAAATTCACTAATTCCTATTCCAAGCTGCTCTCATAAAAATAAAATTTCATCCACGGTCCTTCCTGTCATACCCAAATATGAAGCTACTGCTTGTCTTTCAACAGTTATACATTGAGATGGTTCGCATCACACCTAGGGGGCATACAACACAACTTACAAGCATTACAGGAACACATGCACTCTTATGTGTCAACAAAAAAATCTGTAGCTACCGTGCTCATTAAAAGCTAATGAGGATACTAGATACATAACACAAGTCTATTCCTTTCTCCAGCAAAGGACCAACTGTGTTAAGAAATGAGGCTAATCAAAGGACAAGCAAATCTTTTCATATAAATGATAGTACCAAGTGCATAAAATGGGGGTCTAAGAAAGATAATTGGTAAGCAACTACAAAATTTTATTATTATTTTTTTGAGAGGCTGATTCCCGGTCTATTGTAACTATTAATACAAATAAAGTTAGTGAGAACAACTGCTATTATTTGTGAATTAACAATCCTCCAAAATAAACCGAAGTATAAAAAATGGTGAAATTTCATTATTTTGTAATATACTTAATGCTCAATAAATGGTGACATTTCATTGGTTTGCTTCTGAGTCTTAAATAATGGTTGAACTCTAAAGCTCATTAAAGAATGGGGCAATGATTGCCATCATATGGAACAACTACTTAATAACTTCAACTGACATATATTTCTTGAACCATTAGAGATGCAAAAACTTCTCAAAGATACAACCATAACCTATTTCAGGCATTGATTACAGTTTCCCAAAATACCATTCAAGCACACCAAACACCGAGCCATCAATATATGTATATATACACACACACACACATACACTAGTCTGTAACCCGTGCAATGCACAGGAAAGTTTAACAGAGTGTAAAATTTTCTTTTATTTATTTGCCTTAAATATAAAATTGATAATTATCGTAGTTATTAATAGGAATTATTATAATTGTATTTGTATATGGAACTATCAATTCTACCATTTAAAGAAAATATGATGTGTCAATATTCTAATGGAGGATTTAAATATAGAATAGAATCTAAATTCAATTAAAATATATATATATATATATATATTATAATAATGATTGTAAAATTGTGAGGCCTCAAAAACTCAGGTGGCAAAATATTATAAAGTCATCTAAAAGTCAACCATATACAGTTTTATATATAGATAGATAGATAGATAGATATCTTTTTTGACTTTTGGACATAACTCACAGCTAGTATCGCTCTCCCTGATGCAGAAAATAATTCACCAGCAATGTCGATTTCAACATTAGTTTCAGCCCCTACTGCTGGCTGGGAGACACATGCCAGGAAATGGCGAACAACCAGCTCATACAATCTCTGTCACCAAAGGAAAGTAATTTAAAATTTAAAAGAATTAGTAAAGCATGCTTCTTGACTCAACACCACAAAAATACATTTCAAAAGCATTCAGTTAGCAGTTAAATGCCAATTAAGATGGTGACATGCTTACATGGTGATCTTGACTCCAACCAGATTCTCCAGAAGAAAATTTTGTTGGATGAATGGGTGGATGGGCCTTGTCATCATGTCCACCATTACCAGGGTTTCTCCAAAGTTCTGACCCAGGTTCCAACAACTTCTGTGCATATGGTCCCCATACAGGATGCCTTTGCTGTTCTTGCACAATTGCCTACATGAAATTTATCTCATACAGTCATATGGGCCAATTAAATCACCAAAAGCCAATGGAAACAAATGAAAAAAGAGATGATGACCAACAAAAGGATAAAGACAACATCAAACTTAGTGAAACGCTGCTATAATATTTGGAGAGTAGAAGGAATTTAGTGGAAATGCAATGCCAACAAAGTTACCAACATGCAGATCAGTTCTCTGAGAAAAGCTATCGGTCTCTGTACGAGGATAGCTGATGAAACCTGCTTGATATAAATCTTCCGCAACCTATAAACAATAAATTGACTTGAGTTTCAGGCTGAGATGTATGTTAAAGATCCAACCAAGTGAATGGTCATAATGAGCATAGTATAAGAACAAAAGCTTTTAAAAACACAATTGCTAGAGTATTTTGGGAAAACAAGGAACTTCCTTTCATATATTTTTCTTTGGTAAAGGAAAAAAAAGAGTGATAATGACATCAGACAGATCTAAAATAGGCATACCTTTCAAACTGCCAATTTTGTATGTCCCAAAAACTTCTTAGGAAGTAGCTCAAATAGATGATCAAGGAGAGCCATCTAAAATAATTTATTCATTCGCCGCAAATAACCATAATTGCAATTGTGCAAGAGGATGGAATTTTAAATTTGAAGCTCTAAGAAAAGGGAGCAAAGAAATGACAAGGAATTGCATATTTGGAATGAAGATTTACATTAGTTGAATGAATGGATCTTTTAGAGGTTAAACCTTCAGAAAGAGTAGAAACACAGCATTATGCAGCCAACCATGAGTCCTAATATAAGTGTTAAATTACCGATTGTCACAAAAGTTTAAGCTGTTAAGAAATGGTGAATTTACTCACTTAACCATAAGTCTAACACTCCCCCTCACTTGTGGGCTTAAACTTCCCCTTAATAAGTGAGGGCCCAATAAGGGGAAATTTAACATTTTAAATGGGAGGTAAAGTAAAGTCAGGGATCGAACTTAGGATCTCCTGCTCTGATACCATGTTAAATTATCGATTGTTCCAAAAGCTTAAATTGTTAGGAAATGATGAATTTAATCACTTAACCATAAGTCTAACAATAAGAAATGAGATTTCTGCAGGTTGAAAATCGTATTCTTTCACAAAACAGATAGACCAGGCCTGCAAACACACCTACACACACTTCCCCATATTGTATCATATAAAGTGGATATAAAAAAGCTTCTATAACTGTACTCCATTACTTCAAATTCTTTTTTTTTTTTTTTTTTTTTTTGCAACTACAAATTTTTTTTGATAATTCAATTGTCACAACAAGTGGGGAGGGAGGATTTGAACCTTGGTTCTCCTTATAAAGAAGACCAAGCAATGCCAGTGACCTACACTTGACTTTGCAACTACAAATATACACACACATTTCCCCATTATTTTTCTACAAAAAGTAGATAAAAACTTCCATAAATAAACTACTTTTGTAGGAATTGAACCTTTCCATGATCATTCCCAGTTACTTTGATTTCATGTTAAATGTTGACTCAAATTAAGTAGCAATCAATCGGAAAAGGATGCCAAAGTGTCATCAATACAACAGATGTATACAGCTCACCTTCATAGTGTGTTCAGAACTCATCCGAAAGAATCGTGAAGCACGTTTTTCAAGCTCAATGGTATTTAAAGGATAAGGAGGATACTTCAATTTCTCCTGTTGTCTAACCTTTGTAACCTAAATTGCAGTTAAATAAGAAAAAACCCAAATTTCAGAAATATCTATACCATGAAGATAGCATTACGCTCAAGTTACATATTTTCATTATAACTCACAGTTGCAATTGGCTCCTGAACACACATCTCATAAATTATAACAGCACATGTGTAATCAAACAGATGACCGCGCCTGCAAAATAAGATATGCTCAATTTCAACTCTATGGCAACTAAACTTCAAAAATAAATATGTAATCTCTAAGGCCTCTTGATTTACATCCAATTGAAGGTAGCAATGCCTTCATCCGATTTGTGAGAACAGTTGATGGTCCAAAATTCTTCTGGCTCGTGTGCTTGTATTTCCCAATATCTTTCCACAACGAAGCCAAGTGTAGGGAACTGCACTTAAGGATGAGGTGAAATGACAAATGCAGGAGAGATGCATCCCACTTTTTAGCAGAAAATCATTTACATTTTATTTTTCAATAGCAACCATACCTGACAAGGACCATAACTTAGAACAAGATTTCTGTCATCTGTAGTAAAATCAATAACAAATGCATCTCTCAACAGCATAGTCTGAAACCTAGTGAAAGAAGCACCGATCCGAAGATCTATTTCCTGCAAACAAATAAAAGAGAGAATTTCATTCCAACTTAGAAGGAGATACAACTGCCAAAAAGAACAGTGATAGAAGGACTAACACACTTCTTGAGCTGACAGCAATATAGTAGATAAGAGGTCTAAAAGCATGGTGCCAAATAACTAGGAATTGAATTAACAAATAAAAACAATCTTTTCGATTCATACAAGCATACAGCTATTAGGGAAACTTATCAAATGAGTTCACAGTAATCATAAATAAACAAGTAGAGTTCCACATTGGTTAGAGAAAGTACTCACTTGCCTAGCATCCACTGCATCAGCAAAACATTTATTCGGCTCAACAAGACGTTGCACTGCTTCATGGATTTCCCTGGAATCAATCAAGATCATGAAAGTAAAGACAAGAAGATATTAAGAACCGACAGAATATTATAACCTTTAGGACCTGTCAATTAAAGCAGAAAAGTGAGCCCTCTTGATGGTAAGATGAGGATTTACTGCCGTGCAAACTTCTATCACTTCAAATGCAATATTTTCTCCTTCTCTATCACAATCTAGCCACAATACAAGCCACTGGCACCATCTAGCTTCCTCTTCCAATGTCCTCTTGATATCCAACTTATCCTAAATTAGAAAAAACAAAAACAAGAAAGAGACAGGTCGGTCAGTTATTAATTCACATGAATATCTAGCAATTTGTGCTTTTGCTTTTGCTTCCATGCATAAATTATACTTTGTTGTGTCCACCTCACTATAATTACAAAAAGTTTACTAAACAAGTACACAACCAAGCAACTTTTTCTACAACATCCAATTAACTTTTATTCAAACGCCTCATTTCAATCACTACCTCACACATAATAAACTACCACTTTTCCCCATGGCTTAAGCTAATAGGAAATAATGAATTTAATTATTTAACCAGTATATTAACAACGTCCCTCTTATGACCCGGACCAACACCTGGTATTTGGAACACCTGTTATGATACCATGATAAACTACCGGCTAACAGGGGAATGACAAAAATAATGAATTTCATTTAACCATTGTTTTAACACTGACCCTCACATGTCATAAACCAACTTACACGGAATTTGGAATTTTTTTAAGTTTTTAAATAAGAGGTAGAGCATAGACAAAACCCAAAGCACCTACCATGATACCATGATATACTACTGAGTAATAGGTAAAGACGAATTTAATCATTTAACTATTATCTAATAAACACCAATATACATAGAGACCTAACTATTATTCTGATAAAACACCAATATACATCGAGACCTTGGGAACGAATTTGAAAAAGTGACCTTTGATAAGGTGTTACCAAATGGAACCATTATTTTAACCCGTGAAATTTGGATTTTTCTTTTTCTTTTTATTTAAATAAAAGATAGAGCAGAAACAAAAACCCAATACACCTATTTTGATACCATGATAAAACACACCCAATTTCACACCTAGTTGAGTTGTCAACTCATGGTGGAAACAATATTGAGTAATTCTAGGACCGCACCATTTTCCATAACTCACGGTTTGCCGCGTCAGAGTTGTGGCAAAGGGTAGTCTTAGACACCATTTTTATTACGCACCAATCACAACTTGATACATCAGTTGGGTGTAAAATTAGGCTTATCCCTAGTCTTATCGAATAGGAAACGAATAATTTAATCATTTAGCCATTATTCTAACAACGCACATATGCTTAGAGAGAGAGAGAGAGAGAGAGAGAGAGAGACCTCGGGGACGAATTTGTGGACGGGAGCGTGGAAGAGATCGGCGGGGTCACAGGAGTGCCATTTGCGATATCGGTCTTGGAATTCGAGCTCCATGAGGTGACCAGTGACGGAAGTGACGAGCATGTGGCAGGGGCGACCATTGATGGAGTAACTGAACTCGAATATCTTGTTGTATCGCGACCGACCCTCCCTGGTTCTCAGGCCCCCATTGTTCCGAGACAGAATGGTGGCCACCGACTTCGCCACCGACGGCTTCTCCGCCACGTGCAGCACCTTCATGCCGCCGCCGCCGCCGCGCCCGCCGCCAGACATCGTTTCCGCCTTCAAACTTCGGAGTTTGATTTGGAGCAAATGAGTAGTAGGGTTTTGATTTTTGCGTGGATGGATTTTCCCGCCAATTTCATACCCAAATGAAATGAAACGAGGGTTCTTGAATTTGTTCGGATATGGAAGGGTACTTTCGTCATTTATGTTTATATTCTGTCTTTTTTATTAGGTTTTGCTTTTTACCCATGAATCCAATTTTATCCCTAGCGCGGAAAGTTTAAAATTTAAAAAGACAATTGTAAGTTCTCAGTCAAATTTTGATATTAATTTGGGAAAACTAGCCTGTGATTTGATCCATTTTTACTTTGCAGTTTAAATTTAACACTGTCCACTTGAATTTACTTCCATTTAGCTTCTGTTACTCACCCCTATTAAAAAAAAGAGATAAACAAGTCTTTTTACGTCCATTTTATCTCTCTCCTCCCAAAATAAGATTAAAATGTGGAGTTGGTCTCTCACAATTCATAAACACGAAGAACATGCACCCAAATAAATCAAACCTAACTCAACCACCATAAATATCATATTTTCTTGCTCTCCCTCTCTCTTTCCTCTCACCTGTTCTTCTACAACAATTTCTCTCTCCCAGATTGAAGTTAAAGGTTTTTTTAGAAAAAAACTCATAACCCAGATGAAATGAATAATTGCTTTGAGATTGAATCACCACCCCTTCTGCTTTGGTTTCTTTTTTGGTGGATTTAATTTGGTTTTGAGTTCTAATCAGCTTAACCTATTGTTGAGAAGATTATCTTGCCTTTACTGTGATGGAGGCTTTATTCAAGAACTTAGTGACATGCAACTTTCACTAGGATGAGGCAGAGGAGACCATCATAACCAAATCCTATTACCATCGATCTCCAGGACCACCATACTGATCCACCAATGATCTCCATGGCAAAAGCTTCACCGGGACCACTGAACCCATTACTCAAGCTTTTCTTCTCTCTCTTTATGATCTAAACCAAACCCATACTCATGGTGGAACTTACTTTTTGTGTTGTGATCTTTGTCTCTCTCTCTCTCTCTCTGAGATCTTGTGTTGTGTTATGTGTTTGTTTTAATATGTGGACTCTCCATAATCTATGGGCATTTCATTGATTTGTAGTTGTTTGGAATTTTACTTGTTATGTTCATATAATTTTATTTTTAATTTCAAAACCTAATTTTTTTGATTCGTTTTATGTCTGTTTTCGTCTAAAAATGTGTTTTTTAATAGTGATAACAGAGGTAGTTAACAAAGACTAAACGGAAGTAATCTCAGGTAGGTAAAGTATAAGTTTTAACCTATAGGTAGACAAAGTGAAAATAGGTTAAACCACAGGTGGGTTTACTGTAATTTCTCCTATTAATTTTCTTTTTTAAATTGAGTCATTTTTTAAGAAGTATATTTTTGAAAAATTATTTCATTTTTTCATGTTTGGTGATGAACTCAGAATGAGATAAAATTATTATCAATAGTTTTCATATCGATTCTTAACTTCCTTCATTTAACATGGTGCGAGATAGAGTAGTTTTTTGAAATAATTTATGGAAAATAATCTCTAAAATAAGATATATTTTTAATAGAATTTTCCATTGACCAAATGTAGTTTTTATTTGGCTTATTTTTTTCTAATATTACTAAATACATAAAACTATTATTTAGATTTCCATCAAAATAAATGGGCGTTAACATTTTTTCTAAGAGAAATGATATGTTCACAACAATTTTACAATATTTTCACAACATTTCCTTCCTGTCACTGCCAAGTCACAAAACACAACTTAAAATAATCTGACTAGGAAAAGAAAACAAAAAAATCAAATGAAATTCAAAACAAAATAAAAAGATTAAGAAAACAAAACAAAAAATCAAATTAAATTCAAAACACCAGCATGTTTTGATGAAGAGGGAAAGATTTGGAGAAGAAAGAATCTAGCTCTCACACACTGGAGGCAGAGGGCAGAGGCAAGAAGGCAAAGGGCAGACGCAGAGGCACTCAATTTCTTCTCCCTACCGTCGCCCATCGTTGCTTCTTTATCTTCCTCAAAACAATGAGACCCACGTCTCTCTACCTTTCTCATATTTTGTTTCTTATTGTAAAAACTGAGTTGTGATTGTAAGTTTGTTGTTTCTTGCTTTGTAACATTATATTCTCACTGAAAGAAAGCTGGATTTCTCTGCATTCACAACAAAAAATAATAATAATTGGACTTCTCTATTTTATTTATTTTCCACATAAAAGTGTCATTAAAATTTTTAGACTGTTTTTTTATTTTTTAAGGAACTTTTTTTGTTCTTGTTTTCCTACACACACAAATTAAAAAAAAAAATCAAATCGATGCTTGAGGTGGGAGGATTGAAACTTGAGGTATAAATGATGCTCACAAAGTGTTTGATACAATGCCTGAAAGAAATCTTGCTGAAGCCTTGGATTGTTTTAGTTGATGGTTAATGATGGTTGTGATCCCAATAACTACACATATGTTGGTGCTTTATCTGCTTGTATTCTCATTAGGTGATGCAATAGCTAGTAAGGAGATTCATGGAAGTATTTATAGGCATGAGCCATTAGCAAGAGTTAAATGGCAAAGGTTGGGATGCAAGTGCATTCCCTTGTCATCAAATGTGGACTTGGATTTGACAATTTTGTTGTGACAGCATTGATAAATCTTTACGCGAAGTGTGGAGAATTGGGCTATGCTTGTCGGGCATTTTCGGAGGTGGAGGTGGACAAGCCACAGTTGTAGGCTTGGACTGCCCTAATGGGAGGCTACGCTCAACAAGGAAAAGCAAGAGACGTAATTGATCTTTTCCACAAGTTCCATTCTTTAGGTTTGAAACCTAGTGAAGGAATATTCTCATCAGTACTTAAGAGTATTTGTAGATACAGCGGATGTTGAAGTTGGAACACAACTCCACTCTTTGATCATTAAAATAGGGTTCAATTCCTTTATATTAATTGGCAATGCAATTTTAGATTTTTACATGTGGGTTGGTATAGTTTTAGGAAGCCTCCAAACTAGAATTTCAATGCACTTGGAGGGTCTTGTGTGCTTCTCTCTTCAATCTTTTTAAAACAATAATACCGATTTATGTTTCTAATTGATGAGCTTTCTCTTTTCATTCATAAGTGATTTGAGTCTTGCTTTTGGAGTGGTGTGTGCCTTGTAAAATAGTATATAGTGTCAGTTTGGATACAACTTATTATTACTAAAAATATTGTAGCAAAATAATTTTTAAATGTATGAATAGTACCGTGGGACCTATTTTAAATATTTTTTAATGCGTGAATAGTGTATGCACAGTGCGTGAACAATGCATACACTATGCGTGAACAGTAAATATTGTCTCTCAAAGTCAACAAATGCAGGAAAAAAAAAAGAAAAAAAAAAGGAGAAAATGCAGACGTCGGATTAATTACTATCCAAACTAATACATAGTGATTATGAATCCATAAGAAACTCAAATGTTTCATAGATTGTATTTAAATGATGTAAGTTTTATTTTATTAGTATGTTGTACATGCAATTAGTGGGTCCTCCACTCATCTTGTAGGAGGAAAAAGTGTAATTTGTGTTAAAGTGAATTGGCTTGAGTGTTGTGAATTTCTTAAATCTATATTTTTTTTATTCTCCTTTTAGAAACTAGCTATAATATTGAGGCCTTTGTGAAATGACATTAGTTTATCATTACCTTGATTCAATTTCTAGACAAGAAGACATGGATGGAAAATAGACTTACAATTGGACACAAGTGGGATTGTTGGTAATGGTGAGCAAGAGCCTCAATGGCAATGATCATGATCTTGGTTGCACTTGATTGGGTAGTATGTGCACCCAGAACGAGCTTAACGGGCTGGCTTACTCTTGGGCTCATAATCTATTTGTAATGTGGGCTTTGGACTTCCTACTTTGGGTAATTCTAGCCTAGAGACCCAACAATATCTCTCAAACCTTTGTATTCCTTTCCCCTCACTCTTATGACTCTTGTACTCAACTCTAAGCTTTTTCCAGAACCTTTCAACAACCTTCTCCTTTCCTCAATTTCTCATATTTATAGCCCAAAATTAGTGGAATGATCATGATTACTCTTATGGTTAGTGGGAGAGAAGGTCTAATGTTGTTATTGCTAAGTGGGTGTTTAATTGGGAGTGGGGTATGACAAGAGTGGCATTGAAACTGGTTCCTACTTTAGTATATATGCTCGGCAGTGATATTTCCCAGGGCATTGCCGGGCATCCGAAAGACAACAACCCCGAGCAGTTGTCTCCTTGCCCGAGAAGTGGTTTGCTGAGCAAGGCCCAAATGGCGATGCTAGGCGTGTGCCAATTAGGGTTATTTACTCATTGGGCTTTGAGGTAATGTGAGGCCTGGGCTTATAGCTATTTTAGGCTTGGGCTTGGGCCTTAGTTAGAAAGGGGTTGGTATCATGGGCCACGTTGTTGAGCCAAACCCAAGGCCCAGATGGGTCTGGGTATCACAGTGTCGTACAGGTAGAATAGTGAGTGTAGATGGTAGACAACTATTGGATTATTGAGTGTAGCCGGTAGACAGCTATTGGATTAGTTGAATTCAATTAGAATTGAATGGGTAAGGGTTTTGTGCTTGGGTTTGGTTGGGTTAGAAGGTTGTGTGACTTGGGTTTGAGTTTTCATTGGGTTTGGTTCTATTAGTTTTATTAATGAGGAGATTAGTTACAGCATCAACCACTGCTTACATTGAATGTAGAGACCACCTTGAGGTATTAGAGAGAAAACCAAACTAGTTAGAGTTAGCTAAGAAAACCAATTTCATTCACCAAGCATGTGTAAATAAATAAATACAATTTAGTTGATATCCTATATGTTGTGATTCTCATTAATCCCTGCCTATTGTTATTTGTGATTGAGCTTATAATAGATTGCATATTACTTATAAAATTAATGCCACTTGAGCCTCATCTATAAGATATCATGTGCTTCAATCACATCAAACATGAAATCTCTATTGTTCATATGTAGTGTGATGAAGAAATTCATTCTCCCTTGTTAGTTGCTTATGTTATAACTATTCCATTGTGTGAATTGTATTATCTGAATGATTAGAACCTGAGACCTTTTCATGTGATTATTTATTTAGAAATTTTGTTTATTTTCTCTAATTTAATACCATTTTCCTGTAAGGCATTTAGAAGACATTCAGTTTAGTGGATCTATTCCCTTATCACTTGGGATCTATTTCCTCTCATAATTTTTAATTGCCTTTATGTACATGATACAGTTAGATATGCTAGAAACTAGTTGGAAAATATTGGTTAGAGTGTGAAGAAACTCTATTATGGTGTTGTCTAAAATGTACTTCATTTTGTAGATCTGCTAAAGCATAGAAGCTCAAATTCTAGCTCTGGAAGGCAACGCTGCTACTATTAGCACTAATTCAAGTGGGGTTTTGTTCAAGATGTACTTCCTCTAATGGATATCATAAAGCATGGAAGCTCAAGTGTTGGCTTTGGAAATTGGAATGCAATGCAGCCAAAGCTGCTATTAGCAATCATTTGATGTATTTGTTTGTTTTGGGTGTTGATGTATATTTTGGTCACCTATTGTGTTGTATACTTACTGTTTCTTTGTAACAAGAGTGTATATCTTTGTAACAAGAGTCTATATTAGTGGTAGAATTAGTCTATTAGATTTTTTTGTCAATTAGTTGTTACAATATTAAGTGGATATTGTAAAATTAAATGAAGACTTTGTACATTTTATCAAAGCATTTAGCTTCAAGTTTGATAAGCCAGCTATCATAGTTAATGCGAACTTTGGTGTGGCTCCTCTTGATATGTTTGCTTTATCTTTTCAAGATGTACTTGTTTGTACCTGATCAATCTTCCTGTGAATGTGCACCGTAATTTGATGCCTACACAATATTCCCCTAAATTCAAACAACTAGTAATTACAATTTACTTCATTGGTATCCTTATTAAAATAAACAAGGAAGGTTGCATGTTGGGAATTTTCTCCAAATGCTCCATCTTCACGTATTTCATATTTTGAAATGACGCCATCTTCCTTACATGAAGAAAAATTACAACAAACCTTCCCTAGCAACTCTTTTTGAAACTCTTTGTATTTTGCTATTGGGTAAGCACTTTGAAATTGTTTCTCCATAGCATAATGAGTAAAACACGATATGCATGATTGAAATGAATTGAAATCTTCAGTATTTTCATTTACCACAGTTTTTGCCAAAGCCTTATCATATTATTCTACAAATTCTTTCAAGGTTGTTTGATGATGTACAAACCCATCAAAGAATGCACTTATGCTTTCACTCTGCTGTTTGGTTGACATTCCTGCCCAGATTGTATCCTTTACAGGCAAGCACCCAACAATACCTTTCATTATACAACTCAAGTAACCATTAATGGCTTTCAAGATGATATTTTTCAATGAACCTACCCCACCTTTCTTCAAATTCTTCTTTTGTTAAGGAAACATAAAAAACATTTTTCAAACAGAATTTGATTGAATTATATTCTTTGTATCCTTTAAATTTTTCAGGTGTCTTTTTCAAGATATGCCACAAGCACCATCAGTGTCGTGCTTTTGGAAAAACAATCTCTGTTATTTTTTTTCATGGTCTTTTCTTGATCTGTAGTTATTGCACTAGGAGGAACTCCAGACATACATATAAGCCAAGACTCAAATAGTCATCTAAATGTATCTGTATCTTCACCTGAAATCAATCCACATCTTAGCAATATTGATTGTCTATGATGGTTTACCCCAACAAAAGGAGCAAATGGCATGTTGTATTTGTTAACCAAGTACGCCGTGTCAAATGTAACCACATCACCAAACTATTTAAATGCTTCCCTACTTCTTGCGTCTGCCCAAAATACATTCTTTAATTGACCATCTTCAGTAAAATCCATTGTGTAAAAGAAGTTAGAATTGTCAGCTTGCATTTTTAAAAAATACTTACACGTTGCTACAGCATCTCCTTTCCTGAGCTCCAAACGCTTGATTTTATCCATGTGGTTTCTACAATCTTTCTTTAGAAATGGCAAGTTTTCATGCCCCCCCACCTCAACCACTAATGAATTGAAATTCTTGTTCATTTTAATACTAGCTTTAGCATTCAATTCAAGTTGTCTTCTCACATGTGGTTTTAATACCCAATTGCATTTATAAAAGGCGTAAATGCATTTTTAGTCCCTACATTTTGACTTTTTTCATTTTAGTCCCTACATTTTATTTTTACCACTTTTAGTCCCTAAATCAATTTACGCCTTCCATTTAAGTCCTTGAAGCTACCTTCCGTCACTAATCTAACGGCCAAACCAACGGATAAATAAAATAATAATAATAATTTTACTGTAGCATGCCACGTCAGATTATAATTTAAAATATTTATTTTTCAATTTTAACAAAAGGAAAAATATGCCCAGATTTTCTTGCAAACCAACGGATGAACACAAACCCAGATTTTAATCATAAGAACACATGTTCAGATTTTCTTGCATTTTTCTTGCATTTTCTTGCCCTTTCTTGTCAACCAAACACAAACACAAATACAAATCAATCTCCAGCAAGAACACAAACACAAACCTAGTAGTAGATCTTCTCAAATTTTCTCAAACCACAAAACCCAGATATACAAAATCTCAACTCAAACCCAGATTTTCTCATCTTTCAATCAACAAGGAAACCTTCAGCAAATAAAATTCATAAATCTAGAAACCAAATTAATAAACCCAGAAAATTCAGCATAAAAACACCATTAAAAAAAAAAAAAATCATAAATTCCAAAGCCCCCATTTTCTCAAACCCAGAAATTCCAAAGTCCATTCAATCTCCCTACTCTTCCGTCTCCATAGTCTCTCTAGACAAAAACACAAACACCTAAACTACAAAAAAAAAAATATCACAAAGGCACCATTTTCTCAAACCCAGAAAAATTGTCAAATCCCAAAACCCCAAACCAAATCAATCCAAAAATACAACAACCAACCCAAAAATAAAAAATAAAAAAATCTCAACCCAGAAAAACACATCTCAAGTCTGAACAACTCCATTTCTCAAAACAGTTTTGGTGTATGCCGTCCTTTGAAGTACGCCGCAAGCTCCAAACACAACAAGATCAAAACTAGAACTAGAAAAGCCTTTAGCAGACTTCATCAATTCTCAGCGGACAATGAGGACGACGAAGACGAAGAAGAGGAGGACGAGATCCGTGGTGGGAGATGCGGAGGAGACAGACGACACCAGTGGCGAGAGAAGTGAAGAAACGAGAAGAGTTGCTGGAACCTCAAGAGGCATAGCCAGTAAAGCTGGCAAGCGCTACGTGACCGTTCCTTCTCGACCGTCGAATCTGAGGTGGGAGTGGTGAGCTGTAAGGGTGAGGATGTCGTTGTTAGAAGAAGAAAGGTCAAGGAGGAGATCGTGGGCGGTGTTGTTTTTATCTCTTGAGTTGTGTTTTTTTGGGTTGAGATTTTTTTTTGTTTGGATTGATCCTGGAACTTTGGAGTTTTGGGATTTGATATTTTGCTGGGTTTATGGTGCCTTGAGATTTATGATTTTTTTTTTTTTTTTAATTTTTAACTTTTTTTTTTGTTGTTAAAATTGAAAAATAAATATTTTAAATTATAATCTGACGTGGCATGCTACAGTAAATTTTTTATTATTATTTTATTTATCCGTTGGTTTGGCCGTTAGATTAGTGACGGAAGGTAGCTTCAAGGACTTAAATGGAATGCTTAAATTGATTTAGGGACTAAAAGTTGTAAAAATAAAATGTATGGACTAAAATGGAAAAAAGTCAAAATGTAGGGACTAAAAGTGCATTTACGCCTTTATAAAATTGGGTTTTGCTTGGACTTAATCTATGGTTATGGTCAAATTCCATGGATTTCAATATCCAACCATCTAAGCATCGAATCATATTAAAATGAGCTTTTCAACCTGTTTGCGATTGTGGCTATGCTTCAAGTGAGTTGCTAGCTTTAATCTTTTGCTTTCTAACATGATTACAAGCTACCGTTAAAGCCTCCACCTCCCCATCATTTCCCCTTCTAGATGTTCTTTTAGCCACTGCAAAACCCTTTTTATTACCATACCTTGTATAATATTTCATGATATCATCAATGGAACCAAACAACATTCCTATTTCCCACACAAAGGTCCTCCACTTTATCTTCTACCTTTCTTGTTTCCTCTTTTTCATTCTTAATATTATTTTCATTCAACTCATTATTTTTCAAATCCATTGTAACCTTCATTTTATTATCACTATTGTGCTCATTCAACTCTATAAGCCTAGAACCACTTGTTATTTCTTCTTCCATGTGTCTGCACAATATTTTAAGACAAAGTATAACAATATTATACTTATCTATTAAAGCATTTTGGAGTAATCAATCATAAATTGTGCACAAATGCATCTTTTTAGTATAAAATACAAGTAAACACTAAAATTTTCAATAAACAATATTTCACTTTGACTTTGTAATACAACTTGAGCCTTATTAAGCATGATCTAGAGAGAAACAAATAGGATAGTGTTAACAATATCATCTTACAAGGTAGTAAGTTTTGGCCAATCCCCTATGAAGTCAGGTATCCTGCTCGTGAGTTCAATGTCTGATGCCCACCTGCGACCACAAGAAGTATTTCCTCACAAAATCTAATTACAATTTTTTGTTTGTATATTCATCATTATGTAAATTTACAAAGTTTGCAATTCATAAAAGAAGTAGCAAGGTAGTTTTTACACTTTTTGGAAGCTTTTTAAATTAGCAAATGTTAAAGGAATCTCACTGCTAACTCCAGAACTATCAATGTAGCTGTCAAGGTAATGAATTTACATAAATCAACTAATATTTGATATCCTATCCTTAGCACAAATAAAATTTAGTAATAATAGTTAATGAATAAAGACCAAAGGACAAGTCTCAAGCCATCATTAGATTATCACTAACTTGTCATGAGAAAAATTTTCAAAATTTCTCACGACAAGTATCTACAAATTAAACAACTAAATTTAACATGATTGCTGGCACCAAATCTCTGCAATAGCTGTATCATTTCCACCAAATCATTTTTGCTAATGGTGACTGACTCTATCATGTAAAAAATATTTTTAAAAAATTATGATTACATTTTTCCTATCTTGGAATAAGATATATAGTCTTGCATATGCACCCAAAAAAAAAAAAAAAAGGTTATAGCATATAAGATTGAGAAATGAAAATCAAGATTGCATTATGCCAATATGACCATGGAATGAGAATGAAAGGTTACAACAGTATGATAAAGTATTGGACTACAATGATAGTGGCTTTCAACCAATGAGACTACAATAAAAGCATAACATGAGAATACTAGAGATATGGGACTAAGATGAATTTCAATGAGAATGAAAGGTTACAACAAGGCAACAAAGCAAGAAACAACAAAATTGCAATCACAACTTAGTAATTCCAATACAAGAAAAAATCTGAGAAAGGTAGAGAGGTGCAGGTCTCACCATTTTGAAGAAGATAGAGAAGCAATGATGGGCGATGACAGGGAGAAGAAGTCGAGTGTTATAGAATGGTAAACTTGAGAGATTTCCTTTACTTTGTTCCTTGCCTCAATTCCCATCTCTTCTGTGAGCGGAAAGTTAATGGAATTAGCCCATTTGGAGAGCAGCTTGGAACATTTATCAACTTGATGAATCTCTCTGAAAACTACACATCTTGCATATAAAATAGCTTAGCATTAAGCTTCAAAGTTTCTAACAGTTATTTACTTATTTTCACAAACGATTATGTGCATTTCCAAAAAAAAATTAAAATTAAACAAAATAAGGAACTACTGCCAATCCCAAACCACAATACAAAAGGGATTATATTAAACCCAAACCAAGTAATGGGTGAATCTTAGAAAACCAAACAAAATTGTTAAACTCATGTGTTTCTAAGCTTTCCTACGTTGTTTTCTATAATCTTAAACTCAAACCAAAATTTTAAATTCCAATGAAATTGATTTTTTGTAAAGATCAGAATTGCACCGAACCTCCCTCAAATCCATATCATAGATATCAATTACAATCACAACTCAATAATTTCAATACAAAATTTTTTTTGAGAAAGGTAGAGAGATGTGAGTCTCATTGATTTGAATAAGATAGAGAAGCGACGATGGGCGACGGCAGGGAGAAGAAGTCGTGTGTTAGTGGCTACGAGTACAGGTGTGGGTCTTGCCGCCAACTACAGAGAGACGATGTCGCCTCTACCCTCTGCCTCCGGTTCCAGTGTGTGAGAGCTAGATTCTTTCTTCTCCAAAACCCCTTCCTTTCCCTCCAAAACTCCTTCCTTTCCATCTTCATCGAAATATGTTGGTGTTTTTGAATTTCATTTTATTTTTTGTTTTGTTTTCTTAATCTTTTTATTTTGTTTTGAATTTCATTTGATTTTTTTGTTTTCTTTTCCTAGTCATATTATTTTAAGTTGTGTTTTGTAACGTGGCAATAAAAGGTAGGAAATGTTGTAAAAATGTTGTGGACATAAAATTTTTCTTTTTCTAATCCTTAAAAAAAATAAATAAAAAATAAAAAAACCTTCAATCCAAGAAAAAAAGTTTTACTTTTACAATATTTTCACAACAAATCATATATGGTAAGTTGTTATTGAATTTAATTTGAATCTACAATTGAAATTACTTTTTTGGCCTACCTGTAATAGCCAATAGCAACCTGTTATTTATAATTTGTTTTAAATAGGATATAGCATTTCTTATAAAACAAAAAAGTGTAACATTACTAATGTTTTTACTAATGAAAGAAATAAAGATGACAATAATCTGTTATTATAAATGTCATTTACTTTATATTAGAGATGCTGCGAGTTTTTGTTTTTTTTTTTTTAAATGATAATATATAAAATTAATTCTTCACCTTTTTTTTACCACTTAAAAGGAAATATAGAGTGTAAAATAGGATTTTTTTTTTTGAAAATAAATAATAAAACATTATTATTCCTTGAAAGAGAGTATAATGTTTAAAAATATCCTCATTCTTTCAAAGTCAATCCTTACTAGCATGTGAACGAGAAAATATAATTCCAGCAAAAAAAAAGAAAAAGAAGAAGAAGTAAATATAATGATAAAGGGTAAAATTTAAGATATATTACTTCAAAATCAAAGATGGACCCATGATTTTAAGCTAGCAGGGTTGGAGTATAAAGAAAATAAAAAACTCCAAATAGGTATCTATATAGTATTAAAAAATTATAAATACTCAAAATCGTTATTTCTAAATACATTAAAATGCAATCATTTATCAAAAAAAAAAAAAAAAATTATAGCCAGCCTAGTATTAAAAAAAGACATTATTTTGTTTAGCCAGCCTACTGGCCTAGTATTAAAAAAAGATATTATTTTTTTTTTTTTTTATTTTATTTTTGTTGTTGTTGAAGTTAGAGCATTCACATAAATTTTTAGCACCTCAAAAAGTTACTTTATTTATTTTACTACCTCACTTTACAATACACTAAATATCAAATGTTCTTTTTTTATAATTTCATTTAAAATAATATAAAAAATTCATTAAAATAATAAAAGAAGCGATATAATTTGGCTTTTTTAATTGAAGGAAGAGATATAATCTTAGTAAAATATTGTATTTTATTTTTAACAACTTGCTACAATTAACTGGTATTTATATCAGTTTACTGTAATTGCAAAAAATTTAGCTCTAACTTATCCAATAACACATGATTTTTTAGTTCTTTGGTGGTAAAATAGTTTTTTTTTTTGCTAAAATACAATTTCCATTGTGAATATTTTTATTGTTTTATTAAGTTTTTTGGTTGGATAGTTGCTATTTGGGTGAGGCTAGTTAGACTTATTGTGAAGAAACAGAGCCTAACTACAAAAATGAAAAATATTATAACTAAAAAAAATTGGACCCAGGGGGGCCTGGGCCCCCACCTCCTTCCGTCCTTGCTTTAAATGCAATAGGTTAGAGGCTGTTTGGTTCACTAGTTTTCATGACTCAATTCTCTGTTTCCATAACTTAATTCTCAAAATTGGTGGGACCCATAGTAAAATACTCGTTTGCCTGCACAATTTCTTTGTTTTCATAACTCTGTTTCCAATACTCAATTCTCTACTTTTTGAGTTATGAGTTATGGAAACTGAAAACAACTTTTAGCTGTTTTCAGTTTCCAATTCTTTGTTTTCAATGGCAAACTCGTAAATAACATTACACACCCGGTCCCACTTGTCATAACTCAGCTGGACCTTTTTGACCAATCTACCTCTTTTTTTTTTTTTTTTTTTCCCTTTCTTCTGATCAGCTTGTCTTCTCCTTCAGTTCTTCATTTTTTTTTTCTTTTTCTTTGTTTCCTTTCTTCTTTCTTCAATGGGTTCGCCGGTTTGGTCCTGGGTTTTTTTTTTTTTTTTTTCTTTCTTCTGATCAGCTCGTCTTTTTCTTCAGTTCTTCTTTTTTTTCTTTTTCTTTTTTTCCTTTCTTCTTTCTTCAGTGGGTTCGGTCTTCACCTGGTTTCTTTTTTTTTTTTTTTTTTTTTTTTTTCCTTTCTTCTGATTAGCTTGTCTTCTCCTTCAGTTCTTCATTTTTTTCTTTTTCTTTTTTTCCTTTCTTCTTTCTTCAGTGGGTTCGGTCCTAGGTTTCTTTTTTTTTCCTTTTTCTTTTTTTCCTTTCTTTTGATCAGCTCGTCTTCTTCTTCAGTTCTTCCTTTTTTCCTTTCTTCTTTCTTCAGTGGTTCGGTCTTCTCCTGGTTTTTTTTTTTTTTTTTTTTTTTTTTTTTTTTTTTTTTTTCACTGGGTTTGGGTTTCTAATTACTAAAGAAAAAAAAAGAAAAAAAAAAAGCTGCACCAAGTGACAGAGCTGGGGCCCACAAATAGTGTGAAAAATTATTGAGTTATGGCATTTCAGTGATAGGGCCAAACGGGTATTAATTTTAGAGTGATGGGTGATGAGTGATGAAAAATGAGTAATGAGTGATGAAAATTGAGTGACGAGAATTGAATGATGAAAATGGTGGAGCCAAACAGCCTCTTAAGTTCCTCAACTAGGTTTTTTTTTTTTTTTTAGAAACCTCAATTAGATTAAGAGAAATGCTTTGTTCACGACATTTTCACAACAAATTCTAAGTGCTAGGTTGTTATTGATTGTTACAAGTGGGCAAAAAAGTAATTTAAGATGTAGATTCAAATTAGAACCAATAACAACTTACTATCTATGATTTGTTGTGAATATTGTGAACGTAGCACCCTTCTTAGATTAAACATATGGTTATGTTGAATTTAATTCTCCTTGGACAAGAAAGCAATGTTATGTTTCAATTTTTTTTTTTTTAGTAAACAGTAATACTTATTAGAATACACACAAAAATAGTAATATTAGTATTTTAAACCGGGTTTATAACACATTATATAACCATAGTACAATTACAAAAGGGCCTGATGTTATGTTTCATTGGTTAATACAATTATGTACTCGAATTCAATTAGGGAGTTTAATGTCCAAATGTATTGCATCTAAGTTTTGTTCAATTATAAGAAGACCCTTTTTTTTTTTTTTTTTTAATTAAAGGAAACCAATTATTAGAAAATTAATTGCACTTTATCCCTTAACAAGATCCACTTCCACTCCGCTAAAATTTAAAATTCACCAATGTCCCCTAAACTTTTGGAAATAGGCAAAGTACTCTTTGCCATTATTGAATTCCGTTAAAATTTTACTTTATTTTTCTTTGCGCCGGTGGGTAATCTGTTTCCAATACCTAAGTTGCATTAATGGATAGACAAATGCCATGTTTAACAACTTATCTCAGATATCACACCATTCTTGAGCACTTCCCTTGATATTCACTATTCAGAACAGTTTTTATTAAGAAGTGATATTTAGAACAATTAAAAGAAAAGGAATGAAGGGAAATTTTTATGTGCTTGAAAGAAATAAAGGCATGAGTTGGAAAGTGGCGGAGCTAGGAATTCAGTTTAGAAGAGGCAATGTTGAAAGCAAAATTAATCTAAAAAAATTAATTGATATTAATAGCAAACTAAATACACAAATATATATTAATGTTGTAAGGACCAAATTTGAGTTCATAGCCCAAAAGGTGGATGGGCCTAGGCCAAAAAAGCCCAAAACAATGAATTTGTAGAGAGTGAGTTGGAAAACTGGGCTTTAATTAGTCAGATAACAAATAAGGTAGGTCTTGATAACAAAAGATTGAAGCTAGACAAGTTTAAACTGAATAAAAAGGTCCTCAGCAAAGTCTGAAGAGACTAGTTCTTATATATTACTCTTAAGTTTGATTACAGGTTTGGTTCCTAATTGTTATAGTGTTTCTCTCTTGATTTCTCGATCCCCTTTTCTCTAAGGGTCTCTTACATTATATATCTCTTTTTTAATGATTTTGGTCCTCCACTTGTTGATCATCCAAGCCACTATTTGAGTGTTTGTCCCATCAGACGCCATCTTTGGCCCTCTGTGAGTTGGGATAGCTAAGGCAGCACTGTTCATGAGTCTTCTCTACATAAATGCAGCCAGGAAGTTAGTTACAGAATATTCAATCCAGTGGCAGTAGCTTTTCCTTAGATATTTCTGAGCTTTCATCTCTCTATACGTTTATAATACACGTCCCTATCAATAAAACATCCTGGAAGGTCACTTTGAATGATAGTATATATATTTGATCTGTGCTTTGCCCATCCAAGGAGATAACCCTCCTCGAACCACCTTTCCCAGTCTTTTCGTTTGCATCTTACTCATGAGATTCTGAACTTAACATCCTCACTATTGTTTATCTGTCCTCGGACCAATCAACGTCCTCGGCTAAAGCCCAAATCCCAATATACAATTTTGGGCTCTTATCCCTACAAATGTAATTTGGAGATTAATCTAAATAAATAGAATTTAAACAATAAAATTTATTTCTTAAAATAAATTATTGTAAAAATGTTAAGAGTATAACAATGTACTAGCAATTTTGTGTCCTCGGCCTTGAATGCTATTAAAAAATAATGTTGAATTCAACATTTTTTCTCTATTCTTTTAAGCAGTTAAAATTTGGATTATAGCAAAAACAAGATTGAAAAAAAAATTAAAAACTAAAAAATAAGAAAAAGAGTGGAGGCTATGGTATTAGTGGTATATATGAATATAAGTAGGCCATTTTTTTTAAATAAAAAATAATGATTATGTAGAACCCACCAAGAGGAGAGTTGGTATTTTCACAAGTTGGCACTGGGAATTATATAACTAGTAGACAATAAAGTAGTGTAAGTGGTGGGCTTAAATAAAAATTGAATGTTCAACAATTGTGAAACTTATTGTGAGAAATATTGTATATACTATATAGTATTACTCTGATAATTGTGAAGTTTGTTGTGAAAAAAATCGTGTAAATTCATTATTTACTGTTAGTAGCTAGGAATCTTGTCAAAAGGACAATACTTTTAATCTTATGTCGGGCCATTGAATTTTGTTTTCATTGGAAAAAGATGAAAATGTGCTATGTACTTATACAGGACATTAGGGGTCCGTTTGGATATAACTTATTGTTGCTGAAAACTGATTGTTGCTGAAAACACTGTAGCAAAATAATTTTTAAATGTATAAATAGTGCTGTGGGACCCATTTTTAATATATTTTTTTTCTAAATATAGTAGTTGTGGGTCCTATAAACAGTGCATGAACAGTGTTTTTTGTCCCTGCATAGTAACTTCTGTCTCCCTAAATGCGTGAAAGCAAAAAAAAAAAACTAAAAATGCAACACAAGAAAACGCAACGCAACAAAACTCTGTATCCAAACCAATACTAGATTGCTTTCTTTTAGAAGTAGAGAAGTCTTCTTATTTATGCTAGGGGCAAAGTTGAGATAGAAAAAAGTTGTCAGGGGCAAATTGCTTTATAGATATATTATATAGGAGTTTTTCGGGAGGTCAGGGGGGCACTTGCCCCCTCTCGCCCTCCCCTGGCTCCGCCAGTGGTTGGAATATGCTACTTGTGTTAGTGTAAAACATTAGAAGCACCTCACCATTAGAAAATGGTCGGTATACTTTGGGATTGGCTATTTGTGGTTATGTTTGTCAAACTCTAGAGCCTGCACACCTTAGAAAAGGTTTAGGCTTCAAAATTGTTGTTTTCACTCATTTAAATTTCATATTTAGGTCCTTTTTAGTTATTTAAACATGACTTGGTTTAATATGAATTTATCATTATCAGCTTCAATTAATGGGTTAAATGTGTTATTTTGGCTTAATTAATGGACTATGGGCTAACAAGTTGGGCATGCCTAGGGGAAGTAGATAATGGGGTTAGAAAAGCTACAATTTGATTGGTCCACCTCTAACCATAGGTCCATAAGATTCAATCCAATGGTAAAAATTCAAGCCAGCCAAGTCTAAATGCCTCTTAAAGTAGTACTCATGAAATGAAAACTCTATAAAATACCACAATGACTTGTCTTAGGGCCACAAAAGCTTATTTCAACACAAAATATTGTCAAAACAAACCGTAAAAGGAAACAATATGAGGTTCGTCGTGAAGGCAATATTCATACCCTTCCTCTTATTCTGCCCTATTCATAACAGGTACTATTGCAGCAACTATCCCTAACAAATGTCGTCCAGTGACTAATGCAACTATCAGGAGCTGTACATTATTCAGTCACCATCTTCAACCACAACTCCAGCAGAAGTGTAATGTCAGCTTTGGCTTTAGCTTTGATATTAATGCCCCTCGTTAAAATTATTAATGGGCCATATATTAATAATGTTGTTGTTGTATATTGTTAGTAATATACCAATTTCAATCGTGTCAAAGACTCAAAGCTCCAAATTCAAGGCTCCATTGAGTTTCCACGGTTCCACCTTGAGTTTGAAAGGAGGTTATTAGAGATATATTAGTCTAATAGTATAGGCTCAAACCTAATCATACTCTATGTACAAGCCAAGTCTTATATTAGTAGAACAAGTCTATTAACCATATTTAGTAAATGGTTAGTCTTGGGCCTCTACTATTGGGCTAATATATATAGTATGACAGCAAAAACACTGGCTAGTTAGATGGCACTAAATAAATGGCTATCTAAGGATGCCCTTTGTACCTCTAGTAATACTGTAATAGCAGTTGTATCAACATCAACTAAGAACAAACAATAAATAAAAAGATAAATTGCAAATTACACCCCTAAAGTTTGGAGGTGTTTAGATTTTACACCCCCAAATTCTGAAATTTCATAGTGTAAAATCCAAACATCCTTAAATTTTAGGTGGTAAAATCCAAATTCAGAAAAGTTAGGGTGTAAAATCTAAACAACCCCCAAACTTCAGGGGGAAAATCCAAATTCTGAAATTTCAAGGTGTAATATTCAAATACCCCAAACTTTAGAGGTGTAATTTGTAATTTATCATAAATAAAATTGCTTTTGCCTTGTTGGGCATCACTATTGAAAAAAAAAATAAAAAATTCAAGAAGCCTAATTTCGTCCCTCATTGTGTGTGATTGTAAGAGAGAGTGAGAAAGAGAGGACAAAATATTTGCAATTAACAAACTCTACAAATTCTAGTACTTTACATGGAAAGTAAGCCATAGATATGCACACAATTGATCTAAATTGGGATTGGGAACATGCAAGAGAGGTAAAAAGAAAAAGGCTCAAGAGCAGACTCCTTTTTTCGGACTAAATTTCGTTCAACCCCTTCATCTCCTCATCATTGTTAATACATATGTTGGAGCATTTTAATATTAATTAATTAAAATGAATAAATATTATAACATAAATGTAAAAATGTGACAGTGAATATGGAAGATGAGAAGTTAGTGAAAATGTCTAATCCCACATTGAAAAAGAGAGAGACTATTTTGTTCTTTTTAATTGTGATGATTAATGAGCTAATGTGAATTGACTTAGATATTGGATTAGATACGTGCGCAAAGGGAAGGTAAAGCCTTGGGGAGACAAGTCAGAAAAAGTCTGCCGGTTACAAAGTTTAGCCAATCAAGGACTTGAATCTCCTTAAATATGTAATTTTTCTTTTTAAATTAATAATATTCAAAAGTATTATTCAGTTTCTCGTTGTATTATTTTCATTATTATTGTGTTTTCACCAACAACATATATTTTCATGAGTTATGTTACTACTATAGTTGTGGTCAAGGCAACACAGTCCAGAAGCTAAACAATATTATTTTATGTTTTGATTCAAATCACTCATGTCATTTAGATTATATTAAGTTTTCACCATTCATGTTTACTTGTCATGTAGAATTGCACATAAAATTCTTTATGCATGCTACTTTTTACTTTATATATGTATTAAATTCATTGCTAATCTCACCTTATTTTCTATGTGAGTTGCTTTCGTGAGTCATGCAAGCTTGGACTATAGTGAATCATTTTTATTGACTTGTGCACCCTAGAAGACAAAACTAGGTTGGGTAGGGGGGAGAAATTATACAGTCTTCTAGTGGATCACGTCACCTGCCCACCATTCCACTAAAAAACTTCCACTTATTTAAAATTGCTAAGTCAGTAATCAATTTCAGTTTAAAAAAAAAATTCTAACTCAGCAATTTTAAACATGTGTAACTCTTTTAGTGGAATGGTAGACCATGTCACTTGTTTACTATGTGGACCTTATAATTTTTCATAGGGTGGGGTGCTAGCACATACCTTCTCATGTTCAAAGCTTAGCCCTTCATCAATAGCGGTCCTAAGAATTTTTCTATGGTAATTAACTAATTATTAAAAAATTTTGATTTAATAAAAAGAGATCTTGAAAAAACAAAAAATAATTGATAGAACTGAAAAGGCTGAGTTGAGAGTAATAAAATAAAAAAATTTAAAATAATGAAGAGAGAGAGAGAGAGAAAGAGAGAGGAATATTTCTCTTTGACCGGCAAAAACAATTAATACTAATGAATGAACTTTTGAGGTGTGTACCATATTTCTCTCTCTTTTTTTATTTTTATTTTTATTTTTTACGAGATAGAATTTCTATTATAGTGTAATCTAAGTGTATATATGTGTGAAATTCATTCCTGGATACTTGAATCCCAGTCCTTACCCTTAACACTCCACTTGGGTAAAGAGAAGAAATTATACAGTCCTCTAGTGGACCACGTCATCTGTCCACCATTTCACTAAAAGACTTCTACTTGTTTAAAATTGCTGAGTCAGTAATTAGTTTCAGTTTTAAAAAAATTTATAACTCAGCAATTTTAAACAAGTGTAAGTCTTTTTATGAAATAGTGGACCACGTCATTTGTTTACTATGTGGACCTTATAATTTCTCATAGGGTGGGGTGCTAGCACATACCTTCTCATGTTCGAAGCTTAGCCCTTCATCAGTAGCGATCCTAAGAATTTTTCCTATGGTAATTAACTAATTATTAAAAAAATTTGATTTAATAAAAAGAGATCTTGAAAAAGCAAAAAATAATTGATAGAACTGAAAAGGCTGAGTTGAGAGTAATTAAATAAAAAAATTTAAAATAATGAAGAGAGAGGAATATTTCTCTTTGACTGGCAAAAACAATTAATACTAATGAATGGACTTTTGAAGTGTGTACCATATTTCTCTCTCTTTATTTTTTATTTTTTATTATTATTTTTTTTGTTTACGAGATATAATTTATACTCTAGTCTAATTTAAGTGTATATATGTGTGAAATTCATTCCTGAAAACTTGAATCTCAGTCCTTACTCTTAACACTTCATAAGCACTTATATTTGTTGAGTGACTATCACACCCAGAGCGTGCAGTGGTCATATTTCTCTTTAAAGGCAAAAACAATACCAAGACATTTATGGGCATTTGAATTATAGTTCAAAATTACAAATAAATGATGTGCTACCACTGCTCTGATTCGTTGTATGATCCCGAGAGAACTTAAGAAAATTTTTTTTAGTCTGTTTGTCTGTTTGTGTACTTCCATTAAATTAACACTCCATTTTTTGTTTATATTAGTAATAAATTTTTTTTAATAAGAATCTCATTACACAATTTTAACTATGATTAATAAAAAAAAATTAACCAATAAATTTAGAATAAAAATGTAAAATTTACAAAGCACCAAAACACACTTGCAATCGCAAATCTCTTCATAACCCGTTGAAAAAAATAATAATAAGAAAAATTCACACTAAATATTTTAAAATACACTTTAATTAAAAATTAAAAATTTTAATGATAAAATAAGATAATTTTGAAAATTTGCCCTTAAGCAAAGGGCATGTTAGTACACAACTTTTTTAATATTGATTTAAAAAAGTTTGGTTAGTCAAATGTTAAGGGGAGGGAAAGTGTTTTTTCGCTTTAAGTTTGGAATGGAGTGTCATTTCTCCAAACCTCAAGAAAGGCGAGTGTAATTATATCTTTAAAAAATTTTATTTGACTCTGCAATTTTATCGATAACCCACTAGTTGAACTGGTGACTCAGTGACCCGACTTATAAACTGGGTTAATGTATTTGGTATAATATCTATGGTTCAATGTAAGTGGACTTTGTCTATCCTCAAATCATTAGCTGCTCCTCAATTCTACCTTTTGAGTTCAAACGACATAAAAATGGAGGCAATCTTCTTTGTATCCGATTTGAAATGTTTAGAGAATTAGGGCTCGTTTGGTAAGATATTTCTAGCGTCGTTGTTTAAGTGTTATAGAAATACGTGTGAGTTAAAAAATGTTGTAGAAATACGTATTTCAGTGTATAAACATTGAAAATTGTTGTTTAAACAACTGTACCAAATTAACATCTCGGATTGTTTAGATGATAATAAGCATTAAGAGACAAGCATTTGGCTTATGGACCGAGTTTGCTACAATGTAAATGTGAGGGACATTGTATCAAGGGATCATAATTTTTTTTTTTTTTGAGAATCAAGGGATCATAATAAGGTTGTGTTTGGAAACTTGAATTTGGATTTTAAATTAATAGATTTAAAATGTATTGATTTCAAATCCATTGATCTTAGGAGTTATTTCAAATTCAAGCACTTTAAAGGTTTTAAATTACTTGTGGATTTGTCAAATCCAAATCCTTGACATTTTTTAAACTATCTAAACTCTTTATTTGGATTTCAATCACCCAAATCCAAATCTAAACGCCCAAATCATATCATCCAAACACACAATTTATAATAAAACTTTTTGCATCTCTTTGAAATTTTCTATCAAGCATGGCCTCTTGTTTTTAATTTTTTTTATTTAGCATTTTATGCAATGTTATGCCAATCACGCTCAAATTCTTCGTCTTGTTATGTGAACTACTTAGATGAGTATAATTGGCAATTTGTCTTCTTCCTTTTTTTTTTTTTTTTTTTTTTTTTTTTTTTCAGAGCAACAGAAAAGGATACTGTATGATGGCAATCACCTTTTTTTTTTCTTTGTGCCACTAGCAATCGCTATAAGGGATTTTTTTTCTTTTTTTTGGTACTAAGGGGATTGGGGAAGGGGCTATAATTAAAAAACTTGTGTAGCTCTTGAATGGTAAAAGTTGCATTCAGTGTAAATCTTGAATTACCAAACTTATGACACGTTACACTTTTTTTTTTTTGGATTAACTTTATCGAGAAGCATAAATGGTCAAGAACAAAGGATATGCGGATTTTTACAGAGATTACAATTTACAACTAGATGCTAAAGAATGATTCTCCAAAAGGATGATTTGCTCTCCAAAAAGAAAAGGGAATTCAAAACAGAGAAAATAAAATATCTTCAAATATTGACTTGATGGACCAATGGAGCATTATAGAGGAAATTCTTGTGAGCCCTATAGCATTCAAAGCATCACTCTTTCAAACTTTCAACGCCAATGACATTCATCCAAACCTTAAGATTTCCTCCTTGTGAACTCCGAAATCCGAGAATATCATTGCCAGTGCGACTAAGGACTCCAAGTTTCAATGTGATTATTGGGTCAAAGACATTCCATCGAAATCTTAAGATTTCCTCCTTGTAATCTCCAAAAATCATTGCTAATGCAACAGAGGACCGAGGCAGGCTCAATGTGGTAAATTACCTTTTGATACCGTGATAAATTAGCTATTTTTCCAAAAGGTTAAACTATTAAACTATTAAAAAGAAAAGAATTTAATTATTTAACCATAATTTTAACACAATGCTTAGTTAAACTCCAAGTGATTCAAGGATTTACTCAATCTTGAAATCTTATGTGCTCAATCGTATGAAACTTAAGAATTTGGAGAACTTGGATGGATGGTTGGCTTCATGTAAATCATGTTGGTAGCTAATGTGATGTGTTGATGTAGGTAGGACAAATGCCATATGTATTTGTAGGTAGATGGTGAGTAAAAGGCCAAATAACAGATTTGCAAGGCCTAAATAATGTTGGGCCATAGGCATGTACTTTGGACCTTGGATTAAAGAGGTGCATTATTATGAGTCCAACAATAAATCACTCATAATAAAATACCTCTACCAAGCTAACATTGTTAGCTTAAGTTATGAGCCTTAGATAAATGATCTCGGAACAAATGGGATTATTTGATGACGTTTTTTTAAACTTTTAGATAAATCTACAATACTTTGTCCGACAAACTTGCATTTAATGTTGTATGACTGATTAGGATAAGACAAGAAGTCCCAAAAGTCTCTATTCATCAAAACGATGAGGAAAGAAGAGCCCAATAGGATAGAAGGTTGTCTAGTTGAACAAGTACATCTCACGCTGGAGAAGAAAAAAGAGCAAATACAATAAAGATAAGGATGAAGAAGGAGAGGAGGGTGAAGTATAAAAGGAAAGAAGCTTCTAGAAAGAAGGAGATTTTCTAGATTTAGAGAGAAAAAAGAAAAAGGAGATACATGGTGAGAAATGTAATGAGAAAAACTTGATGAATAAAGCTTTGATCCTATAGTATATTAAAAATTTTGTTTAGTTCTTACTCAAACCTTCCCATTGTGGATTATTACAAACCCATAATATAAATTAATTGTGATCATACGCCCAAGTTAACCAACATTTAATATCGTGCAACCACAATATTTATCAAGTAAATTCAAGTATATAAAATTGTCATCATGAGTCGCAGAAACTTTAACATCAAAACATCTGTAAGGACTAGATTTGGGTTTCTAGCCCAAAAGACAATTGGATTTAGGCCCAAGAAACCCCAAAATAATGAATTTGTAGAGAATGGGTTGAAAAACTGAGTTTTAATGAATTAGACAAACACCAGAGTAGATTCAGATGACAAATGAAAGAAAATAGACAAGTTTATGTTGAAGAAAATTGTCCTCAGCAAAGTTTAATGATATCTGTTCTTATATATTTCTTTCAGGTTTAATTACAAAGTCTGGTTCCTAATTATTACAGTGTTTTTCTCTCGAGTTTTCGATCCCCCTGTTTCATTGCCTCCTTCCTCTTTTATAATGTCTTGCCTTTTTCATCTCCACCCTCCACGTGCATGTCAGATGGTTGGTGTTGATACTTGTCCCATCAGCACCTCCCATAAGTCTTTATGTAGTAAATGTAAAGCTGAAATTTACTGTTCAAATATCACCTCCACATTAATGTGGCCAGAAAGTTAGTTGCAGAGCATTTAATGCGATGACAACAGCTTTACCCTAAGATATTTTAGGACTCCCCCATGCCTGACGTCTCTGCAATGCTTATTTGTACAAATAGAACTCCCTGGAACGTTCCTCTGGACAACAGACCACCTCTTCAGACCTTGGCTTTGGTTAATCGAGGAGGCATTTATCCTTGGCCTACCCTCTTAAGCCATTACAACCAAAACTCACTTCTTTATTTACTAACTTAGTCTCTTTTGTCAAAGATTTATCCTCCTTGGACAGCCTCTCATCCTCGGCTTGGGCCACAAGCCCAAGATATAACTAGATAATGAACTCCTAGTCCCAATACCCCTACAACATCGATGATTAATGGTCACCTCTACCAAGAGAGTTGTAGTTCCATGGACAACTTTTAGTATTTTAGCGGAAATGTCGAAGGTTAAAATCTTCCATCCTCTAATTGTTATAACTAATTTACTATAATTGTGTATACTTATATATATATACACACACACGTGCACACTATTTGACTTATTTTTTAAAAAATAGATTAAAGTATTATTTAAATGTACTATAACTATTGTCTTTAAGACATTCGTTAACTTAAACTTTTTATTTTTTTTTATTAACTAAAACTTTTTAAGAATAAAAGAAGGAAAATGTCAACAAGCATCGTGTAGTTCTTGAGCATTCACAGCAGTGGAGGCAAAATTTTAGCAATTTAGCTACACAAAAAGCCACTTTATCTATTTTACCTACACACATGCTGCAACAGTGGATCTATTTTAGCTTTCAACACAATAAAATAATATACATATCACAATAAAATAATATAACAACTACAATAAAATAATATATCCTCCTAAAAAAAAAACCACTCTACCATCAGCCATAGCCAAAGCCGCCGCCACCACCACCACCACCACCACCACCGGCCACAAACACTACTCTACTTTGGCAACCACAGTACAACATAGAAAAAAAAAAAAAAAACAAAACAAAACAAAACCAAGGAACAAGCTACTGCCAAAGCCAAAAACCCACTGTCAAAGCCAAAATCATCCTCCACCACCACAACCAATATTCACAAACCCACTAACAAAATCATCCACCACCACTACCATAACCAAAATCAACTACCACCACCACAGCCACCAAACCCATATGAAAATACATAAAAAATAAAAAATAAAACTCAATCACAGCAAGGAGAAAAGAGAGATGGGTGGCAGCGGTGGCTTGCGGCTGAGGCGGAGGCTTGGGTCGGTGAGTTGGGTTGGTCAAAAGAGGTGAGAGTGACTGAGAGAGAGAGAGAGAGGCACGGATTGGGCGATGGGGCTTGGGGTGGGTCAGCGAGCTTGGTCGGCGGAACAGATCAGCGATGAGGGAGTGGCCGGTGAGCTGAGGGATGAGGGAGTGGCCGGCGAGCTGAGGGATGAGGGAGCTGAGGGAGTGGCCGGCGAGCTAGAGAGAAAAAAATTGAGAAAGAAAGAAGAAAGAGAGAAGCCGGAGAGAGAATGAGAGAATAGGAAAAGATTATTTAATGAGAGGAGAGAGAGAAATGTAATAAAAAAATAATTTTTTTTTTACCTGTGTGCTACAGTACACATCTAAAGATAGATGTGTACTGTAGCTGTGGAGCTAAATCTTTTTTAGATTTAGCTCCACTGCTGTGGGACGTTTTTTGTGATTTTGAGTTAAAAAAATAGCATTATACCTATATAGCACCACTGCTGTGAATGCTCTTAAGATTTCTCTACATGGTCTCACTTAAAAAAAAAAAAAAATGGTAAAAAAACTGCCAAAAAAATTATTATACTGCTAAAAGTTGCCAAAAAAATTATTATTAAAGGGAACCTTAACACAACACGTAAAAGAATAATGAACTATCATAGTCACTCTCTTTATTACATCTTTAGTGTTAATACGCTGCCACATTACTGACCGTGTAAATATGAAGTGTGTAATAAAGTGTGTTATGGGCCCACACGGCGACATAACACACACGCCCTGTTCGCCGAACGTGGAAATGGTAAGGCAGTTGGCCAACCCACCATAATTATATATTAATATTCCACAAAGTTTATTAAAGAGCCAATTGGACTGCACAGTTAGATAAGAAGAATAATAATAATGTGATGATTTGTGACTTTTTCGGCATCTACGACTACGAGTCTGCCTCTCTCACTCTTTTCTTTTTTTTATTCTTTTGCAATGTGTGTGACTCATGGGCTTGGAGAATTTGGACTTATAATAAGTCTTTTTATTTTTATTTTTTATTTTTTTTGAGAATCTTGGACTTAGAAGTCTCGGCCTCTACTTTAAGCTCAATTCAATATTGGCTGGCTGGCATACAAGTAAAAGAGGACCCCCAGATGGGACAATGAATCAATGATAGTACCGAAGCTTAATTGGACTTGTCTTTCTTCTCTTCCATCATATGCCTTTGTGTAGAGCCACAGAGAGAGAGAGAGGGATGACTTTGATTCAGTGGTGATGACTTGACCTCACCTTTTCCTAGGTTTATCATCGGTCTACTTGTCTTCGTTTTCCCTTTAACTGTGAGCTCTCTCTCTCTCTCTCTCTCTCTCACTCTTTCTCAGGTCTGAAATAATCATAGATGCAAGATTTTTTTTTCTTAAAAAAAAAATGGTGATTGGGATAGACTCATTTGAGTTTTGGAGAATCTGAAACAAACCCATTTCATCTTTGGTCATTTTAAGTGTTATGCATGCTTCTTAGATGCAATAATTGAAGAATCTGAGGCAAACCCATTTTGGTTCCAGGTCTGATTCTGTTTACTTTACTTTTACTGAATTAAAATAAGACTGGATTTCTAAGAGTTTCAAGGGTGCCCAAGTACCCTTTTTTTTTTATTGCCTGTTACTGATGATTGTTCATTTTAAGATTTGGGGGTTGTGTGTGTCTATGGTGAAGTATGCAATTTAGGCAGTCAAAACATATAGAACTGTGAATCAATATTCATTTGCTTGACAAACAAAACCAATTGTTAGTCGAAAAATAATGTTGTCTGAACCCTGCGGGTCCAGCTTCCTTCTAGCTCTGCCTTATGATATATTTGCCATAGTTTCCTGGTCCCTCTCCCCGAGGGACCTATGTAATCTCAGTTTATGTTGCCGGAGTCTGTGTGACCTCATGGCCACTGAAAAGGTCTGGCTTACACGTTGTGAAATGATGGGCATCTTGTCCCGTAGAGACCTCATTGAGTGGCGAAAGGGTGTGTCATCTTACAAGGCGCTTTGCCGCTTCCTCATTTGTGTTGAGCCATTGATTGGAATTTGGGTTCACCAGAACCCTGAACTTGGCAACGTAGTCTATGTCATGCCCGGTTTTATTTCAGTTGTTGGATGCCGCATAATCCCCCAAGAGCTTGGTCCACTAGGCATAGAAGATGGCCCCATCCTATGGGCACCTGTCTTTGAAGTTGTTGGTAATTCTGATGGTTCCGCCACATTTTTTCTACATGGAAGAGACAAGGGACAGGACTTCTTTTATCCTGGTTCAGTCAAGCCTGTGGAGAGGGCTTGTAATGTGCTATTGCTCGAGGTTGAGACTAGGCAACAGGAAAACGAGGATGAATTGTTGCATAGTAAGAGTTTTGCTCACCTTTCAGATAAGGATCTAAGAAAAGTTTGTAGGTTGAATAGTGGAATTTCAAGGTCTCAATGGGTGCTTGGACAGAATGAGGCGAAGGTGCCGTTCAGTCGACTGGGCTTTTGTGATAGAAGAAAGTTGTTGCATGTTGTTACCACCCAAGTTCGACAAAAGGTTCCTGAGTGGGCAAACGGGCCACTATTTCCACGGTTAAGGGATGATGAAAAGAACTTTCAGAAGGATCTGGTGCTCTTATTGGAACGGAGATCTCTGCTTATGCATATGTATAGGCATGGTGGTTGTCAAATTGATTGGAAGGCAAGTCCCGAACTGTCAACTGATCCTACCCAAATGGAATTGAGCCAGATTAGAAAGAGTCTTGATCATCCAAGTGGCTTATGCATTTCCCATAGTGATGATGTTCATGATAGCCATACGCAATGCACCAAGAGAAAAGGTCTTGGTGGATACTTTAGGGATAGCCTTAAACATATCCTGCGGAAGTCCATCTCAACAAATGGTAGTGATGCAATTTCAAAGAATGGCTCTTCAAGCAGTGAGAATAAGCATGCACAACTTCATGAGTTTTTGAGGTCAGATGATACAATTAGACTTGCATTGCATGCAGCCACTGTTAAACTATCTTCTTATCGAGCATGGCCAAACATGCATGAAAGTCGGTTTGCCCTTTACAAGTTGCCCATGCGGGTCCCAACAGCTGACCACGACTATGCTGGTTTGTGGGGAGGGACATTTGGTTGGCCTCCTGGGAGGCCTAGTAACGACAAGCCTGGTAAGGCCCTCTTCTTTCTTCTGCTCTCCTATGAGGAGTCCCAAGGGCAGCGTAATCTTATTGCGACCAAAATTTTGGAAGGCACCCACTATGTTCTGCATCCTAACGGTTCAGCAATGTTTATAGTGAATATAGATGAACCTTCGCTGGATCCATTTCCATTTGAAACTGATGCAGATTCTCTTCCTGTGAATGTTAAGCATGCTTTTATAGGAGAGGGCATTGCAAATGGCTATGGATTTAGATATCCTGGCTCAAAGCCTGGTTCCCTCTTTGTTTTTCAAAATGGTCTTCTTGCCTTTATTTGGAAAGAATCCAGGGCAATCTTGACCTTGCAGAGACTTAACTTGCAAGAGCTACTTAAGAAAGGTGAACAAGTGCCGCCACTACCTCCAATTGCCAATTTTTCATATTTGACCAAGTCCTACTCAAACGTGTTTGCAGGCTTCCCAAACAACTCAACTTGTTTGTCTTCACCAAGGTATGGCTTACCCCTTAGATGAATTCTTATATTGCCAATCTCTCATTTCATCTTCTTTCTCTCAGTAATTGATATTTTGTCCTTGCGATATGCATTCATTTATTTATTTGACTTAATTTCATAAAATTTATTTTTATGCTATATTTACTTCATAGATAATAAATGCATATTGACATTCGTGGTGGTTAGTGGTTACTCGTGAGCGTTCTTTCCTTATGCTACTGTGATGTGGATCTATACTTTGAGAAAGACTTGAGTATTTTGTATGTGCCACAGAAGTTTGAATTAGTATGTCATTGTCATTGTCATTGCCGACAATGATAAGGCCAACCCTGACTAGCTGGATATTTTGAGGCTTTTATTTTTGTGCAAAAAACATGAGAGATAAGATTACTTATGCAATAGACATTTGAAATAATGAGACATTCAGAATATATGAGAGATTATTAAATCATATTTTAGGATTAACTTTATAATATCAACATTTATATGTTTCTAATACGCAACCTCATCTTTGACGACAACATCTCTGCTGTACCTTGCTAACTTTTGTCCTACCTACTCAACTGATTTTTTTTATGAGTGGGATCTGCTGATGCAGGACCTTTAAGGAGATATCTTCCTAATTTGAGAGGATGGGAAGTGTTATGGAAGTTGTAGATCATTCATTTGATATTATAATCACTCAAAAGCAGTTCTCTATTTCTAAATGGTATTTGTGTTGTTCTTGGTACTGATAGGACAAACTGGGGGTGGTTTTGCTATCGTGAGATGGGAATAATTCTTTTTTTTAGATCTCAAGCTTAGATTTATCTTATTGTAACTTAAGACAATTAGGTACAACTTGGCCTAGTATAGTTAACTATTTTAATGTTTTTGTATTTATGTACTTTGAGAGCCTAAAGTGATAAGTTTATGGTGTTAAGATGACTTAAAGAAGCTGAACAATTAAATGACAATGAAACCACACTTTAAATAGGTTAATTTTTTGAAAAAGTTGTGTGACTCATTTATCGTGGGCTTTCTCTATAGCTATATCATGGTTCATCGCTCATAAGCCTGATCTTGGGTAAGCATATTATGAATTGAGCTAGTATTGTCCGTGCAGCATTAGTTGATACAAGTTCATCTATTAGAGAGTGTTTGTGAAATTCAGAATTTAACTTCGAAAAAGAAAAGTTGTCACCAACCATAGTTGCAAATCTGATTTCTTAATCTTGATTTACTTATTAATTTAGGAAATTATAGCCAATAAGCTCTAGATCATAAGGCCTTCATCTACTCCTCTCCTCCTTAATTACTTAGCAAATAATTTTTTTTTTTTAAAAAGAATTTTTTACTTGCACCTTTGGAAAATTTTTGGGAATCAGTCCATAAAAATCTAGTCACAGTTTTGGGATCAATTTGAGAACTTGTCAGCAATTCTTTTGGGGAGATTGTTTAGAATCTATCATTTAAGTTAATATTGCGCTAGCTGTTGATTTTTATAAACTATGTTTACTAAAAATTAACTTACCAATATCTGTTTCTAATTATTATCTGCCCCCTAGAGGAGCTTCAAGTTTTTTTGAAGTGCAAAAGGCTGCTGGAAGGCCCACAAGTCAAGATGGTATCCTGCACATATGCACAAATACTCCATTTTCAAGCCTATATCAAACTCCTTTTTTTTCTTTTTTAATAAGTAATAAAATTTTATTGAAAATAGACTAATTTATGCAAAATAAGCATAAAGTAGGCTAAAGAATTACAAACAAATACCAAAGATTATATACGATGAGACTAAAAAACATTGGAATAGAATTACTATTCGTGAGTTCCCAAGCTTGAGACCAATCAAACAAGGTACCAACAAAATGAGCTAAAAGCTGGTCTCTTGTGCTCTCCAAATCGTCAAACATCCTCCTATTCCATCCTTAAATGTCCTTCTATTCCAAATATCCAACAAATGTTTACCCAACCAATTCTTCTAACCAAACAAAAGTTCTTTCACACTCACTAGTAAGACCCAAGAGATACCAAAAGATCTAAATACAAAACACCACAATTGATAAGCCTCTGTGCAATGATTCAAAAGATGATCCACCCCCTCCGCACCTTTCCTCCTAAGATTTTCACAAGTAAGAATCTTCCTCCATGCTTCCTTCCAAACAAAAAATACACTCTCCGTGGGGCGTTTATGCCCCAAAACCCTTCCAAGGGAAAGTGACAAAAGAGGACACTCTCCCACCTAGGATTACTCTTTTTTTTTTTTTCCTCAATAAATAGTAATTTATATTTTTCAAGGAAGAGGACAACTTTATTTACACAAGGTGTATAACTCCTATCTGTGATTATGTGGTAGTGATTCTGCCAAAAGATGATTGGGAAATAAAAGTGCAGGTAGATTATGAGACCAGAAGAGATTATAATTTTTGGTTCTGCTTTTTGATGCCAAACATTGTTTGATCTTTTGGCTTTTGTAAATCATGAGTCTTCCAATTTCTGACCTTCAACATTTATACCTCTAGTTCATGCTTATGACCTACCATTGTAATTTACGGCCTTATGATTATTGTTTTCTGTTCACTTTTTGTATTAGTTTGAATCCATTAGTTTGCTATATGCTTTTGATAGGTCAAGAATAATTTGACTCAGAAACAGAAGTATAGGGTGTTTGAAGTTTTCTGGACTTTTGTTGTATAGTCTGATTCATTAGGCTTTAAGAAAGGAAAGCCAAGAGAGAGTTTCTGGTACTTTTGGTGTAAGAAACAAGTTGTTGAGAGCAATTTCTTTAGCCTCTAAGATAATGAAATTGGCTTCCTAAATTTTTTTTCTTGCCTTCTTTGATTATGTAGATTCCCACAGTGCAATGACATACGGACATCACACTTGCAACAAAACATGCCTTAGCGAATTGATTACATCACCATCCTTCTTCTAGTAGATTTTATTTCCGATATAAGGAAATGAGTTCTTGATAAATTTAAGTAGGCCTTCTGGAATCAGAGACATCTTTGCTACTTAGGCAGTAATAGGTTGCCCCTGGAATCAGGCAAATCTTTTCTTCCCAATTTGATTGATGCTACAGTGAGAATCTCAAATATGATGTGTTTCCTTTTCTCTAGAGTTTCCAAATGAATAAACTTTTGAGGTGTGTACCAGCTTATTCTTTGACTGGGAAAAATGGGAAAAACTATACTAAGACAGTAAGACATTTATGGGCATTTGAATTACAGTACTAATAAATGATGTGCTACCACTGCTCTGATTCCTTCTATAAACTACATAAGGTTGTCTTTGGCTTCTATTGATGGTTCAATGACATGGGACTTTCATCTATTCATCAAATCATTAGCTACTCCTCAATGCTGCTGAAGTTCAAATGACGTAAAGATGGAGGCAATCTTCATTGTATCTGATTTGAAATGTTCAGAGAATTTAACATTTCAGATTGTTGAGATGATATGATAATAAGCATTAGAGATAAGCATCTGGGTCAAAAAGTACATCACCCAGTTTGCCATAATGTTAATGGGAGGGGATATTTGTATCAAGGGATCCTAATAAAGGTTCTAAACGCATTGATGATAGAACTTTTTTCTCACTTCAAATTTTCTCTTAAGCATGGCAATATTTATATTTTAATATTTTCTTCAATGCCATGCCAATCATTCGCATTTCAAACTTTATGTAGCATGGTTACTATTTGGTCTACCAAAATGGTGGATAATGCTCGAATTCATTATTGTCTTTTTAGAAAGTTTTAGTAGATGTTGTATAGAGGCCTTAATTAATTTTTAGATTGTATCGTCATGGAAGTTATGTTGATCTTTAGAGTTTTAAGTTATATTCAACACTTCACTGTTTGTTTTTATTTTTGAAAAAAAAAAAATCAGGCTTAATAATTTTACATGGTTTACTCATCTTTTTTCTTCTTTCTAACAATTAATAAATTTTTTTATTTTTTTTATTTTTCTGGTTCATATTGAAATATTGAAAAAAAGGCCTTTCTCCATTCTAAATAATAATGATAATAAATTGGTTTCATGCCTAATAATTTTACATGGATTACTTATATAAAAAAAAGAGCAAGACTAAGGTACATTACTTAAGTGATATTTTTTAGGTTCTCCTCTTAAAATTCTGCCATATGAATTTTTTCTTATGAGATGAAAACGTTTTTTTAGTTAACTATTCACATTCACATGGCTAAATCTTAAGAAAGGAACTTAAGGAACAACACTTAAGGTATTATACCTAAATTTTGTCCTAAATAAATAAATAGTCAACTATTTTTTTTGTTCTTCTCTCTAATAATTAGTAAACGGTTATTTGTTTATTTCACATTGAAATATAATAGATTTTAAATAATTAAAAAGGGCAATGATTTTATGCAACCGTGGTTGCATAAGTTTCTGTAAACACCATTAGGTGGCACACTAAAAAATTAGCAAGTGTCCTTGGTCATATGAGAAGCACAAAACCAGTTAAATGAATTTTCTAACCCAAACAAAACCTTCTTCTCTCTCTCCCTTTCAATCTTAGATTGCCCATCTCAACAGTTTGCTACCCTTTCTTCCTCCACTAGCACCTCTATCCTTGATATTAAGCCCACACAACCCAATTCCAAACACAGAACCTAGCACACCCAAACTCAAAGATTTACATAAGAACCATATCCAAAATATATTTTCAATTGAGAAAATCAAATCAAACAGAAAAAAGAGAGAATTAAAAATGAAAATTGGAGTAGAAAGGATGGCGACCACCATCGATGGTGGCACTGCTGGCAACCACTTAGCTGATGGTGGTGTTAACAACGTAAGTCTTGTTGTGGCGGGGCTCAAGACCAAGAAAACCAAGATGGGAGGGAAAGGAGGATATGATAGTGGAGGGGTTTTGTGGCGGTTGGGAGGATAGACTAGCAGTGACCAATAGTCTTTGCCATGGAGTTCGGCCATGAGATCTTCCATCATCAAGGAGGATGAAGGTTGCATCGGTGGATGGAGTTTGATTGAGGATTAGTGGCGAGAGAAATGGGTTAAGGTTGAGAGAGAGAGAGAGAGAGAGAGAGAGAGAGAGAGAGAGAGAGAGAGAGTAGGGTTTGTTTGGGTTTTAACACTCATTTAATTGGTCATGTGCTTCTCACGTGACTAAGGACACTTGATAAATTTTTAATGTTCCGCCTAATGGTGTTTGTAGGAACTTATGCAACTTAGGTTGCATAAAATTCTTGCCCAATTAAAAAAAATGTGTATTTTATTAATAAAGAATCTTAGCTAGCAACTACTTAATTCATATTATCTATAAAGAGTCTCCTCTTTGGATTAGACATTTATGTGGTTTAAAAATATGTCTAAATCATATGTTTAATAGGGAAAAAACTTGAGGACAATCCAGTAAGAATATATCTCCAACTTCACTTAAAATTTCTACAAAATAGGAAACTCTCTTATTAATCTATGTTTTCAAAGCAAACTTATCAAAAAAAAAAAAAAAAAAATTTTAAGGAAAATTATGAAATTAGACAAAAAAAAAAAAAAAAAACTCACTGCACGTGCAAAGCACATATGATGAGGCTAATAATATAATAATTAGATCTAGTATAGTCAATGCTAAAATTAAGTTTTTTAATTAAAAACTACTAGTAGTATGGTAAAAATGAATTAAAATACCCTTTTGACATTGATTTCATTTTCTTGGACATAGTACTATCTATTTATGTTAATACTTTGGTAACATCTACCAGTAAACGAGTGATATGGCTTAATGGACGCCACTTATTTAGCAGTTTATAGTTAGATTACTAATAAATAAAATTGGATAACATAAACTTAAGGTTCGGTTTAGTGATTTAGTGATTTTTAAGATCTCTTGAGATCTTAGGTTTTGAACCTAAGATCAACATCTTAAGATAACCTCCAATGATTTTAACTTCTCAAAACCTAAAAATCAACCTCTTAAGATCACCCAAAAGACTTTTTATTTTTATTTTTTGTAATAACTTGGTATTTGCAGGGCTGAGACTACACACATCCAACAAGAAAATAGTTTTTTTTTTTTTTAATAGAAATAATATAATATGCTGCTAACCTTCCCTAGACCTATGCACAAACAAGGCCCCTGACATAAGAAAATAGTTAAGTATTGGCGGAAATCACATTTTCGTCCCTACATTTTCAGACGATTCCCACCTTAGTCCCCAGATTTTATTTTTACTGCTTTTAGTTCCTATCCTGAAAAACGATTCTCGTTTTGTCACTACTGTTACATTAAAGACGGAAAATGCACACGTGGCAAACGGCAGAATTAAAAAAATATTAAAAATATTTTATTTTATTTTAAAATAAAATAAAATTTTAGTTATCAATAATTTTAAAATGAAAATATTAAAAATTTTAGTTAAAAATAATTGTTTTTCATGTTTTTCCCCCAAGAACATGGTTGCCCAGAAAATAAGAAATTCAAGATTTTCTTCTTTTTTATTTCATTTTCTTAGCATCCAAACAAGCAAAAATATATACAAAACCATGATCAAACTCAGATACTCTAACACAATCAACTAACAAAACCTAAAACACCATCTCAATCGAAAACCCCCAAATCACAGTCTTGCAACTCAAAGCCCTAATCCAATCCCAACTCCAACTCCAAATCTCAATCCAAAACCAAACCCTCTCCACCAACCAAAACTTCCTCTTATCCAAAACCCCAGCCAATCTTCTCAATTTCACGGACATGGCGAACCCTAACGCCACCCTTTCATCCCTCAACCTTGCGCACGGCTCCATTGTCTTCCTCGCCTACGACGGTGAGCGCAATGTTTCGGGCTCGAGGAATTTCAACTCGGTCGGCTTGTTCGGGCGGAAGATGACCATGGATGACCTAATCGCGAAGCAAGTGAGGGTCACGCGCCAGGAGAACCCGCATAGCGAGCTCGTGTCGTTTGATTGTGATTCCAGCATTACGTGAATGAAACGCTGGCGTTTGGAGTGAAGCGATGTTGGTTCATGTACGGAACCATTTCGGAGACCGGAAAAGTCGAGGTGGACTTCATCTACGAGCCTCTGCAGCAAGGGATTGAGGAGAATTTGGCTATACTCCGAGACCCAGATGAGGAAAAGCTTGTGGAAGCCATTAACAAAACCCAGAGTGAGTGAGTGACTAAAAATTATCTATTTATGGTTGAATATAAATGTATATTTGTGTATAATTATTTGTTTTGTATATATATATATATTTAAGTAATTAGATTTAAACCCAGATGGTCACCGTGGTCACTGTGGTCCTCTGAGATTTGATCTTCTCTCTCTCAAAACCCAGATAGTCATCGTGGTTTGATCTGGCTAGCTCATAATTGTGTTTTGGGTTTTGTTAGTTGATTGTGTTAGAGGATCTGAGTTTGATCATGGTTTTGTATACGTTTTTGCTTGTTTGGTTGCTAAGAAAATGAAATAAAAGAAAAGAAAATCTTGAATTTCTTATTTTTTGGGCAACCATGTTCTTTAGGGAAGAATATGAAGAACAATTATTTTTAACTAAAATTTTTAATATTTTTATTTTAAATTTATTGATAACTAAAATTTTAATATATTTTTTTAATTCTGTTGTTTGCCACGTGTGCATTTTCTGTCTCTGATGTAACAGTAAGGACCAAACGAGAATTGTTTTTCAGGATAGAGACTAAAAGCGGTAAAAATAAAATCTGGGAACCAAAGTGAGAATCACCTGAAAATGTAAGGACGAAAATGCGATTTCCACCTTGAGTATGAGTATATGCATAGCCTTATTTCAAATAAATAAATAAATGGCATGACCAGTACTATTTAAATGGAATCAAAGATTAAGGGTATGATTAAATACTGTTTATTTTGCTAAAACTGAAAAATTATTGTTGAAAGTACTGTAGATAAAGGTAAAAGTTAGTTAAAATAGTATAGTGGAGGCCCATAAATAGTGCCAAAAAAGTGCAGTGAGGCCTATGAATAGTAACAAAAATAAGCTGAATAGTGAAATAATTTTAAGAGTAAAATACAAAACTGACTCTCTAGGTTTTTTCAGATTTCATTTAAGTCCTCTAACTTTACTTTTAACTTTACTTTTGTTCATTTCAGTCTTCTAACTTTCAAGTTTATTCAATTAAGGCTTTTCCATCAACATTTGTAATATGTTGAGGTTAATTTTTCAATTATATAAATTTTTTTTCAAATTTTTTAAATTAAAAAAATTCAATTAATGATTGAAAAATATTTTCCAATTTTTTTTTTCAAAAATTTTTAACAAAAGTTAACGAGAATGCCTTAATTGCATAAATTTGAAACTTAAATGCAAAATTGACCCTCTAAGTTTCTTCAAATTTCATTTTAGTTATCTAACTTTACTTTTAATTTTATTTTTGTTCATTTCAGTCTTCTAACTTTCAAGTTTATTCTATTAAAACTTTTTCATCAACATTTGTAATATGTTAAGGTTAATTTTTCAATTATATAAATTTTCTTCAAATTTTTTAAATTAAAAAATAATCAATTAATGATTAAAAAATATTTTTCAATTTTTTTTTAAAATTTTTTTAACAAAAATTAACGAAAATGCCTTAATTGCATAAACCTGAATCTTACATAACTGAAATAAATAAAAACAAAATTAAATGATTAAAATGAAATCCGAAAAAAGTTAGTGGGTTCTTTAGATTCTAGCAAAATTTTAATTTTTAATCCTACCCCAAATCCACGCAACTGTCTAAATGAAAATATTTTTTCAAACATAAAGCATCAATTTTAGTCTGGTCAAGAAAATTGAAACAAGAATGGTGTGAGGATTGACTCCAATCTATCGGATCAGACAAGCTACAAAATAAGCAAAGCTATAAGCTCAAAGACAGAGGGAGTAAACTAACTTCAGATAAAAACAACAACAACATGGTCTCACCACTCAGCTTATCCTTTTTCACCTTCTTCCTCTTCCTCTTTCTCTCTCATCCCCAAGCCCAAGCCCAATCCCAATCGGATCCCCAAAGCCCAACAAATGACCCACCAACAATCTGCATCATCGGCAGCGGCATCGGCGGCTCCTCCGTGGCCCACTTCCTCCGCCTCTACTCCTCCTCCTCCTCCTCCTCAAACTCAAACCCGTTCTCAATCCACATCTTCGAGAGAAACGGCGTCGTAGGTGGCCGCATGGCCACGGTCAACGTGAGCGGCCAGACTTTCGAAGCCGGAGCCTCAATTCTCCACCCGAAGAATTACCACGCCGTGAATTACACCGAGCTGTTGGGTCTCAAAAACAAGAACCCTTCTTCTTCTTCCACTTCCGATTCCTTCTCTCTCGGCATCTGGGACGGTCAAAAGTTCGTTTTCAAGACACTCAGTTTCAGTTCCAACATTCCCTTTGTCGACAAGATTGTCTCGCTCGCCAACTCGCTTCTCATGTTCGTGCGCTATGGCTTCTCGCTCCTCAAAATGCAAACCTTCGTCGAGGTATGCCTTTTGTTTTCATCACTAGTTTCTGTCTCTGTCTCTGTTTTAGTCTTATGCCCACATGTTTTACTACATTTTTTTCTTTATGGGTAATTATAGGTTTACTTTGTACTAGAAAAACACCGTACACATTTGCAAAAAAATATGTTCAATATTGTACCACATTTTGTTAATCTATAATGTGAATCTTAATTAGCTAGTACAATGTAAATTAAGACTTTTCTTTTCTTTTTTGTAACTCTAGACTTGTTGTTTGTTTTGGTCTTAAATAGATTTGTTTTAGGAAGGGAAAATGATAAAATACTATAAATTTTTACTGCATAACCTTTACATATATGTGGCAAAGATATGATTGGTGGATTTTGAAAACATAAGAAATGAATGTATGAATTACTTTTTTTGTGATTCGTGTCACATTGACTTTTTAGTAGAATTTATAGTATCCTAGCATTGGTTCGTGATGTTTGAACTTTGAAGTGATTGCTTTTAGTTCCTTAAATGACATGGCCAAACTAAAAACTATGATGATCATTTTAAACTTCAGATACTAAAATCACTCCGGAGGTAAAGTTTAGGGACAATGTTTATTTTATTAAAATGCTTATGTTGATTAAAAAGTTTGTCCATTTGTTGGTTTCTCTTTAAAGTGCTTTTATTGCTCTATGTTTGAAGAAGAATAGGCTTCTCTCTCTCATTGTTGATCTGAATTCTATATTTTGTGGTGTAGGGTACTGTGAATAACTTCTTGAAGTACTATGAAAGGTTTGAATCCAGACCCGTTTTTGAGACAGTAGATGAGATGCTTAAATGGGCTGGTTTGTACAACCTCACCACCCGGACTCTACAAGAGGAGTTGATTGATGTTGGGTTGTCTCCCTTGTTGATAAAAGAGCTTGTCACTGTAAGAACTTGGGACTGTTTTACTTCAATGCTTCTTTCATTAATCATTTTTACTTTTTGCATATTGGTTGATTGAGTGCAGATACAACAGAACTACTTTTTTGGTACCTGATTTGGAAGGTTGAGTATGGTTATGCTTCTGGGTTGTTTTGGATTTCTTGAATGCTTGCATACGGATCGAGAGAACTATAAATTGATAAAATGATTTGTTATGACTTGAAACATAAATGGACCAGTGAATATATTTATTTGTTGAGTATAGTTGAAATGAAGATTTTGAGATGGTTGACTTAAGAAACAAGAAATTCTAACATCTTAATTGAGTGAAATTGGTAAGACATTTAATCTGCCTGCATATACTGTTGGATAATTAAATTATCTTTAGACGTATGTGAAGGATACTGGTTGGGATAGTGATTATGGTGAGATGGTCGCATATGGGTTTGAGATACTATAGTTGGGATGGGACACTTATATATGCACCTTGAGCTATTAAAAGAAAAATTCCAGAAGAAGCCATTTTCCAATACTGAAGGCAACTGTAGAAATGCACATAGATTTGGGAATTCACAACCTCATATCAAGCATGAAGATGTGGAAGGCTGCTTGCCCTATTGAAATTGCCCAGCTTCAAGTTTAAACATCACTTCCTTTCCATTGGCTTTTGCTGTTTGCAAAGAACATTCTGGTCTGGTGGGTGACGATGAGACAAATGTCTATTGTTGGATTTGGTTTGAGTTAGGCGATGCTATATACTTTCTTTAGAAGCTTTTATTGCAATTCTTCAAATTAGCAGTAGTTTTCTTCAATTTTTTGTCTTTTCAGTTCTTAACAGGTGAATATATGAGAAGCATCCTTCATCAGTTTTTCAGTATTATCATCTTACTTATTCTCAGTATAATGGAAGATGATGTAATTTTGATCTGTTGAAATATAAAATTGACCTGGAACTGGATCATTTTTTTATTTTAATAATTTTTCAAGATTCATCATAATTAAAATTCTGTTGATTTATGCAGGTCATCACAAGAATCAATTATGGCCAAAGTGTCTCTATCAGTGGACTTGCTGGTGCAGTTTCATTGGCAGGATCTGGCGGAGGATTGTGGGCTATTGAAGGAGGGAATTGGCAGATGGCTGCTGGACTTATTAATCGTTCTGATGCTGCATTGCACCTCCATGAAGAAATAGATTCTGTCTCTTATCTTGGAGAATATTATGAACTAAACTCCACGAAAGGAAATAGTTACAAATGTGAAGTTACAGTGGTTGCCACTCCTCTGGATGAGTTGAATATTCAGTTTACTCCTCCAATTTCAATTCCTAAGAGAAAATTACAGCACACACATGCAACTTTTGTAAGGGGCCTTTTAAATCCAGTAAGTACCCTAGTAACTGTTAATACCATATATCAGACTTTGTGTGTGTGTGTGTGTGCATAGTCCGTATTTTATTTTCCTTTTTCTCAAATCTTGATGTGTTGTTATGTCAAGGGATATTTTGGCCTGGATGCTGTATCAGAAATCCCAGAACTGGTGGCCACTCTAGAGGATCCTGACCTTCCATTCACAAGCATTTCAGTTCTCAAGAAACATGATGAGAAAGATTTTACTTACAAGATATTCTCCCGGGAACCCATGGCAGATATCTTACTGGATAGCTTCTTTAGGTAATATTTTAAATTCACAATATATATATATATATATATATATATTTTTTTTTTCCTTCTGTTTTTGTTTCCTTTCTTTCTTTTGGGATTGGATTTTTGAGACAATTTACTGTATGGGAAGTTGATTTGTATCGATGTCCTTGTGATCCGCTACAGAAGTTACTCACTTGCACCTAGCAAGGTTGCTGCTAAAATCAGTAATTATGCGGGATCTGGGTTAATGTCTTGATACCTAATTAAGATGTGGGAAGTTGATTTCTGTCAGTTTGCTTACTTCTAGTTGGCAAGGCAGTAATAAAATAGGTGTAGTTTACAAGTTAAATGAATTTGATTTTCACCATTTATTGATTATCACCATCATTGAACTATGAATGAACTAAATGCTGAACCCTTGAATGGATAGATACTAATTGCTGTTTATTGCTGCTACCGTCAGTGTGCGGCAGGAGACCATTCGAATTGATTGGGGTGCTTACCCTCATTACAATGCTCCTGAAGAATTTGCACCATTTATCTTGGATGATCGGAATTTGTACTATGTGAATGCTTTTGAGAATGCAGCTAGCACAATGGAGACAAGTGCCGTTGCAGCCGAGAATATAGCTCGACTAATCCTATCAAGGTTTTTTAGCCAAGTACTCTTGATCTCATCTAACTTGGGCTCAAATTCTGATGGAGAAATTTTGCATGTGGATCTGTGAATTTTGTATGTAGGTATACATTTTAAGTGAAACATTTTCAGATTCTAGTTAAGACCATGATGTAACATTTTGTACAATGTGATTCATGAAAACAAATCTAAGAATGTACAAACGCATACCAAGTAAAATAAGTAATGGACTAGCAAAGAAACTTGTATGGGATATTGTTGTATAATATATGATTTTATGGCTTGGTGCTAATCTATATCTATATTTTAATATTTAAAAATATAAAAGTTGGAGTGTAACATTTATTGTTGCTTCTGTTTATGGTTATCAGTATCTCGATCCGAATCTTAAGATTCTAAGATCGGACATTCCTAAAACATCTTGGATCTCAGTAGGATCTCTACTAAAGTAAAAATCTCAATTCAGATCTTATAGGATCCTGATCTCATAGCAACACTAAAGATCCTGTGCTATAAAGGAAAAAAAAAGTTTATTTTGGGCCTCCAAGTGGAGCTCAAAGGCCCCAAATTGATAACAAAATAATAATAAATAGATGAGCCCAGTGGTCCTAGCCCTAGTTGATTATAAAAAAAGCAAAAAATAAAACTTAAGGCTCGCGTCAGTTGTCGCCTTAACCTAATAAACAAAATCACAAAAGACAAAAGAGACTACTAGAGAGTAGATGGAGAGTGAGAAACTAAGAAATCCAACCGTCAAAACCACTGTGAGAGAGGCTATCAATGACGAAGGTGATTTTTATTTTTATTTTTATGGTTATCAGTATCTCAATCCAAATCTTAAGATTCTAAGATCCTACATTCCTAAAACATCCTGGATCTCAATGGGATCTATAGTAAAGTAAAAATCTCAATTCAGATCTTATAGGATCCTGATCTCATAGCAACATTAAAGATCCTGTTCTATAAAGGGAAAAAAAAATGTTTATTTTGGGCCTCCAAGTGGAGCTCAAAGGCCCCAAACTGATAACAAAATAATAATAAACAGATGAGCCCAGTGGTCCTAGCCCAAGTGGATTATAAAAAAAGTAAAAAATAAAACTTAAGGCTTGCGTCAGTCGTCGCCTTTACCTAATAAACAAAATCACAAAAGACAAAAGAGACTACTAGAGAGTAGATGGAGAGTGAGAAACTAAGAAATCCAACCGTCAAAACCATTGTGAGAGAGGCCATCAATGACGAAGGTGATTTTTATTTTTATTTTTATGGTTATCAGTATCTCGATCTGAATCTTAAGATTCTAAGATCCTACATTCCTAAAACATCCTGGATCTCAATAGGATCTCTAGTAAAGTAAAAATCTCAATTCAGATCTTATAGGACCCTGATCTCATAGCAACACTAAAGATCCTGTGCTATAAAGGAAAAAAAAATGTTTATTTTGGGCCTTCAAGTGGAGCTCAAAGGCCCCAAACTGATAACAAAATAATAATAAACAGATGAGCCCAGTGGTCCTAGCCCAAGTTGATTATAAAAAAAGTAAAAAATAAAACTTAAGGCTCACGTCAGTCGTCGCCTTAACCTAATAAACAAAATCACAAAAGACAAAAGAGACTAATAGAGAGTAGATGGAGAGTGAGAAACTAAGAAATCCAACGGTCACACCACTGCGAGAGAGGCCATCAATGACGAAGGTGATTTTTATTTTTATTTTGTAATTCTTCTAACAATGACGAGAATGTTGTATATAATGATCAACTGTACTTTGAGGAACCCATCCAAGATAACCAAAACTTTGGTCTTGATGATTGAGTGTGTTTGTAGTGTTGTTTGAAACATTGTTATTTGCTTTGTGTTGTTTATGTGAGACATTAGGTATTGACATTGTTATTTGCTTTGAGTTATTTATGTGAAACATTATGTATACTTTTGAGATGTTTAACTTAGAACTTAGTATTTGTGAGTTGTAACTTTTGAACTTTGAACTTTGTTTATGTATTTGTAATTTAGTACTTTGTCTCTTAATAGTAATTTCACTTATTTGTATCAATTTTTTTCAATGTTTCTTCAATATATATTATGAATTATAATTATAGGTTTTTTTAGTATATTTTTTTTAATCGGAAAGTAGGATCTTACGATCCTTGTGTTGATCCTACGATATGATCCCTAAATCCTCTCACCGATCCTACAGTATGATCCTCGAACCCTCTCACTGATCCTAAGTAGGATCTTGATCCTGATAACCTTCCTCCTATTGAGCTATATTAGTATAGCATTTTAGTCCATTCAATCTACTTTGGTCCATTCAATTTATTTTTGACTAATTAGACCATAAATTGATTCTTTTTGTAATTGCCTATTTAGTTTTAGGCTTAAAAATTCAATATTTTTTCTTAAATTTTAGGTTGAAAAGTATGAAATTTTATTTTATTTGGGCCAAATTCTTTAGTTTTAGGTTTAAAATACAAACAAATAGACATTAGAAATTAGACATGTGGGCCCTAAAAAAGTAATAAAAATATTAATATTCAAAAGAAAATCTTAAAATTCAAGTTTCAATAATATAGACAATATATTTATATTTGGAAAGAAAAAAATTTCTATGATTCTAAACTTATATAATAATTTAAACTATTTCTCAAAAAAAAAAAAAAAAAAAAAAAAAAAAAAAACCTATGTAACATGTTACATGTGTTCTACAAAATGAGAGTGTATATATTTTTTAATATTCTTGGATATATTCAAATTAGTTAACCAATTAAAATATTTTTTTTTATAAAAAAGATCTTTTAATTACATTTTCTCAATTTATATCAAACAATATTATAATTAAATAATTCAAATCTTTTTATTAAATTAAAATTTTCATATATATATATATATGACACATTTTAGATTGAGAATTCCTTTTTATTAACATTAGTTGCAAACTCATTCGATGCATGAGAAAATATAATATAATTATTTTATAAGAATATAATGTAAATTTTATAGGCTTAACAGTGCATGTGTTATAATGTGTTTTTCATTCAACAACAACATACAATGATAATATGACATATTCAGTTTCTTTTTTTGATAAAAAAAGATGAATTCCAGCTATACATAATATTGGGATTAATACCCTTAAATCCTATTGTATGATGTTATGTATGATATTATTTATGATATTATGTATGACTTAATATTATGATTAATAAAGTTGTTTTATTATCATCTAAAATAATGGTAACATGAATATTCGGACATTATCATATAGTCCATGAGATGTATAGTATGTGATTTATGTGATTTAGTCACAGAAGATATAAATCACAAGTTTTTTGTAAATTTAGAATTTGGTTCATAGTCGATGATGAAATTAGGCATTTTATCTGCGAAGACTATAACATATCAACTAAGATGATTTGTCTTAATCATGGAAGTGGTGACTTCTAGTTGATATGTTAATATATTTTAAGAGTTAAGATATATTGAACTGGACCGCTGTGTGATTTATTATTCTCCTAATGACTGTCAATTGAATAATAAATTTCACGACTTCTATTTGCATGAACTCTTAATCCTGAGAGAATAATGGACCTGATCATGAAGTGTAGGTTGCTTTGATATATCAAGAGTGAGATCTAAAGTAATGGTCAAAACATCAGTATGTTGGATAGCCACATTTAGTGTTGATGGAATATATATTCTCAAGATGGAATTCATAGTTTTTTAACAGAGATATAAAATATTCCCTTGAGATAAGTTTAATGGGTTTGTTATTCAGAGAGTTAGACCTAACTACTTTAGTAAGACTAAAGTATATATTTATGAAATTGGATTTCATAAATATATGGTGAATAACATTAAAGGATTAAACTGGGTACTCAAGGATTAAGATGTTGTAATTTACAAAGTGGCAGTCTATATTCATGACTTTGTATTACTACGAATATTTTATGAAGGGGTTGCATGTACAATAAAGTCTTGAGATATAATTAATTAATAAGGCCTAAAGTGTAATTATATTCTTATAGTGGTATTGAATATAATTAATAGTAACTTTGGACTTGTCCAGAATTGACAGAAAAGCCCAAGGCCCATTGGAGTTAGAGTCTTATTTGTTCCATTTTGATCCCATTCCAAGTCACATACTGAAGCCCAATTGGAAAGGTTCAAAAGGCTGGCCCAATTAGATAATCAGTTATGTAGAGAAAACATACAGAATTTTATGTGAAAAAAAAAAATTGGTTTTGTATGTGAGGAAGAGACACACTCTTTGATTCTCTTTAGAACATATACACATAACTGATTGAGAGACCATACTTCTTGGGTATTAAGTGAAATTGGAGTGAAGATTAAAAGTATTCTCAAGTACTTTTGATTTTCGGATTTGAATTTCATTATACCAAGGTACACTCTTTTAATCTTATATTCTGAAACTTACATAGTACATGTTATTGATTGCGTATAAAGTAGATCCGTTTAATTTTTCCGCTGTGTATGTTATTTTCCACCACACAAGTCTAGCCAAATACAAGTTTTGAGTCATTGAAGGGGCAGACAAAAAGTAGAGGAAAATCCTACAACCCAATCTATAGATCATTATACACTTTGTGACGCTAATTTGTTCCACATTTCCGTATTATCTTGAACAGTGACATATACAGGTTATAGCAGCATGGATCTGAACTTTATAATGAATAGATGAGAAGGCATATAAACAATTTTCTCTGCTTTCCAGCATAAAAATTACATCCCTGAGCTTGTATTCAACCTCTATATCTGGAGAGTTGCGGCCCCTTACAATGAACTACTGCAACTTGAGAAAAAGGAAATCCTTTTTATCTGCACCAAGATGTACAAGCCAATTTCCCGTCATCAGTTCTGATAAGGATAAAATTGTAAATATGAACACTCACCGATGGAAACGTATACAGCGACGTTCCAAACAAACCCATTGGTCTTACTTGTGTCCATTGACGAGTGACAACAGTAGGGAGTCTAAAGGTCTGAGCTGACGGGGTCAACTTGGGGAAGATGAAAAGCTGATCAGATTCCCCAACACCATCTCCAGTAGAGGATCTTTGAATAGTTCTTGCTCCATCTCCAAAAGATGAGCTTTGCATCCCATCTTGACCAACGGAGCTTGGAACAGATTCTTTTGGTTCTTGCTCAACAGACAATAATGAGTCAAAAGCAGGTGTTCTTTCTTCCTCTGTACTCTTAATATTATCCACCAAGTCGTCATAGTCCAAATTCCGCAATATTTCTGGAAGTGAGAAACCACTGCCCTCCACACGCTTAGTTCCCATTTCAATGTCAATTTTCTCCTTTGAGCTTATAAAAGATTCCCCATTGTTTGGAGTCACAGATGCCACCGCCATATGTTCTTGCTTCTTAACAAATGATCGGAATTTATTCATTGAAGGGGGGATCTTAGAGAAAAAAACTTCTCTGAGGTTTCCCATCATTCCCTTGTTATATGGATTCTCCTTCTTATCATATCAGTAGCGGAAGTTCTCGTAAGTTGTCTGGTTTGTGCAAATCAGAAAGAAATGGAAAATTGTCAGGCCACCAACAAACCAGACAGCTATGAAGCAGTACACTACGAGAATATCCGATGGGATGTCATGCGACACAGCATTCCAAAAACGGCCTTTCTTTTGAAGAATGTCGGTCAAAGAAAATGCAAACACATAAATGCACAAGATGGTTGAAGTTGATATGAACATGAAGAAGAACCGTTAGTTACGTAATCTAATGCATTGCCCAACCCATGGACAGTGATGATCAAATCTCTGGACACAATTGTTGCAGATGGAACAATGAGAAGTACGAGGCGGGCGATAGAGCATACAAGTGTCACAGTACTTCACTTTTACTGAGTGACCATTCACAATCACATCTTTTGTCCGGGGTAGTTTCAAGTGAGGTGTTCTCCCATTAACCCACACCATCGATGGGGTAGTTACATCAAATGCTTCATCTGATTCAGGAGGGCTTAAATTTCTAGGACTATTCCAGGATCTCTACTAGAGGTCAAGAAGAGAAATGCTAAATCCAAAACAGTGATGAATAAACTCACAATCAATACAAAATACCAAAGAAGGTTATCGTTGTTCTTCATATCCTTGATTTAAAGATAAATCTTTAAAGAAAAAGTAATTGCAGGGACGGCGATGAGCAGTGTGGACAGAAACAGGGATGCCACATCAGGCCCAAAGATTAATCTCCCGCCACAGAAAAATTTATTACTTCCCTTCCAAACTTTGTACAGCCGTCTGGGTTTATCATTCGGGTCCATACTGTTACTAAGAAGAAGAAAAACCCAGAACCCAGATTAGAATTTCTAATCAGAACCACAACAGAACCCTCTCTTATCACAACCCCACTTTCTACTCCTCACTATTCAATGCATATATCACACCAAAACCCACAAAAATCTTCACAAAACCAAAAAAATTCCCATCATTTGGGTACACAATGCATGTGAAAGTGAACTGGAAGTTGAAAAATCCAGGTGAGAGAGAGAGAGAGGAAAGAGGTTGTTGGATCAAAAGAAAAACCAGCTGCCTCTCTGCTCGCCCAAAAAGCTTTTAATTTTTGTTTTCTCAGATCGATTATACCAACAAAGAAAGATGCTATCTTTCTGTCTCTCTCTCTCTCTATTCAGTTTCTTAATTATTGGGAAGTTAGCTTCGTTTCTATAAAAATTAGGAAGATAGTAAAACATGATTGATTTAGGGGCATCCCATTTGAACATTCTTATAGAATATGGCTGTACCATACAGGAATCTTTACCATCTTAAGACACCAACCAGTCTTAGTTTTACCATGGTGGCATTGAAAACATAGAAGTTAGATTCCCAGTAGTAAAATGCATCATATCCTGTCGTGTGATGATGTTCTATCATTAACCCATCTATTCATTTTTTTTTCCCGGTATTTGATTGTCGTATCAACTCCTTCCCTCTTCGTGTAGTTGCTAAACTGGTGTGGCGATTGAGCACCCAGGAAAATTCTTTGTTTTATAAGGTGTTCAAAGCGAAATTTTTTCCTGACTGCTCTATTATGGAATGTGATACGGCAAATAAGGGTCCGTATGCTTGGAAAAGTCTCTGTCAAGCAAGATAAGTTATAAACTTAGGCACGGTTTGGAGAATTGGTAATGGGCAGTCAATCCAGATAAGAAGGGATAGATGGTTACCAAAACTCTCGGGCTCAAAAATTTCTTCCCCACTCTCGGTGTTACCCCTTGAAGCTAGAGTTTGTGAATTAATTAATGCCGACACACGAAGACTGAATTGGTTGATCAAGAATTCCTCCCACAAGAAGCCAGCATTATTCACGGCATCACTCTGAGCTACCAGGACACTGCAGATAAACATGTTTGGCTGCCTTCTCCTCAAGGTAATTTTTCCACTCGAAGTACTTATAAACTCCTTGCTGGCTCTGATAAAACATTGCTACCTTCCTGCTCAAACTCAGATCGTATCCATAAATTTAGTCAATGCTTGAATAAAGTTTTTTAATTAAAAATTACTAGTAGTATAATAAAAATGGATTAAAATACCCTTTTGACATTGATTTCATTTTCTTGGACATACTACTATCTATTTATGTTAAATGAGTGATATGGCTTAATGGACGCCACTTATTTAGTAGTTTATAGTTAAATTACTAATTAAAAATTGGATAACATAAACTTAAGGTTCGGTTTAGTGATTTTTAAGATCACATAAGATCTTAGGTTTTGAACCTAAGATCAACATCTTAAGATCATCTCCAATGATTTTTAACTTCTCATAACTTAAAAATGAACATCTTAAGATCACCCAAAGGATTTTTTATTTTTATTTTTTTGTAATAACTTGGTATTTGCAGGGCTGAGACTACACACATCCAACAAGAAAATAGTTTTTTTTTAATAGAAATAATATAATATGCAGCTGACCTTCCCTAGATCCATGCACAAACATAGTTTTTTAATGGTGTGAGGATTGGCTCCAATCTATCAGATCAGACAAGCTACAAAATAAGCAAAGCTACAAGCTCAAAGGCAGAGAGCAAAGCTATAAGCTCAAAGACAGAGAGAGTAAACTAACTTCAGATAACAACAACAACATGATCTCACCACTCAGCTTATCCTTTTTCACCTTCTTCCTCTTCCTCTTTCTCTCTCATCCCCAAGCTCAAGCCCAATCCCAATCGGATCCCCAAAAAAGCCCAGCAAATGACCCACCAACAATCTGCATCATCGGCAGCGGCATCAGCGGCTCCTCCGTGGCCCACTTCCTCCGCCTTTACTCCTCCTCCTCCTCCTCACACTCAAACCCGTTCTCAATCCACATCTTCGAAAGAAACGGCGTCGTAGGTGGCCGCATGGCCACGGTCAACGTGAGCGGCCAGACTTTCGAAGCCGGAGCCTCAATTCTCCACCCAAAGAATTACTACGCCGTGAATTACACCCAACTGTTGGGTCTCAAAAACAAGGACCCTCCTTCCGATTCCTTCTCTCTCGGCATCTGGGACGGTCAAAAGTTCGTTTTCAAGACACTCAGTTTCAGTTCCAAGATTCCCTTTGTCGACAAGATTGCCTCGCTCGCGAACTTGCTTCTCATGTTCGTGCGCTACGGCTTCTCGATCCTCAAAATGCAAACCTTCGTCGAGGTATGCCCCTTGTTTTTAGCACTAGTCACCATCTCTGTCTCTGTTTTTTAACTTTTGTTTTAGTCTTATGCCCACATGTTTTACCAGTCTTTTGGATAAATATTACTAAATTCGAATCATATTTGTATTATAGCTAATGTTACAACTTATTTAGAGAATTGAGGGTAGGGATTAAATTTCGGCAATAGTATTGCTGAAATTTCAACAAAAGTATGAGAGAAAAAGAGGAAATGGGTGGAGAGAGAAAAAATTGAATTACGGCAATGACATTGCCGTAATTCATTTCTGCCCAAATTTCTGTCCGAATGTGTGAGGAGTGCTCGGAGTGTGAGTGGCCAAAAAGAAAGTAATTGTGGTAATAGTATTGTCGAAAATGGGAAGGAAAAAAAAAAAAATGAATGCCAAAATCTGGAGAGGAATTAAGAAAATATAATGTGCTACATACACAATATTTTTACAATATTTTCACAATAAATCACATGTAACTAGTTATTATTAGTTCAAATTTAAATTTAACATTGAGATTACTATTTTAATCCAACAATAACAATAAGTAACAACTTGATACTTAGAATTTGTTGTAAAAATATTGTAAAAATGTTGTAAAAATTGTGTGCACTTACATTTCTAAAAAAAAAAAAAAAAGTTTCAATGGGTTTGTGGCAATGACATTGTCGAAATAGTGGGAGATTTATTTTTTGGCAATTGTGGCAATGCCATTGTCGAAAATGGGAGGTAAAAAAATTGTTTCAATGGGTTTGTGGTAATGGCATTGCCAAAATAGTGAGGGATTTTTTTTTTTTTGGCAATTGTGGCAATGCCATTGCCGAAAATAGGAGGGAAAAAAAAAATTTGTTTCAATGGATTTGTGGCAATAGCATTGCCGAAACAGGGGGGAATAATAATTTGTGGCAATGCCATTGCCAAAAATGGAAGGAGCAAAAAAACAATAATAACAATTCAGTACAGGTATCTTTAATCTTTAGCCATGCATGCGTATATAAAAACAAAAGTAGTGGTGAGAATGGTTGCAAGTTCTGGATTTTTGGTTTCACAGTTCTACATGCAACTCCACATAAATATGCAGGTTGCATGTTATACGTGTGTATGGAAGATGATAATTAAGAAATATACAACTTTCCTTTTCGATTTTGGATAAGGAAGGAATTAGTGGCAACCAAAACTTTTTATCTACTTATACTATTTCTCAATATTCCATCATTTCGGCAACCGCCATTTTTTTTTTCTCCTCCTATTTTCGGCAATGGCATTGCCACAATTGCCAAAATTTTTTTTTTCCTATTTCGGCAATGCTATTGCCACAAACCCATTGAAACAATTTTTTTTCTCCCATTTTCGAAAATGGCATTGCCACAATTGCCAATTTTTTTTTTATTATAAAGAAATGATAAGTGCACACAATTTTTACAACATTTTTACAATAAATTCTAAGTATCAGATTGTTACTTATTGTTATTGTTGGATTAAAATAGTAATCTTAATGTTAAATTTAAATTTGAATTAATAATAACTAGTTACCTGTGATTTACTGTAAAAATGTTGTAAAAATATTGTGTACGTAGCACATTATATTTTTTTTAATTCCTTCCCAGATTTTGGCATTCACTTTTTTTCCCCCTCCCGTTTTCGGCAATACCATTGCCACAATTTCTTTCTTTTGGTCACTCACACATTCGGTCAGAGCACTTCTCACACATTCGAGCAAGATTTGGGCAGAACGAATTACGACAATGCCATTGCCGTAATTCAACATTTTCTCTCTCCAGACTTTTTCTCATTCTCTCTCCTACTTTTCTTGGAATTTTGGCAACACTATTGCCGAAATTCAATCTCTCTCCTCAATTTCCTAAATAAGTTGTAATAGTGCCTATAACGCAAATAAGTTTCAGATTTAGCAATATTTAGCCAAAAGACTCCATGTTTTACTACATTTTTCTTTATGGGTAATTATAGGTTTACCTTGTACTAGAAAAACATGGTACACATTTGCAAATATATAGGTTCAATATTGTACAACGTGCTTATCAAAAAAAAGGAAAATATTGTACAATGTGAATTTTATGTTTGTTTGTTTTGTTGTAAAATATTTTCAAAGTAAAATATTTTATTTTCAAGTGTTTGACACGTGTTTGGTGTAATCTGACATTTGAAAATGCAAACATAAACCAACCACTGACCGTTGCAAAGCCAGCTAGCACAAACCCAACCACCACATACATAATCACCACTAACCATAGGGCTGTCAATGCTCGACCCAACCCGCGAACACGACATGAACCCAACATGGGTTTTTCCGGGTTAGGGTTGGGCCTTAGTGGGTTTGGGTCATAAACGGGTCGACCCGAAAGCGACACGATAAGAAACGTGTCATAAGCGGGTCAACCTGCGTAACCCGTAATAGACACGTTTGACACGCCAATTTATTTATGTCAACCCAAAATAACCCACTTAACACAACCCGTTTAATTTGTATAACAAATAAATATTTATTTTATTTTAGATTTGTCGAATACCTTTTATATCTAACATATATTTTAAATTTAAAAAGAAAAGTGAGTAATTACAAAAACTTACAAGAAATACAATTAAAAAGAACTCAGCTTCTATCTAGTGGCAAGTGGCCACTGGACATGTTGGATACGCGACACGTGTCCAAGACTGGACATGTGTCGCGTATCCAACGTGTCCAGTGGCACTGGCCATTGGACAGAAACCAAACCTGGTTGGAAATTGAAACTTTACAAAACCTAGATCTCTAAACTCTAAAAACCCTAAATCTCTAAACCTTCTTATAAATATATATATATATATATATATTTTAAATTTCAGCCATACTACTCACTCTACTATCTTATAGTTTCACGCCCAATTTTCAAACTCAAAATCTCAAACCGGTTATTGCTCTCTCTCTCTCTCTCTCTCATGTGTTTATTTTTTCTGCATAATGTTTTTGTTCTATAAACTTTGAACCCATGTGCCATTATTAATATATGAGATATATTAATTGTTGATTAAGGCCACGGTTGTAGCTTGTGTGTGTGTGTATTTTTTTTTTTGGTGTTTTTGTATTAGTGTTGGACACTGTTTGTATATCTAGCAAGTAAGTTTATTGAGATAGTTTATAAACTAGATCTAGCAAGTGAGTTTATTGAGATAGTTTATAAACTAGATCTTATGGGTATTGCTTTTAAAGATTACAAGAACGTGGGATAAAAACTTGAACTGTATGCATTACTTTTGGGATGTAAAAAAAATTATTTCTAGATGGATGTTATATTTAATATTATGCAGGTTGAAATGAGTTGTGTTATATTTGTGTCAACCCAACACGACTCGTTTATTAAGTGTGTCAAATGGGTTGGGTCAGGTCAACTCGCCTTATTAACAGGTCGAATTAGGTTTGAAAGATCATGACACGATTATTAAATGGGTCGAGTTAGGGTTGAGTCATTTAGTCGAATACCCCTATCTTGACACGACACAAACCCGACATGCTAACTTGAATTGAGACCCCTAACTAACCATTGTAAAGTCAGCCACCACAAACCCAACCAACACAGTTACCGTCATCCACCAACCACTCCATACCCAGCCACCACCAACCATTGCAAAGTCAGCCACCACACTCACCGTCATCCACCTACCCACTGTTATCCCATCCAATCAGCCACTGTTATCAACAACCCAAACACCCAAGACCGATGAAACAAACCCAAACATCGTCATCGGATCTCTATTTCAGAGAAAAAAAAAAAAAAAAAAAAAAAAACCAACCCACAATGACCCAAATTTCCACCGCAACACCTCCTTTGACCGCCGCTACCAGATCATGCCCAAAAGCTACCTTGACCACCACCAGCATCACACCTCTCAAGAAGCCTCTTTGTGACTATCTTTGTCTGTTCGAGGTGGGTAAGAGAGAATGGCGAGAGGCCCGACGAACCTGAGAGTGATGAGCTCCTTGGTGGCTCTGGTTTGTGGGAAGACAGAACTTGAGAGTGAAAGGGAGAGTTATCGCCGGCAGAAGCTGGAGCTGGCCGGTGGTGCTATAGACCTGGTGCCTGGGATGGAAGGGAGAGGGGATCGGAGGTGGCTGGGTTTTTTTTTTTTGGAGAGAAATCTGATTTGGGAGTGAATGGAGTGATAAGTATTGGGTTAGGAGGGAGTGAGCAAATGTAAAATGTTTTACCAAAATTTTAAGACACTGTTTATTTTATTAAAATGCTTATGTTGATTAAAAAGTTTGTCCATTTGTCGGTATCTCTTTAAAGTGCTTTTATTGCTCTATGATTGAAGAAGAATGAGCTTCTCTCTCTCATTGTTGATCTAAATTCTATATTTTGTGGTGTAGGGTACCGTGAATAACTTCTTGAAGTACTATGAAAGGTTTGAATCCAGACCCGTTTTTGAGACAGTGGATGAGATGCTTAAATGGGCAGGTTTGTACAACCTCACCACCCGGACTCTACAAGAGGAGTTGATTGATGTTGGGTTGTCTCCCTTGTTGATAAAAGAGCTTGTCACTGTAAGAACTTGGGACTGTTTTACTTCAATGTTTCTTTCAATAATCATCTTTACTTTTTGCATATTGGTTGATTGAGTGCAGGTACAACAGAACTACTTTTGTGGTACCTGATTTGGAAGGTTGAGTATGGTTATGGGTTGTTTTGGATTTCTTAAATGCTTGCATACAGATCGAGAGAACTATAAAATGATAAAATGATTTGTTATGACTTATGAAACATAAATGGACCAGTGAATATATTTACTCGTTGAGTATAGTTGAAATGAAGATTTTGAGATGGTTGACTTAAGAAACAAGAAATTCTAAAATCTTAATTGATTGAAATTGGTAAGACTTTTAATCTGCCTGCATATACTGTTGGATAGTTAAATTGTCTTTAGACATATGTGAAGGATACTGGTTGGGATAGTGATTATGGTGAGATGGTCGCATATGGGTTTGAGATACTATAGTTGGGATGGGACACTTATATATGCACCTTGAGCTATTAAAAGAAAAATTCCAGAAGAAGCCCTTTGCCAATACTGAAGACCTAACTGTAGAAATTCACATAGATTTGGGAATTCACAACCTCATATCAAGCATGAAGATGTGGAAGGCTGCTTGCCCTATTGAAATTTCCCAGCTTCAAGTTTAAACATCACTTCCTTTCCATTGGCTTTTGCTGTTTGCAAGAAACATTCTGGTCTAATGGGTGACGATGAGACAAATGTGTACTGTTGCATTTGGTTTGAGTTAGGATATGCTATATACTTTCCTTAGCAGCTTTTATTGCAATTCTTCAAATTAGCAGTAGTTATCTTCAACCTTTTGTCTTTTCAGTTCTTAACTGGTGAATATCTGAGGAGAAGCATCCTTCATCAGTTTTTCAGTATTAGTATCTTACTTATTCTCAGTATAATGGAAGATAATGTAATTTTGATCTGTTGAAATATAAAATTGACCTGGAACTGGATCATTTTTAAAAAAAATAAATTTTCAAGATTCATCATAATTAAAATTCTGTTGATTTATGCAGGTCACCACAAGAATCAATTATGGCCAAAGTGCCTCTATCAGTGGACTTGCTGGTGCAATTTCATTGGCAGGATCTGGTGGAGGAGTGTGGGCTATTGAAGGAGGGAATTGGCAGATGGCTGCTGGACTCATTAGTCGTTCTGATGCTGCATTGCACCTCCATGAAGAAATAGATTCTGTCTCTTATCTTGGAGAATATTATGAACTTAACTCCACGAAAGGAAATAGTTACAAATGTGAAGTTGCAGTGGTTGCCACTCCTCTGGATGAGTTGAATATTCAGTTTACTCCTCCAATTTCAATTCCTAAGAGAAAATTACAGCACACACATACAACTTTTGTAAGGGGCCTTTTAAATCCGGTAAGTAATCTAGCAACTGTTAATACCTATATGTCAGACTTTTTGTGTGTGTGCGCGTGCGCAGAGTCCATATTTTATTTTCCTTTTTCTCAAATCTTGATGTGTTGTTATGTCAAGGGATATTTTGGCCTGGATGCTGTATCAGAAATCCCAAAACTGGTGGCCACTCTAGAGGATCCTGACCTTCCATTCACCAGCATTTCAGTTCTCAAGAAACATGGTGAGAAAGATTTTACTTACAAGATATTCTCCCGGGAACCCATGGCAGATATCTTACTGGATAGCTTCTTTAGGTAATATTTTAAATTCACTATATATATATATATATATCTTTTTTTTTCTTCTTCTTCTGTTTTTGTTTCCTTTCTTTCTTCTTCTGTCTCTGTTTTCTTTCTTTTGGGATTGGATTTTAGTTACAATTTACTGTATGGGAAGTTGATTTTTATCAATGTCCTTGTGATCCGCTACAGAAGTTACTCACTTGCACCTTTCAAGGTTGCTGCTAAAATCAGTAATTATGCGGGATCTGGGTTAATGTCTTGATACCTAATTAAGACGTGGGAGGTTGATTATAAAAAAAAAGTTGATTTCGGTCAGTTTGTTTACTTCTAGTTGGCAAGGCAGTAATAAAATAGGTGTAGTTGACAAGTTAAATGAATTTGATTTTCACCGTTTATTGATTATCACCATCATTGAACTATAAATGAACTAAATGCTGAACCCTTGAATGCTTAGATACTAATTTCTGTTTATTGCTGCTACTGTCAGTGTGCGGCAGGAGACCATTCGAATTGATTGGGGTGCTTACCCTCATTACAATGCTCCTGAAGAATTTGCACCATTTATCTTGGATGATCGGAATTTGTACTATGTGAATGCTTTTGAGAATGCAGCTAGCACAGTGGAGACAAGTGCCGTTGCAGCCGAGAATATAGCTCGATTAATCCTATCAAGATTTTTTAGCCAAGTACTCTTGATCTCATCTAACTTGGGCTCAAATTCTGATGGAGAGATTTTGCATGTGGATCTGTAAATTTTGTATGTAGGCATACATTTTAAGTGAAACATTTTCAGATTCTAGTTAAGACCATGATGTAATATTTTGTAAAATAAGTAATGTACGTCCGGCAAAGAAACTTGTATGGGATGTTGTATTTATAGTTTGTTTGGAATGTGATAAAAAGTTTAGCTTATTTGAGTTTTTTTTTGGTACTATTGATGAGTCTGATTGTACTATTCAGCTAACTTTTAACATTTTTTTTTTTACATTTTGAGCAAAAAGTTTTCATTTTCAGTTAAATAAGCTGTTCCCAAACGGACTCACATATATGATTTTATGGTTTGGTGCTAATCTATATCTATATAATAATATTTAAAAGTTGAAGTATAACATTTATTATTGCTTTTGTTCATAGTTATTAGTATATCAATCCTTATCTTTAGATCTTAAGATTTTAAGATCTTACATTCCTAAAACGTCATGGATTTCACTAGAATCTCTACTAAAGTAAAATTTGTGTGGAATCTCGATTTGGATCTTATTGGATCTCGATCTCATAGCAATACTAAAGATCTTGTGCTATAAAGGAAAATTCAAAATTTTTTTGGGTTAATTTTGGGCCTTTAAATGGAGCTCAAAGCTCCAAAATGATGAAAAAAAAATATATAAAAAATAGATCAGCCCAGTGGCCCTAGCCCAAATTGATTACAATATATATATATATATATATAAAGCAAAAAATAAAACCTAAGGTTCATGTCAGTTTTATAAACAAAATCACAAAAGATAGAAGAGACTACTAGAGAGTAGAAGGAGAGTGTGAGAAATTGAGAAATTCAACGGTGACACCTCTGTGAGAGAGACCATTGATAACGAAGGTGATTTTTTTTTTTAAATTTATTATTTTGTAATTCTGCTAATAATGACGAGAATGTTGTTTATAATGATCAACAGTATTTTGAAGAACCTATCCAAGATAACCAAAACTTTGGTCTTGATGATTGAGTGTGTCTGTGGTGTTGTTTGAAACATTGTTATTTGCTTTGTGTTGTTTATGTGAGACATTAGGTATTGACATTGCTATTTGCTTTGGGTTATTTATGTGAAACATTATGTATACTTTGAGTTGTTTAACTTAGAAGTTAGTATTTGAGTTGTAATTTTTTAATTTTGAACTTTGTTTATGTATTTGTAATTTAGTACTTTATCTCTTATTAATAAATTCACTAATTTGTATAAACAATTATTATTTTTTCAATGTTTCTATAATATATATTATGAATTATAATTGTAGGTTTTTTTTAGTATATTTTTTTAATCGGAAAGTAGGATCTTACGATTCTCATGTCGATCCTACGATATGATCCCCGAACCCTCTCACCAATCCTACAGTATAATTCCTAAACCTTCTCATTGATTCCGAGTAGGATCACGACCCTAATAAGCTTCTTTCTACTAAGCCATATTAGCGTAACATTTCTGTCCATTTAGTTTATTTTAGACTAATAGGACCTTAAATTGATTCTTTTTATGGTTGCCTTTTCAGTTTTAGGCTTAAAAATTCAATATTTTTTCTTTAATTTTAGGTTGAAAAGTATGAAATTTTATTTTATTTGGGCGAAATTCTTTACTTTTGGGTTTAAAACTACAAACAAAATAGACATTAGAAATTAGAGATATGGGCCCTAAAAAAGTAATAAAATTTTTTAATATTCAAAAGAAAACCTTAAAATTCAAGTTTCAATAATATAGGCAATATAATAATTTAAACTTTTTCTCAAAAAAAAAAATTTAAACTTAATTTAACATGTTACATGTGTTCTACAGAATGAGAGTGTATATATTTTTTAATATTCTTGGATATATTCAAATTAGTTAACTGATTATGATATTTTTTTTATAAAAAAAGTTCTTTTAATAACATTTTCACAATTTAACATTAGTTGCAAACTCACATGATGTGTGGGAAAATGTAATGCAATTATTTTATAAGAATATAACGTAAATTTTATAAGTTAAATAGTGCATGTGTTGTAATGTGTTTTGCATTCAACAACAACAACAAAGTAATAATGTGATATTTTTAGTTTCTTTATTATTGGGAAGTTAGCTTCGCGTCAATAAAAATTAGGAAGATTGAAAGAAAAACATGAATGATTTAGGGGCATCCAAGTTGAACATTCTTTCTGGCTGTACCATATAGGAATCTTAACCATCTTAAGACACCAACCTGTCTTACCATGGTGGCATTGAAGACATAGAAGTTAGATTCCCCAGTAGTAAAATGCATCATATCCTGTCGAGTGATGGTGTTCTATCATTAACCCATCTATTCATATTTTTTTTCCCCGGTACTTGATTGTCGTATCAACTCCTTCGCTCCTCGTGTAGTTTATTGACCACTTATATAATATTCTCATGCCATTTGGACAATAAGTTTCAGATTTTTTTTCTTCTTCATTTTATTATTAAATTGGACATAAGAAAGCAAAAACAAAAACATAGACTTAGCGGTGGCATTTGGGGGGTACGGTCTGCCATCAGGAACACCCTTTCGGCTAGGGTAGTGGCCAGAGGGCGTGCCATTCTTCTCTCTTGCCACAACGGCTTCGTAGTAGAGATTATTTATGAGAGTGAAGGAATTGTTTAAGGTCAACTCAAAAGCCCCGTGCAGTGCATGGGCAAGGAGGGTGAGGCTTAGTGGTGGGAATGAAGTAGATGGACAGACTTTTGTTTTGTATAATTCGGGTGTGATTGTGACTTTGTTGAAGGTGATCAGTATTTGCAACACCATTATACATGAAGAACATTGTCGAGATACAGATCTGTACAATCCAATATGGAAATATTTGTGCTGAAAAAACATACGTACACAATTGCAAGAATCCATTAAAAAATATGCAGTACATGTTTAGATGCAGGTTGCCAGGAGATGGTTCATTAAAGTTAGCATCCAACTTGACATGATGGCCGATGCCAATCTCAGTGGACCATTTTTCCCAATCAGGCAGGCAATGGTTCCTCCATAACTGTTTCAAAAAAATTTCTAGAATTAGCGAATACAAATTGAGAGAGAGAGAGAGGGAGAGAGTGGTTACTCCATAACTGTTTCAAAAAATTTTCTAGAATTAGCGAATACAAATTGAGAGAGAGAGAGAGAGAGGGAGAGAGTGGTTACTCCATAACTGTTTCAAAAAATTTTCTAGCATTAGCAAATACAAATTGAGAGAGAGAGAGAGAGAGAGAGAGAGAGAGACAGAGAGACCTTTTCGCTTTGTGGAAACTTCAGCATCATCTGCAACCACTTCATGTGTGACTGGTGCTTTGGTCGGTACATCTGGAAGGTCCAACTTTTCATCATGTTCTTCAGGAGCTTGTATTGTAGTGGGAACATTAGGAACGTTAGGCAGATCTTGAACAGTGATCTGAACAAATGAAGGGAAATTTCTTTTTAAGATAAGGCATAGCTACAATTTGGGGGGACAATGCCAATGTGACCATACAAAGTCAAAATCCCAAGAGATGAAGACCATAAAGAGACTATTGTCTCGAATGAATGTTCAAGCTACAGATGGAAATGGAATTAGTTCAAATAAATTCAATTAGCTGCACAAAGCAATAAAATTAGGAAACTCAAGCCCAGGCACAGAGACTTCCAACATTTTTAGTCTTCTATTTGATTTTCTAAAGCATTCATTGCAACAACCATAAAATTAGTGTGTGAATTATGAAATTCCAATTTCTTTGCAGTGAATTAAAAGATCTAATGCCAAGGGCCTAATGACTAACATGGGAAACTGCACGGATTAAAGCTCATAATTCATCTTGGATTTGTTTGATGGGTAATACATGAACAATTGTGGAAAGAGCTAAAACATATTTCAAACGTTGATAGCTTGCAAAATACAAACTGAAAGGAACTCTTGAATCTGAAGGCTTGTATAGATCTGGGGAAAAAATAATACGAATAATAGTGATAACAATAATGCATACCATACCTTTTCTGGCAAAGGTGCCCAAATGCATTAGCAGGACAAGAAAAAGATAATCATTAAATGCTACAGAATTTGTTACATTTCTAAAAGCTGTACACAGAAACCCCACAAGTCAGCCCCGTCCCAACTCCTAACCATGTTTGGTATGCACCAAATGCAAATTCTAGCATTTTAGATAGTAATATTGCAGGAAAATGAATAATACAACGCCACAATGCAAAGCTTTGATGGTCCTAATACAAGAACTGGCTGCTACATTTAGAATTGAGAAAAAGTGAATTCCCCAAGTATAAATTCTAATGACCAAAACTTAAATACAGCAAAATTAGTTATGGACAACAAGACAAATACACAGGAGAAAACATTTATCACATTTAAACTGTAAACTTTATACAAATATAAACAACTTCAGGCTGGATATGAACGAGTTGTTCGAATAGAAAAATATACGCACCTGACTTTCCATGTTCTCAAATTCTGCTAAAATCTCTTCTTCATCTTCTGCTGATAATTTCTCCCCCAGTATTGCATTAATTTCCTTCAAAATTGTATTTAATATGACAGCACATGCGTTAGAAATTAACTAAAAATTTTCAAAATATAATAAGATACAAAGAATGGGAAATAAGTAGCTGAATAATAGAAGTAGTTATGATTCATAATTAAAGCAATCAGATTAATACAAGCAAGTGCCATAAAAAGCATGGGATGAACAAATAAAAATGGTCCCCTTGTAATTACAAGAAGCAGTGCAAATTAGTATGTAGATGGATACTAAGCAAATAAAATGCACACCATAAACATGATAAGGGAATGCAAAGGGCGATTATCCACACACCTTTTTAGACAGGAGGCCTAATTGGTTAAATTCAGTTTACACAGTCGTTTGGAAAACAAAGCTGAGATATGATCATCTCTACGTCCAGCATCTTTTTTGAACAAACCAAGTTATGACATTCATGGTAAAGAGAATATCCGGTGTATTTATTAGGAGAAACTATAATAGGGAGATGCCCATCAAATTGATGGAACCACAATTTTTTTTTTAGAAAATAAAAGTGAATTTTGTTCTAATTTAGACTATTTAGGTTCAGAATCTCTTATACACTAGATAATTGAGCGGAAACACAAATTTAACTCTTATTTTTACTAGAGAATCAAGGCTATTTGTTTGCTCATATGTGCATTATTTTCACGATACAAATAACGGTAAAGATATAGATCACTTTATATTTCACCTGATTCAAGTGAATTTTGAAAATTGTGTACCCTCATGCTTTATGGATTTGTTTGAATGATTTAGATCAATAATCATATGATTATTACAAATAAAAAAGGGTGCAAATACACACCTAGAAGATGCCACTGCTTCAATTTTATGTCAAGTGAACTTAAGAGGGAAGAGCTAAAGAATATCCTAAAATAATTAGACATACCACCTCATCATATAACAAATAGTCCTACATCTAATAGAGCAGGGGTAGATGAAGAAACTAACGAATTCCTGAAGTTCTTTTGAGTAGACCAAAAATATGTTTCTCATTTTAAAATTGTATTGTATCAAAATTAAGTAATATGCTAATCTCCACCATGCAGTAAAAGAGAAACAGAGAAAAATAAAAGAGCCAGGGTGAAGCTCACATCTTGATAAGCTCTGGCTTCATCGGTGTCATCCATAAGCTTTTGAACATCCTCCAGGTTTATTTCACTTTGAATGGCTTTAATTGCATTATTACCAGACTTCAAACTGTCAAAGACAGCTTTCTGCTTGCTTGCAAGTTCAATATCTGCCAACTGAACCAAAATTTTAAGTTGGGGTATGTACATGTTTTCTTAAAGAATACAATCATAAGAAGCTTGAAAGCAATTTTTTAAAATATCTGCAATAAATAAAAGCCAAAAATTCATTTTACATTGGAGAAAAAAAAGTTATGCCCATCCTATTGCAATTGAAAAGGCACCCAAATTGGTTGAGTGCTCTTGGGTTGAACAATTGCACCAGGAAAAACAAAAGGAGAAAAAAAAGTGAAAATTTTCAATAAAAGAAATAAGCTGCAAATGGTATAATTACTTGCTGCTCGACGTTAATAAGCCAGGCGTCAACTTGCTTCAATAATTCTTCTTGCGCTTTTTTCTTCTTCAATGCTAACAAAGCTCTGTCCTTTCTCTTTTCACAAATCAAGTCTTTTGCAGCTTGCTTTTCTGCTTCAATGACAGCATCAAGCTACAAGAAGTAAAACACAAAAGGAAGCAACATAAGGGCTTAATCACATGAAGATGCATAAAAGGCCGCACCAGAGCACAAAACACCAATCTTTTGTAGGGTCTAGAAGAGATCTTTGGTAGGCAGCCTTACCCTTATGAAGATGCATAATGATTCAAATTAAAGTTTCATTACCACTTAACGAAACAAGTTACAAATCAATTAACTTAACAAGATTGTGATCTTTCAAAAGATAAAACACACGCGCACACACTCTTATACTTCTAATAATTTACATTTCAAATTGTAAACATAATGTTTCAGTAGTCTACACTTCACTTCTTGCATAGGGTTTATAAAACAAATTGACCAAACCACATGAAAGTAATAAAAGGTTTATAAACCCTTAGTGAATATCTGTTAATTAAAAGTACCAAAAAACCCACATGAAATTGCACCTGACACCAATTTGGGCAGTGAAAAATCCTACACATGAATGCCAAACAAAACGATAGCACCTTCATTAAATCCGTCCCATGACAATTGCTCTTTATCATCAATTGGAATTTGTCGTAAGCAGGATTCAAACTTAGGTCCCCTATTTGACGACAATAAACTTTAGCAGTTGAGCTAACTTAAACCCACGACTTTGGTAAATTGTGTTCATCTGTTAGCATGTTTACACATGATTTCACCATTTTATAATCACATGATCAAACACCCAAATGAGTTCCAAGAAAAACTTTCATATGTTCCATTAAATTTAAGTTATCAGAGATTTTCCAAAAAAACATAGATTGCCCATTTTCTAAAATCTATTGAAACTTCAGAATTTGAGATGAAACTCTATCATTTGTCACGTAGTTATCAACAATTTGTGATCATTTAATTGACTTTATGACACAAAAAAATTCCTTAAATTTTGAATTGAAAATGGAATTGCAAAACCATAGAATTCCCTAAACTTGAAAAAAAGAAAAAAAAAAAAAAAGCAAATAGAGTTAGGAGAAATTAATGGGGTACCTGTCGTTGATAATCGGCGAGCTTGCGGCGTTGGGTCTTGAGAGAGAGAATTGCTCGATCTACTTCTGTGATCTTGGGCTTCTTCACAAATAAATTCCCCATCTAATCTATTCCTATTTGATTTTGTTTGTTTTTTTTGTGGGTTAATTTGATTGGGATTAGAGAGAAAAATGAATGAGCAAACAGTAACTCCTTCAGGTTTTACAGAGCTGAGAGCCCCTTCTCCGTTCAAAACTCCTTTCCCATCTGTCCACCAAGCTTTTCCAGTTCAACAGTCCCAACTCGAATATTCTAAATGTTTTTACTACTCTATCTTAAATTGTTAGTCTATTTAAAAAATCCAAATTTTCAATTTTTTTTTAAATATCTTATTTAATCACAATATATTTTTAGTTAAAAATGGTATAATTTAGTAAAATTATCTTGGTTAATTTAAACTGGAATAAAAAAAGGGTATTATTTTTTAAATAAAATGAAAGGTAGGTTATAAAATTTAGGCGAAAATTATTTATTTCAATCATTTAACTTTCATTTTATTCAATTGAGTTCTTTAATTTATTCAATTTAAACATTTTGTTCAATTTTGTTAAATTTTTTCCATTAAAAAATATTTTTCTCAATTGAAAAAAATCTATAAAACTAATTAAAATGTTTTATAAATTTTTTAAGAATAATTTTTGTGGGGTCATAGAGCCCAATAATATATACTCACCTTTTGTACTGGGTCTGAGGCCCATGCTGAGGCTCATAATCACATATGAAGAAGACAGTGGAGATTATGGCAATCCAGGAAACCGTGTCGAGGACAACTTTGTCCTTGGCTAGCCAAAGCCGAGATAGAGGAAAAGTGATTTACCGACAAAGACAATCTTCCAAAGCACTCAAAGGAAAGAAGATAGGTACAGCAAGTAAGCACACTGGAGCATGGCGGTAGAGCAATTCCAGGAAAAATTGTTGCCTCTACATTAAATACTCCACAACCAACACTCTGGCCGCATTAATGTGGAAATGATATCTGAGCTGTGGTTTTCTAGACAGACAGCTACTACTACGTAAGAGCTTTGGGAAGGGATTGATGTGACAAAGACTAACGGCAGTAGATCTGACCTGCACGTGTATGGTGGAGATGAAAGACGAAAGTAGTATATAAGGAAGAAGGAGCTCTGAGAAAATGGATCGGAGATTTCATTAGAGAAAACACTGTAGCAATTTGAGCTAACTTTGTAACTATTGTCATTGACACTTAAAAAAAATAATAAGTTGAAACTCCTCGGACTAGTGTCGAGGATTGAGTTGCTTGTCCAAATTCATATTTATTTTACTTATTCATTCTTTAAATCATCCTCAACTGTTGTTACACTCATTAAAGCCCAATTCTTCTACCCACTCTCTACAAATTTATTGGGTTGGGCTCATTGGGCTTGAATTCACTTATCCCTTAGGAATAGTGCTAAAACCCAGTCCTTACAATTTTTTTTCATTAGTTAATTGCATATTTAATGACAATTTTTTATTTTTATTTTTATTTTTTATACAAGATAGAAATTCTACTTTAGCCTAATCTAAGTGTATATCTGTGTGAAACTCTCTCCTGGAGATTTGAACCCCGGTCCTTACACCCTACACCCCACAGCCCACAAGTACTTATACTTGTGAATTGGAATGAATTTCAGTCAAATTTAGAAGGTGCAATTTGCATTTTAATGTAGAATTTATTAATTGATTTTTCAAAGCAGACTACATTTGGGACATCCCAAAACTAAATAAGGGACCAATAATTTATTGAAAATTTTCCTAATGTTACATATATGAAAGTCCAAGGGTTCGAGTTGGATCAAGTTTAGGATGAGGATCAATTCGTCAATAAATATTGATGAGGGAAAAACCTGCACACATCTAGGACGGGCTATCTTCATGACGGGCCTGTGCTTTGATAGGCCTCATATTGTGGGCCGAATTTATGTGGTCCAGTTGAGTCGCGAGGCCCATGGCTGGAACCCTAGCGCTAGTAAGATTCTATTAGATGTGATCATTAAAGAGTTCTCCCTACAAGGAAAAACCTTGTCCATCAAGTCTAAGATTTTATAAATAAGAGCCTTATAAGGAAAGGATTCTTCAATCCGCGTCTACGTGGGTTTCCTATATGGAAAAGACTTCTACCCCAAGGAAGAAAGGTCGACTCATTACTACTATAAAAACTCCAACACCCTCACAAATCGAGGTACGCATAATTTACCCTCTCTAGCACTCTAGAATTGTGAGAATCTTTCTGACTTAACCTTCGGAGGGTATTCGGCCGGCACCACACCGGTGCTCTTCGCAAGGTTTTCTCTTCTTTTTGTTGCGTAGGTTTATATTCGAGCGCGTGGGAATTGTGTGGCTCACTGGTGATTTTTCGGCATCATCAGTTGGCGCCGTCTGTGGGAAGCTCTTGTAGTTGAAAGCCATACTATCTCTTCCCGGACTAAAAGGTTGCATGGTACTCACCCGCTCGATGGCAACCACTAACAACGTTTAAGAAGAGGAGCCACCTACGACTGCCCTTGAGAGGCAAGTTCGGACCCTCAGTGCCGCCGTGGAACGTCTCACCAAACAAAACCACGACTTAGAAGAACAGCTGCGCCGGAAGGAGGCAGCGCCGAATGACCAACCAGAAGACCAGGAAGGAACTAGCGCTCCAAAGAAAAATCTAGAGAAGCTTGAAGGTAGCCACGCCCCAAACAAGCCGGAGAGGCAGAATTTGAGTATACCGTCCCTCACGGACGTAACACCTCCACACATTATGGCAGAGATGCAAGCGATGAAAGAACAGATGGAGGTTATGATGAACGCACTCAAGGGACGAGTTTCAAGTGATCTTGACGATTTAGTTAACCGCACCGACTCGCCCTTCACCATGGCCGTGAACTCCTTCCCCCTACCCCACAAATTTCGTATGCCGCATATCGACAGCTATGACGGATTGAAAGACCCCCTGGACCATCTAGAAACTTTCAAGACCCTAATGCACCTGCAGGGGGTCGCAGACGAGATCATGTGCAGGGCCTTCCCTACAACACTCAAAGGCTCCGCAAGGGTATGGTTTAGCCGACTGGCGCCCAACTCCATTAGCACCTTCAAGGATCTGAGCGCTCAGTTCACAACACACTTCATTGGGGGCCACAGGTATAAGAAGTCCACGGCATGCTTGATGAGTATCAAGCAACGGGAGGACGAGACCCTGAGATCCTACATAGTGCATTTCAATAAGGAAGTGCTTTCGATTGACGAAGCCGACGACAAAATACTAGTAGCAGCCTTCACGAATGGGTTACGGAAGGGTAAATTTTTGTTCTCCCTATACAAGAATGACCCGAAGACCATGTCGAAAATACTTTACAGGGCTACTAAGTATATGAATGCTGAAGACGCGTTGCAGGCCCGAGAGGAGAAACCAAGAAAAAGGGAAAGGCAGAAAGATACACGACAAGATCAAGGGCGGAAGAGACCGAGAACAGGAGATCGAAGGGACGAGAGGCGTCCTAAACCTCAGGGAGGAAGGTTCTCAAGCTTCACCCCGCTGACCACCCCGATAGATCAAGTCCTAATGCAAATCAAAGACGAAGGGGATCTGACCTTCCCTGGAAAGCTGAAGGGAGATCTTAGCAGACGTTCCAGAGACAAATACTACCGCTTCCACCGAGATCACGGCCACGACACAGCCGATTGTTACGACTTAAAGCAGCAGATTGAGGCCCTCATTAGACAAGGGAAACTGCAGAAGTTTGTACGCAAGGAAAGAGCGGATCCACCACATCAGGAACAGCCCCCCCGACGGGACAATGACCGCCCCAGGCCGCCCATTGGCGACATCAGAATGATTGTAGGAGGGACGCCCACCGGATTATCCAAAAAGGCTCGAAAGACGTATCTAAGAATGGTCCAGAATGTCCAGTTGACGGGCTCAATACCAAAAGTAGCACGAAGAGAAAGCCCCGTCATCGGGTTCTCCGAAGAAGATGCGCGGCGACTTCACCACCCGCACGACGACGCACTCGTTATCAGTTTGCCAGTGGGTGACTACAACTTGCACCGGGTATTGGTCAACAATGGGAGCTCGGCGGACATCCTGTACTACCCGGTATTCCAGCAAATGGGAATCAGCAAGGAACGACTGATTCCGACGGATTCCCCACTCGTCGGTTTTGGAGGAACGAGGGTATTTCCCCTAGGCGCGGTCACATTATCTGTAACGGCTGGCGATTATCCTCAGCAGATTACAAGGGACGTGACGTTCCTCGTAGTTGACTGTTCGTCAGCCTACAATGCTATCCTGGGGCGACCAACCCTCAATTCATGGAAGGCGGTGACCTCAACCTATCACTTGATGGTCAAGTTCCCCACGGAACACGGGGTTGGCGAATTACGTGGAAACCAGGTAGCCGCGCATGAATGCTACGTGGCTATGATGGAAATGGATGATCAACTCCAAGCCATGAATATAGAAGAACATCGAAGTACGACAGAAGCCGTCGAAAAGCTTGAAGAAATATCCCTCGACGACTCCAGACCGGACCAAACGACAAAGATCGGCACTCTTGCAAGCCCAGTAATCCGACAAGCACTTACAGCCTTCCTCAGAGAAAATCGGGACGTATTCGCCTGGAATCACGAAGACATGCCAGGGATAGACCCTTCAGTCATGGTGCATAAGCTGAATGTATCACCCTCCTTTCTGCCCGTCAGGCAAAAGAAGCGGGTGTTTGCCCCTGAACGGGATCAAGCCATAGCTGAAGAAGTCCGCAAGCTGCAGGAGGCAAATTTCATTAGGGAGGTTTATTACCCCGACTGGCTAGCCAATGTAGTGATGGTCAAGAAAGCTAGCGGGAAGTGGAGAATGTGTGTAGACTTCACCGATCTGAACAGAGCGTGCCCAAAAGACAGCTACCCTCTCCCGAGAGTCGACACTTTAGTAGACTCTACCGCTCAACACCAGCTTTTAAGTTTTATGGACGCTTTCTCCGGTTACAACCAAATCAAGATGCACGAAGCCGATCAAGAGAAGACGTCGTTCGTAACCAGCCAGGGCCTATTCTGTTACAAAGTGATGCCGTTTGGTTTGAAAAATGCGGGCGCAACATACCAGAGGCTCATGAACAAGATGTTCGCACCACAAATTGGGAGGAATGTCCAAGTCTATGTAGACGACATGCTAGTGAAAAGTCGAAGGGAAGAAGATCACTTGGACGACCTTAAGGAAACATTCGACACCCTTCGCTCATACAACATGAAGCTGAATCCAGGAAAGTGCGCCTTCGGGGTGACGGCTGGAAAATTCCTAGGGTTCATGGTTTCCCAGAGGGGCATTGAAGCCAATCCGGATAAGATTCGAGCTATAATAGAGATGGCGCCACCGAAAAATGTGAAGGAGGTGCAAAGCCTTAACGGTAAGATAGCAGCATTAAATAGGTTCGTCTCGAGAGCGACGGACAAATGTTTACCCTTCTTTCGCACGTTGAAGAAATCCTTCGAGTGGACTGACGAGTGCCAACAAGCATTCGAAGAGCTGAAAAGATATCTCTCTTCCCCCCCATTGCTCAGTCCCTCGCAACCAGGTGAACAACTCTTTCTTTATCTCGCCGTCTCACCAGCTGTCGTCAGTGCTGCCTTAATCAGAGAAGAAGAGAGAGTACAGAAACCAGTATATTACACCAGTCGGGCGCTACGAGGGGCCGAAGAAAGATATCCGCCAATGGAAAAGCTTGCATTTGCACTAGTTACAGCAGCACGGAAGCTAAAGCCGTACTTTCAAGCCCACACGATCATCGTCCTTACCGACAAGCCTTTAAGGCAGGCAATGAGCAACCCTGAAGCTGCTGGGAGATTGGCACTCTGGGCCATAGAGTTAAGCGAGTTCGACATCCAATACCGCCCTCGAATCGCCATTAAAGGATAGGTCGTTGCCGATTTCATAGTTGAGTTCACAAATGGAGACGACGGGGGGGCAAAAGAGTCTCCCCCATGGAGCGTACATGTCGACGGATCTTCCAACAGGCAGGCTGGGGGGGCAGGCGTTGTGCTATACTCACCCGAGGGAGACATGGTCGAATGTATGATCCGCTTTGAATTCCCTACTACCAACAACGAGGCGGAATGCGAAGCTCTCATAGCAGGACTTGACCTCGCCAAAGCAGCAGGAGTCGAAAGAGTAATCATTCACTGCGACTCTCAAGTTGTGGTCAATCAGATAAACGGGGATTATGAATGCAAAGGCGAAAGGATGAAGAAATATTTGGACCAAGCCAGACGGAGGGTAAACGAGCTGAAGGCCGAAATTACACAAGTCCCACGAGGAGAAAACGAGCAGGCTGACCGCCTAGCCAAAGCAGCTTCAGCTGAGCACATGGCCACCCTTGGTAACGTACTCTCTTTCACTCAGTTCTCTCCACTTATAAACTCTGTCAATATACAGGAGCTTGGGTCCGAGAGTAATTGGAGTACGCCATTAGTGGCCTACCTGAAGAACGGCGTACTACCGGACGGAAAGGAGGCTGCACGAAAGCTGAAGGTCCAAGCAGCAAGGTTCGTCCTGATAAAAGATGTCTTGTACAAGAGAGGCTTCTCCCTCCCCTACCTACGATGCTTAGGTCCGGAAGAAGCAGACTACATCATGAGGGAAGTGCACGAAGGAATCTGTAGAAACCACTCAGGGTCAAGATCATTAACACACAAGCTGGTTCGAGCAGGGTACTTTTGGCCGTCTATGCAGAAGGATGCCGAGGCCTATGTAAAGAAATGCGACAAGTGCCAAAGGTTCAGCAATATCGTCAGACAACCACCTGAAGAACTTACCCTGATGACGGCGCCCTGGCCGTTCGCCCAATAGGGCCTGGACATCATGGGACTTTTTCCAACGGTAATACGACAACTGAAGTTTCTAATAGTAGGCATCGACTACTTTACAAAGTGGGTAGAAGTTGAATCCTTGGCCACCATTACAGAGAAGAATGTACGCAATTTCGTTTGGAGATGCATCATATGCAGATTTGGCATCCCTAGAGTCTTGATCTCTGACAACGGGAGACAATTCGACAACGATGCCTTCCGGGACTTCTGCTCGCAATTAGGGATACGGAACCACTACTCCTCACCCGCCCACCCATAAGCCAACGGACAGGTCGAAGTCACGAACCGATCCTTGCTGAAGATTATCAAGACTCGGCTCGAGGGGGCAAAGGGTATATGGGCGGAAGAATTGCCGAGCATACTCTGGGCCTACAGGACAACGGCTAGGACACCAACACGGGAGACTCCATTCCGGCTAACATACGGATGCGAGGCTGTCATCCCGGCCGAATTCGGCCTCACAAGCTACAGAGTACACAACCATGACGAAGTAAAAAATGACGAAGCTATACGTCTATAGCTCGATCTAGTGGACGAAGTTAGGTTGGCGGCAGAACAAAGGCTCGCACGGTACCAGGACCACATGGCCAAGCACTACAACTCTCGGGTAAGGCACAGAGACTTTCTGGTTGGAGACCTCGTTCTAAGGAAAGTCATGGGAGCAGCGCGAGACCCCACCCAAGGAAAACTCGGCCCAAATTGGGAAGGACCTTACCGAGTCACCGGATGGAAGAGGAAGGGTACCTATCATCTAGAAACACTGGACGGACGGAAGCTACCGCATCCTTGGAATGCTGAGCACCTGCGAAAGTACTACCAGTAGAGGCAATGTCTTGAAGAACAACACCTATCTTTTTATTTTTTTTACTGCTTATTTTTAAATAGCGACTACAATAAGCCCAACGGGCATGTTTCTTACTTTGGTTTTGCTACAGTATGTTTTTAAGCCTAAGGGGGCACATACTTTCTACGAATGCATGATTTTTATTCAGATTCAACTATGTTTTCCTACATGATAAAAGCCCTAAGTTCGCGATATAGACAGACGACCCCAAGAGGGTTAAAATTTTTATCAAGTCCATAATGTGGACGGGTAAAAGTCCACAAAGTGGACGGATCTCCCCAAGAGGGATAAGATCCTAAGTCCGCAATATAGACGGACGACCCCAAGAGGGTTAAAATTTTTAAGTCCATAATGTGGACGGACAAAAGTCCACAAGGTGGACGGATCTCCCCAGGGGGACATGATTCACAGTTCGCAACAGAGATGGACATCCCCAAGAGGGTTAAAATTTTTTTAAGTCCACAAGGTGGACGGATCTCCCCAGGGGGACATGATTCACAGTCCACAACAGAGACGGACAGCCCCAAGAGGGTTAAAATTTTTATCAAGTCCACAAAATGGACGGAAAATCTCCATAAGGTGGACGGATCTCCCCAGAAGGGATAGAATCTTAAAACTATAAATTAGATGGAGAACCATAGAGTCAAAAGTTTGCCCACACGTAGATGAAAATCTTGTGACGGGCAGGTCATCCCAAGTGAAGGAAAATTCTCAAAGGGAGAACGGATAGAAACTTAGTCCAATACGTGGACGGGGCATTACAAAATTCGCTAAATATTCAGATAAATATAGTCCATATAGTGGACGGGCAAACAATAGCATGTCCTAGACGGACGGAGTAAATCCACAATATGGAGGGATAAAATATTCTATCCAAAATACAGACGGACTACCCAAGAGGTTTAAAAATAAAACCTCCTCAAAAAAGGACGGATATCTTTTAAACGCCTTAAGTCGAATAAGACGGTGTTTCCCTCTTTGTCCGACGGATCAAAATATGAATGGTAAAAACTTCATAAACTCACACACATGAGATCAACAAATAAAGCAACAGAATATGCATACGACGAATAGATAAGAAAACATTGACGGACAAAATATCCATAATAGAAATGTTTAACAAATAAAAAGAGGACGGAGTCTTAAATTCTCCAATGTCTTTACATTTCAAAAACCAAAAAAGGAACAAGAAAATCAAACTACGATGGACACTTCCTTTTCTTTATCTGGACGGGCTCGGCCATTCTTAGGATCGCTCTCAACAGTCGACGGATCCTCAGGAGCGTTTCCTCCGTCCTTAAGATCGATGTCAGCAGTTTGCTGATCCCCGGGAGCGCTGACGGGAGGGTGCTCTCCAAAGAGCTCTTCAGTATCCTCAGAGTGAGCTGGACGGGTGGAAGTAGGCTCTTGAGCATTGACATTGACGGATGACAAATCGAAGTCCGGATGCAATGCCTTTACTTGACGGATAGCCTCGTCAAAACCATCATTAAATGAATCTCCGAGCTCTGACAGTAAGGCATCGGAGTCACGATATTCTTGGACGGCGACATCCTTTGCATGACGGACCTCCTTTTCTTTATCTCCTATGACCTGCCTCAACTCCTCCGTCATTTTATAGAGCTCATTCTTGTCCGTCTCAAGTAACTTGAACTTTTTCTCTTGAGTAACCTTCCATGCCTTCAGCTCGGCAAGCTCCTCCTCCGTTCTCTTGGCCTTCTCCCGGATTCGATCTAAGGTCGTCTCATGGTTGAGACACCGTCCCATAAGGCCCTTAACCATGACCATAGTCTGAAATATGAAATAATTTAAAAGTCAGATATAGTAAGACGGATAAAAGAATAGAACATAAAAGACTTGGACGGGCCTAACCTGAGCAATACTGAATAAGCTTGTCTCACCCATGGCCTCCGTCGAGTGATTACCTAGGTCTTCGTAATCCTCGGAGGTAAGAATAGAAGATAGCTTATCCAAGGCATAGCTGGGATCATCACGGAGAAGGGGAGGTGGCTTCTTAAGGTTGGATGACGGATCCTTCATCAGCCCCTTACCAGCACCGTGCTTAGGAGGAGTAGCCGTCTTGGCACCCTCAGCCATGAGCCCTACGACGGGCTCAAGGGGAACCTTGGGCTTCTTGGGCGGACGGTCACCTTTGGACAGTTGCTTGCGCTTGGAGACCGTCGCATCTTTTTGTTCAACGACTTTAGCCGTCCTATTTTTTGCAGCATTATCCCGTATGAGTGCCCTTCTCTTGGCAACATCCATTTCTGAAAGAATAAAGGAAAGAGTTAGCTCCGTGAAACAAATCCCGTTGTAAAGCAAAAGAGAGGTGACGGACGTACGTTGACGGATCCTTTTTTCGTACTTAATGGCTTGTGGTGAAGGTACAGGCCCGTCACAGTACCAGCAGATGGTATCAGGATTGACTAACTTCGCCCAAGTCCTCTCCTCCGGCGTGGTCTTCTTGAAAACTCTTTCAAGAAAACTGAATTCCTCAATATTAATTTGAGGGCGCCGTCGTACTGCAAATGAAGAGGACGGTTAGGAAAGTTTTCAAAATAAGCTGAACGGTTAAAAAGGGGGGCATCCTAACTAGGACGAACACATACCATTCTTAGATATTATGCCCCAAGTAGTATCGACAGGCATATGAACTGTCTCTCCTGGACGGCACATCCATCCGTCACCTTCTAAGAAAATGTATCTACTCTTCCAGTCTCTGTTGGAGTCTGGGATTTCATATATAACCTTTAGTAGCGTACTCCTAGGTACAAAACTATATATACCCCTAGACTTGTCGATCTCGTCTGGACGGTAGTAATGTAAAAATTCCCGTACCGTCAATCTCCTAGCTCCGTCCGACATAGCCCCGTACAGAACCTCCATCGCAATGAAGATCCTCCAGGCATTTGGAGATATTTGGTTGATGGACAAACCCAAATACTTGAGCAGCTCACGATGAAGGGAGCTCAGTGGGAATCTGAGTCAAGCCTTCAACATTTGCTCATATATACCGACACCGTCCACCCCTTCATAATAACATTTCTCTGATTTATAAGGTAGACGGAGTGGGATATGATCTGGAATCTGGTAGTTATCCCTAAGTGTTCTGAAGTGGTTTTCCTTTATGGTTGATGTGAAAGTATTAACCGTCCACTCTGGGAGCATGATGAACTCCCTTGGTCCATCAGCTCCTACGACGGGTCCTACTTGCTGGTCGTCATCAAACTCTACATGCTTGACAAACTCTGCATCCTCATTTGTTGAAGACGGAGAAGATGAAGACGGACTCCTATCGTCGCTAAGACTATCTAGATCCCTATGACCTGACGGATATACGTCCTCATAGTCCGCCCCGTCACGGACAAATGATTGGTTACTCGATGCACTAGACATTTCCTAGGTATTGACGACTATAGAAATGATGACGGATGTATAATGAGGAATAAAATCTGACGGAGGAATGAAATGACGAAAAGTACTTACCGGTGAGTAGAATGTGAACGGAGAAAATTTGATGGAGACGGATGCGGATTACTAGCCTGACAATTATGACGGATTGAGCTCTGACAAAGTGTTTCTAAGCAAAAGTGGTGAATGAGAGGCAAGGGCTTAATATTTATAAAGAGGCTACACGGGAGACGAGGCGATGCTTCGATTTATTACAACCCTCAATAGAACAGTGACGCGTGTCACGGTACTTGATCGAAATTAATCCAGTGCGCGGAAACCGACGGACCTCGAATAATTTATCCGTCATATGCCTCACCCGTCATGATTATTGACCGTCATATCATATCCATCTTTTTTTTCACCCCGTGAATCCTATGAATTCTGACGGATTCACGGTGTGAGGGGGCAACTGATGAGGGAAAAACCTGCACACATCTAGGACGGGCTATCTTCATGACGGGCCTGTGCTTTGATAGGCCTCATATTGTGGGCCGAATTTATGTGGTCCAGTTGAGTCGCGAGGCCCATGGCTGGAACCCTAGCGCTAGTAAGATTCTATTAGATGTGATCATTAAAGAGTTCTCCCTACAAGGAAAAACCTTATCCATCAAGTCTAAGATTTTATAAATAAGAGCCCTATAAGGAAAGGATTCTTCAATCCGCGTCTACGTGGGTTTCCTATATGGAAAAGACTTCTACCCCAAGGAAGAAAGGTCGACTCATTACTACTATAAAAACCCCAACACCCTCACAAATCGAGGTACGCATAATTTACCCTCTCTAGCACTCTAAAGTTGTGAGAATCTTTCTGACTTAACCTTCGGAGGGTATTCGGCCGGCACCACACCGGTGCTCTTCGCAAGGTTTTCTCTTCTTTTTGTTGCGTAGGTTCATATTCGAGCGCGTGGGAATTGTGTGGCTCACTGGTGATTTTTCGGCATCATCAAATATGATCTTGGGAGAAAATTTCTTAGATGAATCGAATGAAACTATCCAATGAAACATATGAAATCATTCGTATCTAGTCAGTAGGTGAGCCATCGGACTTGGACAAGTCATTGGTTACAAGAAATCATTTTTTGTAAAATAAAAAAAATATATGAAACCAATATCAAAATATGATATTCTTTATTATCTACCTATGTCTATGCATAGTGTCATATATTTTGTTTTTAGTCAGACCCAAGTCTAGAAAAAAGAGAGGGGTTGCAGTAAGTTGATGGCCAATGTAAAATTTAGTCACTCTTTTATGAATAAATCTAATATAGATTATTGGAAAGATCGGATTCAAAATGTGGAAATTTGCTTAAAGATAGAAGTAACCCCTATTAATAAAAAGATGAGAGAGAGTCACTTAAGATGGTTTGGTCATGTTCAAAGGAGGGTGACTAATGAACTAATAAGAAAAAAAATGAGTTGATCCAAGTTGAGAAAACGAAAAATAGTAGAAGGCAAAAAAAAAAAAAAAAAAAAAAATCACATTAGCAGACGTAACAAAAATGTACATGTCAATTAAGGGAATAATAGACAGCATGACTTTAGATAAAATAGAATATTTGACTTTGGGCACGAAGTATGCCCTATTTGTCAGTGGCTTAGTGTTTGGAGGAAAATAATATATATGGCTGACCATAACTAATTTGTCGAGAATCCATAATTGATCCCAAAATTTTGAGACTAATACTTTTTTTTTATTACAGTTGTTATATAGTATATGTAAGGACGCAATTTGGATCCTCTATCCAAAAGATAAATGAACTTAGGCCCAAAAAACTCGATACAATGAATTTGTAAAGAGTGGGTTGGAAAACTGGGTTTTAACGAGTTGGACAACAAATAAATGGATTCAGATGACAAGAAAAGGAAGGTAGGCTGATTTAAACTACAGAAGATCGTCCTCCTCACAGAAGATTAGTTCTTATATATTGAATTTGTAATCAAGAATTGAATTTGTAATCCAATTTGAGAATCAATATATAAGAACTAATCTTCTCGGACTGTGAGGAGGACGATCTTCTGTAGTTTAAATCAGCCGACCTTCCTTTTTTTGTCATCTGAATCCATTTACTTGTTGTCCAACTTGTTAAAGCCCAGTTTTCCAACTCACTCTCTACAAATTCATTGTATTGGGCTTTTTGGGGCTAAGTTCATTTATCTTTTGGACAGAGGATCCAAATTGCGTCCTTACAGTATAATAGACGTATTATTATTATTTTGCTTACTCTTTTTTTAGGAAATTATTTTGTATACATTAGATTTTTATTAATATGCATGTCCTTATTATAAAAAAAACTATATATATGCACAAGTGCTCATGAGAATTTAAAAAAAAGGAAAAAAAAATTGGTTCCTAACTTGTTTGAATCTATCTTGCTCAAATCTATCATGTGACAGTTAAATAGATTCTTTATGTCTAGTTTCATTTACATTATTTTTTTAAAATAAGTCATGTGATTTTTTAAATAATACACATGGATAGACTTATAATTTATCACGTAGTAGATTAGAAAAGATGGCTCCAAACTAATTTGGAGCCAAACTTTATCATATAAGAAATTTTTTTTAAGGATACAAATGTTTTATTCTTTTTTTTCTTTAATCCTAAACATGAACTCCAAAATGAAATGAGAAAAAGAGAAATAAAAAGAGATTGAATATTGTAATTAAAAAAAACCATATTTATGAAAGTTATGTATGTACTTAGAATTATCTATTTTTTTAACATTTTTTTAAAAAAAAGTGGCGTGAGATTCTATTAGAGCAAGAAAATAAAGAGGTTTAATAAATTCTTTTTTCTTTTAAAATTAATTTTTTTTATCAGCATCACAAATGGCAACGGACACCAATTTTTTTTCTTTACCAAGGTTTTTGGCAGGGGCAATTCCATGTTAAAGGCAGGGTGGTCACAGTACCACCTTATCCTGGAAAAAAAATTATTATATATAAAATATTTTTTAAATGTTATGATTTGTCTACTTTTAAAAAAATTGTGACCATCCTAAATATTTTTAGGCCCAACAAAATTAAATTTTGGCCCCCTTAATAATATATTAGACCCTTTTCCAAAAAAAAAAAAAAGTCCAAGAAATATTTTATTGAACTAAAATTAAAAAAAAAAATGTAGCTTGTAGCATTGATAATGTGACTTTCATGCTATGATTTCAAAATATAAAAACTTGTAAAAGGAAATTGTAAATTTTATGTATTTGCGTGTTTTGTTGTTGTTGTTAATATATGAAATTTTCTTTTAATTAAATTTTGTATAATTTAAGTTTCTTGATGACCACCTTGAGAAAAATTCTTAGAACTGCCATTGGTTTTTGGGATTACACTTGCCGGCCATCACCATTTTTTTTTTTTTAATTATATATAATTATTCTACATTTTTTTTTGTCTCTTTCCTTTTAGAAAAATTATCTTATGAGACTCTTTCATAAAACATCCCTCTCATAACATGTGAATTGAATAGGTGTGTGGAGCCATAAAATGCGAGATGGTGTTAGTAGTACGCCAATGCATTGAAGAAATTTAATTAAAAATTTATATAAAGAAAAATTATATTTTAAAAATATTTCAAAACTTTAGTGAGCCATTTGAAATTTAATAGAGTTTCATCTCCATTAAATTATCAAAACACAAGCATATATTGAGCTACTTAGCATGTGGATGGAATATAATGGATAAGTTTTGTCATATTAGAATACAAAATTATGATAGATAAAAAAAAAAAAAAATTAAAATTTTTTCTTCTTCTAAGAATTAGTCTCTTCCAAAAAGGGGAAGGGGGAGAGGGATAAGTCTACATTTTTTGGAGAAAAATTCTTAGAGTTGCCACTGGTTTTTGGGATTACACTTGCCGGCCATCACCATTTTTTTTTTAATTATATATAATTATTCTACATTTTTTTTTGTCTCTTTTCTTTTAGAAAAATTATCTTATGAGACTCTTTCATAAAACATCCCCCTCATAACATGTGAATTGAATAGGTGTGTGGAGCCATAAAATGCAAGATGGTGTTAGTAGTACACCAATGCGATGAAGAAATTTAATTAAAAATTTATATAAAGAAAAATTATATTTTAAAAATATTTCAAAAATTTAGTGAGCCATTTGAAATTTAATAGAGTTTCATCTCCATTAAATTATCAAAACACAAGCATATATTGAGCTACTTAGCATGTGGATGGAATATAATGGATAAGTTTTGTCATATTAGAATACAAAATTATGATAGATAAAAAAAAGAAAAATTAAAATTTTTTCTTCTTCCAAGAATTAGTCTCTTCCAAAAAGGGGAAGGGGGAGAGGGATAAGTCAGCCTACTATGTCCTCTCTCAAATACTGTAAAAGTTAGAGTTTTATGCACCTGTTACAACATTTCATTTTTATTTTGAAATTTTTGGTAATTTAATTTAGATTGGAGTAGGATCTTAAAATTCTTGAAACTTATCTAATAGAGTTTTACATAATTAGTGAGAATGTAGTCACTTGTCGCAAAGAGAAGATAGCCACTTGGCATAAATATGACTTTTAGAACTCTACTTTTATCATATAGTATATGATACATGATATGATATAATTTATATGGAACTATATATCCATTTAGCATTTATAAAGCTTTAAAATTCTAATGGAGGATGTAAATATTGAAGCTTTATAAGGGGAATATATATATATATATATAACCTACTCAATTAAAAAAAAAATGCATATTAGAATAATAATATGCAAAAAAAGCTCAATTCAAAAGCTTAAGTATATCATTATAAAAAAAAGGTCAAAGGCTTTCATTTCATATAATAATAGTCAGTGACTTGTGCAATTGACGAAAATTTTTTGAGCTTTCATCTCATATTATACTAGTTAGTAACTTGTGCAACTCATGAAAAAATTTAGAAAAATACTATAATTGTTCTTTATCTCTCTCTTTTTTGATCTAACTATGAAATATAAAAGGGTAAATTGCAAAACATTCCCCTAAAGTTTGAGGGTCTTTATATTTTATATCTTGAAATTTTAGAATTTAGATTTTGCCCCCTAAAGTTATATGTTGTTGGGATCATTATAGCCCTTCCGTTAGTTTTTTTATTTTATTTTTATGATGTATCCGTTAAGTGCCGTATCGACTTATGACATGTACTAGTAGGTCCAATCAAATTGTGATAGGTGGAATTGTTTAGATAAACTTAAAAAGCTTTTTAAAAAATAAATAAATCCTAAAATCTATAAAATAAAATAATTCAATTTTTTTTTTCTTTTTCAACATATTTTGGAAGAACTGAAATTCCATGCCTAACCTTTTGACATTTTCTTAGCATCCAAACAGAAGCCAAGTATCCTAAATCCCCAAGAGCCAAAGCCAAACAACCGAAAATTAAAAAATCCACTTCTCAAAACTCAAATTAAAACCCAAAAGTAGATTATCAAAGCTTCTCTCGCGTAAAAAATTCAATAACCTTACTTTGATGCATATGCCAAACAAAAGCAAGTATGTTTACCGTAAAAAATTCAGATTCAATAATCGTTTTGTATTTGTTGTTGATGCTGTATTTCTTTACTTTGCTATGCTGATGTGATGAGTACGACAACATTTTACATTTACATATAAGCTTTCACCCACATCCAATCAATTCTCTTCTACTGCACTTTCCCAATATTTCATACTAAGTTTTTTTTTTTTCTTTCCTCTAAATAAAGAACAACAACTACTATCAATTTTGCCTCAAAAACCTACAGAACAAACCCTTTCAACTTTGCTCTTCAGCATCTCAAAAATCTATTTATTCTTAGCAACAATATTTTATTGAGGCAGAAAAATACATTAGGCATTTGTTATCAACGGAGATTCAAAAAACAATTTCTGTAAAACAACAAAAAATTCACCACGGTTACACATCAATACAGAGAATCCATTTAACTATTCATCAGTTCCATTTTTTTTTTTTTTTGAGAAATAATTATAACATGCTGCTAACCCCGCAGCTTGAACGGAGGTGCCAATTCAGCTACAATGTCTTTGGCATTCATCAGTTCCATTGGCTACATATATAGAGTAAAACATTAAAAGGTGTGCTGTACCAGTTAAAACACAACTAGTGAACGGTTACTTTTGATCGTTCTTATAAAAGTTGGCTACACCAAAGTCTTGAATAGTTGATGTCTTGTGCAAGGCATCTGGATTATGGCAATGCACATGGCACATGCATGTTCTTGATCGATATCAAATGTTACATGAAGTCATGCTTTAGAATGACAAAATAAGTTCTCCTCTTTACTTGTATACAGATCTGCATATTAATGAATGTGATAGGCAAAAGAAGACTCTTGAAACGATAATCTACTTCATTGATGCCTTTAATGAATAGATACTTTATGATTTCTCTATAAATTATCATCTAAATTTACTGTTGGGTGAAATTGTTAAGCAACTATCAAATCAGATCATGGTCAACCTTTCAAACCATTACTGAACAACATAGAATTACACTTCTCTTCCCAATAGAGATAATATTTAGCATAAATATCACATGGAATTACCCTTCTCCTCATCGTAAAGACCTACGCCATAAGCAAAAATGAAGACATTTATGTTGGATGTACTTAGTGACCGATACAAGGTTGGTGAATTTACTGGTTTGCTAACTTCTGATTTGGATTCTCTTAAAGATGTGAGTGAGAACATTTCAAGGGATTGTGGATTCAGGGCACTTTTTGAGTCAAGCAATAGTAGCATTAATTTCCTGATTTAATGCTACTACAATTTGAATGTTGTTTAAAAATGCAATTACAAGGCTAATTACTATTGAGATTTGGGTATGCACGCTATTAGCCTCGTCCTCTGTTTCAATTATAAAAAATCTTTATCTTGGATTGTACTTCTATCTTTAAAATATTACTAATGTGTAATCCCGTTTATATGCGCGGGTACAATTAAAAATAATCACAATTACATGGTTCAAATTATACATTTTTTTTAGAAGATATTCAAATTATATATGGTATTAGTTTACATATTTTTTAAACCATATATTTTTAAAATATGTAATAATTTCTCATTTTATATGTGTGTGTGTATATATATATATATATATGATTTATAATTTAATTGGATTTAAACTTTTCGGTTTTTGCACCTAATAATTCACTTGCTACAAAAATTAAAAAAAAAAAAAAAAGATGGACACGTCGTACAAAATTGGATTTCAGTTGAAATCCAATTTAGAATCTAATTGGATTTAGACTCTTCGTTTTTTTACTTTCAATAATTCATTTGGTACAAAAATTAAAAATTAAATGGGATATGTGGCGCAAAATTGAGAATCCAGTTGAAATCTAATTGGATTTTTTCTTAGTTTTGGTTTTTAACATATAGATATGAGTTACTATAACTGTGTTAGTATATGTAATTATCCATCTAGCATTTTGACAAAATATGACGTGTTAATATTCTAATGGAGGGTGTGAATATTGAAGTTTTTGTAGGAAATATTTATAGAACTTGAACTTAAAATTTTTTTTTTTTTTTTGATAAAGAACTTGAACTTAATTAAAAACCCAGTCAATATACAGAAATGGACACAGACAAGGATTCTTATACAAAACTCATAATCTTGATACTTCAGTTCCTTGACGAAGAGAATTACAAAGAGAGCCTTCACTTGTACGGTGATGTCCTTCTTTTCTTATGCATGTTTCTAGGTTTTGGCAATTTTGGAAGTACTTCTCTTGCTTTTGGAATAAAAAAAAAAAAAAAATTGCATTGATATCATCAGTTTTCTGAAAGAAAGATGAAAGTAATTTTGAAATATTAAGGTTAAACTAAAAAATTAATTAAAAAATGTATATTAGAATAATGAAATAGAATTTTCTCAAAAAAAGAAAAGAAAAAAAAAACTGCGCTGTTTTCAAAAGCTTATGCGGTAACATTAAAATAAATCAATGAAAGAGCTTTCATTTTATATTATAGTACTAGTTAGTAAACTATGCAATTCATAAAAAATTATAGTAAAATGCTATAATTTCTTTCCCTTTATTTTTGTCTAAATATAAAAAATAAAATTCAATAATTAATGTAGTTTTGAATAGGCATTTGTTATGATTGTGTTTTGTATATCTATTCTATCATTTATCAAAAATATGATTATAATGGGACTTTAAATATAGAAAAAATTTGATATATATATATTAGAACAATGATGTCTAATTAAAATTGTGAGGTTTTCGCACACTCTCATTTTACAACTTTTGTTTAACTTCACTTATTGCAAAACTGATGTTTATGACCATTGGATTTCCAACTTCTTCATTTAAAACAAATCTAGAAATCCTAATGATCAAAACGAGAGCTTCAATTGGACTATTGTATAAAAATATTAAACTATACCAAATTTTAACAATTAAAATTTACTCTTGTAAATTAAAGTTAAATTTATGATATTATGGTTAACTAATTTTGATTTGTTTTTTTCCATTAAAAAAAAATTGATTGCTTTTTTATCACTGGGGATTATCCATTCTCCTTCACCTAAGAGAAAACGTTCTATCAGTCCCAACTTAAACGATACTAATCCCATAAAATTAAAAAATTAAAAAAAAAAAAAAATGAAACGCTACTAATGCGGCATCCAAACGGTCATAACAAAATAACGTCACATCTCTTTTTGAGTCTCTAAAAAGTAAAAACTGTCGCGTACTTCTTCTCCCGCTTCTTACAACTGCAACAACAAAGGTTTTCCATTCACTGTTGTTTAAATTTAATCTTCCCCATTAATTTCTGTTTCTTATTTCCTTTCTCTTCCATCTTCTTCTCCATTCGTAGTGTACAGTATTTCTGTGCCAGTCATTAGGTCTTCTGCCAAAATAATTAATGAATCAAGGTTAAAGGTACACTAATTTCCCATTTATTTATTTATTTATTTATTTTTTCAATTTCTTGGGTTTTGTTTGTCGATTATTGTTTTTTGGTTAGAATTTTGTTCCTGTTTGACAGTTTTTTTTTCATCGTTTGACCCTGAAATTAATTTCTGAATTGTTTTTTCTTTTTCTTCTGTTTTCCCCTCCAATTGCAGAATACCGTTTCCCTGTGCCAGATAAAGCCATTGGGACTTATGCAATAAGAGAATTAAAAGGTACAGTTAGATTTTAATTTCTTTGGTTCTTGCTATAATTAAGATTCTTAATGAATGCAAATGTTGAAGTGTTCTCTTTACATTTGAACTCACATGACTCAATTTGGATTGTGACCTATCATGTTTAAATAAGAAAAAATAAATTTTGAATTGTAACGTAATTAATATTTGCATTCATTGTTACTATTTGTCTTTTCCTATATGTTTGTTTGATGTTTTCGAGTTTCTTTCAAATTCCTGAGTGAATATTTTTGGTCCATTGGTTTGTTGTTGAGACCCAACAGTTGTGTTTTTTTAAAGCAAGAGGAATTGAATAACACAATCCAAAAAAATTTAGAAGAGTCGTGAAAGTTGGAACTAAAGACATAGAAAAAAAGAAAAATCGAAATGTTACATTTTGATGCTTCTGTAATTACTCATTTGAAGTTCAAACCAGATTCAAAAAATTGGTTTGTGGTTTATAGCATTTCTATTTTTACAGATTGTGTGTTTCCCTGTACCCGTTTTTTAAATCTTGGTTTGTTTTGTCTTTCATTCCAGTTTTCCGTATTTGTGGATTTCTCTGTTTTTTGCTAGCTTTGAAACAAGATTTTGCCAGATTTGGATACATACTACTAGACTTATTGTTAGTTACATAAATTTAAGTGGTGTATATGCACGCATTTGAAATTTTTGATTATATAAGTAAAAGAACATGAACGTTGCCTAAAGTAAGCAAATACACTTTTTTACTTTAAACTCTTGGTAGATGGTATAGCTTTTTTTTTTTGGTTACAATAATCAAAAGAGCTTATAAGTTAGTCATTTCAAATAGAAGAAAAATTGAAAAATTATCTTCTAAAAATGGTCCTTCCCAGTTCCCACAATTTCTTTGGTTGCTTTACTGTACTTTCAATAAAGAATAACATTTAAAAATAAAAAATAAAAAAACCAAACTCCTATAAGAGAAATTCAAATAAGAGTATATGGATTAAAAAAAAAATTGTTATTAGTTGTAACTGTTTTCCCTTGATTCCTCTGTATAATTGATACATGCCTTTGTATAATTGGTATCAAAGGCATTCTTTCTGTTGGTGGAAAACCCTTTCGGCATTTCACTCTTTTGTCAAATGTAGCACTGTGTCCTTTTTATATGTTTAATATTCAATGATGGAAAAAGAAAACTTAAAATAATGTTATTGCAGTAGAGGATGCTATTACTTTACGATTTGTTTCTTCTCTTTAAATGGTGCTTCACAATTAAAAACAAGCATTTAGGGGGTGGTGCTTAATAATGGATTATACTTCTAATATCACTAACTTTATGTTATACTCAATATATTTCCCGTGGAACATTAAGAAACGAATTCCTTTCATTAATTTATATATCTTCATCAACATTCTTAATATGACCCACTCATTTAAGACCAAAAAAAAAAAAAAAAATCTTAAAATCTTTTTTAAAAAGTAAATTCATTTTCCGTCATAGTTATTACTATTATGGATATTACCACTGCACACTCGTTGTGTAATGATCATTCCACAAGTTTAAGTGCTTGTGGGGTGTGGGGGGTAAGGGCCGAGATTTAAGTCTTCAAGAAAGAGTTTTAAATACATATACACTTATATTAGGCTAGAGTGAAATTTCTATCTTGTATAAAAAAAAATATTATAGATATTTATATGAAGAAAAATACCATCAATTTTATTAGAATGTTATAGCACTATCACGAATTAATAAATTATGTGTACATAAACATGATGTATTGCAGAGAAATTGCTTTACTACTTACTTTCTCCGTTTTGGTTCGCTTCCTATTCTTTTGTGGCCTACCTTTCAACTTACAAGTTTTTATTTTTTTATTTTATTTTTATTTTTTTAAATAAAAAATTTGATTATTTTTGCAGGATTTTGTATAGACATAGAGTTACAGGGTGGCTCGCTAATAAGACCATTGGTTGTACTTCAAGAAGAGTTATTGCTAATAAGACCATTGGTTATACTTCAAGAAGAGTTATTGAATTAATTTGAAAGGTCAGATTGCCTAAGTGCTCTTATGTTTCATTTAATTTTTTATGAACTTCTTTCTAATTTACTACTGCCTAATTACTAAAAAAAAAAAAAAAAAAGTATAAAAAAATATGACACATATTTGATTATGTAAATTTTGCTGTCTATATTCGTTCATTTAATTTTATTATATTCTTTAGTAGAAAAAATGTAGTAGATGATAAAATGTAAATATCTAATTATTATTGATCTTACACACACAATCATTCTGTGAAAAGAAAGTCATTAAACTTACTTTTTGTCCATTACAATTGCAAAGTAGAAAAAAAAAATGGAAGATGCAAGAGTAGCATGACAAACAAGGTGGATGATAATGTATGAGAAGCGTGTGAAGGAAAAAAAGACATGATGGACTAAGAAATAAAGAAAGGGTTACTTTTGGTGTTGATATTGTAGAAATCTAGGATTTAGACAATGCGGATAGTTGTGAAGAAATTCCAAGTAAATGACTGAACTAAATTTATTTGGCGAATAAAAAAACTTGATTTGCATCTTTTTTTTTCACACATTTAATTTTGTTAACGTATATTTAAATTCATATATAGGGAAATCTATCGAACCTTGGAATTTTGGTACACCTTCTTATGTATGTGAATACTGTGGGGCAATATTATGGTATGAAGAAAGAACAATAAAATCTAAGAAGCCTAGAAATCCTAAATTCTCTTTGTGTTGTATGGAGGGTAAGGTGAAGTTTCCTTTGCTCAAGAAAGCCCCCCATCCTCTTAATGAGTTGTTAGATCCTAGTGGTGGTCAACGATTAAACAAATTTAGGACACAAATAAGATGTTATAATGCATTGTTTGCAATGATATTTATGGGTGGTAAGGTGGACAATAGTGTTAATGATTGAAGAAGCCCTTACATTTTTAGACTCTATGGTCAAAATCACCATAAAATTTGAACTCTTCTCCCTACTGATGGTCAGAATCCTCAATATGCACAACTATATATTTACAACATTGAAAATGAAGTTAAATATCGAATGGATGTATTCCATGATAGTCAGACTAATGGTAGCATTGACCCTTTTATTGTTGTTGCATTGGTCTGAATGTTGGATGAGCCAAACAAATTAGAGAAAATATTTCGCATGGCTAGTGATTGTTTTAGAGAATGTGATATCCACCATTTACGATTACGAATTATTAGCCCCTGAACCATTGATGCAAAGAGAATCTAATATCCTCACATGTTCTCAAATTGCTGCAATTATTGTTGGTAATATTGGAGTTAAGAATGCAAATCGTGATGTAATTGTTGAGTTAAAAGATGGCGCATCACAAAGGATCAATGAGTTACATCCATCATATATGGCAATGCAATATCCTTTTCTAAATCCATATGGTGAGGATGGCTTCAGACTTGGTATTTTGTATAGAAATATAGATGTAATCAGCCCTACCAGAGATGATTTTGTTACAATGAGAGAATATTATGCATACCGATTGCAAGAATGTGAAGATGAGGGAGATTCTCTGATATATGATGGCAAATTATTGCTACAATTTTTTTGTAGAAGTTTATGCATGTATAGAAAGCAAGTCAGCTTATGTGGGTGAAGAGTAACTAAGATAGATTTATGATTGAATTGTATAGTGGATTAAAGGATGCAGTTATGAGAGGATATACTGCCCCTACATTTTCAGAGAAAAGAGTTGTTTACGTTCAAGCTTCACGGGAAGTTCAAGATTTATGACAGAGAATTATCAGGACGCAATGGCATTTTGTAGATGAGCAGGTTATCCAGATTTATTTTATATTTACATGCAACTTGAAATGTCCCGAGATTGAACTTTTTCTATCTAGAACGTTAGGTCAGAAAGCCAAAGATCAAACAGATGTAGTGGCATGGGTGATCAAGATAAAGTTTGATAAACTATTTCTTGGATTTAAAGTGTCAACCATGCTTTAAATCAGAAAACAGTCTATCAAACTTTATCTTGAACACCCTTGCAACTATATTTGGTTGATCTTTGGCTTTTTGACCTAGCGTTCTAGATAGAAAAAGTTCAATCTCGGGACATTTCAAGTTGCATGTAAATATAAAATAAATAAATCTGGATAACCTGCTAATCTACAAAATGTCATTGCATCCTGATAATTCTCTATCATAAATCTTGAACTTCCCGTAAAGCTTGAACGTAAAACAACACTTTTCTCTAAAAATGTAGGGCAGTATATCCTCTCATAATTGCATCCTTTAATCCACTATACAATTCAATCATAAATCTATCTTAGTTACTCTTCACCCACATAAGCTGACTTGCTTCTATACATGCATAAGCTTCTACAAAAAAATTGTAGCAATAATTTGCCATCATATATCAGAGGATCTCCCTCATCTTCACGTTCTTGCAATCAGTATGCATAATATTCTCTCATTGTAACAAAATCATCTGTGGTAGGGCTGATTACATCTATATTTCTATACAAAATACCAAGTCTGAAGCCATCCTCACCATATGGATTTAGAAAAGGATATTGCAATGCCATATATGATGGATGTAACTCATTGATCCTTTGTGATGCGCCATCTTTTAACTCAACAATTACATCACGATTTGCATTCTTAATTCCAATATTACCAACAATAATTGCAGCAATTTGAGAGCATGTAGGAATATAGATTCTCTTTGCATCAATGGTTCAGGGGCTAATAATTCATAATCGTAAATGGTGGATATCACATTCTCTAAAACAATCACTAGCCATGCGAAATATTTTCTCTAATTTGTTTGACTCATCCAACATTCAGACCAATGCAACAACAATAAAAGGGTCAATGCTACCATCAGTCTGACTATCATTGAATACATCCATTCTATATTTAACCTCATTTTCAATGTCGTAAAAATATAGTTGTGCATATTGAGGATTCTGACCATCAGTAGGGAGAAGAGTTCAAATTTTATGGTGATTTTGACCATAGAGTCTAAAAATGTAAGGACTTCTTCAATCATTAACACTATTGTCCACCTTACCACCCATAAATATCATTGCAAACAATGCATTATAACTTCTTATTTGTGTCCTAAATTTGTTTAATCGTTGACCACCACTAGGATCTAACAACTCATTAAGAGGATAAGGGGCTTTTCTTGAGCAAAGCAAACTTCACCTTACCCTCCATACAACACAAAGAGAATATAGGATTTCTAGGCTTCTTAGATTTTATTGTTCTTTCTTCATATCATAATATTGCCCCACAATATTCGCATACATAAGAAGGTGTACCAAAATTACAAGGTTTGATAGATTTCCCTATATATGAATTTAAATATACGTTAACAAAATTAAATGTGTGAAAAAAAAAGATGCAAATCAAGCTTTTTTATTCGCCAAATAAATTTAGTTCAGTCATTAACTTGGAATTTCTTCACAACTATCCGCATTGACTAAATCCTGGATTTCTACAATATCAACACCAAAAGTAACCCTTTCTTTATTTCTTAGTCCATCATGTCTTTTTTTCCTTCGCAGGCTTCTCATACATTATCATCTGCCTTGTTTTTCATGCTACTCTTGCATCTTCCATTTTTTTTTTCCTACTTTACAATTGTAATGGACAAAAAGTAAGTTTAATGACTTTCTTTTCACAGAATGATTGTGTGTAAGATCAATGATAATTAGATATTTACATTTTATCATCTACTACATTTTTTCTACTAAAGAATATAATAATATTAAATGAATGAATATAGACAGAAAAACTTACATAATCAAATATGTGTCATATTTTTTTATACTGTTTTTTTTTTTTTTGTTTAGTAATTAGGTATTTATAAATTAGAAAGTAGTTCATGAAAAATTAAATGCAACAGAAGAGAAGTTAAGCAATTCTGACCTTTCAAATTAGTTCAATAACTCTTCTTGAAGTATAACCCATGGTCTTATTTGAGAGAGAGAGAGACTTGTAACTTTGAGTCTATAAAAAAGCCTCCAAAAAAAAAAAAAAAAAAAAAAAAAAAAAAAATTTAAAAACCATCATTAAGTTGGAAAGTGGTCCACAAAAGAATAAGAAGGTAAACCAAACTGGAGAAAGTAAGCAATATTAGAAGTACAATCCATTATTGAGCACTACACCCTAAAAGTGTGTTTCTAATTGTGAATCAACATTTGGAGAGAAGAAACAAATTGTAAAGTAATAGCATCTTCTGCTGCAATAATGTTATTTTAAGTTTTTATTTTTCTATAATTGAATATTAAACATATAATTGAAATGTTACATTTTTGTTGTGGCTTTATTATACAATCTGTACAAGTTGATGTCCAAATTATATTTTCTTAGGATTTTTATGTATTTTTATGTATCTTATAAATCTTTAGAGGTATATCACAGATCAGCCATTTTTTAGCTTTCAATTCTAAATTAGGAATGTTGATTTAATTTTTTAAATTCCTGCAGAGTTTGAGGATGATCCTGAACTTTTTGTGCTAAAGCCAATAAAATATGTGGGAGTTGAAGCATGGCAGGTAGGCACCAAGACTTCTTGTTCTCCTTCACTCCAGTAATCTTCATTTTAATTTATTAGGAAAGAACAATCTATCGCATCCTTCATAATCAACTAGGTGAACAACATTGCTGTTTTCTATCCCATGCTGATGAAGAGAACAGCAGGTTTTGTTAATCTGAATGGCAAAGTGTTTGCATGTCTAAATTTTAGGATAGTTATGAAGAAGGTTTAAAATTATAGTTGTAATTGATTTCCTTTTACTTCTTTTTAAATGAATAATTTTTAGATAATAATTTTCTTATTTTGCAGATAATATTTTCGAGTATAGATTAGGAATATTATACGAAAGAAGTCCGTTCGGCCATCGTTTATCACAACGGTAGGTGAAAATAACATAATATCCTTCAAGTGGGTGGAGTGCGATGGTGCAGCCTATGCCTTGGGTCAATGGGTAATGAATTATAAATGTAAACATGAGAATCTTATTTCCTTAGGAATTTCTTACACTTGAAAATTTTAAATATAAACATGAAAATTTTTTTACACCTAGTTTTCATGAAAAAAAAATCTAAACATATGTTACTTGGGAGACATATAATGTTAAGGAATTGAAAAATGATTGTGTTTGAGATAGAGATGATGCATTTATTATATACTTTGTTCTGATTTTGTAAATTTCTGGACTCTTTTGAAAGAGGAAGAAGAAAAAAAATTGTAATCTAATTTATTCTGTAATGTTTGCCATTTGCTCAATATCAATACACTAGTTGCTGATGAACAGAAAATTTTGTTGTTTTTAATCTAGCACTCTGAATTCTATGAGTTTTAAGAAGAATTATCTTCTGGAACTTAATGTTTTAAGCGTCAATAACAAACAATTCAATATTATTGAATCTTTCCTTGCGCAAGCACGGGTTACAATCTAGCGATGATTATGAGTTAAGCCCTTCATCCCTTGTTTAGAATCTTTGTTCTTGGGTATTCCAAGGGAAACCTACCTGGTTGGTTTTAATGAATTTTTGAACTTGTTGCTGTACTAAATTTGTTTATGCTAGCTTATCATAAAGTTCAGAATTACTAGGGCTCTATCGTATGTCCAAGACTAGGCCACTTTGATCTCTTTTATATAATTTGAACAGCCTTAATGAGTATCAAACTTTTGTTGATGGGTGGAGCCTGATCAAATTTTTTGCAGGTAGAAGCTGGTTCAGTTTATGACCACATTTTGATTTGTGATGAACCAAAGTGTGCAAAACAAGTAGTAGAAGAGTTATCTGCGAATAGGGAGATGAGCTATTGCTTGAGAGTTTTGTCATCTCTTACCTCAAAGAAAATGCTTAACCTGCATCATGTTTATTATGCTTGAAATTTCAGATTGAAAAAGAAGCCTTAGAGGAAGCAGAGAGAGAGAGAAGGGCTAGGGTGGAGGGGTTATTAAAAACAATGCTTAAATGCTATTGTCTCATTGTAGTTTCACTGAACAATGCTATTTTGAACGTTCAGTTATTGACCATGTAATTGAATGATTGTATAAGAAGCTAATAGAGCAAGAGAGGATGGTGAACGAAGAAAGAGGGAGAGGGATCGTCGGTATGGAGATAGAAGGTGCAGAAGAGTAGTCTTTTTGATGATTTTGTCTCATCTACCTTATCTGTGAAATATATCTTTTGCATATATTACTAGTTGCTATGGATTCTGAATAGTTTCCTTTCTTACAATGGAGGTGTTGATCTGATTTACGGAATTGAGTTACATTTATAATTTGTTCTTTTATGCATGAAGCCTGGTTTTCCCTACTAATAATTTGGACATTTCAAAATTGACTAATTGGGAGCCGTGGTTGTTTCTTTATGACTTTTGTAGCTGTGGTTTGTGAGCCTGATAGTTATAGATTTTTATTGGTAGATAAAACAATAAAAGCATTCAGCAAACTAGAAGGAATTTTTTTTTTTTTTTTAATTTGGATTGTAAGTCTCCTCACACACGACTGAAGATAGCACTGAGCTTGGACTCTAGAGCAATAAAGTAATTAGTTTATAGGGTGACATGGAGAGAACATATGCAGTTGATGAAGTTGGATCTCTATTTGTGTGTCCAAGACTGGTTGGCCATCTAAGGGAGACGTTGATGAAGTATGATGACAATTTGATTAACATGGTTGCTCAAAACAAAATGACACCATTGAGGCCGAATTCGGATGTGGATGTGTATATTTTTGCATTGTTTAATGAAAATATGAAGCCTGTACCCACATCTAAGAGGAATTTTGGGCTATATCAACCTAATGGTATGCTAGTGTATTTTCATTCGAGTCATTGGTGGATCCTTTTGAGTCATCGGTGGAGTCGCTAGATCTTTTGCTGTTGAAAGTTATAATCAAATTGGGCTTATTTTAATTTGGCACAGCTCTAGAGCCGATTGAATTGATAAAGAATGTAGAAGGCGGAAGTGCATAGAATCTAAAGCTGATTAGTTTGTTATTGAAAATTGTACTTTTTATTTTTTCCTAGAGGAGGATGAATAGAGAGCACAGAAATGTAAGTTTGAGGAAATTGGACATGTTATACTTGTACAACATTGTTTTTTTAGGCTACTTTGTACTTCGATTTTCTTTTAAATTGTGATTGTTAATATTCAGTTGCTTTTTCTAAGTTTTACTATAGGTTTCTCCTTTACTTTTCTAAAGGTTTCTACATCCTCCTATTGGAAAGAATGAAAAAAATTGATTAAAAAAAAAAACCTATAAACACGTGCATAGCTTACGTAACCAAACTAGTGTTGATAATTCTTTTGCTTAGATACAATATTGTTCTCTGTTTAGTTATTACTTCACACCCAAACACTTTTTTCACACCATCCATAAAATATGGACACCACTATTCACATTCTACACATGATGCGAAAGAGTGTGTGCAACTTTATATTGTTAAATTTGAAGTACCGAAAGCCCTTGTTTCTCTAAACGGTAAGAAAACGCAGTTTGAATCCCTGAAGTTTAAAGTGTTTGCTTTTAATCCCTTAAATGACATGACAAAATTAAAAGCTGACACGTCATGACTCATGAGTCCATAAGGATTAATGACTTTTGCTTTCAAGTTTCTTAAGGATCAAGATCTAACGTTTGATGGTTCCCTTATAATGTAAGATACAAGATTATGGCGTAATTGGTTTTTAAGTCACATTCCCATCAAATTCTATTCCAAGAACCTAACATTCTAATATTTGGTTTTTTAAAATAACTATAAACTAGCCGCGAACCCGCACGTTGCGCGTGATAATTATTTTTATGGTGATTTTATTAAATTTTTTTTACAATTTAAATTTAAACTAATCTAATAATGAGTAATGTATTTCATAATTATATTTTTATTTATTATATGAACAATCATAAATGTAATATAGGAACAATCCAAAACACCAAAAAAATGTAAACTAAAAAAAATTAATAAAACTTAACAATGATTAATTGAACCAATATTAGGATAAAATTTGTTTTTGATAATCTATTAAAGTTATTTTCTTTGTAGAAATTATAATTTCGGCCACCCAAAACATATTATCAAATAAACAATTATTAGCAAAATCTAAGAATTAAATTTCTATACATGCATTGTTATAAAATAATAATAATTAAAATAAAATTGCAAAAGTTAAAATTTGTCACCTATCCGATTATTTTCATTTGGCTAACCTTTGCTTTTTTTTAAATGAATGACATTATAGAGTACTTCTAATACAACTATTAAGAGTACTTTGTCCACCACAAAGGATTAGAAAATCAACAAAAATTAATAAAGTCTCATAGTTTAACATCTAAATTGAGCACTATAAAAAATCATGATATGTAATAAAATAAATACCAAATTATCCAAATCATGCTATATAATATTATATTTTTATATGCTATATTTAATTCTTTAGAACGCAATAGGATAACATTTAACAATCAAAGAGAATAAAAAAAAAAAAAAAAAAAAACAACAACAATTTAAAAAAAAAAACTAAATCGCATTAACCTAAAATAGAGTTGTAAAAAATATAAAAAATTATCAACCTAAAGTAGAGATGCAAGAAAAATAAAAAAATCCACCAAAAAATTTAGAGAGAGAGAGTGAGAGAGAGAGAGAGATAACTATTTTTATTGTGAGGGAAAACTATGCATAGAATAGAAGAGATAGTGACAAATTTATAGTAAGAGGGTGTGAATAAGAAGAGACAAAAATAAAGGAAGATGAAGGGAAAGAGGAAAAATGATATTAATGTAGAGGGTAGTCAGGAGATGAAAAGGTAAGGGAGGGAGAAAGATTGAAAAAGTAGTGGAGAGATGAAATGGTATGGGAGAGAGAAAGGTTGGAGAAGTGTAAATATTAAAAAAAAAAAATTTAAAAACAATTATAGAAAAATTGGAAAGGAAAAAAAAAAAAAAAAACCTAAAGCTTGAAAGGCTTCAACGTTTGTTTGTTTGTTTGTTTGTTTTTTTTTTTTTTTTTTTTTTCACAAAACCCTAAAGCTGAACTGAAAAGGCTTTGGGTTGGGCTTGATAGTGGAACTAAATAAATAAGAGATAGGCTGAATTAATTATACAAATTTATTATATGGTGATAGTGGAAGTAAATAAATAAGTAGTGGGCTGGATTTATTACAGGGTAATAGTGGAAGTAAATAAATAAGTAGTGAGATGCATTTATAGGGCTGAAAATTGTAAAAACCATTTTAAAATTGTAAGACAAATTATATTAAAAAAAATGATGTGACAACTGATGTGGCGCAACGTGAGAGCAGCAGCATTAATCGCTACGCTTCAGCTTTTAGTAATATATATAGATGGTTAATTCATAACAATCTTAGTAATAATAAAAATTTAAACAATGCGTTCTCCCAAAATGCTCACAAAAATAAGGGAAATCTTTCATTCTTATGGTTTCACCATTGTCATAGTAGTAGTAGTAATAATAATAATAATAATAATAATTTATTATTATTGTTGTTGTTGTTTATATCTTAGTTATTAATTTTGTTAGTGTCATAATTATTTGTTATTACTATTAATGGCTACTTATAATAGTAATTAAGTCTTTTAGTTTTCATCATCACAAAGCACAAAATGATAATGCAAAAAAAAAAGAGATCAAATACATATCAATAATCCTAGGTTAAATTGTGGTTGCAGCTCTAAGCAAACTTGGATATGGCTAGAAGCCCTTAGTTGTTTGAGAGGCACTGGGGTAATTTTTTTTTTCTTCCTTTGATGGGCGAGATAAATATGCATTAACCCTTGGTTTGGGCAACATGTTACTAAGGAATGCAAGGAATGTTCAGTAACTTTCATCTGGATGATGTGAGGCAAACCCAGAATTATTTATCATCATGTAGGAAAACCTATTTAACTTGCCTGTAGTTGATAGAATACGATTGTTATCTAGAGATATCCAAAATTATTCTAGGTATTTGATTAGCTTATTTTGTTAGGATTAGTGCCCTTAAATCCTATTGAGTGATGCTATGTATGATATTAAGTTTGACATTATGTATGACTTAATATTGTGTTTAATAAATTTGTTTTATTATTATCTGAAATAGTGGTAACTTGAATATTCGGACATTATCATTTAGTCCATGAGATGCATTGTATGTGATTTATGTGAAAAGTCACAGAAGACATAAATCACAAGTTCTTTGTAAACTCAGAATTATAGTTCGTAGTCGGTGATGAAATTGGGCATTTCATCTGCGAAGACTATAACATGTCAATCATGATGATTTGTCTTGATCATGGAAGTGGAGACTTCTGGTTGATGTGTTAATATGTTTTAAGAGTTAAGACATATTGAACTGGACCGCTGTGAGATTTTTTATTTGCCTAAGGACTGTCAAATGAATAATAAATTTCATGACTTGTATTTGCATGAACTCTTAATCCTGAGAGAATAATGAACCTGATCATGAGGTGTAGGTTGCTTTGATATATTAGGAGTGAGATCTAAACTAATGGTCAAAACCTCAGTATGTTGGGCAGCCACATTAAGTGTTGATGGAACATGTATTCTCAAGATGGAATTCATAGTCTCTTAACGGAGATATAAAGTATTCCCTTGAGATAAGTTTAATGAGTTTGTTGTTCAGAGAGTTAGGCCTAACCACTTTAGTAAGTAGTTACTAAAGTATATATTTATAAAATTAGTTTTCATAAATATATGATGAATAACTTAAAAGGATTAAACCGGGTACTCAAGGATTAAGATGTAGTAATTTACAAAGTGGCAGTCTACTTCAATGACTTTGTATTACTACGAATATTTTAATGAAGGGGTTGCATGTATAATAAAGTCTTGGGATATAATATATAGATAAGACCTAGAGTGCAACTATATTTATATAGTGGTATTAAATATAGTTAATGATAACTTTGGACTTGTCAAGAGTTGACAGAAAAGCCCAAAGCCCATTGGAGCTAGTGTCTTATTGGTACCTTTTGGTCCCACTCCAAGCCACACACTTAAGCCCAATTGGTAAGGCCCAAAAGGCCAGTCCAATTAGATATATTGGTTAGATATAAAGGGAAAAACGTACAGAATTTTATGTGTAAGAAAAATATCATTGTAATGGTGTGGAAGTGAGTGAAAGTCACTCTCTAATAATCCATTTGTTACCAATTGAGAGATCACACATCTTGGGCGTTAGTGGAATTGGAGTGAAGATTAAAAGTATTCCTAAGTGCTTCAATCTTCGGTTTTGGAATTCACCGCTTCAAGGTACGATCTCTTGTTCTCAAATTCTGAAATTTACTTTATGCATGTTATCAATATCGAATGAAGTAGATCCGTTTCAAAACTTACTTTTCCGCTGCGTTCATCTTTAATTCCATCATATTTATCATCATGTAAGAAACAGAGTAAAAGCTCATGTAGTGAACTATTTATATATAATTTAAATCCACACTGGCTCTCTCTTTTTTCAAATGGATATACACAGGGTCGTAGCTAGGATTTTTAGTTTGGGGGGGCCGAATTACATATTCATACATACATTTACACAGTTACATTTTTACCCCCTAACATTAAATTATCCTCTACTTTTTTTTTTCATTCAACATGTTTAGTCTAGATCAAGCAGCCCTTCAAGCGGTTAAATAATCCACTAGAAAATGTAGTTGGGATACATGAACAGCAATAGACCCTCCAAGCCTAATCTACCAAGGTACCTAAGCCCTCCAAGCTTCTTGCTCCAACAAGGTTGCGCCAAACCTTTTTTTTTTTCTAGCTTACCGGATTTCGCTACTAGACCATAGCATCAACCAATGTAGATTGGTTCCTTCTTAATTGCTTCCCAACAATATCAAATAGACCTTCTCACAGACATGGGTGTGGTGAGATAAAGATTTGGCTAAAGGCCTCTCAAGGGTATGACAATGGAGAGGAAGAGAGTAGAGGAATTTGTAGAGTCTCTAAGGTTAAGATTGGGGATGAATCAATCTTGTATTTCTCTAGAGTTTCTCTCACAAAATTCTCTTTGGAAGCTCTCACAATATGGTGGGTATAAGGGTGTATTTATAGTAGGGTGAGAAGGGAATGCAAAACGTCAGTTTTTGCCAAACAGGGCAAATTGGCGGCTTGGTCTCGCGGCTTGTCCAAGTCGTGAGTTCAAGTCGCGACGTAATGGCCTGGCCAGCTTGGGACTTTTGTCCTGTTGTGTGACAGCTGGCGCGACCCTTCAGCTTCCCAGTGTGCCTTTCACGTGCCAGCGTTTGGTGGCTTGCCAGTTGTGATTCACCCGCGAGCCCTAGCCGCGAAGCTTTGTTTTTCTTGCACACTCTTGAGCTTTTCTTCACATTTTCTCACACACTACCCTTGCAATTTTCCTACTTAATACAGGGTTACTAAGTGCTAAATTACAAGCAAATTGGTCACGGAATAAAGTCAATTAGATGGTTGATTAAATTCAACCTTACAGAAGGCAACTTCACGGAGTGGGTTTGATTTTTGAGTTCTACGTGTATAAAAATTTCCCCATTAGCGTTCCACAGCATCAAAATTGAGTGCATGAGACTCAATTTTGTTCGTTGAAATCGAGTTTAACAAACTTGAGATGTTAGTTTGCTAAAATGTTTCAAAAACATGCTAACTAACAAAATAGTTTAGCTTTTAGTGTTATTTTCAACAAAAAAAAAAAAAAAATTCTTTTTTTGGCCCCTGCTTAAACGTTTTGTTTACTGTGCCTAGTTAGATCTTATTCTTTATTTTTCTATTAATTTGAGTTTTAAAACTTCAGTAGTCTGTTGATGAAGTAAATGCCTGCAATGGTGGTGGAGTGTGGCATGTGAAGTAATCTGTAAGTGAATGTAGGGGGATAATGAATGGTTGGGATCAGTTATGCTTTAATGTTATATTGAATTTACCTTTGGAATCTTGAAGGGTCTAGACTCTAAAATTGTGGGAAGTGGACCCCACAACGTGTAGCTATGACTGTTTTTCATTTTCATTTTACTTTCTTTGGAGTTCGGAACTTGGAATATGAGACGTGAGATGGACTTGTTTATATTGTTCTTTAGCAAGGTCTTGGGCCAAAGTAGAACTACTGATTTGCCTCAAACGTGGCTTATGGTTCTTCTTTTTTCCTCTCCAAATTACCTTTTTAAGAGCCCAATTCCCTAACAGTCCAAACAAAATAATGTTTACAACTTAAATTAAGGTTTTGATTAATAAAATAATCTTCTTCAACAAGATAAAAAGAAGAAAGAAAGGAAATTAAGGTATATTTAGTTTGGTTCTGTTGAAATACACACACATATTAGCAATAATCTTGTGATAGTACACTGGTACACTCTAGTACCAGAACTTTTCATTATGGTGGCCACCAATATGATATTTATAACATTGGTGTGTTGTAAACATTTAATAATAAATTTCTTGATTTTAAATGAATACTCTTGATGTATACTAGTAAAGAGACCATTTACCCCTTTAATACATAGCCAAAATTGAGAAATCATATGAACTATGCTGCAACAAGCCACACTTTACCATAAGTTACTAATTACAAAGCATAAAAAAACATTAATAAGTAGCTCATGGTGCCGACCTCACACTTATGGGGTATGATTTATAATTTTTATCATCCATAGGTATTTCATATTATGTAGTAGGACATGTGAATGTATATTCATTGCACTTAACAGGGTACCAAGGAAAGAACGTATTTTCATCAAATTGTAGGTAATGAAATATTTTTCATTTCTACAAATTAGTTGCTTGAGGGCATTGCAGGAGGGAAATTTTGATGAATTTCGTAGAAAAATGAAAGATTCAAAGCAGGTAATATTCATCAAAATTTCATATTCTTAAACCAGTAATTGGACTTTATGTAATCAACTTATGTTTCATTTGTTTTAGGAGCTTGTGTTATCTGTTTTTTGTGCAAGTGAAGAGAGCACTGAATACATCTACTCAACAATAATCTAATTCCAGGTACTTATTTTCCCTATAATACAATGCTCCTAACATAGAGGGCAATAGCCAGTAGTAGCGACCTTTTGGAAATTAAGTTCAAATTATAACTTGTGGTTCTCTCTGACATTGGTATGACTCTCTTTGGATATTTAGAATTGATTTTAGTCAATCCTGGTAGTTGCTGAACTTATAGTAAACCTAGGTAGTTATATTTAACAGATTTCCTTTCAATAAATGTTGATTTTGGTGGGTACCAACGCAAAGTCGAGTATGTATTTGAATGGTTTGAAATTCTATGAAATTTTAATACATAAATCACTCTTCTCTGATTTTATCAAAGCACACTCTTCTCTGTATTGTTGTCGTTTTTTTTACTCTGTTGATGATGTTGGTTCCTCTAATCGATCTTTTATTCCTAAACAATAGAAACTGCATTGCCTTTAATAGGTTGTTCAATTCCAGTTATGTTCTAATGTTTAATTTTGTGGCGACATACTACTTCAATCCATTCATAAATTGTAATAGTGACGTGTAAGATGGCTCCGAGGTCTTTGCGGAATAAGATTTGAGTCTGTTCTATGCTTATTCGCAATGATAGGGTGCTCCTAGATGCATATGAAAAACCTTCGTAAGGTATGATCAATAGTTATTTTTGTTTGTTTATTTTTTAACCCAAAATCCTTGAATTAATCCTTTTTCTGATATCTTGATCTTTGGTTATAGGGCTCCAGGTTTTCTCAAGCCGCCGTGGCTTTGCATGAGTTTAAGTTCCTATGTCTTGAAGCCACAGAACAATACTCATCCTTGTGTTGGCTTGGAAGGGTGGAGAGTTTCCAAAACTTTTCCTTATTTTTGGAACTTTAAACTTTGTTTTATTGTAAACTGTTAGAACTAGTATTAATTTATTTTTATCAACTCTCTATCATATTGAGTCTGACTTCACTAGTTTCTTGAATTGTTTTGACCAATTTCGTAGTTTGAAATACTGCGTTTTTGAATTTGTTTTGAATTGTTTATGAAATTTGTTATGCACTATTTGGGTGAAATGGATAATGTTGAAAAGCTTGAATCATGTTACATGGGAATATATGACACTGAATATGAATTACTTTGCATGAATTTTAATTAAGTGAGTTTAGCTTCCTTGGAGGACCTAACATATGTGGTTTTCGGGTGTTTCTACTAGTTTCCCTGTGGTTCACTCTATTTTCTAGACAAAATGTTGTAAATAGCATGCTTAGCCCAATTAATGAGGTACATTGAAATTAGCACAGTTAGTTACTTAAAATGTTTTTATTTTCCCCTTTTTTTTAATATATTATCTTCTGGGTGTTTGATGTCTTATTCTTAAATATATATATATATATATATATATTTATAGGTTCAGTCTTACAAACTCATACCTTTAGCGTACCAAATTGCATCAAGAATGGGTAGCTCAAAGGACCCTTCAGGGCCACATAATTTTTAGGTTTGAAACTGAGGTGATATTTTTATACTTTATAGAGTAGGGTGGTTTGTTTTTAACCAGGATTGTTGGACTAAGCAGTTTGCTTTGGTTTCACTGGTGAAGAAATGGCCATAGACCATCCATACCACACAATCTTTCAGGTATATAAGCTCTACCCCTTTCGCTGGTCTAAAACATGTTATATGGCTTATGGTTTTCATCAACGTCTTTTTTTTTTTTTTTTTTTTTTTTTTTTTTTCACTTCATTTTATGTTACTTTTCAAGGAAAGGTTCTCAAGTTTGTGGCTTATGCTGGTGTCTTTTGGATTTTCTTGTCCATTATTTGGCCTATATTTGACTTATGTTTATCGAGGTGGATGATTTTGTCTTTATACATTAGATGAATATCATTAGCATTTTCTTTCGGAGGGGAGGGGGGGTTGGGCAGAAAGAAGAGGATAGTGTATGTCTATTGTAGATTTATGAGGAAGGAAAGGGAGGAATTTTGAAGGAGAAACCCACCCATTTTGGTGTCCTATCCTTTCTGCCCATAATCGAGAAAATTGGGACAAGTTGGAATGGTGGGTGTATCCAAAAATACCGCTAAACCATAAAGAAAGAACGGTGGGTGTAACAAGGCTTCAAAGAAAGCCCCTATGCTTCCCTCTACTTTATCTTCTACACATGTAAAAAGGAGTGACAGACTCCTTTTGCATTAAATATCATTCTAAAAACTCCCAAGTAATTTTTAGGCAAAAGTATCAATCATAGCTCTTGCTAACCCGAGCTGAATTAAGCATGTTACGAGTAGTATATAAGCTAGGGGGAAATTAGTCATAATGTATTAGAAACATCATATAAATAATATAACTATTGTGCCTGGGTAATTTAATTTTTACCCTACACACTTCCCTATAATAACGTGGTATTAGAAACACAACACACCACCCACCACCCACTGTTGCCAATTCTTTCCACATCACTAGGGGTGGACATTGAGTCTACTCCATGTTATTCCTCTCCTTCCTCTATGAGTGTTAGTTCTCCTTCGTGTCTTCCTTGATTGCCTCCATTACCAGCATTGGTATTTCTTTGGCCAAGTGTTATGAGTGTTATATATGCTAGGCAAAATTAGTCATAATGATTGTAAACATTGTATAAACAAAATGTCTTGTGTTAGGGTAATTTAATTTTTACCCTATTCAATTCTTGAGAATAACAAAACACGAGGTACTTGTCAACTTAATGAGGCTGTGGTAGAGTTGCAAAACTTTTAAGTTTTTTGTGAGTTTGGGTTTTATTGACTTTTGTATGAGTCGGGATGTATTCTTGATATGGTCACGCATCAGATCTTTCTTCAAGCAATTGAGAATGCAATTTACTTTAATGGTTACATGGGGTGTTTTTCTATGTAGTGAGTTTCAGTTATGGTATATGTATCAACATGTTGTACACATTCACTTTCTTCATTTTTGGGCAAGGTGACATTCGTGACATTTTAAATCTCAGGCTAACTGGAATGTTTGTTTGCTTATAGTATTATGAATATGGCATACTCTTTAGTTTCCTAGTTGTTCTCATTTGTTATACATTATTTCTAATTTATTGAAGCGTGGATGTCAATGTTGATGCTGAAATCTGTTATGGTACTCATGAATGTGATCTTAAAGACTGGAACTTCAAATATTTTAGTTTACAATGCAGAAATAATCCTTCTGGGTTAGAATTCTAAAGTTGTGAGCATTTTCTATAGGTTAAGCCTTCTCCCTAGTCATGTAATAATCTTTCAAATTTGTGTGGTTGAGTTCCTCTTTTATTGCAAGAAAACTTTTTACATATCACAAAATTATAAAATCCTATTATATGTCGTGTAGTGTTCTAATTAATATTGTTATCCTCATACTTAAAACTTAAAACTGACTTTTGTTTTTGAGAAAATTTTGCAGTTTGACTGTAGTTGGCAAGTAATATGGAGTTGTCTCTTGCACGGGTAACCAATGTTCAGTTGCAGTTGTAAGTTCTGTTTATGGAATCTTCTTTTGTATTGTCAATATTGCTGTTGAATTTCTGTTTGTACAATCTTCTTTGGTAGTGTTGATCTTCTTTGATAGTCCTAGTATATTGAGGGTTCGAGTTCTTGTATATTTCTTCAACTTCTTTTTCTTTGAGGGCCTTAAATTTTCACCAAGCTTGACTCTTCTTTTTTGTTTGTTTGTGTACTTTTATTTTTGTATGTAAGTTATGCCTTACTGAATTATAGTTTTTTTTTTTTAATAAATGCCTTACTAAATTATAGTTATGATGATAGACAACCTTTCTCTATTTTGTTGATAGTATGAAATAAACACAGCCTAAAGATCTAATTGTTGGGAAATCTACTAACATAGCCTGCAAGTTTTTTCTAATTGTTTGTTTGAGCTGCCACTTTAATATTCATTTTAACTTCCATGCAGGTAGATGCTGCTTTGTTTCTCCTTGGAAACATAATTTCATATGTGAGTGCCAGAATGTGTATCCTCTTAGACTTAGACTGTGTTCTCACACTTTATTTGTATAATCCTTTTTTCTAAGCAATTAGGCTATGCATTCTATAATAGTCCATTTACAAAAATGTATATGCTTATATTCTAAAAGTGTTTTTATGTCATCTATTTTTCCTCCAAGATTTAATAAACACATATGTTATGCCTCAAGATGTGTGGGATCTTAGGTTATTTGAAAAATGCCGTTAGTGTAATTGCATTTTACTTTGATTACATGTCAGTGGAAACAAATTCCTTTTGATTCTCCATGCTTGCTTCTTTATGGTCTTTAAATAGAGGAACTAAGGAGAAAAAATTTGCATTACTTAGGACGTTAGTATGTTTTGTCAATTTTAACTTTTTTTTTTTTTTTTTAATTTCTATTCTCATTCATATACACTTTTGCAACATGTATTTGAGGGATTTGGGGTTGCTGGGGTAAAAGGATTTGTGGTTGGTAATGCTAGAGAAATAGGTTGATTAAGATTCAATTAGGGAGTACAAAGCTGGAACATTTTGGAGTTCAACAGTCAAAACAAGCGAGGAAAAGGAAGAAAAGGAAGAAAAGCAGAATTGGTTGGCTGTTAGAAACAACTCGATAATGCAGATATTGGTTTGTGGATTGTACAAGGGTTTTTATCCTATTCTTTTTAGGGTTCTCAGTGTGTGGAATTATGATCTAGTTGCAAGATTTCAAGTTGCTGGAAATTCAAGAGAAAGAAGTACTAAAAAAAAAAAAAAAAAAGATAAATCTAGACATTGCACATTTTTTTTTTTTTTGATAAGTGACATTGTTCCTAGTCTTTGCAGGGCATTACACCTACGGTCCTTGACATTGCTTAGGGAAGAATTGCATCAAACAAACCTCAACACCATTATAGCTGCTAATTTATCTTTTTTTAAACTATTAAAAACCACAGAAAAAAAAAAAGCCCAATAAAATAACTATGGGCTTGAAACTACAAGCCGTTCTAGAAAACCTTAAAGCTCCAAAAAGACCCTTGATTACTAAATGAAAATACAACTAAAATAAAACAAGACCAACCTTTTGCCACCTGCATCACTAGAGACTCGAAGTGCTGATCCATAAGAGAAGTAACAAAATCAAATAGAATTTTGCATTGTTAAAGCCCTATTATTGTTTTGGTCAATATTTATTGTCATGTGGCTGCAATCGTATATATTACCGTTACTAGATTCTTCTATGAATATGAATGTTATTTTGGTTAATAGAGATTGATATTTAAATTTTGAAAAAGTGATTCTCAATACTAACGTCTATTAATATTCTCTTCCAGTTCAAAGTTTGATGTTACATTGGTGGTTTCCTCAAAAGAAAAACTTGTTACAGCAAGGGAGGTCCTAGCTGCTTCACCTCAGCTAGGGAACTGTAATTATTACTCTAACACACATTGCTATTTATCGTGAGGAAGTAGAGTTGGAGGTATATGTAGTGCCTTTTCATTTATTTATTTATTTAGAGCATTGTTTTATTTGAGGCAAAGGACAACGAGTCCAATAAAAAGAAAAATCAAAGACAATAATTGGAATATGAACCAACCCCCACCCTTTAATATGCATATTTATTCATTATATATATATATATATATATGAATTTACCAATAAAAAAATGAATATGAAATAGTGGTGAAGATGTCCATTCTTGTAATAATGCCTAGCTTTCTTGAAAGTGTCATCAAAGTGGATAGATACATGGTAATTTCTCATGATAGATGAGTATGAATTCTGACCAAGGCCAATTCATTATTGTTAAACAATTCACCATTGGTAAATTGGTCAATCTCCAAAAAGCATCTAACAACCTGAATCTTCGATGCCAATATACACAAAATCTTTGTTTACTGGCATCGCTCATCTTGATGTTGAGGCAAAGAAGACAAGATCAAGAGTTGATTGATTTGTATCCCTTTGAGAAAAAGAATTAGATAATAAGTTTCAACACAGCTATTGAAGGGTATTCAAATTGCTGGTAGAAGATTAGATTACTTCCCAATGCATGTTCATATGTAAATACTTTGCATATTAGTAGTCTTTTTCTTTCTTATTGAGCTGTTTCTTTTCTACGATGTGGGGCATAAAAAATACCGAGGATGTTTAAAACTTGTTAAACCATGCAGCTGTCGAGAATGCGATAACAAGAAGCTGAAGAGCTTGATAGTTAGCCTAGCTATCGAGAGGTGTCTAGTAGCTGTCGAGATTGCTTAAAAACAGTTTTTCAAAGAAGAGAAAAACACAGATATGAATGCAATCAAGCATGCTACTCAACTAAAGATCCAAACAACATGCTAAGCTCTCAAAAACATCTCTTAACAATAAAAATGATGGGCATTTAGATCCCAAAACACACACACACACACACACACACACACACACACACACACACACACTAAACAAGTCTAACCAATTTTTATTTCAAAAACAAATTAAGACAGTTTAGTGGGCATACATTAACACAAGTATTTCTTGTCATGGCCAAATCACATTGTACCTATACATGTATCAAAAGTAGTAAAGAATATTGCGTGTTGTGTGTGAAAAACATCGCAAGATTGCATGAGTGTCAACATGTTATAACGAGTGTTAAGTATAAGTGATTACTTAATCTTACTCATCACAAACACGAGCCACAAAGCTCACTTGCTTAGTTGTGCATAAAGATGCTCATCTAAGATACAAGAGATACAAAATTTAGAAAACTTTGTTTCAATGGCCATCCAAGGTACATAAGTACCAATGTACACATATACACACTGTTTTTGAATTTTTGAATTATTTATTTATTTATTTTTATATGAAAAACAAAATAAAATGAAACTGAAAAGTAACCAAACAAAAACATGTTAAACAAGACAAAGCAATGCATAAAACTAGACTGACTCAAAACATAAAAGCAAAACACACAAGTAATGCAAAACCAAAAACAAGAAGGGGAGAGAGAGAATAAGCGACAGAATCACTTGGAGCCCTTTTCCTTCCACACCTTGAAAGAACCTTTTTGTTTAGAGCACCCTTGATCCGGCGGTGAGGGGGAAGAGTTAAAATCGTTCAAGTTCAAAAGGAACATGAGGGCTTTGAGAAGATCTCCAAGAGGAGCAAAAAAGGATGGAAGCTTATTCTGATCTCCCGATATGATCATGCTATTGCTCTTTTGAGTGGCTAACCACTTATAGCAATTAGGTCGAGTATGTCCAACTGCGCCACAGTGATGACAGAAATGTTGCTTTTTCTGCTTAGGCTTTTGAAAGTTTCCATTCTTAGCCCTAGGGTCCTTAATCTCTTTCTTATCAAGCTTAGGGGGTGCTCTTAAGATAGATTTACCCTAGTCTACGTTCTTACTAGCTAATTCATTCTTAACATTATTATTCTCTGTTTCAACATTATTAGCAGGAGGAGCAAAAACAGTAGTACTAATAGAAGTAATACTAGGAAAAGAGATATCATACCCTAAACTGGTTCGATCGGAAGCAGATTTCTGAAGACTGAGCATCTCATCGAGCTTAGCACTTGAAGTCCTTTCCAGCTGAGCTCTGACGTGGAATAGCTCTGCCTCAAGCTTCTTGGTCTTTTCAGCCAAGAAATTATTTTCAAATCTCAGTACTCCAATAGTCAGATTGGCTTAATCAAACTTTGTAGAGATTTCTTCTCGCTCAAGCTCCACATCACTAAGTTTCTTGGTGGCCAACCTATACAACTTCTCATGCTTTTCTGAGACCTTGTATAACTTTGCATAGGCTGTGTGAATGTCATCTTGTTCATCCATCTTCTCAAACTTAGATTCCACCAATTCCTCTTCTTTATCCACATCTTCAACAATCCCCTCAGTAGGATTTAAAGTGGCTATAAAGGCATTTAGGATTCCATCACCCTCATTATCATATTCATCCTTAGGCTCAATGTCACTCAACGTAGCAGCAAGTGCCTTGCTCTTCCCAATGGTCTTGAGATATGTAGGGCACTCTTGTTTCATATGACCGAAACCTTGACACCCAAAGCACTTTGGTCCTAAGGGAACAATGTACTGACTACCATCCCTAGCATCCTTCTTCCTTTTGTCTTGGCTTTTAAACTGAAAAGAACTCAACTGTCTATGGTCCTTGTCGAAGCCTTTTGCATTGGCATTTTTCATAAACTTCTTGAATTACCTGGTGATGTAAGACTTCATCTTAGAGTCTTCATCATCAGAAGACTCATCAGTATCACTGCTCTTGGCCTTCAATGCCATGCTCTTGCTCTTGCTCTTGCTCGATTTCCTGATCCTTGTCAAACCCAACTCATAGGTCTGTAGATTTCCAACTAGCTCAGTCAAAGGAATTTTGTTGATGTCCTCTGATTCCTCAATGGTAGTGATCTTGGCATGGAATCTCTTGAGTAGAGATCTGAGCACCTTTCTTACAATCTTAGGTTCAGGAATGGTTTCCCCAAGATTAAAGGCAGAATTCACTATGTTTTTGAGCTTAGCATAGAACTCATTAAACGATTCATCCTCCTCCATCTTGATCTCTTCAAAGTTTGTAGTGAGCCTCTAAAGTTTTGAATCATTGACAGCCTTGGTTCCTTCATAGGTTTTCTAGAGAATGGTCTGCACTTCCTTAGCAATTTCAGTAGAGGATATCTTCTTGAACTTCTCATTCATAATTGCACTAAATAGAGCATTCAATGCCCTACTGTTAAAGTTTGCCGCCTTGATCTTAGCATCATCCTAATCGGCCGGCTTCTGTTGGCTTAGTCCAGCCAATCTTTACTGCTTGCCACACCTTCTCATCTAAAGGCTGCAAAAAAGCTCTAATGCGTATTTTCTAATATGCATAGTTAGTGCCATAAAATAAAGGAGGTATAATAAGAGATTGTCCTCTATCCATGACAAACAGGGGTTAATGGATCACACAGCAAAGATTAACCCTAATCAGAGTGTGCCTACTCTGATACCACTTGATAGGCCAAGAATGTATTGACTCCTTGTGATGAATTAATTGATTAATTAGCCAAATTTAATCAAATTAACATGCAAGATGTATGGTAGTACAAACAAATCATCAATTAAACTAAGTATACAGCAGAAAATAAATTGACACAGTGATTTATTTACGAATAAGGAAAACCTACACGGCAAAAACCCCATTGGGTGATTTTAAGGTCACCACTCTCGAGAATCCATTATTATCAAAATAAGTAGTTACAAGTAAAGGAATCTCAGTACCTTAAACCAACCTACAATTGAACCCCTACCCCAATACCCAATTGGACTTGTTTTATAGTGACAATCTCTCCTTTTCAATGAACGGCTCCCAGTACGTGACTAACTAATTGCGCGAATCCCAGTATGCCACTTGATCACCAACTTGAGAAAGATGTTGGCTGAAAAGTTCTTCTGTTCATCACACGATGAAGATCATGAAGTTGCTTGGTCGCAAAACCCTAGAGTGTACAAACATAACAGCTTCTTCAAGAGAAAGAAGAACTAGGGCAAATTAGGATTCCGGTCACGCATTGCATGAACAAAACTTTGCTCTACACTTGTGCAACTGTGCGTAACCTTTTACGGCCCTTAAAATAATCCCTATATATGTTAAGGGTTGTGAGAAAAGAAAGCCCAAACATACATTCACAGATTGGATGAAAACAGGTTTGAAAAACTGAGTTTCATAAACCTCGATAGATAGCAATCTATTGAGCTAGCTGTCGAGCCATAGGCTTTAGCAGTTTTTAAACCTCAATAGATGCTAGTTGTCGAGCTTTAAAATCTAGCACTTCATCACTTGATTCTTGGATAGACTAGCATGGCTTTAACACTTGAACTTGAAACATTATTTCTTGAAGTATTAAACACATCCTAGATCTATCCAATTACAAGCAAAGTGCATTTTGTCAAAGGATTAGCCAATTACATAAAACATTGACATATGTTCCTAATGTTTCACTTGTTAGGAACATATGTCATTTTTTGATGTAATTGGCTAATCCTTTGATAAAACGCACTTTACTTGTGATTGGATAGTTCTAGGTGTTTTTAATACTTCAAGAAATAAGGTTTCAAGATCAAATATTAAAGTCATCAAGTCCATCCAAGAAACAAGCTGAAGAAGTGCATGTTCATTAAAGCTCAATAGCTAGCTCGACAGCTAGTATGTGTTGAGGATTAGAAAGTTGCTCAAGCCCGTGTGCTTGACACCTACTCGACAGCTGCTCGACACCTCCCATCTGTCGAGGTTTAAGAAAAACAAATTTCTCTGTTCTGTTTTCTTGGGATCTATGTTTATGTGTTTAGGCTTTTTTTCTCCTAACCCTAGACATATAAAAGGATTGTTTTAAGACTGTCAAAGAGTTCACAAGTTGCATAAGCATTGAGCAAACTCCGTTCAAGCAAATTGTGACCATAGACAGAGTTTCGCCCTAGTTCATCTCTTCTAAAGAAGTTGCTGTGTATGTGCACCTTTGGGTTTTGTGACCAAGCATCTTCTTGATCTTCATCGTGTGGATGAACTGAAGAACTTTGCAGCCAACCATCTTCTCTAGTTGGTGATTGAAGTCGCGTACTGGGATCCGCGTAGTTGGTTAGTCACGTACTTGGGAGCCATGCATCAAAAGGGGAACTGTTACTACAGAACAAGTTCAATTGGGTATTGGGGTAAAGGTTCAACTGTAGGTTGGTAGAAGGTACTGGGATTCCTTTACTTGTAACCGCTTGTTGTGATAATAGTGAAGTTTCAAGAGTGGTGACCTGAAAATCACCCGGTGGGATTTTTGCCATTAGGTTTTCTCCATTTGTAAACAAATCATCGTGTTATTTATTTTCTGCTGCATAATTAGTTTATTGGTGATTTGTTTGTACTAACACGCGTTTGCATGTTAACTAATTTAATTAATAAACTTGGCTAAATTAATTGGTTAATTAATCACAGGGGTCAATACGTTTTTGGCCTATCAAGTGGTATCAAAGCAGGCACACTCTGATTAGGTTAATCTCTGTTGTGTTGATCCATTGACCCCTGTTTGTCATGGACAGAGGGCAGTCATTAATTATACCTCCTTTATTTGATGGCACTAACTATGCATACTGGAAAGTACGCATGAGAGCTTTTTTGCAGTCTTTAGATGAGAAGGTGTGGCAAGCTGTAGAGATTGGCTGGATCAAGCCAAAGGAAGCGCCGGCCGATTAGGATGAAGCCAAGATTAAGGCAGCAAACTTCAACAGCAGGGCATTGAACGCGTTATTCAGTGCGGTCACCAATGAGGAGTTCAAGAAGATATCCTCTACTGAAACTGCTAAGGAGGCATGGACCATCCTCCAGACAACCTATAAGGGAACAAAGGCTGTCAAGGATTCAAAGCTTCGAAAGCTCACTACTAGCTTTGAAGAGATAAAGATGGAGGAGGATGAGTCATTTGATAAGTTCTATGCCAAGCTCAAAGACATAGTGAACTCAGCCTTCAATCTTAGGGAAACCATTCCTGAACCCAAGATTGTGAGGAAAGTGCTTAGATCTCTACCTGAGAGATTCCATGCTAAGATTACAGAGATAGAGGAATCAAAGGATATTGACAAGATTCCTTTAACTAAGCTGGTTGGAAATTTGCAGACCTATGAGCTATGGTTAACCAGAATTGGCAAGTCGGGTAAAGGAAAGAGTTTGGCACTGAAGCCTAAGAGCAGTGATACGGATAAGTCTTCCGACAATGAAGATTCTAAGATGAAGTCCTACATTACTAGGCAGTTCAAGAAGTTTATGAAGAATGTCAATGCAAAGGGCTTTGACAATGACCGTAGGCAATCTAGTTCTTCTCAGTTCAAGAGCCAAGACAAAGGGAAGAAGGATGCAAAGGATGGCGGTCAGTACTCTGTTCCCGCAGGACCTAAGTGCATTAGGTGTCATGGTTTCAGACATATGAAACAGGAGTTTCCTATATATCTCAAGAGCATTGGGAAGAGCAAGGCACTTACTGCAACCTTAAGTGACACTAAGCCTAAAGATGATTCCGACAGTGAGGATGACAGAATCTTGAATGCCTTCACTGCCACAGTCAATCCTACTGAAGGGATTGTTGATGAAGTGGAAGAAGAAGAAGAATTGGTGGATTCTAAGTGTGAGAAGATGGATGATCAAGATGATATTCATTCAGCCTATGAGAAACTATACAAGCTGTCTGAGAAACACGAGAAACTCTATAGGTTTACCACCAAGAAACTCAGTGATGTGGAACTTGACCGTGAAGAGTAGTCCACAAAGTTCGATGAGGCTAATCAGACTATTGAAGCACTGAGGTTTGAGAACAATTTCTTTGCTGAGAAGACTAAGAAGCTTGAAGCAAAGTTGTTTCAAGTTAGAGCACAATTGGAGAGGACTTCAAGTGCAAAACTTGATGAGATGCTCAATATTCATAAATCTGCTTCAGATTGAACAGGTTTAGGGTATGGTTTTTCTCCCTTTAATATTGCTTCTACTAGTAATACTATCTTTGTTCCTCCTGCTAATAATACTGAAATTGAAAACAATAATGTTAAAACTGAATTAGCTAGTAAAAACTTAGACAAAGGTAAATCTATCTTAGGAGCACCCCCTAAGCAAGATAAGAAAGATGTTAAAAACCCTAAGGCTAAGAAGGTAACTCTCAAAAGCCTAAACAGAAGAAGCAGCATCTCTGTCATCATTGTGATGTTGCTGGTCATACTCGACCAAATTGCTATAAGTGGTTAGCCACTCAACAGAGCAATGGCATGATAGCATCTAGAAGCCAAAATCAACTTCAATTCTCTCTTGCTCCTCTTGGAGATCTTTTGAAAGCCCTCATGTTCCTTTCGAACTTGAACGGTTTCAATTCTTCCCCCTCACTGCCAGTTCAAGAGTTTAATCAACAGAAAGGTTCTTCCAAGGTGTGGAAAGGAAAGGATTCCAAGTGATTCTATCACTTTCTTCTCTCTCTTCTTGTTTTTGTTTGTTGCATTACTTGTGTGTTTTGCTTCTATTTTGAGTCAGTCTAGTTTTATACTTTGCTTTGCTTAACATGTTTTTGTGTGTTTATTTTCAGTTTTTATTATTTTTGTTTTTCAAATAAAAATAAAAATAAATTGAAAAATCAGAAAAATACAAAAACAGTGTGTGTTTTGTGTATATTGGTACTTGTGTACCTTGGATGGCCATTGAAACAAAGTTCTCTAAACTTTATATCTCTTGTAGCTTAGATGAGCATCTCTATGCATAACTAAGCAAGTGAGCTTTGTGGCTCGTGTTTGTGATGAGTAAGGTTAAGTGATTTCTTCTACTTAACACTCATATCACTCTTTTTGACAGATAGGACTAGAAAATCCTAAGAGAAAGGCATAAATAACCATTTCATCACTGTTGCTCGCCAATCATGAATGACAACTGTATGATTCGGCATAGCAAAAGTGTGATGTCTGACATTTGTGTGCTTCGGCATAGCAAAATTGGAATGTCAAATATCATTGGGTATTTCTTTTCAATCTCTTATATGTTCATGCATGATATGCTTAAAAAGAAAATATGCAAAGAAAAATAAAAAGCAAAAAATTAAAAAAAAAAAGTTTTAAATATGATTGCAAGCGTGTATTCTAGGAGATGTGAGAGTTTTAGGATGTACCTCAAAGGTGATAGTTCCCATCAAACAGTTATGATTGTGTGTGAGTTAAAGTGATTCTCTTATATCTCAAATCATCATAACATGTATAAACTTATGCAATCTTGCGATGTTTTTCACACACAACACGCAATATTCTTTGCTACTCTTGATACATGTGCAGGTACAATGTGATTTGGCCATCACTAGTTTTACATGTGTTAATGTATGCTCACTAAACTGTCTTGACTTGTTTTTGAAATATAAAATTAGTTAGACTTGTTTAGTGTGTGTGTGTGTGTGTGTTTTTGGGATCCATGTGCTTAAAATTTTGTTGGGAGCTGATTTTGAGAGGTTAATATGTTGATTGGATAATTGGTTGAGTTGCATGTTGGATTGCATTCATGTCTGTGTTTTTCACTTTTCGAAAAATTGTTTTTAAAAGCAAGCTCGACACCTCCTCGACACATCCTCGATATCTGGCTATTTGTCGAGCTTCTCAAGCTTTTTCTTATCGCAATCTCAACACCTCCTCGACACCTGGTGGATCGATCGACAAAGTTCCTACTGTTAGGGTTTGTGCCCTAAAATCCAATTTATTGGCATGTCATAAATAATTAAATTGTTTATTCATATGAGACTATTTATGAACTAATGGGACATTATCTTAGTCCATGAGATGCATAGTATGTGATTTATGTGAAAAGTCACAGAAAGATATAAATCACAAGTTCTTTGTAAACTCAGAATGTTAGTTCGTAGTCGGTGATGAAATTGGGCATTTCATCTGCGAAGACTATAACATATCAACTACGATGATTTGTCTTGATCATGGAAGTAGAGACTTCTAGTTGGTATGTTGATATGTTTTAAGAGTTAAGACATATTGAACTGGACCGCTGTGAGATTTATTATTCTCCAAATGACTGTCAATTGAATAATAAATCTCACGACTTCTATTTACATCAACTCTAAATCCTGAGAGAATAATGGACCTGATCATGAGATGTAGGTTGCTTTGATATATCAGGAGTGAGATCTAAAGTTATGGTCAAAACCTCAGTATGTTGGGCAACCACATTTAGTGTTGATGGAACATATATTCTCAAGATGGAATTCATAATCTCTTAACGGAGATATAAAATATTCCCTTGAGATAAGTTTAATGGGTTTGGTTATTCAGAGTGTTGGGCCCAACCACTTTAGTAAGGAGTTACTAAAGTATATATTTATGGAATTGGATTTCATAAATATATGAATAACATAAAGGATTAAACCGGGTACTCAAGGATTAAGATGTAGTAATTTTCAAAGTGGCAGTCTATATTTATGACTTTGTATTACTACGAATATTTTAATGAAGGGGTTGAATGTACAATAAAGTCTTGGGAAATAATTTATTGATAAGGCATAGAGTGCAACTATATTTATATAGTGGTATTAAATATAGTTAATGGTAACTTTGGACTTGTCAAGAGTTGACGGAAAAGCCCAAGGCCCATTGGAGCTAGTGTCTTATTGGTCCATTTTGGTCCCACTCCAAGCCACACACTTAAGCCCAATTGGAAAGGCCCAAAAGGCCAGCCCAATTAGATAATTGGTTAGATACAAAAGGGAAAAACGTTCAGAATATTTTATGAGAGTAACATCATTGTGAAATGAAAAATATGTGAGTTTTTTTGTCACTCTCTAATCACCCTTTTGTTACCAATTGAGAGACCACACATCTTGGGCATCAAGTGGAATTGGAGTGAAGATTAAAAGTCTTCCCAAGAACGTTTGATCTTCAAGGTTTTGAATTTCACCACACCAAGGTACGCATCTTTTTCTTTATTCTAGAATTCATGGTTACATGTTTATCATTCATGATTGAAGTAGATCCGTATATTGTTGCTTCCGCTGCGTGTGTTTTTTGTATGAGATACAAAAACCAGATTTTTCCCAACACCTACCTCCTCAATAGCTTCTCGATAGCTAGGTCAATCGATCGAGCTTCTGTTCTTCATCTGGTGTTTTGTTCCTCTACACTTGGCTTGACACCTCTCAACACCTTCATCTGTCGAGATTTACTGAGGATCTATTTAAGCTTCCTCGTGCAATCCGAAATTCATTTCTCTCGATCTCTCTCGATAGCTCTCTCTTTTCTCTCCCAAACAATCTCATATCACTCCAATCTTGATCCTCAAGGTTTCCATCAAGCTTCTTCAATATTTTCTTCACTTGGTAAGCTTCTAATCTCTCATTCTTCATGCATTTCATGTTTTGAAACCTAGGATTTGGGGTTTTTGAAAAATTTTGGGGTTTTTCAAAATTGATGAGTTATTGTTGAAATCTTGGGTTAGGTTATGCTAATGTGATCTTAAAGCTTCATGCATTGCATCACATATGCATTATAATAGTATTATCATGCATTTAGATGTGTGCAAAATGTTTGTGTGCTGGTAGGATTGGATTGGGCTGAGCCCATGATGTATTTTCTTTTGCATGTCACATGTTCATGCATTACCCATGCATACATACTCTCTTTTCAATTTATCTTGATGTATTTGAATTGTTTGGGGCTTTTCTGATTGTCTCTTTCTCTCCCTCTCTATTTGTATACGTTAGTTGTGTCTATGACACCTAAGCGTAAATTTTCTCTTTCTCAGAACCCTCTTCGTTCCGGGGCATCATCTTCTGATCCTACTCCTTCTAACATTCAGTTCCGTGATGAGGATGCTTGAAAGGCTTTCTCGAAGAACTTTTCTAGACGAGGTGTTCATTCGGAACACCAAGTCATTTTGGCAGACTTCACCGACATTGACCTTCCTACTGTCATTCACAGTCGGTGATGGGAGTCATTGTGTGACGTCCCAGTCACATGTCCTCTCGTGCTTATCCAGGAGTTCTACTCCAACATGCACGGGATTGATCGTTCAGTACCTCTTTTCTTCACTCACGTTCGAGGTACGTGCATTCCTATCACACCGCAGCTTGTTGCGGATGTGCTTCGGGTTCCTAGGGTAGAGTATCGTAACTATACTAGTTATGAGCGCCTGAGGACTATGTCCAAGGATGAGTTCATATCTGCTTTTTGTGAGCGCCCTTCTGAGTGGGGTGAGCGTCAGTTTACATCATGTCGACCTTTTGCTAAAGGTCCTAGATTCTTAAACATGGTGATGACCTTTGTACTCCATCCTCTCTCTCATTATAACTCCATCACAGAGCCACGTGCTCGGTTTTTGTTATCCCTCCTTCATTTGGATGCGGCGACCCATGATAAGCTCATCTTTCCTTCTGCTATCACGAGGATCTTACGCCATTTTTCTGTTCTTTTTCCTGTGTCCGACCATTTCACTTTCATATGTGCTACAGACATCGCTATTGTAAAACGTAGTAAGGCGCACTTTAGGTCATGACAGCTGGATTCCACTCCTCCCTCCCATTCAGCTCCATCTTGATTTGCTCCATCTACATCCGCTCCCTCTTCTTCCATGGGCGATGTATCACTTGGAGACATCATGGCGCAGCTGCAGCGCATGGATGCTCGCCTTGGTACACTCTTCACTGAGCTGTATCAGGTGAACATTCGTGTTGGTCGTATTGCACGACGGCAGGCGGCTATGGGTGGCTATGCTTCTGAGGCTTCTCCTACACCACCTCCTCTAGTGGGTTCTAATTCTAATGATGATGATAGTGGTGATGACGATGATACTTTGGATGATGATGATGGAAATGCTAGCTCTACCGATGAGATGTCTACTTGACACTCTTACCCTTTGTCACTCGTGGCAAAAAGGGGGAGTAGTTTTGATGGGATATGAGAGTAGTCATTCTTAGGGGGAGAGTTAGTATAGGACATTTTTGTATGATATAAGGGATGTAGTGAGGATTACATGTATCTTTTCTTTTCTTTCTTTTATAGATACATTGTTCTTGTACATTGGGTCTTGTGACCATTTTTTGACATACATTGTACTTATATTCTTCATATGTGGATGTATGTTGTCTTTCACCTACCTCTTACATGTGTTGTTTCTTTTCTTTCTTTATACACATTCTTCTTATATTTGTATGCAACCTATTATTTCTGTTTCACACAAAGATGCTTTGATGAGTTTTGTTTAATGTGTTTCAGAAATACAGGTTGTCAAAGTCTACTTGCCATGAACTCTCTTCTTGCAAAGTTTTTCAAGAGTTTGTGTTAGGATAGATTTTATTATATTCAACAAGTGAGTATGAGTTGAGTGATTTATGACTTCTCTCATATGTTCATTTGTTGTTGTGGTTTTGTCACGGATTGCCAAAAGGGGAGATTATTAGGATATATGTGTTTCATTTGTTAGGAACATATGTCATTCTTTGATGTAATTGGCTAATCCTTTGACAAAACACACTTTACTTGTAATTGGGTAGTTCTAGGTGTTTTTAATACTTCAAGAAATAAGGTTTCAAGATCAAGTATTGAAGTCATTAAGTCTGTCCAAGAAACAAGCTGAAGAAGTGCATGTTCATTAAAGCTCGACAGCTAGTATGTGTTGAGGTTTACAAAACTGCTCAAGCAAGTGTGCTCGACACCTGTTCGACAGCTACTCGACACCTCCCATCTGTCGAGGTTTAAGAAAAACAGATTTCTCTGTTTTGTTTTCTTGGGATCCGTGTTTATGTGTTTGGGCTTTCTTTTCTCCTATCCCTAAACATATAAAAGGATTGTTTTAAGGGTTGTCAAAGAGTTCACAAGTTGCACAAGCATTAAGCAATCTCTGTTCAAGCAAATTGTGACCGAAGACAAAGTTTCGCCCTAATTCATCTCTTCTGAAGAAGTTGCTTTGTATGTGCACCTTTGGGTTTTGTGACCAAGCATCTTCTTGATCTTCATCATGTGGATGAACTGAAGAACTGTGCAGCCAACCATTTTCTCTAGTTGGTGATTGAAGTCGCGTATTGGGATTCGTACAATTGGTTATTCACGTACTTGGGAGCCGTGCATTAAAAGGGGAACTATCACTACAGAACAAGTCCAATTGGTTATTGGAGTAAGGGTTCAACTGTAGGTTGGTAGAAGGTACTGAGATTCCTTTACTTGTAACCGCTTGTTGTGATAATAGTAGAGTTTCGAGAGTGATGACCTGAAAATCACCCGGTGGAGTTTTTGCCGTTAGGTTTTTCCCATTTGTAAACAAATCATCGTGTTATTTATTTTTTGCTGTATAATTAGTTTATTGGTGATTTGTTTGTGCTACCACGCGTTTGCATGTTAATTAACTTAATTAATAAACTTGGCTAAATTAATTGGTTAATTAATCACAAGGGGTCAATACGTTTTTGGCCTATCACCTAACATTGAATCACATATGTCCTAACAATGAATATAATTTTCTTCTCTTGATAGTGTCTCAAATTTCATGAAACGGGTTGAACTTTTTAAAGCATCTATGAGAACATTCATCTCAGTGGACTAAATTTCTTGAAAGTTGAAGTACTTCTCTGATATTCTTGAATTTCTTGTGTTCTTTGGCAGCATTTGGAGGAACTAATGGGATCAATTCTCTTTTGTTGGGTGTATAAACTTAGTTGCACTTATGGAGGTAATGTGCTCATTTTGTCCACTAAGAATTTGTCTTAGTGTGTGTGAACAACCCTCATTGTTAATATAGTTTTCTCCAACATGGGTAGGGAAACTTCTATCATATATGTCATAGGTTGCACCTCTCCAACATAGGTAGGGAAACTTCTATCATATATGTCATAGGTTGCACCTCAGTTTATTGAGGAAAAAGTTTGTAGAGATAGGGAGATGAAATTTTAAGACTCGAAATACATTGCAAAAATTAAATTATAAGTTTGTACTTAGATTTGTGATTAATTTTTGGGGGTTTATTATTATAAATTTTTACTTTTAGGACTTTCCCCCTTTATCTTCTTAAACCAGACAAAGGGAAGAACATCTGGGATTGACACTTTTTTACATGCATCCTATAAATTTCTAGGGGCCAATATTTGTCTACCGTTTAATGTATCAATTGAGGAATCATATAAGGATGGCATCTGCTCCCTTAGAAGGAAACATTAAATTGTTTCTCACTTCATATGCTTTAAATAAAGTTGTGATATTCCTCTCATTGTTTTTACATGACATTCTCCCATACAAAGTAGGGTGACATCAGTTTCAAGTGTTTCAAAAAGCTGTCCTTTTGTTGAATTGGAAATGATTCAGGGTCACATAATTCAACCCCGTAATCAAATTGTTTTTGTTCCATAAGGCATGGGTACTATGATAATTCAAAGGTATTGATATATATGCTTGATGGGAAACTTGAATATTATGTTTTATGTATGCATTTTATACCATATTTCTAGGAAACAAATTCTTTACAGGTTTATTCTTCAAGTCTTGTACAGGATGCTTCTATTTTTATGCTAACCAATGTGTATGATCTTCTGTTTCAGAAATAGAAATGGCGACATCTTTGTGGGATATGGTATTATTTACATGCTCACAAACTTATAAATTGGTTTTTTTTTTTTTTTTTTTAGTCCAAAATTTGTTTTTATATTATGCTGTAATATTTGGCTTGTAGCATCAAGAAAATTGGATTTTGTTATTTATCAAAATGAAAATTTAGATTTAATTGGGATTAAGTCTTTGTTTGACTAAGATCATTAAATGTGACAGTTTTCTTTCTCCATTGTTCTTTTTCTAACGTGTTTTATTTGTTCCCAGGTTTATTGGCGTTGCGTTGATTTTCTTCTTGTTTCTAAATCAGCAGTTGTGAATGTTGAAGTTTCCTTCTTGTTTTTGTGTTTTTAATTTTTCTGCCCCAATCCATTTACTTCTTTATCATTTATTTGAAAGTTTATGTGACATGGATTGTTTACTTTCTAGATCTGCAGTTCTTATTTTACTTCTATGATGTATGTTGAGTATTGGTGTGAAGCGAATTTCCACAGCCTCATAATGGAGAGTCCAGATTTCTCCCATAATGAAATGGTAAGTCTCACAAAGATACTGTGTGTCATACCCATTTTGGATATAGAGGGTTTTTTCCCCCTGTTATTCCAGATCATGTTTATGGTCTAATTTGTTGTAGAAAAATAGACGGCCACTAAGGATCCATGTAATCTTCAAGTACATTTGAATTGTTCTTATTTCTCTTTTGGTCCTCTGCATATTTGAAGATTCTCATAAATCCTTTTTTTTTTTTTTTTTTTGGGTCTTCTTGATCACAAGTTACCACTTCATGTTGAAATACTAGTCTCAGCAGCCACTCAAATCAATGAACCTGACAGCTTGTATGGGATCATCCAGTCACACAAGGTTAGTCTATATTATTTACCTTTCTGAATGTCCTTACAAGACCATTATCAGTATCTTTTGTGCCCTAGTGCTGATTGTGTGTAGTGCTACGTGGAGTACTGTGCTTAGGGAGATTTGTTGTGTACCACTGTGCCCCCACCCCTAAGAAACAAAACCATCACCAGAAAACCCAAAAAAGTTAGGGGGGGGGGGGGGGGTGCTGTGTGTGGAGGACAGAGAACAAAAAAAAGAGGAGGAGAAAATGGGAGAAATGGTCAAATAGTTAAACCCTTTATTGTCCCTGATATGGAAATAAATGGCAAATGGTGCAAATCAGTAATTTTTTTGGCCCCTGCTTAGACGTTTTGTTTACTCTGCCTAGTTAGATCTTATTCTCAATTTTTCTGTTGATTTGAGTTTTGAAACTTTAGTAGTACGTTGATGAAGTAAATGACGACAATGATAGTGGAGTGTGGCATGTGAAGTAATCTGTAAGTGAATGTGGGGGGTTAATGAATGGGTGGGATCAATTATGCCTTCATGGTATATTGAATTTACCTTTGAAATCTTGAAGGGTCTAGACTTTAAAATTGTGGGAAGTGGACCATGATGTGTAGCTATGTCTATTTTTCATTTTAATTTTGCTTTATTTGGAGTTTCGACCTTGCAATGTGAGTCATGTGATGGACTTGTTATATTGTTCTTTAGCAAGGTCTTGGGCAAAAGTAGAACTACTAGTCCAACTCAAACATGGCTTTTGGTTTGTTTTTTGGCTCTCCAAATTACCTTTTTAAGAGCCCAATTCCCAAACGGTACAAACAAAATAATATTTAGAACTTAAATTAAGGTTTTGATTAATAAAATAATGTTATTCAATAGATAAAAAGAAGAAAGAAAGGAAATTAAGGTATATTTAGTTTGGTTTTGTATTTGTAGAAATACAAACACATGTTTGCAATAATCTTGAGACAATACACTGGTACACACCAGTACTAGAACATTTTGTTCTGGTGCCTAACTTGAAAGAGCCACCAATATGGTTTTTATAACATTGGTGTAATGTAAACATTTCAATAATAAATTTCTTGATTTGAAATGAATACTCTTGATATATACCAGTAAAGAGACCGTTTACCCCTTTAATACATAGACAGAATTGAGAACTGCAACAAGTCACACTTTACCATAAGTTACTAATTACAACGCATAAATAAACATTAATAAGTAGCTCATGGTGCCGACCTCACACTTAAGGGGTATGCTTTTTAATTTTTATCATCCATAGATATTTCATATTATATAGGAGTAGGACATGCAAATGTATATTCAGTGCAGTGCACTTAACTTGTGTACCAAGAAAACAACATATTTTCATCAAACTGTAGCGAATGAAATATTTTTCATTTCTACAAATTAGTTGCTTGAGGGCATTGCAGGAGGGAGATTGTGATGAATTTCGTAGAAAACTGAAAGATTCAAAGCAAGTAGTATTCATCAAAATTTCATATTCTTAAACCAGTAATTGGACTTTATTTAATCAACTTATGTTTCATTTGTTTTAGGAGCTTCTGTTGTCTGTTTTCCGTGCAAGTGAAGAGAGCACTGAATACATCTACTCAACAATAATCAAACTCCAGGTACTTATTATACCTGTAATACAATGCTCCTAACATAGAGGGCAATAGCAATTAGTAGCGACCTTTTGGAAGTCAAGTCCAAATTATAACTTATGGTTCTTTCTGGCATTGGTATAATTCTCTTCGGGTAATTAGAAATGATTTTAGTCAATCCTGGTAGTAGCTGAACTTCTAGAAAATCTAGGTAGTTATATTTAACAGATTTCTTTTCAATAAATGTTGATTTTGGTGGGCACCAACGCAAAGTCGAGTATGTATTTGAATGGTTTGAAATTCTCTAAAATTTTAATACCTAAATCACTGTGCTGGTCTGTGGTTCTTTTTTTCTTTTTTTTGTGCTAATAATGAATATAATATATATATATATATATATATGTTTTCTTTATGTAGTGTTTGTTTCAAATTTCTGCTATGTCAAAGTCCCCTGTGCAGATTTTTTATCATCTTGGCATGGCTTTGGATTTACGTTGGACAGCATCTTCATGTGGGAGAATAAGATTCGTTCCAGAGAAGCAGAAAGTATTTTCTGAACCTGTAATTCCAAGCACAAACCAGATTCTATCCAGAGAAGCAGAAAGTATTTTCTGAATATGTAATTCCAACCACAAACCAGGTATTTTGTTATCAACCTTGCTTTTGTGATTTATGAGATGCAATCGTCTGTCTTTGATTCTATAAAACCACACCCTTCTTCTGTTTTGTTTTTTTTTTAATCTGTTGATGATGTTGGATCCTCTGATAGATCTTTTATTTGTAAACAATAGAAACTGCATTGCCTTTAATAGGTTGTTCAATTCCAGTTATGTTCTAATGTTAAATTTTGCGGCAACATACTTCCTCAATCCATTCATAAATTGTAATAGTGACATGTCAGATAGCTCTGAGGACTTTGCGGAATAAGATTTGAGGCTGTTCTATGCTTATCAACAATGATGGGGTGCTCCTAGATGCTTATGAAAAACCTTCGTAAGGTATGATAAATGGTTTATTTTTTTTATTTTTTATTTTTAAATCCAGAAACCTTGACTTAATCCTGTTTCTGATATCTTGTTCTTTGGTTATAGGGCTCCAGGTTTTCTCAAGCTTCTGTAGCTTGGCATGAGTTTAAGTTCCTATGTCCTGAAGCCACAGAGCAATACCCAACCTTGTGTTGGCTTGAAAGGGTAAAGAGTTCCAAAACTTTTCCTTATATATGGAACTTTAAACTTTGTTTTATTGTAAATTGTTAGAACTAGTATTAATTTATTATTATCAACTCTCTGTCATATTGAATCTGACTTCACTAGTTTCTTGAATTGTTTTGAACAATTTCATGGTTTGAAACTATTGTGTTTATGAATTTGTTTTGAGTTGTTTAAAACTCATTTGATCTCAGTAGCAATGCAATGCAACGCAGAGTTGACTGAATGTCTACACTTAATTAATACATCAGTAAAATAGTTTTTAAATCTTTTGATATCTGACACATGCACGATGAGTCCGGGTTTACATGTGATTGCGTGTGTAGTGGCACTTCATTTACTAGAGGGAACATTTTTCTTCATCTTTTATCTGATCGCATCAACTTCTGGATCTCCTGATATTAGGCACTAGCTCATCGTTAAACTTATTCTGAGTTTTTCTAATCAGCCTCGCCTAACATTTCATCTTCCTATCTGTATATACAATATCCTTTATATTGATAAAATTGAAATTGCTATCTAGTTTGCTTTTCTGTCATGTCTATAATATAACTAGTGCACTGCATAATTTGCACCCTCAGAGAACATTTGCTAGCCTTTGTGCAGAAAATCTTTGCACATGCCCTTTTTGCTTGTTGAAGAACATGATTTTCCTAATAATTTTCCTTGGTTTAAATGGAGAGAAAAGCAACTATCAAGATTTTTGTTTTCTGTAGAAACTTTGTGCTTATTCATTTAAATACATTGATTTCTACCCAATTGCAAACATCTATTTCATGTGTATTGCTGAGACATTGCGCAGACATAGTTGGCACATGCATTATTATAAGTACTTGTGTGATGGCAGGTTGGAGAAGCAAAGCTTTTGCGTGCCCAAGGTCAGGATGAGGTTGCCATCAGCCTTGCAAAATATATCATACAGAATTATGAGTTAAATGAAGAGGCTTGAGACGTATATCTCTTGGTGGGGAAGTGGCTGGCAGAAACTTGGGCTAGCAAGTTATACTCTAATTTCATATATTCAAAAAATTTGTTCTGTGCTCCTTTGGGTTTTATATGTGCTAGTTTCTATATATTTTTTTAATTGTTTTGCACAGTGTGCTTGTGGTTTAAAATGCAGCTCTAGAACTATTTTAGAGAATTATCTGAAACCTGCAGTTACACTTGCTGACGATCAGAAAATGTCAAACAAGAAGTCTATTGAAAGACAAAGCCAAACTCATTTTTATCTTGCGCATTATGCAGATGCTCTGTTTAGGAGTTATGAGGATAGATTTACCTCTAATAAGTGGCAAGCAGCAATGCCCTTAAGGAAACACAAGGTATCAGATGCCCACTAATATATGAGATCCTTGGAATCCTAAGTTAACTCTTTTTTTATTTTTTATTTTTTTAAATATTTCTTGGGTATGTTAATTTTGCCGAAAATAGAATTGGAAGCACTTATTAGACGTTTGAAAAGTTCATCAAATGTGAACTCCAATGTCTAATCCAGTTATTTTACTGGTGAATTCTGCATTGTTGGTTCCATAGTGGTATGTGCACTAAGTTTCTTTATCTTTCTAATAAGATTTTCATGTACAATATTTTAGGGGAAGAAGATTGACTACTCTGTAAAAACATGAGAATTACAAAAGCAACTTGCAATGGATGAAGAAGAGGCTGAAAAATTGCAGGTATTGAGAATGTATCTATGTCATATGTTCTGCTGAACACAAGACCTTTGGTGAACTGAACATTCAGTAATCTGTTGAGCGTATAAATATATAAACTTGTTTCTATATTTAAACCCACTTGATGGAGTTGCCAGTGAATCATACTTGGCAGATTTTATATTTAATTTTTACACCGATACTTGGTCATCTCATAACAAAGACGAATTTTAAGCCTATAAACTATTTGTTTGAATTAAATCTAATTCAAATTATGTGATTGATTTCATATAATTTTGGAGGATGATAGAGACAATTTTCTCAATCTAGCATTGGAGGGATATCAACGTTGTTTGGTTATAGGTGACAAATATGATGTGAGAGTGGTATGCAATTATTTATCCAAGTCCTCTGCTCAACAAATTGAAATTCATTGTGCACTATTTGGGTGAAATGGATAATGTTGAAAAGCTTGAATCATGTTACATGGGAATATATGATACTGAATTTGAATTACTTTGCATGAATTTGAATTAAAGTGAATTTAGCTTCCTTGGAGGACCTAACATATGGGGTTCAGCTGTTTCTACTAGTTTCCCTATGGTTAACTCTCTTTTCTAGACAAAATGTTGTAAATAGCATGCTTAGCACAATGTGAAGCATGTTAGTTAAGCAAGCACCATCGATGCTCTTTGTGTCTAGGTGTGAGAGTCATGTTAGTAGTACTTTTTGCTTTGTTCATTTAGATATTTGGAGTACAATAAAATTATCATCATATTTGGAATTTAGGTATTTTGTAATTTTCATTAATGCTATTTTGGAGTTATATTTTATGAAGGCTAGATCATAGTTGTACTCAATTTTTATATCTGTTTATATGAAAATAAAGACTTAATGCTTCAATTCGTGTTTTTCAATATGATAATGCTCATACTTCTTTGTCCCACTTTCTAGATGATCATGATATACTTCATCAGTCTTTTTCTCCTTATACTCTACAACAAAATAACATGCCAAAACAAAATTGAGACATTTGTTGGAAGTTACCCTATATGCTTTAATTCCACGTGAATGTTGCAAAAACATATTGGAGTGATGTAGTATTGACAAATTGTTAATCGTATGCTTTCCAATGTTTTTGATGGTCAGATTCTTTTAACTGTACTGTCTCTTGACTCACCCTTGTTCTATTTACCTCCAAACTCCAAAGAATTTTGGGTGTGTATGTTTGCATTTTAGGTCTATGGGGTGACTAACTTGATTCTCGATCTCTTATGTATATTTTTCTTGAGAACTCCTGTACTCATAAGGAAAACAAGTGTTATTTCCCTTCACTTCATTGTCACTTTGTTAGAGTTGGTGTCATCTTTATTGAGTCTACTTCATATTATTCTTCTCCTTCCTCTATGAGTGTTAGTTCTTTGTGTCTTCCTTGATTTCCTCCATTGAAAGCATTGGTACTTCTTTGGCCATAGCTCCTGAGAACCCGTTACATGTGTTATGAGTAGTATATATGCTAGGCAAAATTAGTTATAATGATTAGAAACATCATGTAAAGGAAATGTCTTGTGTTAGGGTAATTTAATTTTTACCCAATTCACTTCTTCAGAATAACAAAACACAAGGTACTTGTCAACTTAATGAAGCTGGGGTAGAGTTGTAGAACATTTAAGTGTCATTTGAGTTTGGGTTTTATTGACATTTGTATGAGTCAAGATGTATTCTTGGATTGGCCATACATCAGATCTTTCTTCGAGCAATCAAGAATGCAATTTACTTTATTGCTTACAAGGGGTGCTTTTCTATATAATGAGTTTCAGTTACGGGATGTGTATCAACATGTGTACTTGTACATATTCACTTTCTTCATTTTTGGGCAGGGTGACATTCGTGACATTTTAAATCTCAGGAAAAAGTGTCTTGAGAGTAGTTTTGGGATGTGCTAATTGGAAGGTCTGTTTGCTTATAGTATTATGAATATGACATACTCTTTAGTTTTCTAGTTGTTCTCATTTGGTTTACATTATTTCTAATCTATTGAAGCATAGATATCAATGTTGATGCTGAGATTTGCTGTGGTACTCGTGAATGTGATCTTAAAGACTGAAGCCTCATATATTTTAGTTTACAGCATAGAAATAATCCTTATGGGCATCCACGACTAAGAATATCTCAGTAAGCTCAATTTTCCTTAGGTATACTTGACTTTTAGGTGGTAAAATAACTTTCATCCATTGTGTTTTGTAGTCTCCCTGTGTTGGACATCCATGACTAAGAATATCTCAGTAAGCTCAATTTTCCTTAGTTTGGTTTTGGGTGATGAAGGAAAGCATCATTTAGTTGATTGTGTATCCCTAAAACTTAAAACGGCTTGAACTGTTAGTAGTGTTTGAGAAGTTGACTAGTAGATGTACTTGCATTGCTAGGTTGTGCTCACCTTGAGCGCCACAGCTACCATCTTAATGTGACCATGATATATGTACTTTGTACGTTATAATTCCTAGTAAACAAAAGATGCATGAATTTTCTTTTACTATGGTAATAAATGTTTTAGACCCCTAGGAAAATTGTATGGTTATGCCAAAATTATTTTAACTGAACCCTCAGCTTTATGGAACCTTAAATATTATCTATACTTAAAAGAGCCAGAGATTGTCATGTTTTTCTTTTGAAACTATTGCAATAGACTTACATTTTAAATTCACATATGGACCGGACCTTTGGTGTTTCATTTCGCCATTAGTTGAAGATGCTTTATATTTCCTTTATTCTATTTGATGTGTATTTTTCACTTTTGAAGCCTGCAAAGAATCAGTGATAAATTATGTTAGTACTTGGTAGGGATCTTGTGTTTGATTTGTTTTTGAATGTTGTGGTATTATGTATTAGCAACTTTTTTTTTTTTTTTTTTTTTTTAAATTATGTAGGAGCCTTCTATATTAAATGAGCTGGTGATGATACCATGGTCACATAGGACCAAGTTAAGGTTTGTGTTGATCTGTTCTGATTACCATCCAACTTTGGATCACATGCATGTTGGTTATATCTGAGAAACCCAAAATTTGATTGTGCTTGTAGATAGAAGACTTTGAGCATGATAGTCTTCATGAAGTGTTTGAGTTCTTTGTTGAAGTTCTTGCTAGAATTGATCAGGACTGTGGCATTGAGGTGCTGAAATATTGTGTTGAGAATCACACCATCTCTTTGGATTTTATATGTTAAGTTTTGGAAAAATCCCTCTCTTTGAATTTATTCAGGTTTCCCTACTTTAAAGCCATCAGGGTGTACACCTTCCCGACAATTGAGAGATCAGCTGCTGCAGGAACTGGAGACTTATATTCTTGGATCTCTTGTGGACAAGGAAATTGAAAAGAATCCTATTTCAGATATATTCTTTAGATTCTTGCTATTTTCAAACTTCATATATGGCTCATGTTTCACGAGGTTTGTGTCATCTTCTGATGTAGGACGGAAGCTTGAATGAGCTTTGATACAATGCTGATATATGATCTTTAGGCATTCTGCACTAAATTAGATTCTTGATGTAGGATCTTTAAGGCATTCAGCAGTGTCAACATTTTGGTGTTGTACTTTGATATTTTGCATCCATTGGCATCTGACGTTGGCCCCTCGAATTTCTTTACTGTTATGATGCATGCTTGGGCTTTTTTAAAATGTTCAGGAAAAGTGAAGAAGTTTCACCATTTCTGTTTAAAATGGGCAAGTGCTTGTTAGAGTTGCTAGAATGTGGTCGCAGTGTCATTCAAGGAAGCTAAACTAATTTCCAATCTCTCAATTGCTTAGGCTCTGACTCCATTTTTGGTGGAAACTCTTCTTTCATCCTTACAAAGTTTCATTTGCTGTCCGATTTTCATGAAATGGAGAGATCAAAATGATCTGGATGTATTCCTTTACGGTTCGGTTATGCAATCCATGGAAAGGCTTTTACATGCACTGATGAAACTATGTGAAGAAGATTCTGAATGTGTATGGAACTTCCTTTCTGAGAATATCTTGCATGACTTATCTTTATCTGATAATTTTGTACAAAATTCTTTCGCATCTAACAGTAATAAAAGTTGGATTGTGGATATTGAGTTGTATGTGAATGAAGATTCTAGAGATGTTGATATTTTAACTGTTGAGAGAAGTGGAAGTTCAGCATTATATCAGTCATTTCTAGTTTTTTCTCAATTTTACCTATTTTTACATGGGATATCCTTTCTAAACTCGTGGGAAAAGATTATGATCGGAAGGTATATTCCACATAAATTTATGTAATTTATTTCTTAATTGATGAGTTAAAGGTTCTATTTTTTAATTCAGGTGTGTGAAAAGATCTTATACAATCTATCAACATCCTTATGGTTCCTGTTCTGCAAAAATTACAGACTTGGTAAGAGAATAACTTGATGTTGTTTGTATACATTTCATCTAACAATCAAATTAAGATATAAATGATAATATGCTGTATTATTTTTGATCCTTTGCCTTATTTAGCGGGTTAATTTATTTGATGGGATGATTGAAATGCAAGTGAGTCTTAAGCTCAACTGTGTTAATATACTTGCTGCCATGCAGGGGTTGCTTGCTTCTTTATTATACACAATGACTGTCAGGAAGGATAAATATGCTGGCCCATCTTTGGGGGAGCAGGATTCTAAACTGGTATTTCAAATCTTCTTGTTGCCAATGAGCCTTATCTCAAATGCACTTCCTCCTCTCATAAGTGTGGATGGAGGGTGAGTTCTCATGGGTTCAAAACCTGCTGGGTGTGTGTAACGTACCAATTAATAGGTGTTAGGTTCTAAAGACTTAGGATTTAATGTATTTAGAATTCTAATATGTAATGTTAGCAAACCATGATCAAAACAATATGTTTAGTCTTGTTTAGGCTTGCTCAAAGTTGATTAATTATTGTAAAGTTGGAATCGAGAGACTGCAGAAGTCTTTGTGACTTTCGGCCTGGCTCGATCGATCGAAGGATAGACTCGATCGAACGAAAGTCGGCCAGATTTTTTTTTCTGCAGAATTTCCAACTCAGCCCTACCTCATTAAACGTTTAGGGTTTTATGTTTTTGCGGTATATAAGGCAAAACCCTAGCCACGTTTTGAGAGTTGCTTCTGTTCTATTATTACTTATACTTTTCTGTTTTGTGTAAATCTCTTGTGAGATCTAGAGGAGCTTTCCTTTATACAAAGCTTAGGGTTTTCAAGGTAGAGATTACTTCAACATCTTGATGATCAACTTGGTTGCTACCATTGGAGCTTAAAGAAAAATAAGCGGGGAGCTTGTAGCTGATTAAAGAATCCAAGAAAGAAGAAGTCCGTAGATTCGGAGCTTGCACGTGGTCGTGTCAGTAAGTTCTACTGGTGGGTAGCATTAGGAAGTCAAGTGGGAAGCTTGTAAGTCCTTTTGTATGAATTTCGATTCTTTCATAGTGGATTCAGGTTTACCTTGAGGATAGCTAGGTCAAATCCTTCCCAGGTTTTTTTCATGTGGTTTCCTTGGTCATCATATCTTGTGTTATTTATTATTCCGCTGCTTTATATATTTTTGATATGATTGTGTGATTGTGATAACCTAGAATTGCATAATTTGACTAAGTTAATCACTTGGCTATTAACTAAGTTAATACAATTGTTGTTTTAAGGGTTCTAAAAACCGTTCAATAGGAATTAAATAGATTTGCTGGAAGAGGAGAAAATGTTATTAAATGAGATATTTGAATTTGTTCTATTTCTGACTTATCATGATGAATGTTGCTGGGTTGCCTTTGTTGTGTGATTGTGATTATGGTATTCTTCTATACTACAATTGAGAAACTTCTTGATTTGCTTTGCAGAGATTGTCACGTCTTGGAGATCTGGTGAATGAAGTTGCTGACTTAGATCTTCTTGACTGGTTTGGTCGTGTTAAGCTGATTGATTGCACTTGCGATTTTGTGTTACTCTGTCTGCAGATTGGTCAAGTGATTATCTTTTGACACAATTACTGGTTTGAGTGCTGAGGGGTTTGGGGGGGGGGGGGGGGGGGGGGTGTGGAGTGGGACATTTTGATTTGCTCATTATGTCATTCAGAAGGATTCCCAGAAATTTAGATTGGAAGATGTATGGTAAACAATGTGCAGATTTGATATCTGTGAGTTTTCTATGATTTCGGTAAATAAGGCTTAAGATAACAAGATATGGGGCTAAAATGTGAATCCCTAAAAAGATTTTATTATTTATTATTATTTATTTATTAGGAAGGGGGATGGAGGATGTGCTGTTTGAGCTATTACTATTTGTCATGCTAAATGAAACTGCCCCCCACCCAAAAAAAAAAAAAATATTTGCCTCTGAGGGTATCCATGGGTTAGGTTTGTTCGAATTCCCCATCAAGTTGCCACTCTACTAGGCTTGATTGGGCCTCAAAAATCCACAATTGATTCTGACCAGTGGATGGGGGTTGTGTTGTCAACTGGCAGGGCATCGAACTTTTGATGGTTATGGATTGGGGTTGAGTTGTCAACCAGAAGGTATCAAAATTTCTATGGTTGAGATCAGTTGAACCAGCCGCCCCTCATCGATGGTGGAGTGTGGCAGAGATCTCACCAAATCCAATGAGATTTGGCAAATCTCAAACAGCGAAGAGTGGCAGAGAGCTACGAATGGTGGCACTGCTATGGATGACGAAGAGTCAGACAGGTTGGGTATAGTTGGATTTCTAGATGGGAAACTTATTTCCCCAATATGATCATGTTTTGAAGGTGTTTGCCCGTTGTTGACTACTTTGGGTTTGACTGTTTTGTCAAGTCTGGGTGTGGGTTGGACAATCTTGTTTGTCTCAAACATGCAAGAATGCAGATTGGCAAACACAAATGACTAAACTTAATATAACTTCAACTCCTAGTTGCCTAGCAGCCAAAGTAAGATCTAATTTCTTTGGAAACCTTTCCACTTCCCCTTGTAAGAGCAAGGTGGAGGATGAGGTTGTGGGATCTAAAGCTACATGGTGCGTCTATACTTAGACCTATATTTTTTAACGCAGCTATGGATCCTAAACAATGTAGTCAAGATTGGTCACATGTATTCTTTCTCACCATTGTGCTCTATCTGAAGTCATACTGTCTGTTATTTTTTTAATTATTCATGTTCTTTTTTACTACTACTAATGTTAGTTTTTGAGTTATGTATAAAAAAAAATTTGTTGAAATAAAACCACACAGAATTATCTCATTTAACTAGCCTGGTTAAATTAGAGCTCTCAGCAAATCAGCTCCTTGGCACCTTCCATCTTCTCCCCAAAACATTCTTAATTTTCATTGCATCAATTTGTCTAAATAAAGCTGATTCTCAATACCTAGATTTTTCAATACAATTAAGAGGCAAGAGCAAAGGAGGAGAAGTGATCTCACTTCATGAGTAGGATTAGAATTTATGAATCTGTCTTAAGTTGCAAGGACATAGCCTGAGGTATTTACAAGTGTGAGAAGGGTGGGATAGGTGCTTACAATACATTTACTTTGAAGTAGGTATTGGTAGTTGGGTCCTATTCTGGCATGAGATCAGACTTTGAGGGAGGCATTACAGGCTTTTAGACTGTTCATTAGCTAGAGAGGTGTCAATGGATTCTATTTTGGTAAAATGACATAGGGGTGGGGGGAAGGAAGAGGAGCCAGGATATGAGATTTCATATGGACTTTAATGATTGGGAATTCAATTCGTTAGCCCTAAGGTTGTAATTTTGGTGTTCAAGATATCTGAGGCCATTTTGACTCCCTCGCTCCCTCTAATTGCATACATTGATTTCGGTTATTTCTTTCAATTCTTTGTTATATGTTTGTTGTGGTGTATCTGTTTACAAGCAATGACTGAAGGGTTGCTTCTGTTGCTTCGAGATCCTGATTATCAAGTTTGATTTTTCCTTGCTCGGCAAATTTGTATGCTTTTGTATGACTAGATCATTATGATATTGACTATTGATAATTGTTTTTCAATTTACTATATTAAAATTTTAAGAATTGAAATAAGTCAGGTAAAATTTGAAGTTACAAACATTATTCTAATGCACTTACCTACTAGGTAAAATATAAAAATTATGAGTTATTATTATTTTTTATCATATAGTTACAAATACATCTATTAAAAGTTATGAGATATTATATTTAAAAACTGTGTACTATACTTCAATCAAGCGCATCTAGGCTCCAAGAGACTTATGCGCTTAAGTGCACTTGATACTTTTACCAACATTGCTTGTGATGTTGATGACTATAGATTACCATAATCCATAAACACAAGTCAAATCAGATTTTCACCTGATCTCATTCCTGATAACAACTCTATGTTATTTCATAGTATAAATGTATATCATGATTATCACCCAAAGTACATTGTGGATTTTGCTACCATCTCTAATGAGACGGATCATCATTAGCTGTGATTGCTGTTTGGTGCCCATATATATGCTTTGTTGCAATGACTTAATGCATGTCCTCATTTATTGAGTTGCTGCATCGATTTTGTACCTCTTTTATATTTCTATTTGCTAGATTGAACCATGACTACTAACTTCACTTATTCTTCCCTGTTTGGTTGAAACCATTACTGTTATTAATGATTTTCAGGATTTTTCTAGATTAGAAAGGCCATCATAAACCAGGTCACTGTTGAAAGCTATTGATTTAATTGTAAAATAATAATATTGGATTGTCATATTCAACTATTACTTTCACCATTTTCCTAACAATTTCTCTTTGAATAAGTTGATGGTCATTTTATAGAAATACCAGATCTAATATTAAGTGGAAAATCTATGGGTTCAAGATCCATTGGGAATTTTTGTTAATTTACCAGTAAATATAGAATTTATGTAGAAGAAAGACGTAGATGGCTTATGACTTAAATTGCACTTGGAAATATTGAATTTTGAAGGGTTTCATGGGGCAGAATATAGGAATTAAGGATGGATGATTTAATTTTGTTGCAGGTATTTGAGGGAGTTGGGGTTAGGGATCTGTGGTTGGTAATGCTGAAGAAATGGGTTGATTAAGATTCAATCGGGGAGTAACAAGCTGGGTATATTTTGGAGTTCAACAGTCAAAACAAGTGAGAAAAAGGAAGAAAAGCAGATCTGGTTGGCTGTTAGAAATAACTCAGTAGTGCAGATATTGGTATGTGGATTATACAAGGGTTTTTGTCCTATTCTTTTCATGGTTCTTAGGGTATGGAATAATGATCTAGCTGCAAGTTTTCAGGTTGCTAGAAATTAAAGAGAAGTAAAAAAAGATAAATCTAGACATTGCACATTTTTTTTTGATACGTGACATTGCACCTAGTTTTTTCAGGCATTACACCTAGGGTCCTTGACATTGCTTAAGGAAGAATTGCATCAAACAAACCTCAACACCATTAAAGCTGCAAATATATCTTCTTATAACTATTGAAAACCACAAAGAAAAAAAGAAGCCCAGTAAAATAACTATGGGTTTGAAACTACAAGCCGTTCTGGAAAACCTTATAGCTCCAAAAAGACCCTTGAATACTAAATGAAAATACAACTAAAATAATACAAGACCAACCTTTTGCCACCTGCATCACTAGAGACTCGAAGTGCTGATCCATAGAGACTCAAACCACTAATGTTATTTTGGTGGTTTCCTCAAAAGAAAAACTTGTTACAGCAAGGGAGGTCCTAGCTGCTGGTCCTCAACCTCTACCCACGCATGTAACTGTTTTTATTACTCTAATGCACATTGCTATTTATAGTGAAGAAGTAGAGTTGGAGGTATACGTTGTGCCTTTTCATTTATTTAGAGCATTGTTTTATGTGAAGCAAAGAACAGCATGTCCAATAAAAAGAAAAATCGAAGACACATTTACCAATAAAAAAATGAATATGAAATGGTGGTGGAGATGTCCATTCTTGTAATGCCTAGCTTCCTTGAAAGTGTCATTAATGAAGCTTTCGAGATCTCCACCTAAGATTTAGTGCTATCAAAGTGGATAGATACTTGGTAATTTCTCATGATAGATGAGCATGAATTCTGACCAAGGCCAATTCATTATTGTTAATCAAAACGCCATTGGTAAAGTGGTCAATCTCCAAAAAGCATCTGACAACCTGAATCTTCAATGCCTTTATACACAAAATCTTTGTTTATTGGCATCTCTCATCTTGATGTTGAGGCAAAGAAGACAACATCGAGAGTTGATTGATTTGTTTCCCCTTTGAGAACAAGAATTGGATAATAATTTTCATCACAGCTATAGAAGGGAATTCAAATTTCTGGTAGAAGATTAGATTACTTCTCAATTCAATGCTTTATTGGAATTTCAAATTCCTGCATATGTTTCAAAGTCATCATGTTTATTTTATAATTCTCAATGGCTCACCCAGGCTTTATTTATGATGTGTGCAGTTATTGCTATTGATCCTTGTCAGAGGTATAAAATCCATCCTGTTTTTGCGGTTTGCATTATCAGTTAGTTATGGTTAGTTTCTTATTATCTGCAGCCTTTTTTTTTTTTTTTTTTTTTTCAGGGAATTGGTCAATGCAGTACTTCATAATCTATCCAGAAAGCTTACGCATCTACGCTGAAGGCAGGGGCAGCATTATGTTAGAGCCATTTGAAGCCCTTGACTTGTCAATTTATATATATATATATATATATAATTTTTTTTTTAACTTTTGTTTTGACCTCGTAAAATAAAAATTTGAACACTCTGACCCTAAATTTTATTTAAACCCAACTAAAATAAATTTGAATATGATCATCTTAATGTTACTTTCACAATATTTTCATAATAAATGTTATATGGCAAGTAGTAACTGGTTTTTATTTGAACCCATAATTAACATCACTTTTTACCTACCATTAACAACTTGCCACCTAGAATTTGTTATAAAAATTTTGTGAAAGTATTGTGTATTGAATATTATTAAAAAAGAAAAAAGTTTCATTTTTGCTCCTTTGTTAAAAATATGTGTGTATATTCTTTGTAGGCCTTTGGTTTACTTTATTGTTGATGGCAAAATGAAGTTGTTTTTTCATGCACTTTTTTTTTCCACAAGCAAAAAATTACACTACTGTTACAACCAGTATATCTATCTACATCTGTGATTCTTTCCCATTCTCTTTATCTCTCTTTCTTTCTTATGTATTTTTTTAGTTTTTCTCTTTATTTGATCAAATTGTTTGATAAATACTCTATAGATTTTCAAGTCCAAGAAATTTTTTAGTGCTTGCTCAAATTCCAAGAGAGTGATCACATGTATAATTAAAAAGCCATATATGATTCTTAAAAAAAAAAAAATTTAAAAAAATAAAAAAAGAAAAGAAAAAAAGGCCATACACTTCAAAAGCAAAAACTTATATTAGTTACTATTTTTTTTTTCTTTGTTTCACATTACTCCTAGTTCTACTCTTAGGTGTGTTAGTATTCTTCTTTATCATATATTTTTATTTAATTGATAATACATATAAATATAATAAGTTATTATTAATTTGACAAAAATGTATGATTAATTATTTAATTATATTTGTTGTCTTACTAATCTTTAAACTATTAATAACTTTTTTATATTATTGTAAAATATAGTTGTATTATATATTGAATTGTATTTAGAATACTATTTTAGATTATTGTATATAATATGGAAGTTGTATGCACAGGAAAAAAAAAATCATTTTATTTTTTATTTACTCCCATGACAAATTTCTTGCTCTATCATTGTTGAAACCCCTAGAAAAAAATCCTGGAGTCACTGCTGGCTAAAGGTGATGAATATAATTGTTTATGTTCCTTAAGGCATGGATATTTGAAAAGTCAAAGGTATTGATATATATGCTTGACAGGAAACTTGAATATTGTGTTTTAAGTATGCATTTTTACCCAAAAAAGAAAAAAGAGAAAAAATGTTCTGTGCATGCATTTTATACTATATTTCTAGGAAACAAAGTCTCTACAGGTTAATTCCTCAAGTCATGTACATGATGCTTCTATTTTTAAGCTTGCCAATTTGTATGATCTTCTGTTTGAGAAAACAATGATTATTTTCTTGGTTTGAGTTTATCCTAAACCACATTTATTTTTATGCCTGATTTAGTGCAACTATGTCTCGTGCTTTATCCTTTGATGTGGCATGTCCATCTCGTGTTTGTGGTATTGCATTTTAACATGTCACATTCTGACCCTGCCACTGCTCAGCCATATAAAAATAATAATAATAAATAAATAACAGTAATTTCAACAAACACACACACACCAAATCAAAACTTGGCAGATATTTGGAGTTGTGGGAAATTAAGAGAGTTCAATATTTGAATGTTTTGGTAACTTTTTGGAATAGTGTGTTGTAATCTGTTTGACTTATTTTGGTGGTTTAGTTGGAGTTGGTGCTTTTTAATATGAACTATTTAAAAAATCATGAAAGTATCAATATTCAATATTTTTCATCTGTTTTAGTTAACAATGATTCACGAAATTGATAAGAAAGTGCATTTGTGGACTTTGTAAGTCTAAATGGTGTTAACCTATAGTCCCTTTTTATTTGACCACCAATGTGTTATTTTGATATACTCCCTCCGTCCCACTTTTTTTTTGTTCTCTATTCCATTTTGAGATGTCCCAAAATATTGTCATATTTCTAAAAATAAAAGTCATTAATTTACTAATGTTCCTATTATACTCCTATTAATTTACTAATTCAATTTTGTGATAAATTTTTTAAGGGTAGTTTTGGAAACTTATACATTTTTAAAAAATAGACAAGATAATAAATGATGTTCCTTTAAAAAATTTGACTTTTCAAACAGGACAAAAAAAGTGAGACAGAGGGAGTATTAATGTTGAAACAAAGTTGATGCTTTGGATATTTATTTGCTTGTGTAGTGCCATTTATGTGCAGGCAATTTTGGTAACTCAACTCCATCCTATATTTAAATTTCCACATTATTTATCTATTTTTAACTAATTAAAGTTTGTTAAATTACTGATTCTCTTAAGTGATCAGAAAGTGATGATATTAATTGCTTAATTATAATTCCACTCTAATACCATGTTAATTTATCGATTATCCCAAAAACTTAAACTATTAGGAAAAGGTGAATTTAATTGCTTTATCCATAATTCTAACAAAGTTTATATTCTTTTAATGGTTTTTTCTTGGTTTGGGATATGGTATCCATAAGTGTTCCATTTGACCACAGTGCACGTGCTCAATGTAGATACGTCAACTATTTGTTTCTGATGCCGAACCTAGTTATTTCGTATAGTATTGTTGCCATTGGCTTCTTCCGGCTCTGGTCCTGCATGGGGATAGCTCTAAACTAAGTTGGGTAGCTAAGGTATCAGCATATTCTAATTTCTATCTCATTTTTTATCAAGGGGATGGGAACCTCTAATTTCTGCTTGATATCAAGTTTTTTTGTTGAATACTCTAGTTTCTAGAATGTCGTTGTTAAATATATGATTGATGTATTATGTATATTTCCCCTCTGAAGATGAAACTAATATTGCTTGTTGATTGTTCTGGTGTCCAGTTCTTTTCTATGTCTTCTTAAAAATATATTTCCTTGTAAATTTGTCATTGAATCTGATGGTTGTTTGATACCAGGTTGCTTGTCAACTGTTGGCAGTTCTGGTCAAAAATCACTTTTGTGCCAATCTTTGCTATTTGTATGGCATTGCATTGCAGTGAGGAATCTGGGCGGGAAAAGGCGCCACTACAAAAAAGATTGCTATTTGCGACGAAACTTTTTTGATGACTACAAAAAGCCGTCGCAAAAACTAGCTTTTTCGACAGCAAGTCTCTTTCGTCGACAATTACTCGTCAAATATTAAAACATTTGTGACGGCAAAATGAGTTCGTCGAAATGTTCCCGCCTTACTTTTTACGACGGCATAAAAATGTTCATCGCTAATAAAGTATTACTTACGACAACTAAATAAAAACCATCAGAATTACTAACACTTGTGATGGCTTTTGTGCATCGAAAATACCAAAAACAAAAAAATTATGGCGTTATTATTTGCGACAAACATTCTTCCATCGTAAATATGAAAGAGGGTATTATTTACAACGACTGAAGAAAAACAGTCGGAACTATTAACACTTGTGACAGCTTTTGTGCGTCGAAAATACAGAAAATATATATTTTTATGGTGTTATTATTTGCAACAAACATTCTTCTATCGTAAATATAAAAGAGAGTATTATTTATGACGACTGAAAAAAAAAACTATCTGAACTATTAACACTTGTGACGGCTTTTGTGCGTCAAAAATACAAAATATATATTTTTTATGGTGTCATTATTTGTGACAAACATTCTTCCATCGTAAATATAAAAGAGGGTATTAGCGATAGCCATGAAGCCATCAAAAATGGTAAAATATTTTGGAGGGAAAATTCTCTCCTTACTTTTCACATTTGTGACGACATTTATCCATCGTAATTTTTTTTTTTTTTTTTTTTCTAATTGGGTTTGTATTTGCGACGAACATGTTGACCGTCATAAATAGTTAATTTGGTTGAAAAGAAAGAATGTATTAGTGATGGAATTGGTCCCTCCCAATAAATAATATTTGTGATGGACCTAAGCCGTCGACAATGGTAATTTCTTTAAAGGGGGGGAATTCATGCCCATATTTTTCATGTGTTTGACGGTTGTTTTCCATCACTATATATTGCATTCTTATTTGTGATGGACATTTTGATCGTTCTTAATAATTAAAATTTTCTTCAGAAAAGAAGGTATTAGCAACGGTAAAGGTTAAGTTTGTCACAATAAAGGTGATTTCCAACATACATATGGCGATAAAAAATTATTATTTTCTTTGAATGGTAAATTTTCCTCAATTTTGTCTTAAAACTCTAGAATTTTTTTATTTTTTAATTTTAAAAATTGCAAAAAAAAAAAAAAAAAAAAAAAAAAAAAAAAAAAAAAACATCTTTCAAGACCATCCAAGTACTTAAGGGCCATTTTGGTCATTTCAGAAGTAAAAGGTATTTTGATCATTTTGAAGCTTTTAGTGACACTTTCGTCACTTTAGAAGTTTAAGGGTATTTTGGTCATTTCCTAGCTTTGATGGTGTATTTCAGCCATTTTGGATGGTCGGATTGTATCAACGGGGTTAAACAAAGTTTCCTAGTGGGTGGGTACAACAACATATGTCCATCATGCAACTAGATGGAGAACCAAAATCTGACTGTTGGATTGGTAGAATGTGGTGAAATATTTGTGTTTGTAAATTACAGTAACAATCAGACGGTCAGATTGTGAGAACAGAGCAATCAAATCCTGCGAAACTTCATTAAAGTCTATTAAATTTGATCAATCTTTAGTCAAATTCTTCAAAGTTGGTTCTAGGACCACTGGATTTTATCAAATTAGGTTGATCAGAGGGGTTTTAAGTGGGTTTTGGGTGTTGATTAGTATTCTAAGGTTTTTTTTTTTGGTTTTCATGCTTTTATCAATTTCTAGTTTTAAAATGGCAAAATCAAAGGTCATATGTAAATCCATTAGGGTCATTTTCTAGGTTTTTGGTTGTATTTTGTAAGTAATTTTCTTGATTCTTAGCAATATTTATATAGCGTATAACTCTCTTGGAAGTGTATTGGATATTTTTAGTGATTGAAGTTTCATGATAGGTAGAAGCAATGACACGCATCCATCTTGTGCCAGAGTCAGATTTAAAATTTGACCATTTGATTAAAATTGTGGGATAAAATATTGGTTTTGATGAATTTGAGCTCAATCAAACGGTTGGATTAGTAGAACATGACCAATCAAAATTTCTTGGTGTGTTGGTACAACAACACATGTCCATAATGCTTTAGACTCAAATCCAAAATCCGACCATTGTATTTGAAGAATGTGATGAGATATTGGTGTTGGCGAAGTATGACAACAATTAGACGGTCAGATTGTGAGAAATGAGTAGTCAAAGTTTGCAAAACTTGGTCAATATTTGGTCAAACATGGTCAACCATTAAAGTTGGATCTATGACTACTCAATAGGATTAAATTAGATTGAATAGAGAGGTTTTGAGTGGGTTTTGGGTATTGGTTTGTATTTTAAGGTTTTCTCCACTTTTATGCTTTTCTATAAAATTTTCTTTTCTAAAGTTTAACAATGAATAGTACATACAATATTAAAAGTTTAACATTAATTTAACAAAATTTGGTTAATGGGATGTCAAGTGGAAAATGTTTTTTCCCTTCAAATGGGGTGGTTTCGCCAAATAAAATAAACAAAGTTTTTTTTAATAAAAATATTGAGATTATATTTCCATAAAAGAAATCCACCTACACAATATTGCTACACAATATTGAGGTTATATTTCCCTGACTTTTTTAAAAGAACACTTGCTATACAAAAATTGCAAGAAGTGAGATTTCATAGTGTTTCTATCTTTTTTTTTTTTTTTTGAGAAAATAGTGTTTCTATCTTTTATTAATAATAATAATTAAAAAAAGTGATTTTTCAAAGTGACCAAAAAAAAAAAAAAAGTGATGTGCTTGTCATAAACAAAATACATAATTTTTTAATAATAATAATAATAATAATAATAATAATAATAATAATAATAATAATAAAATAAAAAAAGAAGGAGAAGTCACGTTGCTGTAAAGTCATTGTTTAAAAAAAAACACACACAATATCATTTTAACACTAAAAAAAGAAAAAAAGAAAAAGAAAAGTCAAAACCCTACCTACTACACCCTAGTTCCCTCCCCTCCCTCTCACCAAAAACCAACGCCCCCCTTTTTCATTTTTTGATCCCACGCCTCCCTTTCCCTCTCACTAAAATACTAACACTATATTTCACTAGAGAAAAGAAAGAAGAAAAAAAAAAAAAAAGCTCTCACCTCTATAATCTATAGCCCACATATTTTTCAATATATTCCTCCACCATTCACACTTTCTTTCTCTTTCTGCCAATCACAATCTAACCCAAAAGGTCAGTTTTCTTAAATCCTTATATTTTGATTTATTTTGTTAATGTAGTGGATTAGTAAATGGATTTATTGGTTTATTTCCTTCATCTAAATTTTGGGATGGGCTTAGATATATCTCTTTCATAATATATAATCTCATATTGTAGCCAAAGTTTTTGACAATTTGGTACTAGTAAACAGTGTAATGTTTGCGTGTATTGGTGGCCCCAACCAATCTATTGATTAGTCTTAATTATATGCAATCACCTACTACATGTGGTTTTTTTTTTCTTCAGTATAATCAACATTAATTTTTTTTTTCTATTTTATTGAGGTTTTTGAAATAAGTGACAAATTTGCTCATTATGGTTTTCAATTAATTGCTATTCTTGGTGCATATATAATTTTATGTGACTTGTTATGGTGATGGATATATTGTTAGGAGTGATGGAGATGTACTATTAATGTGGTTATTGGTGGCAAATGTATTCTTGGAAGTTCTTATTCACAAGAGAACTACAAGGTTCTTATCAGTAGTAAAGATTTATGATAAATGCAATATTTGTGTTGGTAGTAAGGATTTATTTTTTATGTTTTGTCATTTATCGTGGTGATTGTGTTAATGTTTTTAAATGAATATATTTTAGTTAATTCTTTATTATTTACTATAAATATAAAATTTTGCGTAGTTATAATTTTTGTATATTTATTTAGTTTAATTTGAAATGTTGCAGAACAATGTTAGGGAGGAGATCATAGTGTGAATAATAACAAAATATGACTTTAAGGAGGAAGGTGACTCTCAGATTGAGGAAACTAACTCAGACGATGACTGTTCTTCCAATACTTATGCTTTCAAGTTTCGTGAAGGATATAATTAATATAGCTCTTATGTATTATTGAACATCACGCTATTTTGTAGACCTTTTGATATTTTCATTTTTATTGCATTATTCACTTATTAGTTTTGAACAATTAGGGATTTGTACTTGTTATTTGAATGGAGAATTTTTTATGAGATGTATGTTTGTAATTTATATATTATTTATTTACTTTCATGTAATTCATGTGTTTCTTTTTCGACAGAATTGTTTTGTCACAATTAAAGTACTATAAACGACCTTTTTTTTCTTTCGACAAAGCTATTTTGTTGTAAATAATGTATTAGTGACGTGGTAACTAATTTTTAATAATGGTCAGAGTTCGTCGAAAAAAAGTAAATGGTCACTAAGATTTTGTATTTTTGACAAAAAGCTAAGTATTTATGATGGATTTTAGTCGTTGAAAAAAATACATTAACAATGGCTATAGTTCGTCGCAAAATGTATTTGGTCATTCAACTTCATTGTTTGAAATTGTATTTTTGATGGCATATCAAGTATTTATGATAACTTTTAGTCATCAAAAAAATACGTTAACGATGGCCTTAGTTCGTCGCAAAATATATTTGGTCGTCCAACTTCTTCGTATGAAGTTGTATTTTCAACAACAAAGCAAGTATTTATGATGACTTTTAGTCGTCGAAAAAATACATTAACGACGACCTTAGTTCATCACAAAATGTATTTGGTCGTCCAACTTCCTCATATGAAGAAGTATTTTCGATGGAAAATATCAAGTGCTTACGACGGCTTTTTATGGTCGAAAATGAGTGTTAGCGATGGCCTTGTCGGTAATATAGTATTACCGACGAGGCTTTTAGCGACGGAAGTCGACGGCCTTTTGCCGTCAGCACTACTAATCTGTGATGGCTTTTTGTGTTGTTGTGATGAACTCAAGCCGTCAGCAATTGTGCTTCAGAGTTCAATTTTGCGTCTTGCTGAGATATCTGGGAGTGAACGAGACAAACTCATAAAGGAACATATGGTTTGCATCTGCTTTTTATCTCTCTCTCTCTCTCTCTCTCTCTCTAAATGATTCAGGTTGTTTAAGGTCTATGACATGCATAAAAATATTAGTCTAATTTAAAAGATATCGCATAATCTCATCGCTTTTCAAACTGTCTAATTTTCTCTTTCTAGGTAGGTAATGGTAAATTTTATTTTAAAATGTAAGTCACCAATACGTCAGATTTTTGGTTTGATGAGTATGCTGGGTTTCTTCCTCCTAAAAACCAAAGATCTCTCAAAAAGGTAAAGATATGAAATCTACAAAACCAGTTGGTCACTCTGTATCAACTAAAAGCCAAGAAAACAATGCAATGATAGGGTAGTTTGAGCCCGCATGTGAGAGGCAGTATCTAATACTATATATTAGAAAAAATATCTATTTAAAATTCTGATACGTATAAATTAAAAAACGATAAATTATGTTACGTGGCAATTTCATAGCGCCGTTTAAAATCCCCTCTATAAATTAAAAAAAAAAATTACCGGTTAAAATACAATTAGGCTTGCGATATAGAGTCAGAGAAGGAGAAAAGAAAAAAGAAAAAAAAGCTTGCGATACAGAGATGAGAAGGAGGCAGAGTTCGTACGGCCGGCCGGCTATCACCATCATTTTCCCACCACCGTTCGTCCCTTGCCAGACTTAGACTACCGGAATCGGCACCGGTAACCTAAAGGTGCACGCAACATTTGAGATACGGACATAGAGAGAGAACTACCACTGGTAAGTTTTTTTTTTTTTTTTTTTTCTTAGACCTGGGTATGAAATATGAATTAGTTTTGAGAAATTTGGTTGGATTGATTTGTATTTAGGTATTTGGGTTACATTAGGTTTTGATTTGATTTTTTTTTTTTATTCGATTTAGTTTCTCAGTGTATAAAAAACTTTTGGGAGTATTTGGATTCAATTAATTTTGTGTTTGATTTTGGTTTAATTTTAGGGTATTTATAATTGGCTTTGGATAATCAAGGTTTAGAGGCCAAAAGTCCGAGAACGGCAGAGAGAGATTTTGAAGAAATCTGGTAATAAAAACTGAATTTGGGTTAGATTTTGTTTGAACTGAGGTCTTTGGGTTGGAGTTGATTTTGTTTTTGCTATTTGTGTTAGATTTTATTTTGTTTAGGATTTTTTTTTTTTTTTTTGGGTAGAAGAGATTGAAACGGTATGGCCTCGCAGGCGCAGCAAACTGTTCTTCTTCTCTTACTACGGAGAAATCTCTCTCGGTGCTCAAACAACCGTTTTCTCTATGTTTTTTTTTTTTTATTTCTTTCTTGCCCACCTAATAAACCCATCTTCTTTTACTCTCTTAGCCGTTCTTTCTGCCTCTCTCAATTCTCGCAGGTGAGATGCTCTTAAGATCATATGTATCCAATCTGTTCCTCCCTCTTTCTCTTTCTAAATATTTGTTTTATTAATGTTTGTTGGCTTTGCTTTTTTTTGTTGATTCCTAGACTAAATTACTGTTGTTGTGTCAGTAATATTTTCTATTCAGTTTCTTTTGCTAATACTGTTGTTGGGTATTGTTAGTGCTACTTTTGTTAGTTATTTTTATTTTTATTTTTTTGGGGGGGGGGGGGGATTTAATTTTGTGAATTCTTATCTGGGTTCATGTGGCTATGACTTAGAAACTTGATTTTAGGGTATAGTTTCTCTTCTAAATATAAACTAGAAATTCACAAGGAATTTTAAATTCTAATTCTTTTTAGTTTCCATTTAGGATTTATAGGTTCTAATTTGAACCAAGATGGAACCACAACAGACTTTGAGATTGTGTATTTGAACTTTTAGGGAAAACTGATCTTTGGGTTTGAATTTTATGATTCATATTGTGGTGGGTTTGTGCTTTGAGATTAGAGTTTGGTATTGGTTTCTTTTGAATTGTGGGTTTGGGTTTGATTTAGAGGTGGATCTGTGAATATGAGGTCATATGTTAGATATTTTTACTGATTTAGTAGACTATTGGTGGTGGGATTGGTATTGAACTTGGACTTGGTCTTAACGATTTGGTATTTAACTTTTGAAGACAATTTCAGGTTTTGCAAATAGGATAGGTTTATATAGTAGAAAGGAGATGAATTGAAACACAATGGTCTTTGAGATTATGTATTTGAAAGTTTAAGGGATATTGAGAAGAAGGTTTGATTTTTTAATGTTTATTTCATGGTGGGTTTGTGCATTGAGATTAGAGTTTGGGATATTCTCTGCAAATTTGAAAATTATCATTGAGAATGAATTGTGAGTTCTGTGAATTTGGGTCTAATTTAAAAGTGATCTTGGTTTTAGGTTCTGTCCAAATAGGAAAGATTTATACCAAACAATAGCAGTGGCTGCCACTACTGCATAAGATTGGTTTACAAAACTAAGGGGGCCATTGCTCCTTTGGATCAGCATTCCCCAACTGGTTTGAAAGGATCACAAAAGCACTTGGTGTGTACTTTCTCACAGCATCATACCCGGATTTATAATAGTTTTTAAGGTTGTCTAGAGTGACTCCTGGTGCATGATGTTCGTTCATTAATTCAATTGCTGCAAGACTTGGATTGTTGGCATAACTGCACAAAAAAAAGGTCTAATTTAGGATTTAAGGAACATTCAAAAATCATCAGTTGCTCTAATTTCATTTGGGTCTTAAAAATAAAATAAAAACAATTTTATCTTTTTAAGCCTTGGTATTGAATTTGGGTTGTGAGTTTTGTATCGTAGTTGTTTTTATGGGTTAGTTGAATGGTGGGTTAGCATGCAAAGCCAAGATTAGCGCCATTAAATAAGGACAATGTGCCATTACAAATCTTAGAATAATATATAGTTCATGGCTGTGGGAATTTACTTTTTGAACTTTGTATTTTATAAATCTTGGGGTGTTGAAGCTTTATTTCATCATAGTTTGCCACAAATCCATTGGTTTTGTATGTATGACCTATTACCTATCCCTTTAAAAGAAAAGGTCTGTTAAAGGGTGTCTTTGGCCCCTGTTTGATACTTTCTCAATGGGTATCATGATTCATGACAAAGTTATTATAATCTGCCCATCCATTCTAAGAGAGACTCATGGCCATCATTTATCTCTAAAGTATGATCCTTCATTACACTACTTACTAGATTCATTTATAGACTTATAGTAACCCTGTTCTCTACTGGAGAAAACAAGGAATTAAAATGTAAGAAATAGAAGTAGTAGCACCCTGTTTCAGCATTAGAGTCTCATTTGCTATATAGTTTATTAGATTAATTTTGCAGGTGATATATGTCCTGGAGTTTTGTGAAATCTGCTTTGATCTTTTGGGAGTTTTTGGAGTTAAAGTGTTGTGATTAGGATTTAGGGCTATTTTAAAATTTCTTTTCTACTTTGAACATAAAAAACATTTTTATTTTTCATTTCCCTTATCCTTCTGCCATTTATTATATATCTAATTTGTATTTTGGGCTAGCTTTTCCTTTTCCATAATTGCGTGAAAGGGCTCTTAATTGGTTTTAGGGAACAACTATCCCTTTTTCTGTAACTTTACTTCAGTTGTGACTAATTGTTAATCTTCTTTTCTTACAGGGGCATCTCAATCGCTTAGGCATGTATGTTTGCAATTTTGCAAGTCTCTCAGGTAAAGGTGGTATGTAATAATACTCATGATCTAATAATTGTTGAATTTCATGTATATTTGGACAGATCAATGCATGTTTTTGTTTGAAGAACTTTGAGGAGTACTTTTCTTTTTTCTGTGGCTTTGCTCACAATTAAGTGTTATCCAATCAAGATTGCCCCCATTTAAACAATGTGGAAAATTTAGAATAGCTGTGATTGCTTTTGTTATTACTTGAACCTAAGTTGTTGTGTGGAGTGGTTAACTCCTTTCCAAATATTTGAAATGTTTTAATATCATAAAGCAGCTCAGCAAAGTGCTTGGCCACCTGCTGTAAATTTTACATTTTATGAGTGGTAACCAATAGGTATGTAGAGAAATACAGACCGTGACAAATATTTTTAGATGTCAAATATTTGAGCTAAGTCCCAATATTTATTTATTTCAAATATTTGTTAAATGATGTGCTCCACCTGTCCTTTCCAAATATTTGAAATGTTTTAATATCATAAAGCAACTCAGCAAAGTGCTTGGCCACCTGCTGTAAATTTTACATTTTATGAGTGGTAACCAATAGGTATGTAGAGAAATATAGACCGTGACAAATATTTTTGGATGTCAAATATTTGAGCTTTGAGTCCCAATGTTTATATATTTCAAATATTTGTTAAATGATGTGCTCCACCCGTTTTTTTAAAAGAATTGAATCAATAAAATTTTCAGAAATTGTTGTTTCCTTTGAGACATGAGTTTAATAATATGAACAATTTGAAGAACCCTTAACTCTTTTGCCATGGAATTGTTGTTTAAAATATTATGCGTTATCCTTTCTTATTTATCCGTTCATAAGCATTTAGTTTCTTGCTCTTTTCATGTTTGATGCATCTTAATTTGTTATAATATTTTGCTATCTTGGAGGGTTAGTCATGTTGTTCAAGTGTTTTCCACTAGAGTCACTAAGTACATTCTCATGTTTGTAAGATTTCAATTTAATTTTGCAAAGTACAGAATTTTAATATCTTTCACTGGGTAAATTTCTAAATGCTACTCATTGACATTTTGTGTTTGTAAGGGCATTCAAAAATCAAATAAAGAGGTATTAAGAAGATTTTTGAAAGCGTGAGAAGGTTTATTTACACCAAGGACCCTAAGCAAGTCCAAGGACAAGGCTTTTGGCTTTATTTTTTTGGAGTAACGTTTGAATTTCATGATTAATTGTTTTGTTTTGATGCTAAGAAAAAAAGTGAAGTTACCATGTTAGCTTTTATGTTTATATAAATTGATAGTTTTGTTTGATTGAACTTGGATCATTTGAAGAGTTTTTTTTTTTGACAATTTTCTTTACTAAGATGTGTTACAATTCAAACTTAATGTATATTTCCCTTTATCTCTATTTTTACTTTTAACTATTTCAATGCTGTGTATGTGCTATACTCAATTTTCTTTACTAAATTTGCTATGAAAAAAATGTTTTTTTAAAAAACTTATATTGACATTGACTTGACTTAATTTCGATTCAATTTATTTTCCATTTTTATAATTATTCAATCTTTGCTGCGAAGTGTCATAGTGATTGAGTTTTTCCCCCCATTAATCTACATGTAAGGGTTTGCAGTGGCTTGAGCCACATTGTCTAAGAAAGTTAAAACACTTTAGTGAGAGTTCTGATTTTGTTTATGTGTCTATATGTATGTTTTATTCTTTGGTTGATTTATTAATTATTTCCCTTGATGTGATATATCATAATAGGTTACTGGTGGTTGCTTTTTCATCGTGATCAGAAGGTGAAGATAGAAATTACCCTTATCAATACTTGCTGTGTCTTCGTCATTATCACAAGATGTAGATAGAGTTTTTATTTTATTTATTTTATTTTTTTTTATTTTCAAACCTCTTCTTGCTTAACAAACCTTATATTCATCCATTTGTACCAAATATATTTATCTTTTGATTTTTTATGTATATAATTTTTATGAAATATTGTTTCCGTAATTAAAGTTTAACAATTTAACGTTGGTTTATTTTGACAATCAGTTAAATTATACAACATGCCCTAGAAGAATTTTAATGTATTTTATTGTCTTCTTATAAGTGAAATGACCCTGCACATTGCGCGGGTTAAACGCTAGTTAGAATAAAAGTTAAATGATTAAATTTACCATTTCCAATTAGTTTAATCTTTTGGAACAAGCTGAATTTTACCATTTCCTATTGAAATGAGGAAATTTTTTTAAAGGTCAAGGCAACTACTATTGATGAAAAGATTTCTTGAAATAGTTTGATCTTGTTTAAAGAATTGCAATTAATGCACTAGCAAGAAGAAGTGAATTGAGTCAAGTTAATGGATTTTTTTTTCCCATTTAGCATTAATTTTGAAATATTTTAGTTAGTTGTCAAGTTTGCAAAACTATTTAACAAACAAGCATTGCGAGCCTTTGAAACTCGAGTTCAACGTTAAACTCGAGTTGTAAGGTGTTGGCAATCTAATGTGAGTTCAACGTGAAACTCGATTCTCTAAGACTCGAATTCCTTCATTGAGAAATAGCGTTCAACTGGGTCTCTTTGTTCAGTGTTTCTTCATTTTCCTGGGTTTCTTCTTCTTCTTCATCTTCATTCTGTTCTTCTTCTACTGGGCTTCTTCTGATGTGGAAGAAAAAATCCACGTAGAACTCGAGTATCTAAGACTTAAGTTCCTTCATTGAGAAATAGCGTTCAACTGGGTCTCTTTGTTCAAGGTTTCTTCATTTTCCTGGGTTTCTTCTTCTTCATCATCTTCGTTCTGTTCTTCTTCTACTAGGCTTCTTCATTTTGGGGCCCATTTCTTCAAGGCCCTTGTTGTTTGATTTTCGATCGGTTTAGGCAAAGGCTAGCCAATCCTAGACCGAATCAGTCCACAACTTCATCGTTAAGGTGGTGGTTGTTGTTGTTGTTGTTGTTGTTTTTTTTTTTTTTTTTTTTGGGTTTTTGAAAAAAATTTCATGTGGGTTTGTGAAGGATTTCTTCTTCTTTGTTCTACTGGGTTTTTTCTTGTTTTGTTGATTTTCTTCTCCTTCTTCATTCTTCTTCTCCTCTCTCTGGAACTCAAGTCTTATGAACTCGATTTCCACGTGGCTTTTTTCTTCCACATCAGATTGGAACTCGAGTCTTAAGGACTCGATTTTCGTCACTGATCTTGACCCTCTAACACTCGAGATGCTAGTTTGTCAATATATTTCCAAACAAGCCAACTAAAAAAATAGTTGCTAAAAATAATGGTAAAAGACAAATTGCCCCTAAGTTAATGGAATGAAAATATATAAAGGAAGACCAAAAAAAAAAAAAAAAAAAAAACGTTCATAGAAGTAGTAAAAAAAAGAATGTGTTAATTAGGGAAGTGACAGAGAGTATGATTTTGGATAGAATAGAATGACGGACATTTGAGGGCATGGATAGATCAAGAGACTAATTGCTTGCTTCTTTTAGTAGTTCTCTATTTGATTGGTCTCGAGCTTGGGGACTCACATCTAGTGATTCCCTCCTATTGTTTCTTAGTTTTCTCCCAATTTGTACTTAATTTCTTCTTTGCACTTTTTTTTACCTTGTAATTTTTTGGATTGCTTTGTGCTATTTGCATAAGGTAGCTTTTTATATATACATCTTTCTTACTTATTAAAAATAACAAAGAATAGAATGGTGGAAAAGAATATATGCGGCCGACCCTTACTAATCTAATAAGGATTCATGTTTGACCCCAAAGTGTTTGGACTAAGGCTTGGTTGTTGTTGTTGAAGGTTATTTATGAGAATTATATTTCTTTTGTAATGCTAAAGAAAACCCTAAGAAAAACAAACTCTGGCCCACCGTTGATTAAATTCTGACCATACATTAAAACCTTAATTAAAAATTCTGAAAAGACGTAAATTGTCAAAACAATAATTTACTTTGTATCAGTTGACTTCCATGGAATTATTGGATTTAATAATCGGTAATTTATGGAAAAAGCATCCATAATTGATGCATATTTTAAGAGAAAAAATAATCAAATTTCAGAAGTTGGATTCTATGGGTCCAATTTTTAAATGTATGAATAGTGCTGCAGGACCCATTTTTAATATTTTTTTTAATAAATGGTTGTGAGTCCTGTAAACAATATTGCTACAGTGCGTGAACAGTGCACGCACTGTTCATGAACAGTATATTTTGTCTCTAAAAGCATAAACAAGTGCAGGGAAAAAAAAAAAAAAAAAGAGGAAGGAAACACAAGACACTGAATGCGGACACGCAAAATGCGCAATACAAACACATACTATATCTTCTTTATAGGGCAATAGATTTTGCTTCCTTGTAATTTAATCCAAGATTACGACCATCGATATGGTATCATATTAATCTAGAAAAAAATAGTGTTAGAAAGATTAGTTCATATTCAATTAGAAATGAATTTAGCACAATGAAAAGAAAGTAAGACACAAGTTTGTTGGGTTAAAAATTAATTTATGAAATAAAATATTAATTTTGAATCATGATATTTGCTTAAGATTTTTGTTATATTTAGTTTGGCACTCCTAGAAAAAAAAATTTGGCCTTTTTTTTAATAAGTAAAATAATGTGGAAAGTGAAAGAAAAAAAATTGACTTTTTTTACTTCAATCACAATTTGTCACCTCAATTGTCTTAAAAATTGTATTCTATAGAATTATTGTTAGGAGACCTAGTGATTGATGAACAAGATATGTATAAACTAGTGATTGAAATTTACAAAGGACGACTTTCTCCAAAAAAAAAAAAGTTTACAAAGGACGAGATCATGATTTTTCTTTGGGCGTCAAAGCACGATTTATTTATTTAATTTATTTATTTTAACTATCCAAGAATAAGATTTTATTTTATTATTTTTTTTAATGTCTATATCAGGTATAAAACAATATCTCATCAAAATCGTGAGAAAAGAGAAAATTAGCGACCAAATCATTTTTGGCCATGAGGAAATTGTAGGCTTACATTTTTGCATCTTGAATATTGTATGATCTACAATATGGTTATTTTTATTTAGTTTTCACTTAGTTTAAATTGTGTGGAGGAAAGAGATATTAGTCTACGTTTTGGGGAGATACATTTTTATAGAAGTTGATCCCATACATAAACATATTATAACAAATGATTCTCATACGTCAATTATCAAAGTATAAATGGTAAAAAATTGGACTTACATTCTCACATTTTAAAATAAAAATTTTTGCATTTTCATACATATTTCACTATATATAAAACCTTACAACAAAATGCATTATATGTCTCCTTACAAAAATAAAATAAAATAAAATTTAAAACAAAATTTTAAATAACATATATTGACTTTTGAAAGTACAAAATATAGAAAATACTATTTCAATCATGCTCCCTTAAAATTAAAAATAGACATATCAAGGTTTTTAGGTATTTATGAACAAAGTTTAGCTACAAAATTAGTTGTAACTTAAGGCTACAACCTTACTCAATATCATTAATATTACTACATATTTCAAAAATTTAACCGTTGGATTGCATGTTCTTTATGTTCTTAATATACACATCAAATTTTGTACCAATTGAATATTATTTGTTTTATAATCTATAAGATTATATTTCATGCACAATTATAAACTTCAAAAACTTGCAATTTAAAAAATTTATTGATGACATAGTTATTGATCTTTAATTTTAAACTACAAGCATGAAAGATATAAGAAGAAAATGTGATTCAATTGTGGATTTGTTAAAATTTACTTCCATTAAAAAGATATTGAATAAAGTTGTAACCTTAAACTATAATCAATTTTGTAACTAAATTTTGTCCCATATCTAATACCTAATAATTATGATGCTATTAAAATGGATTATAGGAGTTTTGACATGTTTCATTGTCCTATGTCTTGACAAAATGACATGTGTCATCATTATATGCATCTTCCAATTGTTGAAATCAGTTATAGATATGGTTCATAGTGCTAAGTTGGCAAATCGTGAACAAAAGTAGTGTTTTGTTATATGTATTTGAAGTTCAAGACATGTGCCCAAGACTACTAAAGAAAAACTGCACATTCAACATGCACGAGCGTGCACATCCAGATTGCTTTACAGCGCTGCTAGTGCTTAATACCCATCAGACTTGTGAGAACATTGGGCTTCAAAGCACTACTTATACCCTTCAGAAGCACTAACTTGTCCTCTAGTAAACCAAGATTCTTCATTTCCTGAAAGTTTAGATCAAACAATCAGGTCTCAGATTTTTTACTCTAATAAATTGAAAAATTGAAACAAGAAGCTTTATCTATTCCAATGCTTATGACATAATAAGTTAACAGCGTCATGTCGAATGAATAGGTAATTTCATAAAGCAATTGGAAGACCATTCCACTTTTCCTATTACCATATTAGCTTTGATAGAAACTTCTGCACTTTCAGTTTCAGATAAGGATTTCCTTCCACTCTTAGGTATATTTGGTAGGCTGTAATAGACTTTGTAATGTAATAGATATTCCTTAGGAATAAACCATTCATTTGTTTGATTATTAATTTTTTTAAATGAAGAATAATTATTCTTTACTAAAATATGTATATTTAAAAAAAAAAATTGTATTTTGGGAAATGTGACTAAAATATGATGTCACGCCATTATCTTAACACAAATTCAGGCTTCTATTTCTGTGTTATCACCAACTGAATAGAAACCGTTATGCAATTCCCAAAGTTGAGATTAGTGAGAGCTAGAGTGAAATAGATGTTGAAAGTAATACGAATCCAATGAACGCCCCAACCCCCATCCAACAAGCAACAACAATAAACATGTAGGATGGTTGAGTTAAGGGAGAATCTTTATACTAAACCATGGGGGGGGCAATGTTGGTCTAGTCATGCGGATATATAGAGAAGAAAGAAGTATTCTTGATGTACAGTGTAATATTGTGAAAAGATTATGTAAAATTATCAATTCAGTATAACATACCTCTTGGCGGGATGAAGCCACCGATGCGAAAGCAAGAGATTTGTCAATGACCCAAACCTTTTAGCAACAACCATGCTTGCTGCTGCAATTATGGAAAAAATGAGAAGCCATTTGGCTTTCAAGTATTAGAAGAACGTACTTCTCAAATAACCTGTAGGTTCACATTTGCATAAATTTTAAAGAAGAGAAAAACAGGTTCCAAACATATCTCATAAAGCAAGACAAATTCAGTACAGTTAACATGTTACCTTCTAACATTGGATCAAATCCATTAACATAATAGGCGAGGATGACCCAAGCGCCAACTTCTATAAATGTGAAAGTGATCTTGAGCATCCGTAAAGGAAGAGCATATACCCATGAAGGATGACAGAGAAAGTCCCTTTGCTTGGATAAAACAGGAACCTATGCAATGGTCATGGACATTTGTGACAATCCAGTAAACATAATTACCACCACCACAGTAAAGAACAAAACACCCATCTAAACTCTAAACTCCTCCATTGGTTGTGGTAATCAGTGCCACTATTGAAATCTTAAAGCAGAGAAAAAGTATTAATCAAAATCAAGTTTTAGGAAAAAAAAAAAAAAAAAAAAACAGTAAAAATAAGGTCTACCTCCACTCTCACCAGCTTGAAGACGTAGAAAACTGAGTTCCTCTTTGTAAGGCACGAGCATTCAACAGCTCCTTCGTGCTACTTGTGTAGTTTTCAAAGCAAGTTCATCTTTGACTTTTAGTCTCCTTCCAACATGGAATGAATGGAATGCCTTGGCAAAATCCTGAACTATTACAAAATGTAAGTCATATCTTGGTGTCTAGTACTGCTCCTGATCTTCCCTGAATGTCATCTATGATAAATCAGTTGAATACAAATAATACTCATGGACCACATGTAAGGCCCATATTATAGATGTTCTTTTAGCATATATCAGAGCTGTAATTTACACTTGCCTCTTGTCAGAAGTCAGTCATGCTGTCCAGTCAGGACATCTGAAGCCCATGGATTCCAAAAAACTCAAGAACTAGTTCATGGGGCACCTGGTATGCAATGTGGTCATTAGAGAGGAAAATAAAAAGGAGAAAAAAATGACAAGTCTAAGGTGTGAGCTGCCGTAGAGAGATAACTGTTGCATCAAAATGTAAACATATTGCTTGATTGAATTCACCATTTGAAAGGTTGTTGAACTTTCCAAGCCAGTAGATATTTCATCCATGAAAAGTGCTTTTGATGGTCTGAACAGTGTCTCTTGTATTTCACTTACCAAGATTGTCATACAGATGAATCACTTAATAAAGATAAAAGCAAGAGTATGACCAATACATTAAAAGTATAAAAAAGTGAGCACCCAACACCCCCTAACTCCAACCCTCACCCCTACCATAAAAAAATATAAAAGAAAAAAAAATCCTTTTCGTTCACTAAAATGCTTTCAATGTTTGTATGCAATGAATTCACTCTAGACAATGGTTTTTTCAGCAATAGAGGAAAGTTTTCTGACATATATCAGTCTTTATATTGTTTTAAAACAAAACAAAGTTGTATATAAATGATAAAAAGAAATGGGGGAAGAGATGAATTTCAGCACTAGTCACCTGTGCATTTAAAAACTGACATTATCTTAATGACTTAGATACCACTTTTCGACTAGGATATCTTAGTTCTGATGGGCTGAGCCTTGTTGAGATGTCTAGAGTTGGGAAGAGAAGTAATAGCCAGAACCAGCAACCTTTCTTTTAAAGAGTGCTACACATCTTCATGTCCTCCGCCAGTTCCTGAATTTAAAAGAGAGGTAGTCTTAGCAAACCCATCTCCACCCAGAGGTAGTTAGTTTGTTGTATCTGATGATGTAAAATAGATTTAAATTGGGGTATATAAGACATATAAATTATATTAACCTCTATGGTAATATCTCTGTTTAGTAGATAATGAAGGTATAAAGTATCCTAACCTGTACGGTAATATCTCCTCTAGGTAAAATTGATTTAAATTGGGACATATAAGAGAGGTGGTCTTAGCATGACTTGGAAGCTACTATAGTTTTCATTGGAATTGCTTTAGTCTTGAAATTTTGGCAACTAAATTCGCACCTCCGCCCTTCTGTAATAAAATTAGAAGGTGACCATATTCTTTCAATGAGCATGGGAGACAAAGGCAGAATCATTCAACAGCATGGCATATCCAATTAGGAACCTTTTCTTGTTTTGATAGGTAGCACATCCAAGTAGGATCCTAATGAACCCAGAAGTCAGTGGAACAAAGAACTAGTTAAGAAAATGTTGGCATTATAAATCATTAGAACTCAGAAGTAAACCATTTGGAAAATATTCAAAACTTTTTGTAGCAGATAAAAATGTTTCGATATACATTGTCTTTTCACTTTTTGAGTCAGTCTTGTTTACTGCAAGGTAGGCTAATTGGAAGAGAAGGATATAGAATCCTTAGTGACATGGGTGTTAAATGCTCATCTCTTTTTTTTTTTTCTTTTTTTTTCTTTTTTTTTTTTTTTTTTTTTTTTGGCGAAGTCATCTAACTGATTTCATTACCCTTTTTAAAATTTTTTTTTTTTTTTTTGAGAATGTTAATTACTTTTAAGAGTAAAATCAAGATTAACTTAGCTGATCAAGTAGAATAAATACCTGACTTGGTCATCCATTTTTATGTAGCAGATGTGAATAATCTTGTGTCACTATTTTTTCTTCTTCCTTTGCAATTCTTTTGTTAACAGCTCTTATGGCACGAGTTTGAGCTCAGGACAGTCATTGATCTGCAAATCTAAGAGAGGCAAGTTCTTGTTCAATGATCTCAAATTTGGAAATCACCCAACGCAAAGAGTGGCAAGACTTGTGTGGCACTTGACACTCTTAAGAGTTTATTGTCTACCATCAAATGTTGACCTGTTCCTGCTAGAACGTGAGGAAAGGACTCAATTAATCATTTTGTGCACTTGCTGCTGACAAATTGAAATAAGCAGAACCCATAGAAACTTGAGAACTCCAGCATTATTCTGACATAATAAGACAATGAACTAACAATCTTACAAGAAATCCTTCTTCTTTTTTCATCTTTTATCATTTTCTCAAATGCTTCAACTTTTTCTTGAGATGAATGTACTCTAAACGATAGATTTCTGTTTTTAAATGCTAAGAAAATCAACAAGAGGGATTCAGATTCAATGGAATATAACTTGGCATTATTGCTAAGCAGAAAAGATGCAAGAAATGGTTGCCAAAACTAAAGAATTTTACTTTTGGCAACAAAGGATGTAGTTAAAAATGCTTCTCAATTTTGAAAATAATGGCACACTAAAGCTAAGGTTGGAAGGATGAGCTTGCCCCCTTAAATTTGCATGATCCATTCAGCATGGAGTTTGTTTGTTCCATGACTTGCAAGCCCGCATAGTTTCCATTGGAACTTTTGCTTTAGCCTCAAAATTTTCACTTCCATGCTTCTCTATGAAAATTAGAGGCTGATGCTTCAGATTAACTTGAAGAAATTTGAAAGTAACATAGTCTCTAATATTGTTTCTCACTGCATTATTTCATAGGATTGATTAAACAAAGGACTCAGATATCCGTAGAAAAGAAAGGGAGTAGGCACCAAATCTGAATGTTCAATCTCATGTTGAAACCAAATTCCATTTGAATGTCAAGACAAAATATAAATGTGCTTTCATGCGACAGCTCATTAAAAATTAATCTGCAAAAGGGGGGGATAAAAGGGAAAGATAATTGCAGACCAAGAATTTTATTGTTTGTGATTAAAGAACATTTGAATAGGCAAGAAAAAAATTCAGTACACTAACAATACATGGATTGTACATGATCCCATGTGAATAGTAGACCTGTTTCATATTATTTCCACAAACATAGCATCACAGTTGGACTGTAATGAACCAAAAGCGAGTGGATAGAATACTTAATTAAAAACATATATTGGCATCTAAGAAATCCTATTTTTCCCCTTTTATCGGTATTAATATTATTTTCAAAATAAATAGAATTTTTTTTTTTTTTTTTTTTTTTTTTATAAAAAATTAAAAAGAAATGCAAGTAGAACAAACAAATACCTGATTGTCAAATGGGGTTGGATGTCGTCTAGACTTATGGCTCATATAATGACTTGGCCATCGATTTTTATGGTTGGGATGTGAGCAATGTTGCGCCACTCTTTTCCCTTCTTCCTTTGGAATAGTTTCGTCAATGAAGGGCAATCTTCAATCTCTAGATAAGAAATGGAGCAAGGCAGCCCATCTTCTGGCATGTGCTTGAGCTCAGGGCAGCCTACGATGAACAATTGTTGAAGAGAGGTAAGGTGTTGAAGCCCCTTTTTGTCTAATGATCTCAATTTTCGAAATCCAACAATGGCAAGAATTCTAAGACTTGTGGGTAGTAAATCCTCCTCTGGAAAGGACTCCACATCCCAGCAATCAAGATTAACATTTCCGAATAGTAATGTTTTAAGACACTGCAGTCTTTGCAAACCCCATTCCATTCTAGTGGAGATAAGTTTTTTGCAGTCACCGATGCTAATATTAATTAGATTGGATGGCAGACCACCTTCCGGAAAAGACTCAATTTGCGGACAATTTATAATTTCCAAAAGTTCAAGAGACGGTAGAAGTGTATGCATGTTTTGGGGGAGTGAATTCAGACGCGGGCAATTATCGACTTTTAACCGTGTGAGATTGGGGGCCAACAATCCTCCACTAGGAAAAGCTACAAGATTAAGGCAATCTTCGATTTCCAACCACACCAGATCAATTGGTTGATGTCCCTCCGAAATTAAAAGGGACTCCATGTTGCAACAACTTTTTATTTGGAGATAATCAAGCTTCGGGAAGATGTCTAAAGGAATTGAAATGAGAGAACTGCAGCTATCATTTATAAACAATCTCTTAAGGGAAGAGTAGCACTGGTACAATGGGAACTGTAATTCCCTACATTTATAGATACCAAGCACTTTTGGTGGAGTGGGACTGGATAGAACAACATGAGCAAGAGACTTAAGCACAGGACAGTCAAAGATTATTAACATTTCAGGACAAAGGTTGCAGTCTATCACTCCCTCTGACAGAGACTCCAAGTTATTGAATCCACCCATTCTGAGTGTCTGTAACGTAGGTGGCAATTCTTTCAAAAACACATCATTACAATTCTTTAATGTCAATTCACGCATAGCAGGAGCTGTTGGGAGAGAAGTCTGAAGCTGTGAACATTCATGAACATGAAATTTGGTTAAAGAAGGTAGGTGCTTGGGTAAGCTTCCACTTAGTTTCGGACAATACCAAAGATAAAACTCTTGAAGACGCGGGAAAACTCCTCCTTCACAAGGAAACCATTCCTCCCACTTCAACATTCTCTCAAATTTCAATATTTCCAGTGATCGAAATGGTGTTGTATTAGAAGAACTGCTACCATAAAAGTCAGGACCTACTTTAACAACTTCATCAAATCCAACAATGGAGAGGTCTTGAAGAGAGGGGAGTTTCCCAAGTGATGGCAAACTGGGACAATTTCTACAATAGTTTAAATGAACAACTGTGATATTTGAAAATGAATGATCTCCTATCCAATTCGGAAAGCTTGTTCCCTTGTAGTTGTTAATAACAAGCTTTTTTAAGTTTGTATGAGGCGGGAGATTGTTGAGTATGTCTCTTTCACTTAGAGATATATTGTAATCAGCATCCCATTCCAATGTTAGCTCATCAAGGTGCCTCTTAGCCTTCAACTTTGCACTCAAAGCATTTGTCGGGTTTAACACATTTTGTAGCTTTGAGATCACAATCACTCCACATAGATTTGAAAGTTCCCCCAACTCTCCAATTTGGAATCCCATATCCTTCTCAACTATAAATTTGGTCAAAGTCCGAAGACATTGTAATCTACCCATATGTATTGGCATCTTTTGTATGCTACTTCCAGTAATATTCAGATGCCGCAAATTAATGAGCTTTTGCATATCTAGTGGCAACATAACAAGGAATTTGCATTCTGATAGATTCAATGTTTGTAAATTACACAACCTACATATAGAGTAAGGCAACCTCTCAATTTTAGTACAAGAGACATCTAGGTAGCGTAGATGTTGTAAATCTCCAATTCTTTCAGGCAACTCTATCATATTAGTGTAATGAGAAAGAGAAAGTACACGTAGATATCTTAGCGTTAGCAATAGATCTTGTGGTACCTTCTTTGTTAAGTATAAGTCCACATTCGCTTTGTGTAATTGTAATGGAAGGAAGGTGCGTAAATGCTTAGCTTTATAAAGAGCCTCAAACTTCTTCTTTGTGTCATATTGTGATCTTAAGTACGAAAAATGCCGAGTCTTATTTATAATATTATTTTTGTAGTCCCCTTCTAATCTAAAATTAAATCTCCCAGATACAAATTTAGCAAGATCATGAACAAGGGCATGCATTACAAAATGAAATTTTTTGCCATTTGATCGTTGCAAAAGTGATCTCGATACTAGATCAAGGAAGTACTCATTGCCAATCTCTTCCATTTCTTTATTCTCGTCCACTTGCTGCAAGAATCCCTCTGCCATCCACAATTGAACAACTTCTTCCTTTTTTAATTCATAATCCTTTGGGAATATCGAACAATATGCAAAGCATCGCTTCAAATGAGAGGGTAGGTAATTGTAACTTAATCTTATAGCTGGAAGAATATCACCCCCATCATTAGGCAAACTCCAAATTTTGCTGTTCAAAATTTTATACCATTCCTCTTCATCTAGTTTACAGTGCAACAGAGCACCAAGTGCTTTTGCTGCTAATGGTAGGCCATCACACTTCTCAATTATTTTTCTACCAATTTTTTCTAATTCTGGATATGCATTATAGTTTCCATTTTCAAAGGCATGATTTGCGAATAAACACCAACAACTTTCATCTGATAATTTATCAAGGTGAAAAATTTGAATAGGGCGCGTAACTGATGCAACACTTTCATTGCGTGTTGTCACAATAATTTTACTTCCCAATGTTCCGTATTTAAAGGGATTCTTCAAGAGCTCCCAGTCGCCATAATTTTCATTCCATACATCATCAAGAACTAGTAAAAATTTCTTTCCCATCAAACCCTTCTTCAATCTAGTTTGGATCATATTAAAGTCTGTAGTGTCACATTTCTGTGAAGTGACAGCCTCAAGAATTGATTTTGTGATCCTAACCACATCAAATTCTTCTGAAACGCAAACCCAAAATCTAATGCTAAAATGTTCGGTGATTCTTTGGTCGTTGTAAATAAGCTGAGCAAGGGTGGTCTTGCCAATCCCACCCATGCCCGCTATGGGAATCACACAGAGGTGTTCATTGCCTTTTGCATCATTTGAGAGCAGCAAGTTGACTATGGGCTCTTTAACATCATCCCTACCAATAATTCTAGTTTCTTTTACCAGAGAAGTGGTGGGCAATCTTATTCTTGGTAAAGGATTCCCCCCAAGTCCAACACCTTCTCTCAGACCTATAAGATCCATTTGCTTTGCTAAATCATCTAGCCTGACAAGGACTTCTTCTATCTTTGATTTTAGTTTTTGTTCAGAACAAGTAAATGTACAAGTGATGCAATTCCTTACCTTGCTCTTAGCTTCCAACTGGCACTGCAAAGCTTCAGCGGCTATCTCATCCAAAAGGTCCTCTGCGTCGTAGACAGCATCTTTAAGCTCATCAAGCCACTCTCTGATCTGTAGGTTTGTGAATTCCTTTTCCTCTGCATCATTGAGCACTGCATGAAGGGCAAGACACGTTGTCTTCAACTTCTTCAGCAGTGTATCGGGGACTTTTCTTCCCCGAATGAAGTCAACGACCTCCTTTGACGCCATCTTGGCAAACAACACTTTGAGGGTTGCAGACAGAAATGCTCCTCCCACTAGGCTCGCAGCAGCCATGTCTTTCGTTTTTGCAATGGAAACAAATTGGGCAAAAAAGCTCTAGGAAACTAAAAGAGATGAGTTTGTTTGTGATTTAAGTAGATGCAGTCCTTGTTCTTAGCTTAACTAGTCGCAGACCCGCCAGTAGGGCCTTAATAAATTTTTTAGTTAATCTCAAAAAATATATTTTTTTATTAATATTATTGTTTTACTTTTCATTATTTTTTAAGTTAATAAAAACCTTATAAATATATATATATATATATATATATATAAGTGAATGTTTATGTGTACCATTAAAGTAAACTCTATACATTCAACTTCTTTAGATGCGTAAAACAATATATTAGTAATTTATAATGATAGTGGCTAATTAGTTTTATCATTTTTTTTTTCATGATTTCATATATTTACAGATTGACGATTTGCATAACAAAGACTTTAAGCATCTTTCATTAGAATTTCAAAAGTAATAGTGTATGAAATTTATACAGTGATGATTTGATTTGATATCATCATTAATCTTTATCTACTCTCTCTCTCTTCATTGGCAACCTATTGTTTTCCAAAATTTGATGATAATTCTATTGCATTAAACATGTATTATTTCTTTACAATATATTGGTTTGATATCATCATTAAATTTTTTTTTTTTTAATTTAGTGTTCCTATATTGGCATTTATTTTGTATTCCATTTTTTCTTTGATGCACTAGGTGTGAGAATGAGTGTTTTCCTAGCATTACTCAACTTTATGAGGAATATTTTATTTATTGAATTTAATTAAAATATTATGTGTTTAATTTTTTAAAATAAAAAATGTGAAAAAATATAAATAATTTAATGATATGGAAGATGTGGCTGAATTTAAATGTTGAATAAAATAATATGAGAAGAAAAAAATTAAAAATAAAATATATAACAATAAGTACCAAATCATCCAAATCTATGTAATATAATAATATTATATTCTTATATACTATCTTTAATTTTTTTTTTTTTTTAATGCAATAGGATAACATTTAACAACTAAAGTGAACCAAAAAAAAAAAAAAAAAGACTCAAAATACAAAACTAAATCGCATCAACCCAAAGTAGAGTTTTAAATAACATAAAAATATATCAACATAAAGCAAAAATATAAGAAACAAAAATACACCAAAAATTTGAGAGAGATTTTTTTTTTTTTTTTTTTTTTGTGAGGGAAAATTATGCATAAATGAAAGAGAGAATGACAAATTTATACTAAGATGATGATAATAAGAAAAAACAAAATATAGGAAGATAAAGGGAAAGATGAAGAGTGATATTAAGGTAGAAGGTAGTGGAGAGATGAAAACGTAAATGAATGAGAAAGGTCGGAGAAAGTGTAAATGTTAAAAAAAATTAACACAATTTTATGAAGATAATTTTATTTATTTGAATTTAAGTAAAATACTATATGTTTAATTTTTTTTAAATTAAAAAAAAGGAGTGGAAATATGAATAATTTAATGATACGGAGAACGTAGCTAAATTTAAATGTTGAATAAATTAAGATGAGAAGGAAAAAATAAGTAAAAAAAGAAAGATAAAACAATAAATACCAAATTATCCAAATTATGCTATGTAATAGAATAATATTATATTCTTATATACTATCTTTAATTCTTTATAATGCAATAGAATAACATTTAACAATCAAATAGAACCACAAAAAAAAAAAAAAAAAAAAACTTAAAACACAAAACACAAAACTAAATCACATCAATCCAAGTAGTAGAACACAAAAATTTTGTTAATCTAAAGCAGAGATGCCAAAAAAAAAAAAAATTCCACCAAATAATTGAGAGAGAGAGAGAGAGAGAGAGAAATAAATAAATAAATAAATATATATATATATATATATATATTTTGTGAAAAAAACTACACAGAATAAAAGAGAGAATGATAAATTTATAGAAAAAAAATATAAATAAGAAAAGACAAAATAAAGACAAAGGGAAATATTAATAGTGATATTAAAGTAGTCGGTAGTGGGTTTATGAAAATAAAAGGAAATGAGAAACGTTGGACAAAGTATAAATATTCAAAAAAAAATTATAAAGAAATTGGAAAGAAAAAAATATTACAATGTGGACATTAATGTGACTCAACTAGAAGATAGCAACAATAGATATTTCATTTTAATTTTTAGTTATATATTGAAGACGAAACTACAATATTGGTCCTTAAAGTTTACCTTATGAGCGCTATTGGTCCCTTAGATTTCAAATGAGTGCTATTAGTCCCTCTAGTTTAAAAAATAAGAACTTTTAGTTTTTTATTTAATTGCCATTAGCATTATTATATATGTGGCTAATGGAAAAATGATGTTGCATTTTTTATCTTTGGTGTAAGCCTATATGGCAATAGTAACGTTGATGAATTTGCCAGGTTAGCATGTGAATCATTATTTTTATTTTTATTTTTGTTAAAAAAATTCCACATGTTTTCCTGTGACTTCCCTTTACGCTTTTATCTTCCTCTCCCAGTTGGTGGTGCTGTCACAGTTGCTACCATTGCTGCTACTTCAACCACTCCCACTACCATTAGCCACTGATGATTCAAATTGTTGTCATTGCCACTACATCAGCAGCACAAAACATCTCTATGTACTTCGCCAATCACCACGGATCTCCACGGCTAATCTTGAAGGATCTTTATTTATCTTTGTTCTTACGATTTGTTTCCAATGGATCTATAAATAAAATAAAGAGGTTTAAGTATTATATTTAGATATGTTTTCTTTTGCAAAATGTTATAAATTCTTTTTTTCCCCCGGCCCAACCAATCTTTGTGGGGATCAACGGTTGCCTTTTAACAAGAAAGATTGTATTCATTAAATCCTTTTGTTGAGTTTCTAGCACCCAATCAATAAATATTTGTGTCCAATGAATCTTGATATGAAAGAGAGAGAGAGAGAGAAAGAGAGTTTGTATGGTCAAAGATAGATCTAATTACTTTGCCAGCAGATTTGTGTTGCCTTTGATGTGATTTGGTGACTGGATTGGAGGTTTGGAAGACGGCGGAGCAGAGAAAGAGGAGGGAGGGAGGGGCTGAAGCCAATCTTCTTCTTTTTTTTTCTTTTTTTTTTTTCATTTTTTAAATATATAAATGTTAATGAAAGGTTAGAGCATTCTCATCAGGTGTGCCAAATGCCAAATATTTGGCATTTGGCACACCAAACACTACTGTTCAAGCTTCATCAGCTGTTCTAAATGTTCTATAATTTTAGAACATGCTACAGTACCGTCTCAAATATGAGACAGTACGGACACAAATGCCATTTCTGAATAATAATTTTTATTCAACATTTTCTCTCTCCTCTCAATATTTAATTCAATGTTTTCTCTCTCTTCTCATTATTTTCTCTCTCTCCAGCCAATGTTCTCTCCTCTTTCTTCTTCAGATCACCCTCCCTCACCCTTAAATCAACAGCAATCAAGCCGCCGATCATCGATCAAGCCTCACCGATCACCGATCAAGCCGTTTCATCGTTCTACGTACGCCATCGTTCAACAGTACGGCGGCCGCACCGATCAACGGTACGCCATCGTTCTCGCCATCGCCACGCCGATCTCACCATCGCCGATCTCGGGTTTGTGGGTTTGTGTCGCTGGATGTGGATGTGGGTTGGTGGATGTGGGTTTGTGCTGGTGGTGGGTTTGGGGATGTGGGTTTGTTTGGTTCGGTGGATGTGGGTTTGTGCTGATCTCTCTGGTTGTGTTTTTTTTTTTTTTTTTTTTTTTTTTTTTTTTTTTTTTTTTAGGTGGCATTGGTGGATGTGGGTTTGTGTTGGTGGTGGCTGTCGGTGTTGTTGCGGCAGTGGCTGGTGGCTATCGGTGTTGTTGCGGCAGTGGTGGTTGTGCTGTTGTTGACGATGATGATAAGGATGATAGAGAGTAATTAATATATTATTTTAATGTATAGTAAATATTATTTTAATATATAGAATTGAAGTATAGAACATCTGATAAATGGCATGTTGTAAAATGTGTGCTAAAATGATAAAGTAGATTTTTGGTGTGTTAAAATGGCATTTTTTATGAGAGAGCTAATGAGAATGCTCTTACGTAGCTAAATTAAATAGCTGACATGTCATTACATACCCATCAGTTTTTGTCATTACATCCACATAGACAATAATCCTAACAGAGTTAACAAAAAGACTAATAGTGTTCATTTTTTAAACTTAAGGGACCAATAGCACTCACTTGAAACTTAAAGAACTAGTTACACTTATAAGATAAACTTCAAGGACTAATGATATAGTTTCGCCTATATTGAATATAGATTTTTTTTTATTTATTTATGGAAATATAGAATATAGATATATAGATCAGGTTCATTTAAGTTCATAGTTGCGCATGAGACAACCTTGCGGTGTGGCTGACTTGACTTCACGTTGCCAAGGTTGAATTTTTCAATTTAGACTTTAGATGTTCAAGCAATTTTTTTTCCAAATAACATTAAATATCAAAAAATTTAGTTTGTTGTCACATTTCAAAACAATATTGAAAACTAGCATCTTGAGTGTCTAAAACTCGAGTTCCAAGATAAAACTTGAGTTTTTTAAGTCTTGATTTGTAAGTAGTGGTAGCTGATGTGGAGGAAAAATCCACATGGAACTCGAGTTTCTAAGAGTCGAGTTTCACTTTTAAGACTCGAGTTTTAAAGACATGAGTTTCACCATCTGATTTTCCTTCTTCTTCCTCAAGTTCTTCTGACCCAGCGTTGTTCTTCTTCATTCTTCGACACTGCAGATTGTTCTTCTTCAGATCGGTGCTCCAGCATTCAATCAACCAGCGTTCTTCGTTCAATCAACCAAATCGGAGCTCCAACGTTCTTCATTCTTCCTCCGTTCTCTGTTCTTCGTCAGATCGTCGATGCTGCACATCGTTCCTCTTCAGATCAGAGCTCCAGCGTTCTTCATTCAATCTACTAGGTTGGGGCTCCAACGTCTTCGTTCTTCCTTTGTTCTCCTCTTCAGTTCTTCCTCTGCTCTCTGTTCTTCGGCAGATCGTTCCTCTTCGTCTTCAGGTACCGAAATCGAGTCTTAGAGACTCGGTTTTGCTTTTTAGAACTCAAGTCTATAAGACTCAAGATCTATCTGGCAAAAACTAACCAGATCAACCAGTGGAATTCGAGTATTTGAGACTCGATATTTAGATCGAAATCGATCCTTTTAAATTCAAGATGCTAGTTTGCAGTATTGTTTCTAACGCATGCTAACTTATTATATTTTTTCCCCCACCAACGTTATTCTGCAAATATCCTCGATGTTCAAGCACTAACGTCATTGAGCAAGATAATATAAACTATAGTGATGGCAGAATATTTGCAGAATAACGCCATTAGTGCTCAAACATCGAGGATATTTGCAGAATAACGTTGGTGAGGGAAAGAATATAATAAGTTGACATGCGTTAGAAACAATACCTCAAACTAGCATCTTGAGTTTAAAAGGGTCGATTTCAATCTAAATATTGAGTCTCAAATACTTGAATTCCACTGGCTGATTTGGCTAGTTTTTGCCAGATAGATCTCGAGTCTTATAGACTCAAGTAAAAAGCAAAATCGAGTCTCTAAGACTCGATTTTGGTACCTGAAGACAAAGAGTAACGATCTGACAAAGAATAGAGAATAGAGGAAGAACTGAAGAGGAGAACAGAGGAAGAACGATGACGTTGGAGCCCTAATCTGGTCAATTGAATGAAGAACTCTGGTCGATTGAACGCTAGAGCTCCAATCTGAAGAGGAACGATGTGCAGCGTCGACGATCTGATGAAGAACAGAGAAGAGGGGAAGAACTGAAGAAGAGAACAGAGGAAGAACGTTGGAGCTCCGATCTGGTCAATTGAACGAAGAACACTGGTTGATTAAACGCTGGAGCTCCGATCTGAAGAGGAACAATCTGCAGTGTCGAAGAACAAAGAAGAACAACGCTGGGTCATAAGAACTTGAGGAAGAAGAAGGAAAATCAGATGGTGAAACTCGAGTCTTTAAAACTTGAGTCTTAAAAGTGAAACTCGACTCTTAGAAACTCGAGTTCCACATGGATTTTTCCTCCACATCAGCTACCACCACTTACAAATCGAGACTTAAAAACTCGAGTTTTATCTTGGAACTTGAGTTTTAGACACTTGAGATGCTAGTTTTCAACATTGTTTTGAAACGTGACAACTAAATAAATTTTTTGATATTTAATGTTATTTGGAAAAAAAATTCGTGATGGCGGTTGGAGGTTTGACCAACGTAATTGGCGGCACTCTTTGAACTAGTCCTACTCTTTTTTCTTTTCTTTTCTTTTTTAGAAAGTTATTGGCAATTCTATGAATCTTATTCTAAACATCTATATGCTTTTATCGCACCAGATTTTTTTCTAACTCATTGAGAAGGGTCTACGGCAAAAGTTGTTGCAGAAATGATATTAAGTTGGAAATGATATTCTTTCTTCTTCTTCTTCTTTTCAAGTTCTTCCAGGTGAACCATTTCATGACTAATAGATTCAAAATAAATCTCTTCATTTTTTTCACTTTCATGTTGATTAAGTTCGTCTTTAGACCCCAAACTAAAGTGAATAAGGGTTACTAAGAGTCTTGTAACTTAACTAGTTATCACATTCTTGTATTTCCAATAAAGATATTCAAGAGTCAAATTACCTTCCTTAAAAAATAATAATAAAACCAATAAGGGTTATTTATTTTAAATTTTGGGTGTCATATATATCTATCCAGGGAGCACGCAAATCCCAAAAACGCATAATTTCTCCTCCAAAAATGACTTCTCCAATCAAAGAACGCATTAGATATTTACCTAAAACAGTAGGTCTTTGGGTGGACCCCACGTTAGCCCTAAGGTGTTGGTCTCTAACCAGAAAAGTAAATGCTTTAGCTTGAAAAGCTTTTGGTCTAGTGGGCCGATAAAACTCACTAGGATAAGCGGTATTATTGAACCAAACAAAGCAACAAGCAATAAAATCAAAAACAGCTAAAAGGCTATTTGGATTGGAACAAAACTGAGTGATAGTCCATAGTCCAAAACTCGTGGGCCCCATAGAAAACAAATTTTTTGGCTTGTTTTTTGGGTGATGTTTCCATCACTCAAAACTCAAAAATTGAGTTCGGGTGATGGAAACTGGAAATAGAAATAGAGAGTTTCCAAAAGTTTAAACACAGTTTTTAGTTGCATATTGATAAATAGAGTGACTTCATGGACACATAGACAGTGTATTGTCCCATCAAATTGAAGTCTATTAATATTACCGTTATTCTCCATATTTTCACTTCAGCTCTTCCCCAAATATTTTCGCAGAGCGAAGTTTCCCTCTTTCCCACTTCCCTTTTTCCCTCTTCAGCTCTTCCCCAAAATTTTCACATCATATTTTGTGTTCTCCATTTCCAGCGGTGTATGTACAGAAAGTCTGAAGCACTGAAACCTGATGACCTGAACATTCTATAATCAAAGCACCTAAATTTTGAGAATTTGGGTGTCAATTAAATATTCCATCACTAAGTATCTGTTTGGGAACAATTTATTTAGTTGAAACTGAAAATTTTTTGTTGAAAGTATTGTAGATAAAGCTAAAAGATAGCTGAAATAGTATAGTGTGGTCGTGAATAGTACCAAAAAGTGCAATGAGACCCATGAATAGTAACAAAAATAAGTTGAATAGTAAAAAAAAGGCTTTTTAAGCAATGCTAAATGCATAATAAGAATCCGTTTGGGAATAACTTATTTAGCTAAAGCTGAAAATATTTTGCTAGAAGTATTGTAAATAAATCTAAAAGGTAGCTGAAATAGTATAGTGAGACCCATGAATAGTACCAAAAGGTGTAATGGGACCCATAAATAGTAGCAAAAATAAGTTGAATATTAGCAAAAATAAGGTAAATAGTAAAAAAAGTTAGCTTTTTAAGCTAATGCCAAACACAACCTAAATTTTCCATATTCAAGGCTATTTTGTCATGATGAAAAAGTGCAACGGTCGGAATTTTGGTAGGCAGACAGGTATTTGATCAATTCTTGAGTAAATTTCACAAATCCACCATAAGATTTGTGATAATACCAACTGGGTTCAAAACATTTTGTTGAGGACTCTTTTTTCGCCCCACATGGTATTACTTCATTGGCAACCCACGCCACATCAACATATTATTGATTTTTTGGGTAAACCTCTTTAAAACCCAAAATAAACTCATATCTCATTCAACTACATGAATTAGGCTCACATGGCCCACACCATCATCACTTCAAGAGGCAGATTCATGGTCCACATTTCATCTTCATCAATTAGGATCAAAACCCATGACATCATCAACATCAACATATGAATTAGGCTCAAGCAATGAATCAAATCTCACAACCCATATTACTTCTCTCATATTCATGGAAGGTGGCTTCCAATGAAAGTCCAAATTTACACAAAATGACAACAAAAGCCCATATTTACACAAAATGACAACAAAACCCAAGGTACATCATCTCATCTTTGGTTTATGATCCAAGCTCATTAATCTCTTTGGGGAAATTTTGGGAGTCGTGGTTTGGATGACCAAGAGGTATGTTCAGTAAAGTTCCATGTTGCTTGGCGTGTCTTCTCCAACTCCCTGAATTCTGACGAATCAGTGTGTAGCAAGTAACATATGGAAAGCCTCTCTTATCATATAGATCTTAAAATGATAAACTCTCCTTTATTCTTTTCCTAAAACTTAATATTCATCATATGACAAATACTCAATATCTCCAGCCATCTAAATGCTGAGAAAATAACTATTCATTCAACCTCCACCTATTCCTATATGAATTTGGAAACTTAATTATATTATTCTATATAAACTATATTACTATTTTCAACTTAAATCCAACTCAAGCACATGGCTAAATCAGATTGGCTATCTTCAATCTTCAAATATAAAATATTCATGATATCTTTAATACCCAACTGCCATCTGTCATAATTAGACCAATATTGCCCTGCCAGCTATCAGAGCAGAGCATTAAATGCTCTTTTTTCTCATCAAGATCAAGCCACAACATAATGAGATCTTGACTAGATCTTTGAAGCTTCATTAACTATCAATCAATCATTCTATTACTTACTAAAAACGTATTGTAATAGAATCTTGGACCAAAAATATAAATACCTAAAAGAGAAAACCTATCCAATAGAACACCAACAGTGTGTTCAACACTTGACACCTGGCTGAAAGTGACATCACTAGCCATTTAATGCTCAAATCCCAACAGCCAGCTACTATACCCAAAACAGCAAGATGCCTTTAAAGGGGATCTTACTATTTTCAAACAAATTCATGAAATAAATGCTGAATATTCTCTCCAGCAGCCTAACATCATCCAACTAACCTCATCTACTTCTGCCCCAAGCAACTGTTGTCTTATGACAGCTATGATAGCTTTTTTTGACAGTTAGGACAGCTTTTCAGAACAACTGCGACAACTAACCCAACAACCTTGAAATTACAGATTTTTCCTATTTGGCTAAAAACCAAAACCAACCAAAGAAACTATCTTTTCTTTTTTCTTCTAAAATCCTTTCCTTTTTTGCTAGTCTTTCCTCCAGCTACTATTACCCAAAACAGCAAGAACACCTTAAAGTTGAACATACCATTTTAGGCCAAATCCTAGGATGGATTTTCTGAAGATTCATTGCTAATTGGGACAAATTTTGGCTGAGATTCTTTACTAAATAGTCCCTTAAACTCAGCTATAAATAGAACACCTCATCAACACACCAAAGCACACCAATAGAGAAGAACAATTCTCTCATAAACTTCTCTATTTTCCCTCCCCCTCTAATTATCTTCATAAGCTCTTAATGAGGTTCTGAGCTTTTGAGTTCTTAGTTTCCAAATTAGAAATTAAACTCTTTAGCCCTTATCTCACAAATGCCCCTCATATCACTACTCATAAGCCTTTATCCACTGTAGACACTCGATTTTGCACCTATAATTTAATTTTGGAAGATGACCAAAATGACCATTTCAAATACCCAAAAATCATAGTTGCATTACATGTATTAAATCATTCATTGCATATCATAAAAATGATATTGAGATTCTAATGTCACAGCAGTTTGTCCGATTCCCAAATCGAATCATCGGATTGAAAGATATCATAAGATAAAATGTTCACGGTCTGCATGCATTGTCTAGAGGTGAAACTGATCACATGTAATTAATTAGAATAATTCTGATTGGTTAAACAATTAAAATTAATTCATTTGTGTGATTGGTTGTTAGTTCTTATCAGAAATAAGCCTGGTTGCATGGGAATAAAATGGATAATCAGATAACAAGGGAATTGTTGATAATTAAGTCTTTTTAGAATATTTATCTATCAGGTAATTATTGTTTTAAAGACCTGATTATCAAAATAAAGGGGATTAATTTTATAATACGAGTTAAAAATACGTCAAGTGCAATTCCCTACTTAGAAAATCCCTAAAAAAGAGTCCAAATTGAATAAAAATTGGGAATTGGGCTCGGCACTTAAGAGGGCCAATCGGCACTTGGGAAGTGCTGATTGGCACAGCCTTGAGGCCCGACCCAAAAATGCTCTGATTGAGATAAAATGCATCCATTTCTAATTTTTAGGGATAAGGACGCAAACCAATTCGTATCTGATCCAATCCAGCTTATTTTTCAAGCATCCAACCTCTATAAATAGGGAACAAATATCAGAAATCGGGACCCTTCTTTTTCGGAATTCTTTGCTCCCCTTACGTTAAAGACATTCTAGAAGCCTCGGTTTTAAGAATTTCTTTTCCATAAGTGAACATATTTTAGATCTCAAAGAGATTGAACTTCTTTGATTTCTAAAATATTCCCTCATTGAAGAGTTCATTCATGCAAGTATGTCTTTAATATCACCCTTTTGCTTCTTCTTTTCTTTCCTACCCTATATATATATATATATGTTCTGTTCATCGCATATGTTCATGGATGCATGTTTGATATTACTCATTGTCCATAAAATCTTGTTCATATTTTTTTCCTGCCATGTTCACATGCTTAATTCGATTTTTAGTAGTTGATTAGCATGTCTAAGTTTAAGATTTGATTCTTCTTTAAATTTCGAGATTTGCAATAAACTACTAAAAACATTTTTTAAAGAAAAAAAAAAGAACAAAAAAAAAAAATCAGATCTGTATTTTCATTAAATGCAGATCTAAAATTTTGCTACATATAAAAAAATAGATATGTATTTTCATTAAATATAGATCTGAAATTTTTCTACATATAAAACAGATTTATATTTTCATTAGATATAATCTGAAATTTTTCTGCATATAAAAAAAAGATTTGTATTTTCATTAAATACAAATTTGAAATTTTTCTACATACAAAACAGATTTATATTTTCATTAGATATAGATTTGAAATTTTTGCTGCATATAAAAAATATTTGTATTTTCATTAAATATAGATCTAAATTTTTTTTCATATAAAAACTGATTTGTATTTTCATTAAATATAGATATGAAATGTTTTTGGCATATGAAATCTGATCTGTATTTTCATTAAATACAAATCTAAAATTTTTTTGCATATAAAAACTGACTTGTATTTTTCACTAAAATACAGATCTGAACCTTTTTATAATAAAAAATGTTTTCTTCAATGCAAACTATTGTGTTTCTTTTTTAAAATAAAAATTGCAAATTTCAACTTCTTAAAGAGTGAAGTAATCTTAAATTTGAGAATTTCAATATGTCATTGTAATGTATCATTCAAATGGGTAAATAAATGGTTATTTTGAGTTTAGAAGACTTGGCTCCATTTGGGCAGAATGGGTGTCTAACACCTTCCCATTCTATAACCTAGCCCTCGAATCTAGATTTTGGTTCATAGGATAGTGCATTATCTTTTCCTTTTCTTTTTTTTTTAGATTGTAATCTAGGAAACAAAACTTTGTAATTTTTTACTAGATTGTAATCTAGAAAAAAAAGCCATGTATACTTCATTTTATCAAATTGTAATTCATTCAAATTAATGAGAGGTTGTATTATTTATGTACCTTGTGTTTTTTTTTTTCTTATTTTCTTATTTTTTTGTAATAAAAAATAAGTAGTGACTCCACACATAATCTTGAAAAGGGAAGGTGTCAATGCCTAACCCCTTTTCTGAGAGCACCCTTAGGAGTTTTTCCGATCTCTCACAATGGCAACTCTGCTAAGGATGTCCAGGGCTAAGCTTCACATTAGACTTTAAATGACCTATTAAATACCCTTGTTTTTTTGTATGATGCTTTTATTGGTTGCTTATGTCTTGTATTATTTGTATTATATTTTGTTTGAAGTTTCCATGTTGGTTGTTAAAAGCTTTCCCTAACTGTCATAGCGTGTGCCATCAAACAACAAATATGCATGTACCCATCTCAACATATGGTGGTAGTAACCATGGATCACTAGTCTTCATTAGATTCAAGTACCCAGTGGTGAACTCACCAACTCATAGCCCAAAGTCACTAGATCATTTCTTGTTGACTAAAAAGGATAGACCATGCTGTTCAGACCAACGTAATGTTCATTACATTACAAGTTGGGAGGTGAAACATCCTAGCTATGGGAACAACAAACCCACCCTACAATGTAATGACTTAGAACCTATCCTTAGGCCAATCCATGTTAAAATTGCATTGTATTCTGTGTGTGTTTCTTTGGTTGGTAGATTGACATAGATGGGGACCTAGCTTTATTTGACCTAACTAAGCCTTTTCTTAGGGGAGAATTTGGTCAAGATTAGAAGGAAGACTCCAAAGAGAATCCAATAACGACAGCCAAGCTAGCAGTTCCAGTTCCAAGCTTATCACAGTACTGAAGTCGTTGAGTATAGAAGGCACTCCCTAGTTATAACACCTCAACCCTGTGTTTGACTTGCAAGACAGCCTAAGCCATAAGAAATTTGAAGACTCTGTCACCAAGGCAGAGGGGGAAGAGCACTAAAACACTGAAGAGCCAATGAACACTCAAGAGCTACTAAATACAATGGTGGCAAGCCAAATTCAATTGAGGGAAGACATGAACCTTATCATATAGCAGTTTCTGAACCTAAAGGGTAGCCAAGAGGAAAACAAGACCGATCAGAATCCCCCTATCTCGGAGAGAGTGAAGAAGATTAATGAGAAGATAAATTAGATGGAGGAGATGATCAAAAGGGCCCACAAGATGGAAGATCTCATGGATTACCAGTCGCTCTCTCTTTCCCCCGATGTAAGATTGCCCCCAAAGTTCAAGATGTCAGTTTTGGACAAGTTCGACAGCATCGGTTGCCCCGAACCCCACCTAAAGATGAACATGAGGGCTATGCAACCTCTAGGAGCTACTAAAGAAATGTTGGCACAAATCTTCCAAAACACCTTAACTGGAGCCACTCTCAAGTGGTTCCTCAACGTTGAAGACAATAAAGCAAGAAACTGGGAAGACATTTGTAGGGACTTTCACAACCAATACAAGTACAATAGAGAAATGGATGTGAGAAGGAGAGATTTGGAGACCACTAAACAAGAGCTGAAAGAGTCCTTCTCTGCCTTCATTACCAAGTGGAGCTCCAAAGCCGCACAGATGATGAATAGGCGGAATGAAGAAGAGTAATTAACCATGGTTGTAAAAAACTTGTTACCTATATGCCATAAATATTTTTTTGCTCAATACTTTCCTAATTTTAAAGACCACAAGTTGCCTAGGCTTGAGCATTGAAGATTTTGTGCCATCTGATCAGCATGTGAGAACATATGACAACAGCAGAAGGAAGGTTTTAGGAACTGTGACACTGGAGCTCACCATAGGGCTAATGATCAAGAAAGTAGAATTCCAAGTGCTAAACATAACTTCGTGCTTCAACATGCTCTTCGGGCTACCATGGATCCATAATACAGAGGCCGTACCTTCATCCCTACGCCAAAAGGTTTGGTTTCTGCATGAAGGAGCCATAGTTACCATATATGGCAATACTTTAACCATACCAAAGCCCATTTTTGGTATCAATTTTGAGAATGAGCCACTAACCCTAGATGGCTTTGATATTAAGAAGCCTGGTTTTGAAAAAAGAGAAAAAGAGGTTGAAAAGATCCCTATGGACTTCGATCCCTGCAGTAATAATAATGTGGTAGGAATGATGAGAAAGATGAGTTATTTTTCAGGGATGAACCTAGGGATGACTATGAAAGAGGCAGCCGCTTAAGTTCCGACAATTCCTACTGCCACACCACCTTTAAGGCTAGGTTATAAACCTAAGGATGATGACTTATTATAGATGGAAGTGAGGAGGATAACCCGTGCAAAGGCCAAAGCAAAGGGACTTCCTTGTCCCTTAAAACCCCTGAAGCCTTACACTCCCACATTGAATGGAAAGTTTGTCAAAGTTGGAGATAGTTAGCGCTATTGGAGATTCCCTGAACCAAGATACGATTCTAAGTAAAAAAACAATGGTGCTTGGATTTGAGCTATTCTTTGATTGTGAAAACAAGCTCCCAAAACTGAAGGAGAAAGATACAAATTTGGTTCCGACTGATTGGGCTGATTTTACATGGATCCTGATGTAATGACTACATTTTTGGGAGATGCTATCTTCAATATAGAAGAAGAAGAATAATAGGAGGCTTGCCAACATGCATTGAAAAACTCATATGAAGCAAGAACAGATGATGAAAATGATGAAGGTGGAGAAGCCCCTAGCGATGATGATGAAGGTAATGACAGCAAGAATGCTAATAGTGGCGACAACAGCAGTGATGACAGTGGAGATAGTGGGGACAATAATAGTAATGATAGTGATAGTGAAAAGAGCAGTAGCAAAGACTATGATAGCCAAGATAGTGACAATGAAAGGGGAGAACCCCCTAGTGATAGAGAGGATGAAGGTGTAGACTACTATGATGCAAACATAGAGGATGATGCAGAAGCTGATGATGGAGACATAGAGGTTGATGTAGAAGCTGAGGATGGAGACATAGAGGATGATGTAGAAGCTAAGGATGGAGATGTAAAGGATGATGTAGAAGCCGAGGGTGAAGATTATGATGAATACCCCTATAGGCAACCTTCGGATTGGAGTTGTATTACCTATGCTAGTCCAAAATCAGGCCCCCGATATGACAAGCATGGTAGAGAGATTTTCGAGTTAGGTTCATTCCATAATTCAGAATTTGGCTCACTGAACGCATACACTAAGTAAGAAGATGATATAGATGCTAGACTGGTGACAGTGGGCAGAAAACTAATGATCCATAACTTCAAAAACTTAACTCTAGAGGATTTTGAAGAGGAAGATGAGAGAATAGAAGGAAACAAATTAGAATACTTCCCCCAACACATCCGCCTAAGCAACAAAGGGAAGCAAGATCTATTTGGGGAATGGATGGACATCATAGAGCACCTGGAGGCCTATGTATTTGACAAGCTCGCAGAATGGAAGTTGATGGTGAAAGCACAGATTATATGGATGAAAACCTCAGAGTATTGATGCTGAAGGAAGAAAGGACTCACTGGGAGCCAGTTACCATTGTCGAAGTCACAACTAAGTTGAAGAATTGGGCATGGGAGGGAGCTGCCCACCCTATGGAAGACTCTCTGGAGAAGATCAAGACCATTGAGCCACTCACTCCTGCCAAAAACATTATCTCTATCCCTATTGAGTCTATCTCTACTAGTATTATTATCCCTGTTGAGTTTGTTTGTGACCGTGTTTCTATTCCTATTGTTAGGATTAGTACCCTTAAATTCTATTGTATGATGTTATGTATGATATTATGTATGACATTATGTATGATTTAATATTGTGATTGATAAATTTGTTTTATTATTATCTAAAATAATGGTAACATGAATATTCTAACATTATCATATAGTCCATAAGATGCATAGTATGTGATTTATGTGAAAAGTCACAAAAGATATAAATCACAGGTTCTTTATAAACTCAGAATTTTAGTTCGTAGTCAGTGATGAAATTGGGCATTTCATCTGCGAAGACTATAGCATATCAACTAAGATGATTTGTCTTGATCATGGAAGTGGAGACTTCTAGTTGATGTGTTGATATGTTTTAAGAGTTAAAACATATTGAACTAGACCGCTATGAGATTTATTATTCTCCTAACGACTGTCAAATGAATAATAAATCTCACGACTTATATTTACATGAACTCTTAATCCTGAGAGAATAATGGACCTGATCATGAAGTGTAGCTTGCTTTGATATATCAAGAGTGAGATCTAAAGTAATGATCAAAACTTTAGTATGTTGGGCAGCCACATTTAGTGTTGATGAAACATATATTCTCAATATAGAATTCATAGTCTCTTCACGGAAATACAAAATATTCCCTTGAGATAAGTTTAATTGGTTTGTTATTCAGAATGTTAGGCCTAACTACTTTAGTAAATAGTTACTAAAGTATATATTTATGAAATTGGATTTCATAAATATATGATGAATAACTTAAAGGATTAAACCGGGTACTCAAAGATTAAGATGTAGTAATTTACAAAGTGACAGTCTACATTCATGACTTTGTATTACTACGAATATTTTATGAAGGGGTTGCATATACAATAAAGTCTTGAGATATAATTTATTAATAAGGCCTAAAGTGCAATTATATTTATATAGTGGTATTAAATATAATTAATGGTAATTTTAGACTTGTCAAGAGTTGACAGAAAAGCCCAAGACCCATTAGAGGTAGTGTCTTATTTGTTCCCTTTTGGTCCCACTCCAAGCCACATACTAAAGCCCAATTGGAAAGGCCCAAAAGACTAGCCCAATTAGATAATCAGTTATTAGGAGAGAAACATACAGAATTTTGAAGCAACAACAAATTACAAGAAATGATATGTATGTGAGGGTTGGATACTTTCTCTTTCTCTCTAGAACATACACATATAACTGATTGAGAGACCACACTTCTTAGGCATCAAGTGGAATTGGAGTGAAGATTAAAAGTGTTCCCAAGTGCTTCTAATCTTTGTTTTGAAATTCACCACACCAAGGTACACTCTCTTGTTCTTATATTCTGAAACTTACATGGCACATGTTATCAATTGCAAATGAAGGAGATCCATTAATTTTCCACTGCGTACATTCATATTTCATCACCTATAGAGTCCATTTCTATTGAGTCTGTTAAGAACTCAACTCTTTCTAATGTGATTTTTTATTCTTCTTATTTGTTGGCTTCAAATTTTTTTTTTATTTCAGAAATTGGTAAAGAAACTTTTAACAATGAGATATTAAAACAAGGACGTGTAGAACCCATAAAAGAAGAAACCCAGCCTGTTAACCTCGGAGCTGATGATGAACCTAAGATGGTCCAAATTGGTAACACCTTAACCTCCTCAGAGAACGATACATTATTCACACTACTGAAGGAATTCAAAGAGGTATTTGCATGGTCATACGAAGACATGCCCGGAATTGATACAGATATAGTGCAACATTGCATTCCAATAGACCCAGCTATGAAGCCAGTCAAGCAAAAGCTAAGAAGAATGAAGCTAGAGTGGACTCTCAAGATCAAAGAAGAAATGGAGAAACAATATAATGCGAGATTCTTAAGGGTGGTCAACTACCCAAAATGGTTAGCTAATATGGTTCCGATACCAAAAAAGGACAGGAAAGTGAGAATGTGTGTGGATTTCAGAGACCTTAATAAACCCAGCCTGAAGGATGATTTTCATTTGCCTCATATTGATATTTTGGTTGATACATAGCAAGACATGCATTGCTGTCATTCATGGATGCCTTTTCTAGATACAATCAGCTAAAGATGGCTTCAGAAGATATGGAGAAGACATCCTTCATTACTCTATGGGGGACATATTGCTACAAGGTCATGCCATTTAGCCTTGAGAATGCTGGTGCCACTTACCAGCGTGTAGCCACTACTCTGTTACACGATTTGATACACAAAGAAGTAGAAGTTTATGTGGATGACATGATAGTGAAGTCCAAAGACCGTGAAGGGCACATACTGGCTTTACAGAAGTTCTTTGAGAGAGTCCAATTTTATAAGTTGCGGTTGAATCCTAAGAAGTGCACTTTTGGCGTGACATCCGGAAAACTATTGGGATTTATGGTAAGTCAGAGGAGAACTGAAGTATATCCTGACAAGATCAAGGCAATTGTGAAGATGAAGCCTCCAAGGACTAAGAAGGAGATCAGAGGATTTTTAAGGAGGATACAATACATAAGCAAGTTCATAGCCCAGCTCACCGTGACATGTGAACCACTTTTTCAATTGTTCAAGAAAGAAGTTCCCACGGTGTGGAATGAACAATGCCAAGAAACCTTTGAGAAGATTAAGATTTATTTGATGAAGCCACCAATACTAGTTCCACCGGTACCTAAAATGACATTATTATTATATCTCACAGCCACGGATACAACAATGGGGGCTTTGCTCGCTCAATACCTAGAGGAGTCTAGAAAAGAGAATGCAATTTATTATATTAGCAAAAAGATGTTGGCTTATGAAGAGAAGTATTCACCACTTGAGAAGACCTTTGTAGCACTCGTATGGGCAAGTCGAAAATTCAGACATTACATGCTTGCTTTCAAGGTCTTGTTAATTGCAAGAATGGATCCTTTGAAATATCTAATGAAGAAGCCAGTGCAAGATGGGAAGATAGCTAAATGGGTTTTTCTTTTGTCAAAATTTGATTTAAATATGTGACTTAAAAGTCTGTAAAAGGAAGAGCAATTACTAATCACTTAGCTCATTGTTCACATAAAGAAGCTGAACCAAGGGGACTTTCTAGATGAGGATATCATGGGGATAGAGTTAAAACCATGGAAGATGTATTTTGATGGAGCAACTAATCAGAATGGAAGTGGCATTAGAGTTCTTCTAATTTCTCCAAAAGGGACACACATCCCATTCTTTGGTAGGCTCAACTTTCCTGCCACTAATAATGCCACTAAATATGAAACTTACATTATGGGGTTACAAGCGACCTTAGGTCTTGGAGTGAAAGAGTTGGAAGTATATGGTGATTTAGTTATGATAATTTCTCAGATTTAGATCAAATGGAAGATTAAGGAAGAAAAGCTAATGCCTTATCATGAATGTCTTCAGAAGTTGGCATCGAAATTCGATAAGATTCAATACCAGTACGTGCCAAGAATGCAGAATCAGATTACAGATACTTTAGCAATAATGGCATCTATGATGGATGGGCCTAAGGAAGACGAAGCTCGGCTGATAGTGGTGGAACAAAAAGAAAAGCTGGCATATTGTATGTCAATAAAAGGAGACGAGGAAATAAATGGGGAAGGTATGGTATTCAAACGTCTTACAGTACCTCAAGGATGGGACATACCCGAAGATTGTAGACAATAATGACCAATTGACTATCAGAAGGTTGTCCACTAATTACATTATTTATGGTGAAAGGCTGTATAGAAGATCATATGATGGACTTCATCTCCTTTGCGTGACTACCAAGGAAGCACAGTAAATAATGGAGGAGGTCCACGAGTCAAGTTATGGGTCACATATGAATGCACATATGTTGTCACGGAAGATAATGAGATAGGGTTATAATTGGACTACTATGGAAGCAGACTACACAGTTCATGTTCAAAAATGTCATTAGTGCCAAGTCCATGGAGATCTAAAGCACATGCTACCAATGCCATTACATATTATGACTTCACCTTGGCCATTCTCTACATGGGAGATAGATATTATTGGGAAGATTCACCCAATAGAATCAAATGGCCATGAATTTATACTGGTTACTATTGATTACTTCACTAAATGGGTGAAAGCTACCTCATATAAGGCTTTGAACTCAAAGAAAGTTGCTCAGTTAATTCAAACTAATATCATTTGTAGATATGGGGTACCGCATGAAATTATCTCAGACAATGAGCTGCATTTCAAGGGAGAAATAGAGAAGCTACTTTGACAGTTCCATATTCAGCGCCATAAATCCTCACCCTACTGTCCTCAAACCAAGAGGTTGCAAACAAGAACATAGGGTGAATTTTGAAGTATAGCACGAAGAACTATAAGGATTGGCATCTACAATTACCCTATACAATTTGGGGGTACAAGACATCAATACGGTCATCCACGGGAGCCATTCCTTATTCATTGGTGTATGGGATGGAGGTAGTCCTTCCCATTGAAATGGGTATTCATTCATTGAGAACAATATTAGAGAGTGAAATCCCCAACGTAGATTAGTTTGCAAAGTAGATATAACCAGTTGTGCATGATGGATGAGAAGAGACTTAAGGCCTTGTATCACATTCAAGCTTACCAAAGGAGGCATAGAAAAGCTATTGACAAGAAAGAAAGGGCTAGAGATTTGAAAATAGGAGATTTAGTGCTGAGGGAGATTCGAGCCCCAATTCAGGAAACAAATGGGAAATTCAAGCAAAATTTACAGGTCCATATATCATTAAACAGATATACTCTAAGGGAGCAGTAAGGTTGATGGATTTAGATGCAAACCCTTTTACTTTATGGATCAATTGAAGAAATACCACGTCTGAAGTGGTAGTCTAAAAATACCACCTCTAAAGTGGTTGTAGATTATGTTATTTTCTTTCCTAGGTTCGGCAAAAAAAAAAAAAAAAAAAAAAATGGTAGGTTGAAAACCTAAAAGGGTGATCTACGCAAAAGGAGAGTAAAAAAAAAAGAGTGAGAAAGCCTGCTAGATTGAAAACCTGAAAGGGCGGCCTAGGCAAAATTTAAGGCAAATGAAATGAATTATGTGATGACCTGATCCTTTTGCCAAGGAGGTATGTAGGCAACCACATATTGCTCCTGTCACAATTTACCCAAACCTACCATTTACCCATCAAGCACAAAAGAAGAGAAAATTTTTTCCAAAATTTAACCATTTCATTAAACCATGCCATTACATAAACCTAAAAACCCAAACCCTAAACCCCTTTTTTTTAAACCCCTGAAAAAATCAAATCCTAAATAGAACCCTATACCAGAAAGTCCTAAATAATTCCTAAAGCTAAAAGTTTCAAATGAAGTTTTAAAACAAACATGTTCAAAGCCAGAAATAAGAGAATCATCTTTTCTTCAATCTTTTCTTCTTTCGTTGTTTGTTGGTTCCATCTGAAGGGGTACTTTGTCTCTCATTTTGAACTCATAGTTGTTATCCCCATACTTGTGTTGGTTATGTTTAAGAAACTATTTTCTCATAGAAGCCATGTCAGTCTCCTTATCCCTAGTCTTGTTCACCGGCCAATTAGAGTATTCCACGGTCATCCTGTGAAAGTGAACCTTAACAAAAGATTGATCCACTCCACCAGCCATGTCCAAGCCCAACAGCATGTTCCTTACGGAAGTAGGAGTTGTGTCCACAAGAATAAAAGGTTTTCTTCCTCTACCACCAGACATTCCTTGCTCATACTGAAATTGTCTCAAGAGTTTATCAGCCTTATAGGAAGTCATCCTCCTTAAGCCAACTAAGGAGATGTGATCTGATCCCGGAGACCGCAACAAAGGAGGTGGGAACTTCCACCAATAACAATCCCATTGAATTGAGATAGTGGATTTCTTGCTCAAAAATTTCACCTAGTTACTTTCAATCTGACACTTAGTTTTAAGAACAGCCCTGCTAAGGAAATTACTAGGACCATAATTGGCAACAGTGGGTATAGCGATCATGTCTAGTCTTTCCATCAACCATATCTACAAAGTCAAGGGACTCCTGAGTAATTGTTGCCATTCTCCACCAAGAAATACAGCGTCCAGCCCTAAAAGAGTTTCTGCCAAGATCAAAGAACCAGGATTATCACCGTCCTTAACTTGACTCACAATAACTATAGCTTGAGCATCTACAAAGCTAGGTCTTCCAAAGCAAAGCAAGAATTCTCCCATGAAGCAAAGAGCTAAGCCAAAATTCTTTTGCATGTTGTTAGATAAACCATAAGTACGTTTATCAATGAGCCTTGTAACAACTGCTTGAAGATTCACCATGTGGCCTTTAATCATGTTACTAGTAATTGAAGTAGAAAGTCCTAGGGCATTAGATAAAATCTCCCTATGTTTGGGATCAAAAGAAATTGCTACAGATTTTTTGCCAGGCTCATAACCCAAAATAGCAGAAAATTCTTCAATTGTGGGACAAAGTTCAGCAGTGTTAAACTGAAATACATGGCCTTCAATATCCTGGAATAATTCTTGTATGTGAATTGTTGTTTCTTGATAGCTTTGATGTAGAGATTTGTTTGCAGGTTTAATGTTAAAGATAGGCTCTCCTAGTCTCTAACCATGTTTAAATAAGTTTAGAGAGTTTGAAGCTAACTAGGATAATGTTTCATAGTCCTAAACGGAGAAAATATTTTTCAAAAAACTCAAAAACAAAGAAAATGCGTCTAAAAAAACGCAAAGAATCAGGGCAAAATTGGGTGTGCCAATTGACACCTTAAGGTGCCAATCGGCATTCTTAGAGTGCTGATCGGCACTCCCCAAGTGCTGTTTAACACTTTAATAGTGTCGATTGGCACTTAGCCCATTCATGACCAAATTGACTTATTTTGTGTTTTGGGGCACAGTTTTAGCTCTATTTTTCACTCCAAAAAATGGTTGTGCCATAAATTTTCTCAAAAAATTCGCATTGATTGTCAAACTGGGGCATTTGGCCATGCCTTGTCCATTTTTCAAAAATCATCATTTGCATCCTTTGTTTTAAAAAAAAAAAAAGGCTAAGGGCATTCGGCGAAGCCTTACCCCCCTTTTTCTAAAATAAATCAAATCAATCATCTCTTTTCCAAAAATAAAAAATAAAGAAGAGGAGAGAAACCTTTTTTCAAAATAAAAAATCATCATACATAAGTTTTCAAACTAGGGGCATTCGACTGTGCCTCATTCAGGTGAGTACAAATCACATCATAAATGGTTAGATAAACTCAAGTTGTGTACTACAAAGCTTCATTAAGTGAATTCTAAACTTGTCTCATCTAAGTTTCAGCAAGGATAAAAGCAATCCAAGGACAAAGAGCTAAAAATGAAAGTTAGTACAAATTGTCTGACTAAGGAATATTTTTGTCTCTGCAGGGAAATTAAAATACAAGTCAAGCATCATTCGAACTTTGAGTGCGCATGCGGGAAGATCTTCTAGACCCACCATAAAGGAACCATCCTCTGTGTCTCCTTCTTGACTAGCATAAAAAAGAGATTCTTGTTGCTGAAATTCAAGATTTTTTATTCTCTCTTCAAGGATCTTGTGTTGGCCTCAGTAGTTGCCATTCGATTTTTTTGAAAAATTGCCAAAGACAAGTGTTAAATTCATTACCATGGATTTCAAGCAAAAATCATTAAGGAAGCATCATCCTTTACCCAATTCACTTCGTTGAGCACATATTGGGAGGATTGCGTGCATGCCACTAGCTGCAAGCCACTAATCATCTACATGCTTTCTTCCACAAGATCAACACCTACCTGGAGCATAAGGCCGCAAGTTCAGAAATAACTCAATGGACAAAAATGAGAACAGAAGACTAAAGGATTTGGGAGTATATCGAGTCAGTTCAAGGGACATTTGGGGTATACTCTAGCCGGGCTAAATCCGTAAAGCTGAAAGATCCATCAAGATTCATTACTTCATATTGCCATGCTGGGAAATGGGGATGTCTCCATGAAGGAACTAGAAGGAATTGCTAGGAGGAGGACTCTCCTTTTCGAAGGATGAATCCTAAAAATTCAACATGCAGATATCTTCACAAAAGGCAAAACAAAGAAAATAAAAGATGATGATGCAAGCCATGATGCAAGTTGATTTGGGAATGAAAAAAAGCTGCCGATGTTCCAAAGATGTCAACTAAGCAACCCTGCAATTAAGCCTAGACAAATTCAAGATGGTCTCTTGGTGTCCTAGGAACAGTGTGGCCAACACGAGCACGAGCAATTTTTTCATTAGTCAGAAGGTCTGCCAACAAGATGGAAGGACAAGGATGGGCAAGAATCATTTCAGAAGGGTATATGCGATGAATCTGAGCCAGTACCCGGTCACCAAGATACCAATATCTCCCATGGCCGCATTCAAACAACACTTGACGGTCATTCAATTCCTGAGCTCATGCACACTCCTCATGCTCCTCACATCCAAGCCAAGGATTTAAGGACATCTGAGCACTACAAAGAACCCAAAATGAATAAGAAACCATACCCATAAAAAAAAAATTTAAAAAAAAAAAAAAAAAAAAACAAAAACAAAACAAAAAACAAAAAAAATAAATAAATAAAAAACTCACCTCATGGGCAGCTAAGCCATCAAAGATCGCTTGGGAGGCGTTGACAAATGATACTTAGGCAGCGAATGAAGAAACCTTGGAAACATGTCATCAACATCTTCCAAAAGTTGTGGACCAACACCAAAATATTCATACATCCAGACCTAAAAAAAAATCAGCACACATTAACATTAACAACACACAAATAACCTTTACAAAATACACCTAACCAAGAATTTAAATCTCATCTGCCAAACAAATGGAGCATCTCCTAAGTTTGAAAGACTGCGTCGAGAAAGCTGAGTTATGAAGTGAAAGAGAGTCACATAAGCCATGCCACCCCAATCATAATTTTTATTTGATTAATAACCCTTAAACTTCACAAATAACGTAAACTCACAATGCTCCCTAAGTCTGGACATAAGAGAGTTCCAATGAAGAGAAGCATAAACATACGAGTACTAGTTGCTATAGTCTCACACTTGTCAATGTTGGTATACAACCACATCAAGAGCACATTCTTACTCCTAACTCATGGAGGCATCACACCCAAAAGACCCCTAATTTCCATTGATGAAATGGAATCATTACCTTCAATTCTCTCACCACCCAATTTCAAGCCAGTAATGGCTGAGAAGTCATAAGGTTTCAGCATCACCTCACTAATGCCCAGAAAATGAAAAGTACAAGTGGTATCCCAGAATCGCTCAGACAATGCGACAAGCAGTTGAAGGTCCTTATTCTCATTGGTGTCATGGTCCAAGAGAGATCGGAAAAAGGTTTGAAAGCCAGCTTTATTAATGACATTTTTAATGTCTAGGGACAATGCCGCCCACCTATACTTCAGCAACTGAAGACTACCCCGGCTCTTGAGATTCTACAAAACAAAGTTTAGCCAATCATTATGATATTCATAAAAATGCCCTGTTCCAAAGAAAACTTACTCCAAAATCCCAACCAACAAAATAATACCCCTTATCAAAAATTAATTAGCCGAACCTAAATGCCATTTCACAAATTCAAATTCCACGACATCCTAACAATATCCCAATCAACCCAAAAATCCTTCATCTCCATAAATTCATTCAACAATGACTCAAACATATGTTCGACCCAAAGAAAAATTTTCTTTCCATACCCATGAAAATAATACTCATAAAAATTTCCACACCCATGAAAATGACGCCTACACATCCCAACAAAATTTCCACACTCATCAAAAATGGGTTTACTCAATCATGCCTAAACATCAAATTCTCATAATTTCATACCTACAAAAAAAAAAAAAATCAAGTCAAAATTCATCCAACAATACCAAAAGCTACATACAACGCAAAGCTTTATAAACCATCAACATTGCCCAAACTTCACAATACCAAACAACTCAACAATTCAAAAATGCCTTAAAATAAAAAAATCAACATGACCAAAGAATAGTTTCCAACCAAAGCACACAATGTCCAAAATTCCCACAAGAGCAAACAACAACAAAACAAAATGACAATGCCCCGCCATAAAGTTCTCAACAAAATATGAAATCAACAAATTTACCAACAAAAAGCAAAGAAAAAAATGAACTCACCTTGAAATCTTTCTTGGATGATTGTGGAGCATAGTTGCTTGGGTCTTAAAGGAGCCCCTCTTCATCATTCCATTCTAGGGATGGATGATACTTCTTCCCATTGAAAGTAAGAAAGTAAGATGGTCCATCAGGAGATGCCATGAAGATGCAAAGATGAAGGTTTGAAAATGGGTTTCAAAAAAATGGGTTTTGCATGGATGCTCAAAAACTTAAGGATCTGAAGAAATATGTTAAGGGATGGTAGAAATCAAGTTTAGAAGTTTAGAGAAGCAATTTCCTAAGCAAGAAATGGTGTGGAATGAAGAAAAATGCAAAAGGAAGAATCTTATGAATAGTAACAATGGAGGAAGAAAGGAGCGTAAAAATAAAAATTAAAAAAAGATGAAGACAACAAAAAAAGGGGGCCAAAATTTCAGCCCCCTTTTTTTAAGAGTCACATGAGTTTATGAGTCAACTCAGGTTTGACCGAGTTGACTCAGTCAACTCACCACAATTTTTTTAAAAAAAAGGATGATTTTTTTTTTTTTTTAAGGATTTCCAAAAATAGATGGTTTCAATTTCAAGACAATTTCAAATTTTGAAAGGATTTCCAAAAATAAAGGATTCCAATTTGTAGATACCACATTTTGTACCCCTTACAACTCGGACCCCCGTTCCCTAATGATGCTCAAACTCTAAGACCTAAGATTAGCTTAAAGCCCAATCAGATATCAAATTGACTTGGACAGTGTTAAAATGGAAAATACAACCTTTTAAATAAGCAAAAATTTGTTTTTGAAAATAAAATGACCAAAGTGGCCCTTGGCCCACGTACATGGGCAGCAGTCTACGTACGTGGGCCAAAACATGCATACGTAGGCACATTCCTGCGTACGCAACTAGGGTTTCAGAAGCATGAAAAATGCAAGTTTTCTGTAATAATGGCTGAGGTTTGGAATGAATCTCACATAGTTTGGGAGCCGTTCCAAACCCCATTTTTTCCACTATATAAAGCCTTACATGGTACATTTTCAAAACACACAGAAATCCCACGGGAAAAACCAAAGATTCACTAGAAAATAGTGAATCAAAAGGGAGTTTTTCACAAAACACTCTCAAGTCAATTTTATTTGATTGGGACCTTTTCTAGTCCCAATCCTTTGAGTTTAAGATTACTAATCACGTGTTTATTTACTGTGATAGATTTGATTGAAGGAAACAGTCAAAATCAAAGCTTGGGAACTCCTTTTTGAGGTATAAAGCTTTAACCCTTTCTTTTTATTTTTTGTGTTTTAATCTTGTTTTTTGCTTAGTTTATGTTTATACATGTTTGCTTAGGTTAGTTTTGTAGTTCTTTTCATGTTCTGAGCATGTTTGGTTGTTAGAATTAGGGTTTTCTTTCATGCTTGGTTTTCTGTTTCGTGTTTCAAGGTTAGGGTTTTAAACAAGTCCCACACACGCATGTCAAGAGCATGCATACGCAAATTAAACCCTACGTATGCAAGCCTTTAGCTATGTACACAGGTACTTGCCCAGAAATCCTAATTTAGATTTCTTATGTTGTTTTGTTTGCTTGTTTCACATGTTTTGCCTCTGTTTAAACCCTTTTCATATGTTTGTACATATCTGAGTCCCTGTCTTGTATGCTTGCTTATCTTTAATACATTTAGATTAGGGTTTTATGTTTATGTCTTGTTTAAATACCATGATCATTCATTTACATGTCCATGCATTAATGCCATAGGTGCTAACTTGCTGCAAGGTAAGTAAAGGTAAGTCATATTTTGACATGAACAAGCATCTTTTGTGATGAACATGTTTGTATGGTATTGAACATAAAGGTTTCCATGATTTTGTGATTGCCATGATATTCTTGTTGCTATGCTTGGGTGGTTGCTTTGTTTGATGTATGATAGGGTTTCACATGCTAGAGTTTCTCATATGTTTTTGGCTCTTTATTGCTTTATGAATAGATATGTGTTTTGGGATAAATGATGCCATGTTGTATGCATGCTAGTGTGTGTGTGAGTTTAGAATAGAAGTATTGAAATTGTTTTTAATGAGGTTAAGATGTAAAACACAATGATAGGAGGCTAACCTTAGGGTTAGGCGATCTTGGGTGCCTAACACCTTCCTAAGAGCATGCCCAAACTTCGAACCCATACTCTAGTAGTAAGATCAAAAGGTCCTTCCTCGAGAAGATGCTATATATATGGTTTCTAGACCATTGCAAAAACTAGGTAGCAACTCCAAGACCCCTTGTCTCCACACAATTTCAAAAGAAAATTTCAAATTTCAAAGAAAAATGAAGAAAATTTTTTCAAAGGACCCTGAAAATTAATGGTTCTTCCTCTTAAAGAGAAATTCAAATCTCAAATCAAAGAAGAATTCTAAAAAAAATGGATCTAAGAAGAAGAAAATTTTTTCATGTCTCAAACTGTGGAGCAATAAAGTATCAATCATTCAAATTCTAATTCGAGACTTTAGTCTTTTGCAGGAAAAATTCAGAATCCCAGACCGAGTCGAATATAGTTCTCAGTCGCTTTCAATATTCCAGATTGAGCTGAATATAGTTCTCAATCACTGTGGGTGCAAGGGGGAAAGGAAATGGAGTCACCACCTAGTTATATGGTCTAGGAACCATGAATATAGTGTCCTTTCGAGGAAGGACCTTTGATCTTACTACCAGAGTTTGGGTTCAAAGTTTAGGTATGCTCTTGGGAAGGTGTTAGGCACCCAAAATCGCCTAACCCCTAAGGTTGGCCTTTCATCATTGTGTCCTATGTCTTAACCCTATTAAAAACTATTTAAACACTTGCATTTTAAACTCACACACACACAAACATGCATCTAACCAACAAACATGGCACCTTTAACCCTAAACAAGCATACTTATCTATCCACAATAAAAGAGACCCAAACATACAAAAGAAAACCCTAACGTACATCTAAAAACTCTAAAACAAATGCATGAAAGTTGCTAATGCATGACTTACCCTTTACTTACCTCTCACCAACACAGCACCTATGGCATCAATGCATGAGCATGTGAATGAATGGTATGGCATTAAAACTAGGAAAACCCTAATCTATACATGTGATAACAATCAAGTATGTTAAAAGGTAAACAGATAGTTATGGGGCTTGAGAACATGTGAAAAGGAGGCTATGCAAACAAACATGTGAAGGCAGAATCAAAACAACTAAAAATTAAGGTTTCTGGGTAATGGCATCATGCACGCTAGGACAGGTCTATGTATGCATGAGTTCAACTTATATGCGCAGGCTAGATCATAAGTACAAAGATCCTTACCCAAAAAACCTAATTAACACAGAAACAAAGCAGAAACAAAACAAAACATAAAACAGAAAATCTAGCAACCTAACATGCTTAAAGATATAAAGAAAACCTAAAACTAACCTAAACAAACATATGAAAGTATAAACTAAACAACGAAAAAGATTAAAACAAGGATTAAAGCAGAAAATAAAAAGAAAACTTTTAAGGCATACCTTAAAGCAGAAAAGCTCCTAGGCTTGATTTTTTACCGTTCCTCTTAGTCAAATCTATCACAATTCAATAAAATAGTAATTAGTAATCTTAAACTCAAAGGATTAGGGCCAGAAAAGGTCTCAATCAAACAAAAATGACTTAAGGGTGTTTTGTGGAAAAACTCCCTTTTGATTCACTATTTTCTAGTGAATCTTAGGTTTTTCCCGTAGGATATCTGTGTGTTTTGAAAATGTATCATGTTAGGCTTTTTATAGTTGAAAAAATGGGATTTGGAATGACTCCCAGATGATGTGGGATTCATTCCAAATCTTAGCCATTTTGCTTCTGAAACCCTAAATGTGTGTGCAGGATTGTGCCTGCCAACACATGTGACCCACGTGCGCAGGCTGAGGGCTATCTTGGTCAATTTATTTCTAAAAATATATTTTTGCTCATTAAAAAGGTCATATTTTCCATTATAACACTCCTAAAGTCAATTTAATATATGATTGGGCTCTAAACTGACCTTGGGCCTTAGAATTCGAGCATCATTGGGGAATGGGGGCCCGAGTTGTAAGGGGTACAAAATGCGGTGTATACAATTGCCATCAAATTTTCTTACCAAGCCAAATATAGTTCTCAGTCATTTTCAGTATTCCAGACCGAGCCGAATATAGTTCTCAGTCACCTCCAAATTTTTAGACCAAGCCGAATATAGTTCTCAGTTGCTTTTAGTATTCCAGACTGTGCTAAATATAGTTCTCAGTCGCCTCCAAAATTCTAGATTGAGTCGAATATAGTTCTCAGTCACCTCCAAATTTTCAAACCAAGCCAGATATAGTTCTCAATCACCATCCAAATTTTCAGACCGAGCCAAAAATAGATCTCAATCACCTTTAGAATTCCAAACCAAGTCGAATATAGTTCTCAATCGCCTTCAGAATTCCTAAACGAGCCAAATATAGTTCTTTGTCGCCATCAGAATACAAGACCGAGTCGAATATAGTTCTTAGTCGCTTCCAGAATTCCAAACTGAGCTGAATATAGTTCTCAATCGCCTTCAAAATTCCAAACCTAACTAAATATAGTTCTTAGTCGCCTTCAGAAATCTAAACCAAGCCGAATATAGTTCTCAGTCGCTTATAGGTAAGGTTTGGATAGCACTTCTTTCTACTTAAAGTCAAGTTGTGTTTTCTGTTTTTTTTTTTTTTTTTTTTTTGCCGGTTTTCTTGACTTTTGAGACAAAAAAAATACTGTTCATGACAGTGCGTGCACTGTTCACGCACTGTTCATGTACTGTTCACGCAATAAAAAATATTAAAAATGGGTCCCACGGCACTATTCACACATTTAAAAATTATTTTGCTACAGTGTTTTCAGCAACAATCAGTTTTCAGCAACTTTCAGCAACAATAAGTTGTATCCAAACGGACACATAGTATTCCAGACCAAGACGTATGTAGTTCTCAGTCGCCTCTAGAATTCTAGATTAAGCCAAATATAGTTCTCAGTCGCCTCTAAATTTTCAGACCGAGCTAGATATAGTTCTCACTTGCCATCCAAATTTTCAAACCAACCCAAATATAGTTCTCAGTCGCCTTCAGAATTCTAGACCAAGCTAAATATAGGTCTTAGTTGCCTTCAAAATTCCAGACCGAGCCAAAAATAGTTCTCAGTCACTTTCAGTATTCCAGACTGGAGCCGAATATAGTTCTCAGTCGCCTCCATAATTTTCAGACTGAGCCGGATATAGTTCTCAGTCGCCATCAAATTTCCAGACTGAGCTGAATATAGTTCTCAATCGCCATCAAATATCCAGGCTAAGCCAAATATAGTTCTCAGTTACCTCCAAATTTTTAGATTGAGATGAATATAGTTCTCAATTGCCTTCGGAATTCTAGACCGAGCCAAATATAGTTCTCAGTCGCCTTCAGAATTCCAAACCAAGCTGAATATAGTTCTCAGTCGCCTCTAGAACTCTAGATGGAGTCAAATATATTTCTCAGTAGCCTCTAGACTTCTAGATCGGGCGAATATAGTTCCTAGTCATCTCATCCCAAATTGGGTGAATAGAGTTCCTAATCATCTCATTTTAGATCAGGTGAATGCAGTTCTTGATTACCTCATCAGTCTTCAAGATTTTATTCAAGTTTATCAATTATCAAGTAGATTAGATGTCCATAGTTTTCATTTTTCAAAACAATAAATCATTAGTTCTACAACCAAATGTCCTAGGTTCTAGGGCTAGGAAATCTTTGAAAAGTCAACCTCAATTAAATCATGATTGCTAAAATCAGTGTCTTTGTTTTCAATTGACATTTGCTTTGCAAGCTCTGTCAATAAGGGGCATTCTATAGTCACTCGATTTTGCACCCATAATTTAATTTTGGAAGATAACTAAAATTACCATTTCAAATATTCAAAAATCATAGTTGCATTACATGCATTAAATCATTCATTGCATATCATAAAAATGATCTTGAGATCCTAACAATCACGACGGTATGTCCAATTCCCAAATTGGACCATCGAATTGAAAGATATCACAAGATCAAATGTTCACCATCTGCATGCATTGTCTAGAGGTAAAACCGATCACATGTGATTAATTGAAATTAATTCTGATTGGTTAAACAATTAAAATTAATTAAATAATTGTGTGATTGGTTGTTAGTTCTTATCAGAAATAAGCCTGGTTGCATGGGAATAAAATGGATAATCAGATAACAAGGGAATTGTTGATAATTAAGTCTTTTTAGAAAGTTTATATATCAGATATTATTGTTTTAAAGACCTAATTATCAAAATAAAAGGGATTAATTTTAGAATATGAATTAAAAGTACGTCCAGGTGCAATTCCCAACTCAGAAAATCCCTAAAAAATAGTCCAAATTAAACCAAAATTGGGGATTAGGCTTGGCACTTGAGAGGGCTAATCAGCACTTCCCAAGTGTTGATTGGCATAGCCTCAAGGCCCAGTCCAAAAATGCTCTGATTGAGATAAAACACATCCATTTCAAATTTTTAGAGATAAGGACGCAACCCAATTCGTGTCTAATCCTATCCAGCTTATTTTTCAAGCATCCAACCTTTGTAAATAGGGAAGAAACATAAAAAATCGGGGCCCTTCTTTTTCTAACTTCTTTGCTCCCCTTACGTTAAAGATGTTCTAAAAGCCTTGGCTTTAAGAAATTATTATTTTTTTTTTTTTTTCTGTAAGTGAACATATTTTAGATCTCAAAGAGGTTGAACTTCTTTGATTTCTAAAATATTCCCTCATTGAAGAGTACATTCATGCAAGTATGGTCTTTAATCTCACCCTTTTGCTTATTCTTTTCTTTCCTACCCTATATATATGTTCTGTTCATCGCATATGTTCATGGATATATGTTTGATTTTGCTCATTGTCCATAAAATCTTGTTCATATTTTTTTCTGCCATGTTCATATGCTTAATTTGATTTTTAGTAGTTGCTTAACATGTCTAAGTTTAAGATTTGATTCTTCTTTAAATTTCAAGATTTGCAATAAACTACTAAAAACATTTTTTAAAGAAAAAGATAAGAACAAGAAAAGGGAATGGCTCACCTCCAGATTGGAAGTCTCCCATTTTCTCCCATAACTAATGAGCGACACATGCAAAGACACAATCCAAGGGTTACAAAGAGAGCACGTCAAATACAACTTTTATCTTTCCTAATCTCCTAACTCCTAAGAAGTCTGGCCCCTCTTTATCTCTCCCCAACAAGCCTCTCTCTTCCTCTCCATCAACATCGCCACATGAGCATCAGAAGCACTGAAATTAAAGCTTGCTGGAGAAGAAGGGGCAAAACAGAACAATGGATTAGGAAATTAAAAATAGCAAAATATCTTAGCGGATTTATGGGAAGTAAAGCAAGTTATACTGTGTGAGGGTGTGTGTGTGTGTCCAAGAGAAAATTGCTTTTTAAGTATTGTCACTCCCTAACATTACATATCCTCAGTGTAGGTTTTTTTTTTTTTTTTTTTGATGCTTTGTGATTAACTAATTAAGTATTGACAAACAATTTGAAACTTAACAAAAACGACAAAAAGACTTAGTCTCAAATAAAATAATTGTAAGAGAAATTTATTTTTTTTAAAACTTACTATTTGAACTCAACAAACAAAACTTACCAATTAAGAGAGGAAAAAACTAAAAATTTGAAAGTAACAGCTATTTATGTTACAAGGTGGATAGTTTGTTGTTCTTAACAACTATTTTTTGGATCCCAACAATTAGTTGTTCAATTCTTTTCTGCAGGGGCCAGCTCTTATTTTTTGGAGGGGCCAAATACTGATTTTAAGGTCTAATATTTTAAACAATTGTAAAATATACATACATTATGAAGTTTTAAAAAAAATTTTGGGGGCCCCCCCATTGCGAAGTGCAGCTCCGCCCCTGTACCTGTATATTAGAAATTAAGAATTGCAATGGAGCTACTTATCTTCACGTTGAAGCATGATTTGTGATCATAAGACACTAAAAAGCAAAACAGGCCATAGATTTGTGAACTGATGGGCCATGGTTCTGCAGTGCATCTATATGGCATCTTAACTGACTCAGATGTATCTCTTTGCATAAGACATCCATTAAATGCAAAGTTTTATTGTTGAATGCAGAAGTGAATCTTTTAACTACTCACAGAAAACCTCCTTATTTATAGAAAACAGAGGTTAGAACCTTCTGCTCCTTACCTTTTGGTGTTTCAACATACAAATATTTATTCTATCTTTTTATTTGACAAGCATTAGCCCCAATCCTATTAGGACAAGCATACTCTGCTGCCCTCCTCCCTGACGGTGATGCATCAAGTTGAAGTGCAACTTCCGTCTCCACGACATGCTTTTCCTCAGTGGATTACAGGCTTCCAATGAACCAGCAGTAGCGAAAACCTACAAATACCAGGATTATGCATATCACATATTCACATGCACAGCCACAAGTCATGGCTAAAGTACAAGAAATCTGCGAAACCTGTAAATTATTCTGGTTAGTGCTAATATTACATCTAAAAAATATCATGTTGTTCCTAAAGAGTACATTTTGTATCCCCTCCCCCTCTCAAGGGGGGGAAAAACTAGAAAAGATTAAGGAAAATATTCGTGGAATTATAGTAATTAATAGGTACAGAGTTATTGCTTTCTCTTTATTTATGTGATCTTTTCAGAATTATATGGAATTACATATGTTAGTGGATTGAGATGGAGCTGGTCAAATTACAAATTTGCATTAATTGGGCAGTAGAGAGGGAAAATTCCTGACTTATCACAACCTGACACATCATACTACCAAGTCCACAATGTATGGCCAATTACAAAGCGCCACGTACTGCTACTAGTTTATACTATCACCATTCAGAAACCAACAGAGATTTGCCAAGTGTCACTAAAATAAAAACATAAAAAGCATGCAAAATGCCAACCACACATCGGCACATGTAAATAATGACATAAGCAGTCTAATCGGATGTTGACATGTGTCACCTTGAAAATTAAGACATTTCGGCCAATCAAATGATGTCATGTGTCTTGGAAGAAAAGTCTTAAAGCTTCTCCAATCAGGTTGTGACATGTGTCACCAATCAGATTTTACCACGTGTCGCTCACCCACTCCCAAACTCCTATAAATAGAAACCTTCCTAAGGCATTTCGATACACCAACACATCCACACTTCAAGCAGCATCAAAGAAGATTCAATAGCATAGAAGCTTTGCTGGAATCAAGCCCTAAAGCCTCTAGAAACTTTGAGAACTTCAACCTTAAATACGAAGAACATTTGAAACAGAATCATGCAAATCATCTTCCTATATCTCAAAGTTCACTGGAATCAAGCTCAAAAGCCTTTAGAAACTTCAAGAAACCATAAATTAGTGAATCTCTGCAGATTCAAGCCTACAAAACCTGAAGAATTTCCACCACAAACCTTCAAAGATGAAGAACACGTGAAGAACAAAAATTTCTAACAAGCTCATAGCCAGAGATTCGTTGTAATTTTGTTTCAAGGGTCTTTGATCCATCCTTCAGCCAAATTGAAGGATAGAAGATTCAGAAGCATAGAAGCTTAGCTAGAATCAAACCTTAAAGCCTCTAGGAACTTCAAGAACTTCAACCTCGAATACGACAAAGATTCGAAATAGAATCATTCAAATCATCTTCCTAGATCTCAAAGTTCACTGGAATCAAGCTCAAAAGCCTCTAGAAATTTCAAGGAACCACAAATCAGTGAAGCTCTACAAATTCAAGCCTCCAAAGCCCCGAAGAATTTCCACCACAAACCTTCGAAGACGAAGAAAACGTGAAGAACACGAACAACACACAAAGAACACGAAGAACAAAGAATTTCTAACAGGCTCATAGCTAGAGATTCGTTGTAATTCCTTTTCAACCTTTTCAAGGGTCTTCGATCCATCCTTCAGCCAAATTAAAGGATATTTGGTGTTCGAGTCAAATTCACATTACCACAATTCCAATAAACAAGTCTTCCAAGGAGATCGAATCAGAGGATCACTCTTTTATAATCATAGAGAATTGTACTATACATTCATCGATACAAATTAAACAGAATTATAACGAATCTTTGGCTATGAGCTTTTTAGAAATTATTTGTTTTTCATGTATTTTTTGTGTTCTTTGCGTGTTATTCGTCTTCGAAGGTTTGTGGTGGAAATTCTTCGGGGCTTTGGAGGCTTGAATCAGTAGAACTTCACTGATTTGTGGTTTCTTGAAGTTTCTAGAGGCTTTTGAGCTTGATTCCAATGAATGATGAGATCTATGAAGATGATTTGAATGATTCTATTTCGAATGTTCTTCGTATTCGAGGTTGAAGTTTTTGAAGTTCTTGGAGGTTTTAGGGCTTGATTCCAGCAGAGCTTCTATGCTTCTGAATCTTCTTTGATGTTGCTTGAAGTGTGGATGTCTGATCTCCTGGCTAGGTAGATCTGAGACTACAAGAGACAATGATGCGGGCTATGTTATGTGAAATTTTATGGACAAATGGGGTCGTTAAGTGGGGAAACAAAATTTGTTGGATCTCAAATTGCAATGATGCTGTGAGAAGGTTTCTACTAAACCATGGAAAGGTTAGGTTCAAGCTGATTATGAAGCAATGGTGGTTGTTGGGCATTGAAAATGATGAAGTTATACCAAGAAACGGTTGTGAGAAGAAGGATTTGAAAATTTGAAAGAGCAGATCTTCATTTCATGATTCAATGTGTTTTTCTTGATGAGCTTCAATGAATCCGAACCTTCTATTTATAGTGGAGAGATGAAGGATGGTAGAAAGGTATGTTAGATGAGGATAGTGGATGGGAATTTTCGGTGAGAATGGTAGATGAGAATGTTTGACACTGAATAGAAATGGTAGGTGCCAAGTGTCTCTTACTATTTTCAAGGTTTGGTGGCACAGTTTCTTTGAACAATATGTTGCTCTTTGCCGGCCTATAACTTCTTCCAAGGCCTAGTGCAATAGTTTTTTCTAGATGACATGTTACTCTTTGCCGACCTACAAGCATCTTCTAAGGTCTAGTGCAATAGTTTCTTTTGGACAACATGATACTTTCTTCCAATCTATATGCACTTACTGTAAAAGCATCAGCATCCCACAATTCCAATTCTACTCTATTATACCATTTCAAAAAGCCACTTTATCATTATACCATACCATTTTACAATACCTCCAACATCCTAAATTTTTATTTTCCTATTCTACTCATTAAAATAATATATCTACATAATAAAATAATATATCCCGAAATTATATCTTTTCTCTCCCATCTCTCTCCTCTCTCTAATTTTTAGCTCTCTTCCATTTGCAACTTCCGCCGGAGCCTTCATTTCTGGTGAGGTGGTGAAATAGTCCGAAGCCATAATCTTATTCAGCCTCTCTCTCAATGCTGAATCTACAACACCACACAGAGACAAAATCTAAAATCCAACAAAATCAAACAATAACCCACAACTCAAACTTCAAAACCAAAATCTAGCACATACCCAGTAGACAAATTCAAGAAACCCATTGCAAGAAACCCACGCCGCTGCTGCACCACTTGACCCACGCCCACATCAATCATAAACCCACTCGCCGATCTCCACCTAACCCACACCCACTCGTCGATCTCCACCGCCAGAAACCACAAAAAATACCTAGAAAACGATTAAGAAAATACTCAAAAAACGATCTGCCTAAAGATTATCACGCTGATGAGAATAAAAGTGAGTGAGGGTTGAGAGGGTAGATGAGAAAACGACAAAGAAAGAGAGAGTTAAAAAAGATAGAGAGCATTCAGGAGTTGAGAGAGACAGTTGAGAATAAAATATTATTTAAATTTATACAATAGTGCTACAGTGCAATTCTACCTTTAGAATTGCACTGTAGCAGTATTGCAAAATTTGCAATACTTGAGTTTAGAATTCTCTGATGTAAGGCACTTTGGGACTGCAAATGCCAAATTCTCCTTACATTTGGCATTTGCATTCTCTAATGCTAATGCTCAGCACTTATTTTGTTTCAAGGTTCGGTATCTTTTGAAAGCATAGTATTTTTAACTGCTTATGTGTGGGTTTGGATAGGATGGATAGTTGCGGTGCGTTTTCCAGGTTTGCGTTTTCTCCTTTTTTTTTTTTTTTTTTTTTTTTTTTTTTTGCCGCACTTGTTGACTTTGGGGGACAAAATTCACTGTGCGTGTACTGTGCGTGCACTGTTCACGCACTGTTCAAGCAATATTTAATATTAAAAGTGGGTCCCACAACAATATTCACACATTTAAAAATTATTTTGCTACAGTGTTTTCAGCAACAATCAGTTTTCAGCAACTTTCAGCAACAATAAGCTGTATCCAAACGGACCCTATGTCCCTTTCTCCTTTGTCCGTTAGTTTCAGAACCCAGAAGTTCTCTATTTAAGGCTACCTTGCATTAAAGTACTTATAAAAGTGTGGTGTCCAATGAGTAACAAAAGAGGGTTGGCCCACTTATGCTTCCTAATTTGAATTTTGGTGAAGAACCACGTGAAGACTACCCTTCCATCTTTTCTTTTCTTTCCACCTTTTTTTTATTTTTTTTTTGGTGTCTTGTTTTGTCTCCATTGTTGACTTGTGTATGGGTAGCACACCAAACAAACAGTAACTTTAGGCAGAAGGGATGAACACATGAAAAAGGTGGGTGATGCCTTTCAAATTTGACATGATTTATTTATTTATTTATTTTTTTCAACCTTTGGCTATGGCTATAAAAGCAGAAGGTTTGAAGCCAAAGAGTACCTTTAGCCATTCTTCTTTCACCTTTCTTTTCTTGCATTTTTTTTTTTTTTTTTTTTGGTTTAGACGTGCCATGAGATTTTCATTTGACAACTTTTTTTTTTTTTTTGCAGCACACTTTCATTGTTATTTGGACTTTGACAATAAGCTTTGCAACAACTTTCTTAGAGTGGCGCCCGTTTTCACTAGGTGATCTTGTATTTCCTTGATAGCAGTGTTGTTTGCCTTCATATTGTCGCACAACAATCCCTTGGTGACATAAATTTTGAAATTTTCATTGTGGCAGTCATCTAGGCAGCCATGCTATCACTGGTGTTCATGATGCAACGATGCTATCACTGGTGAAGCTATATTGGCCCTTGTCTTGGTAATGAAGCTGCACCAACATTTTTCTTTACATTGAAACTGTGTCAACACTTGTCTTTGCAACATGGCCACATCAATTGTCTTTACCATGAAGCCGTGCCAACATTTGTCCTTGCATTGAAGCCATATTAACACCTGTCTTGCAATGAAGCTGCATCCACATTTTTTTTTTTTTTTTGCACTGAAGTCACATCAACACTCATCTTTGTCATGAAACTGCGCCAACACTTGCATTTGCATTGAAGCATCACAATTACTTTTTCTAATGAAGCAATACTAGCACTTGTCTTTGTAATGAAGCCTTATCAACACTAGCATCTGCCATGAAGTCGCACCAACATTCACCTTTGCCATGAAGTCACATTAACACTTGTCCTTGTAATGAAGTTGCACTAGCACTCTTCTTTGCCATGAAGCTGCATCAACACTTGTCTTAGTTATGAAGCTGCACTAGCACTCTTTTTTGCCATGAAGTTGCATCAACACTTGTCTTTACACTAAAGCCATGCCAACATTCAACTTTGCCATGATGCCACGTCAACACTTGCATTTGCACTGAAGCCGCACCAACATTCATTGCCATGACACGAGCCTCCATGCGCGGCCACAAGCTTCAGAGATCGTGGCCTCCTCCTTCACATCTATCCAAATTGGGTCATTAATTTAGAAAACAAACACTACCACTTGATCTAATAGACCTCGATTTACAAAACCCAGAAAAATCAGCCTCAAACAACCATACACCCGCCCCCATGCGTCGCTAGAAACTCCAGGTATCGCTGCCTCAATGCTCACGCGCTTCTATGTGCCTTCGTTTCGACACACACACTTGCACGTGCCTCTGTGATTCTTCAAGCTGATTATGAAGCAATGGTGGTTGCTAGGTGTGGAGAATGATGAAGCTATAGCAAGAAATGGTTGTGAGAAGGAGGATTTGAAAATTTGAAAGAAGCTAATCTTCATTTCATGATTCGATGTGTTTTTCTTAATAAGCATCAATGAATTTGAACCTTCTATTTATAACAGAGAGACAAAGAACGGTAGATGGGTATGTTAGATGAGAATGGTGGATGAAAATTGTCAGTGTGAATGGTAGATGAGAATGTTTGGCACCGAATGGGAATGGTAGGTGGGAGACTAATAGGCACCGAATGAGAATGGTAGGTTGAATTGGTAACTCAATGTAACTTCAAGTTTAGGATATGCTTATGAAGATTATTTGATCTTTGAAAAGAAAGCCTTGATGAAGCCTGAAGGATATCCTCGAAGGAATTCAGACTAAATGGATGAATCTCAAACTTTGATTTTGAGAGCTTGAGTTTTGGACAACGTGCGATTGGCATAATATACTTGGAATTAATCATTGGAGAATTGGCAAGCAATGTTAGAAGATTTAGAAGCATAGAATTAATCAAATGAATCCTCACAAGCATATCCTAAACTTGAAGTTACATTGAGTTACCAATTCAATCTACCATTTCTATTCAGTGCCTATTAGTCTCCCACCTACCATTCCCGTTTGGTGCCAAGAATTCTCATCTACCATTCCCACCAACAATTTTCATCCACCATTCTCATTTAACATACCCATCTACCGTTCTTCGTCTCTCTGCTATAAATAGAAGGTTTGGATTCATTGAAGCTCATCAAGAAAAACACACTGAATCATGAATTGAAGATCTGCTTCTTTCAAATTTTCAGATCCTCCTTCTCACAACCATTTCTTACTATAGCTTCGTCATTCTCAATGCCTAGCAACCACTATTACGTTCGTTCTATAAGCACTTATTTTTTTTCAAGGTTCGGTGCAGTATCTTTTGAAAGCATGGTGTTTTTAACTGCTTATGCCTCTTTCTCCTTTTGTCCGTTAGTTTCACGTGAAGAACACGAAGAGCAAAGAATTTCTAACAAGCTTATAGTCAGAGATTCATTGTAATTTTGTTTCAAGAGTCTTTGATCCATACTTCAGCCAAATTGAAGGATATTTGATGTTCGAGTCAAAATCACATTACTACAATTCCAATCAACAAGTCTTTCAAGGAGATTGAATTAGAGGATCACTTTTTTGTAATTTCAAAGAATTGTACCTCATATTCATCAATATGAATTCATATTTATGAAACTATTTTACTTGTTTGATTTATTTCAAACTTGAAATTTAGTCGTTTACAAATTTTGGCACGCCCAGTGGGACTTCTAGTGAGCATGTGAAATCTCATCTTTTGGGTTCTCTACGGTGGGAGAGAAATCATGCAACCAACTTCTTACAGAGGAAGAAGGGGATTTGCCCCCATACTTGAGGTGTTCCAAGGTGGAGATGTCTTTGTTGACGACCTTGTTTCTTGCAAGAGGGTCTAAGAAGATGATTGTCTAGACCTTGGCTTCCTTAGTTGATTGAGGTTGAAGTTGATTGCGAGTTTTAGATTTGCTATGAGTGATTGCACCAATGTAGTTGTCAGCGGTGACAACACTAGGTCTAACTTTAAACGTGAAAGGTTTCTCCCAAAAAAAAAAACTTTAAACTGGAAAGACTAAAAATATGTGGGATAAACTAATTATCCCTAATATGTATATATATATATATATATATATAACCGAAACTTTTGAATTTTTATTGACCTCTCTAGAGCTTGCCACATCATTATCATTTTTTTTTAAACAAAATTATTTTTGTTTAGACCAAACTTAACAAAGAGTAGAACTCTAAGTCTCTAACAAATCCAACTTAAACTCAAACGTTGATAATTTATCTCCAAATTTGAGAGGTTAATCATGAACTCTATAAAAGCATTGCAAACCCCAATATATATTTTTTAAAGCCGAGTAGAGGTATGAGCTATTCTTCTGTTATTTTTTTCTCATCTATTTTGTTAAAAAAAAAAATTTATTTTACGGTTTTTCATGTATTTTTTAAAAAGTAATTTTCGTACATGAATCACCAAACTCTCTTTAGTTATTTTTTACAAGATAAAAAAGCTTGCAATAATTGAAATTTAAGGTTACTGCTACTACATATGTTTTTGCTTCACCTCACGGTATGAAAGTATGTTAATTTCTTGAGAAGAAAGTTTATATATGATATATTAAGACGAGGTGTGACTTTCATTATTTTAACGTGGGCTCCTGCTTAACATTTTTTAGCATGGGTCACATGCTGATAAGGTTCGTTTAAAGTTTAGACCCGTTAAATTTTAAAACTTATTGCTTTATGGGTTCATATACTTTTTTCTTTTTCTTATATACTCCCTCTATCCCAGTTTGTTTATCCTATATTCCATTTTGGAATGTTCCAAAATATTGTTCTGTTTCTAAAATTAGAAATCATTAATTTACTAATGTTCTTATTATGTCCATACTTTATTTCCAAAACCATTTGAAAAGAAAACCAACAAATATTTAAAAAATCAATATTGATTAAAAAGATAAATTAGAATTTGTATTTGAAGTAATCCAAAATTGCTTGGAGCCAATACCCAATAGTTTTTAAATTGTGGTAGTTGTAGATTTTTCAAATTTGATTAAGAGGATAAGTTACAATTTGTGCTATGTAATTTCAAAAATGCTAATATTAGTAAGGAGCTGATTTTTGTGCCTGTAATTTCAGATTTAATATTCCTATTTTTTGATAAATTTATTTAAGGGTAATTTTGGAAATTTATACATTTTTTTAAAGGCAAACAAGACAATAAATGATGTTCCCTTAAAAAATTTGATTTTTGAAATAGGACAAACAAATTAGGACGGATGGAGTATCTTTTTTGAATAGTCAATAACTTATTCTTTAATTATATATCTTTTTTGGCATTTTTGAAGTTTTAACATCTGAATTTATATAATCACACACACATACATGCATGTGTGTATATATATATATATATATATATTTATCTATAGTTTGTAGGCTCTGAATCTTTTGATTCATTTCAATAGTTATAACCATGGATTATTCTTTTGAATGTAAACCATCTTTCTCTTATATTTCTCTATTGTTTAGTCATATATATATATATATATATATATTTGTTTTGTTTCAATAATTTCTAAGCAGTGAATCATTTGATTTTTTAATATTTTTTTGACCTTTTAGAAGTTTTAATATATGAATTTTTGAATTATTTTTTTTGCAGTATATTACACGTTTAAGCAATGACTTCTTTATCAAATTGCAACACAAATTAAAGTCATAAAAGGGCAAATTATACAATGGTGTAGTTTCTTAATCAATTTCAGATTTTATAAAATTATTTTAATCTAACTCACAAATAGGTAGTTTCCGTGCATAACATGGGTCAGTGACTAATTACAAATATTTGGGTTTTTAAGCCCAAACTCAACATTGAGTCGGAAACAAACAAAAAGCCCAAAGCCGATTGTTACTTAGGTTTAATTGGCGCAAAAAGGCTTCGATTTAATTTTCAAGGGTTGGGTTGGGTTGGGTTTCCGCCATTTATTGCTTTTTATAAAGCAAATATCTGATTACCAAACCCAACATTGAGTCGGAAACAAACAAAAAGCCCAAACTCGATTGCTACTTTGGTTTAATTGGCGCAAAATGGTTTCGATTTAATTTTTGAGGGTTGGGTTGGGTATCCGCCATTTTACCTTTTATAAAGTAATAATATCTGATAATTTTATTTCATTTTCCATTTCTTCACACAGAGAAAGAGAGAGAGAGAGAGAGAGAGAGAGAGAGAGAGAATCAGAAGAAAGAGAAAGAGAGAGAGTGTGAGAGAAATGGCTTCGGGGTTTAGGGGAAAGAGAAAGGAGGAGGAGGAGTACGCATCGGAAGGCGAGTTTGAAGGCCAAGCGCCCCCTAAGAAGAGAACCTTCAACTCCAACTCCAACTCCAACTCTAAGAAGGACTCTGACGATGACTCTGCTGACAACATCGTCGTTTGCGAGGTCCCTATCTCTTTCTCTCTACCTTCGTATCTTTGTTTCTATGTATGTATATATTTCTAGGGTTTGTAATCTAAATTGCTTTTGATTTTGAAATAATGTGTTTGTTTAGATATCGAGGAATAGGAGAGTGACGGTGAGGACTTGGCAAGGCAAGGTTGTTGTGGACATTCGTGAGTATTACAACAAAGATGGCAAGCAACTCCCTGGGAAAAAAGGTCCCTTTTTTATTGTCATATTAGGATTAATGTTTCAATATTTGGTTTTGTTGAACTGGGTTTGTGTTGGATTCTGTTTGTTTGTTACTGTTGGTTATTTATGTCCAGATTGACGCTTTTATATGCTTTCCTATAAATTTGGGTACTGCTTAGGGTTTTCAATACTGTTTTGTGTGATGGGTTTTCTCTTAATTTAGTAGAAAGTATAGGGACACAGCTTCTGTGCCATTAACTTTGAGGTGCTTGATTGTGAGTGGTGGAGAAAAAGTGGGTTCATGTGGAAGTAATTGTTCATCACTGACGGTCGACCACTTCATCAAGTTGTGGTAACTGGTGTTAATTTGGTGAACAAAATGGAGTCTTGTAGCTCAGTAGAATTACTTGACCTCCTTTACAAAGAGAGCTCACTTGCTGTAACAATTGACTTACTGAAAAACAAAGCATCCGTTGAGCCAACCCTAGTTTAGATTGCAATCTATCTCACTTACTTTTGCCTATGAGACATCCTGTATAAAACATCACTTCTGAATTACAATCCTTTTTCTAATAATGTTAGAATGACTTTATCAGATTGTGCAATGGGCAATGGGCTTGGCCTTCTGCGACCATTAAAGATCAATTAGTCACAAGGGATAGAATGGCTACATGGGGTTAAAAGGGTGACATGCGGTGGGTTTTTTTTTTTTGTTGTTGTTGTTGTTGTATAAACAAAATGTAATCAAGAGATCATATCTTTTTCTAATGTTCTGTTGCCAGGAGAATGTGGAGGGAAATTTTGATCAAATGTTGTTGTGATAGGCTCATAGGCAGGTTGACAGCTGAAGTGATGAGCTAAATTGGTTGAACAACCTTAAGGATGATAGTTTGCAATCTGTAATAAGTAAATTAGCTTGGGTTGTTTAAATTTATCATATTTGGGCAGATAGGATTGCGACAATACATAATGGGAGAGATAGAACTGAAGTAGAATTGTAGAAATAGTTAACTCAATTGTGCAAGATGTTTGAGGAAGAGTAACAGCTAAGAAGAAATTCAGGATTTCATCTTGGAATAGAATTCTTTGCTGAATTTGGAGAATTCTTTTAGATGTGCTGCTCAAGTAGCTGTTGTATTTTAATGTTAGGTATGGTTTTGCTTCTGTAGGTTGAGTTGTGGGTCCAGCTTTATTTTGCTGGTTTCTTGCTTTGTTCTTGTTCTATGTGGTAGGTGCCCTTCGCAGCTTGGTGTTAGTTTCTACTTGGATTTGTTTGGGGTTTTGAGGGCAGTTTAACATTTTCTTGTTGGTTAGTCTGGACTCAAGTTTGCGTTTGTTGGTTAGCCTGGACTCAAGTTTGTGTTTGCTGCTTATGCAGCTTGTACTGTATTTTGATCAATGAAGTTTTTTCATTCATAAAAAAAAAAAAAAAAAATGGCAGAATGCCTTCTTATTTCTATAGATGATCCTCCTTTTGATCTCAACATTTACCGATGTTGGCAGTATGTTGTTCCTTGGCACCAATTCTTATATGTTTAAAAACCTCTCTCGGATTACATATCTTGGAAAATTTATAAATAAAAATAGTAAACCAATTAAATAGACCATGAAAACTTCTATTGTATCATGATATATCAGTGTACATTCAATCAAGCTTACCATCTTCCAGAACATATTGTAGTACATTGAACTTTCAGTATCTATATCTCCTGAGCATTGCACAGTATTGCTCAACTCTAGCATAATCTTGGAGGAGAGCACTGCTGGTTCTGATCAATAATTATCATGAAAGTATACAAATCTTTTTTATTTTTTATTTTATTTATTTTTTCATTCTTAAGGCATTTGCCTTTATTTATACTTTCCATTTGAGACTCCAATCCAATAGCATCAGGTTTTGAATTCATACATTGAGTTGGCAAGGAGCACCTTAGTATTTCTTTGTTGACTTCCTCTAATTGGACTCAGTTTTTGGGACTTCAATGTTGTTTTTACAGGGTAGGGGGTGGGGGGAGTGTCATTTTTCTTTCATCCCTCTAGTGTACTTCCCATTTTCATCATGGGTTGTCTTTCCATTTTTCTTCCAATTAATTTTATTGGTTTTCAGGGGAAAAAAAAAATTAAGTCAGGTACTTCATCTTGTCTCCTGACCCTGTAGAATGACAATGTCAGCCTATAATTATAACTTGCTTTCTATGAAAAAGTCACAGACCTTGTGAGTAGCCAATCTTAATTTAGGGTTGTTCCTTTTTGTTTTGTTTTCTTTTAGTGATTGGGATTTGTGACCGATGTGTGTTTTGGTCGGTTTTTTACTCTTGAGGCAAGTATTCATTAAAATTAATCAAGAAATAACGACACTTTTTTTACTATTCCAAATTGTTTTACACATGATTAGCATCTAGGTAATACATATTTCTCTCTTTTGGAGAGCCTAATAAAATTTAAGATTTCTTGTAAAGCAAGGGAAAAAAAAAATACTTATTGAGTTAAAAAAGGCTTTTTCATACTTTTTGTCTAACACATTGAGTACAACACATCTTCCTTTCAAATGGGCTTTGCTATATTATGTCTCTTTTTAATAAGTTGTGAGTTGTCTTAAGTATTTTTATGTTTTCCTGTTAAAAAAACTACGACCCACATTGATGTTCTTGTACTTGTTTTCAGGAATCTCACTTACCATGGATCAGGTACGTGTCACTGTGCTTTTGCTTAGTTTAGTGGTTTATGAAGGCAGTTCACTCATTGATTCTTTCTTGTGCAGTGGAATGTACTCCGAGATCATGTTGAAGAAATTGACAAGGCTGTTAATGAGAGTTCTTAGGGGGGTTTTGTTGATATTAGGAGAAAATGTTAGCCTGTAGGGTTCTTTTGTTTTTGGCGACCAGAAACTTTTTGGATGAAGTATTGATGTTTTGTGCTTGCCTGGGGATGATAACTTGGATTGTGGTTGCCAACTTTATGGTTGGATGTAATGGAAGTGAACCTTTGACTGATGTATGTAATTACTTAAATCAACTATTTCAGTGAATGGTTTATCTATGTTTAATGGTTAAAGGAGTAAGTTTAAAAAGTTTAATTAGTGTTTAAACATTATTTGGATTCTTGGGAATTCTGGCTATTACAATATCATGATTTATTTTAAGTCCATACAACCCTAAGGGGCTGGTCTGGTGGTTCCAAAGGTCTTGGCCTTAGGTTTGAAATATTTAGAATCTTAGACAGCAACTTGGGTCTACTCTCATGGGATCCCTTGTAATACTCGGTGTTTGCGACAGGGGATTGTACATATTGAGAGAATAGTTAGGTTTTTAAAGAGAGTTTTGGACACCCCCATTACCTAAAAAAAAAGGTCCAAGCATGTTCACTTTTTAATGGGAATGTGTTATATCTTTTAGTTTGACATTATATGTTGCCAAATTGGTTTTTGGTAATGATTTTTATTTTTACGTATTCGTTTTGTGTCATGCATTTTTGCATATTTTGTGAGATAAATGTTCTAAAAAAAATGACAAATTTTAAATTTAGCTTATCTTGTAACAATACATTTCTATAGCAGTTATAGACAATCGCATGGCAAGTAGATTGGTGATAATGTGTTAATTATGGAAATAATAGAGAGTGGGGCTTTGAATAGAATGGAATGGTGAAGAATGATATAGCGAAAGACTGATTAATATGTTAAAAATTCATAGTTGGCCTAAAAGAATATGGATGTAAGGTACAGTTAATGAGTTATACAATGTCTGGCTCCCATTAATAAGAGTATGCAATATGCTCAAAAAATAATAATAAAAATAATAATATAATAAATTCCTGCAGAACACCCAACTCATTTGTTAGCAAACAAAATACGCTTAAGGTGTTGAGCAGATTGTTTTTTAGAATGAAGTCTTTGTTATTCAACTAATGTAATTTATTTTCTTTCTGTTTAATGAAATTTTAGTCTTTTTATAAAAGAAAAATAAAGATTAACTTTTATAATTCGTGCCGACTATACCAGCAATAGCTAATTTCAGTCTACCAAATACAAAGATCAACTCCCATTAACCAAAAAACAAATACAAAGATTACCCGGGACTGTGAGATAAATATTGTTAGTTTATTACCAATAGTCATGTTTTGCATGCATATTTGTATATCTGTTACCTCTAACAATCATGCTTTCTTAATAGCTTCAAAGAACTACAAAAATATAGTTACGAAATAATGCTTCCTTAAAAGAAATGTTTTTTTTTTTTTTTTTTTTTTTTTTTTTTTTTTGTGGCTAAATTGCAAAACTGACTCTTTAACTTTCTTCAAATTTTATTTCAGTCCTCTAACTTTGATTTTATTCATTTTAGTCCTCTAAGTTTTAGATTTATTCAATTAAGGCTTTTCCGTTAACTTTTGTTAAAATTTTTTGAAAAAAAAAAAAATCTGGAAAATATTTTTTAATCATTAATTGAATTTTTTTAATATAAAAATTTCGAAGAAAAATTTATAAAATTGAAAAATTAACCACAACATATAACAAATATTGATGGAAAAACCTTAATTAAATAAACTTGAAAGTTAGAGGACTGAAATGAACAAAAATAAAGTTAGAGGACTGAAATGAAATCTGAAGAAACTTAGGGGTATTTGGTAGAGTAGTTTGAGAAAGGTTGTTTGTAGTTTTTTGAAATACGTATAGGTAAAAAAGTATGTGAAAATATGTGTAATGTTGTTTAAAATATAAAAATGTGAGTTTGAGATGCAAAACCAAATAGGCCCAGTCAGGGGTGTTAGGTACATGCACTTAAAAACTGAAATTTATTGTTTGAAAACATGTACCAAACACCCATTTTACTTTTATTTTTTTATTTTTTTTACATAACTTTTCTTGATGAATAAGACTTATGCTCACAGCAAACTCCAAACGTCTAGGTTTTTTCCTGTATAATTTAAGAAGACCAGTTGAGACAAAGTTTTACTGCCAGGTATCAACTGAAATTGCTCTAAAAATTTTTTTTTTTAAAAAATAGCAACTGAAATTCCCAAACAAAACACAGAAATGCCTCCTCACCCTCCTCAGCCCCCAATTCCCAAACCCCAAAACCAAAACCAAAAAAAAAAAAAAAAAAAAAAAAATTCTACTTCTTCTATGGCCCACCGTAAACCCTCCCAACACCGCCCCACCGTCCGCGGCGGCCTCTTCTCCAACCGCCAATCCCTCTCCCTCCACAAACCCTCTCCTCCCCACAATCCCCAACCCTTCAATCTCCACCACTAGGACCCACAACATTCCCCCACCACCACTGAAACCCGCAACGCCAACACTGGGACCACCCACACCTCTCTCATCCGCCTCTCCCCTATCGCTCGATACATCACCGACTCATTCCGCAAAAACCATAACCACTGGGGCCCACCCATCATCTCCGACCTCACCAAACTCCACCGCGTCACTCCGGACCTCGTCGCTGAAGTCCTCAAACCCCAACCCGACCCGAATCTCGCCTCCAAGTTCTTCCACTGGGCCTCCAAACAAAAAGTCTTCCACCACACTTTCGCTTCCTACAATGCCTTCGCCTATTGCCTCAACCGCTCTAACCGTTTCCACTCCGCCGATCAACTGCCCGAACTCATGATCTCCCAAAACAAACCCCCCACCGAAAAGCAGTTCGAAATCCTTATCTGATTCCACTCCGATGCAATCGGCCCCTTCGGGTTTTCTATGTGTATCAGAAGATGAAGAAATTCAATGTCAAGCCTCGGGTTTTTTTGTATAATAGGATCATTGATGCTTTGATGAGAAATGGGTATGTGGATTTGGCAGTTTCAGTTTATGATGATTTTAGGAATGATGGTTTGGTTGAAGAGAGTGTTACTTTTATGGTTTTGATTAAAGGGTTGTGTAAAGTTGGAAGAATTGATGAAATGTGGAATGTTTTGAGTAAAATGAGGGAGAATTTATGTAAGCCGAACGTGTTTGCGTACACGGCGATGGTGAGGGTGTTGGTTGAAGTAGGGAATTTGGATGGGGGTTTGAGGGTTTGGGAGGAAATGAAGAAGGATAAGGTGGAGCCAGACGCGATGGCTTATACGACTTTGGTTACTGCATTGTGTAAAGGTGGGAGGGTGGAGAAAGGGTATGAGTTGTTTAGGGAGATGAAGGAGAGAAGGTGTTTGATTGATAGGGCAATATATGGATCGTTGGTTGAGGCGTTTGTGGCAGATGAGAAAGTGGGGTTTGCTTGTGGTTTGTTGAAGGATATGGCGGATTCTGGGTATAGAGCTGATTTGGGGATTTATAATTCGATTATCGAAGGTTTGTGTGGTGTGAAGTGAGTCGATAAGGCTTATAGGGTTTTTCAGGTCACGGTTCAGGAGGGTCTTGAGCCGGAGTTTGTGACTGGGAATCCAATTTTGGTTTTGTATGCAGAGATGAGAAGGATGGATGAGTTTTGTAAATTGTTAACCCAAATGGAGAAATTAGGATTTTGTGTCATTGATGATCTTTCGAAGATCTTTGCTTTTGTGGTTGGGAAGGAGGAGAGGACAATGATGGCTGTCGAAGTGTTTGAGGAATTGAAAAAAAGAGGTTATTGTAGTGTTTCCATATACAATATTCTTATGGGGGCACTTCACAAGAAGGGGGAGTTCAAAAAGGTGATATCACTCTTTGATGAAGTAAAGGAATTAGATTTTGAACTTGAATCATTGACTTATAGTATTGCAATTGAATGTTTTGTTGAGATTGTTGATATTGAAAAAGCATGTCTGTGTTACAATAAAATCATGGAGATGTCTTTGGTTCCATGCCTGTAAATCAGGTGGCGTTGAGAAGGTGATTGAGGTACTGAATGAAATGATGCAACAGGGTTGTCCTCCTGATGAGATTATATACTCTGCTATCATCTCTGGCACGTGTAAGAATGGGACAATAGAGGAGGCAAGGAAGGTTTTTTCAAATTTGAGAGACCGCAACTTTTAACAGAAGCCAATATGATTGTCTACGATGAAATGCTAATTGAGCATATGAAGAAGAAGATCGCAGACTTGGTGGTGTCCGGATTGAAGTTTTTTGGTCTAGAGTCCAAGTTGAAAGCGAAGGGTAGTACACTGCTGTCAAGTTGAACGTATGCTGTTAGGTTCAAGTTTCATTGATTTGCCTTGCTGGTAACTAGTCAAATATATTCATAAAAGAAAGAACCTGCTTGAGAGAGCTCAACTCTCTATTTCTATCCCTTTTCAAAAAATGTGTCACTGAATGAAAGTTCACCAATTTGCCTCTGTCCAGAAAGTGGTGAAAGATGTGTTAGCTCTCTGATCAGAGAGATTCACATTGAGAGGGCAAAGGTACATTTCATTCTTGCTTGCACCTTTGGAGCTTTTCTGTGGTTTCCTTGTCAGCTGTGTTTTTACTCAAAAAGAGTAATTATGAGAATATTTTATTCTTAGTGAATTAGTTCAAAACTTTCTTTGAATTCTTGACGCAAAAAAGGGCAAGGCCTAACTCCTAAGTATTTGGAAAGGCAAGGACCCCAAGAAAAAGGTAAGTTTGAGGTCAAGAAAAGCGGGCTCAAGATTAGGAGCCAAAGCAGACCAAGAAAAAAGAAGTGAAATTCACCCAATAAAATAGAGAATAATTAACATATCAAGTAAACAGTTCAAGCAACGGACGTGACTTACCAATGGAGCTTACTGAAGACCAGTACTATGCATCAAAAGATGAAAACATGGACAAGCTCCCCAACTTCAGAAAATTCATTGCATACTATACACTAAGAAATTCATTCTTGGTACAACATACAATCTCATGTCCCTTACTTTAACAACAATACTAATAAAGGTAGTAAATAAAAAGCTGTTGCACGAAAAATTATTAAATTAAGGATAATTAACAACTCCAACACGTTATTCTGCAGCACATGTTACAGAGCCAAGCAACCTTTCTGTTGATGTCATGGAACATCAAGAAGACGAAATTGCTCGAGAGGGGTAAAATTTCCACTGACCACTGCAAATCAAGAAGCATGCCATAATTAAAATGGGAAAAAAAATGAACTTCTCATCAAAATGATGGGTTAAATGTCCATAGGAGTCCCTTTTCAAAAATTTAAAAACGAAAATATGTTATATATTTATTTATAAATTAATACTGCAAAACCTGGGTAATTAGCCATTTGATGTCCGAAGAGCCCTATTTTCTTCCACAAACGTACATTTGAATATGTAAAGAGCAATTGCATCAATGCTTCTAAAATTCCAAAAAAAAAAAAAAAAAAGGTGATAAAATTTACACAATATGACATGAAAGGCTCTCACATCAGCTTGTCTATAATTGTGCAAATATGCAAAGGAGCTAAAGTAACCGGGTAAATATACACGGTTATAGTAGCTTTGTATAAATTATTTTATTAATTTTCTTTACTTCTCTCTTGTCTCTATCTTCTTGCCATAGTCCTAAAATAATAAAACATGCAATAGAATGAATATTTTATTGAAATAAATGTTTAGAATAGATAAACTGATGTGGATGTTTTATAAAGTGATGATGTAAAATAGAAAAAATAAGTTCTTTTTATAAAATAGACAAATTTTTAGAAGCATTGATGCAATTGCTCTAATCATACACTTCCCAAAGCATCTAGGAGGAAAAGCTCGGGAGAAAGGCTTTTTTACTTTGTACCAATTACGTGTAGAAAAATTCTTCTAAAAAAAAAAAAATTAAGTCTACAAAATAAAATTTCATGATTTTTTTTTTCACAACTTCTAAAGTAATATGTTCTAATCGGTGTTGATATAGGTTGGGTTAGTAATGGACTCATACAAAAGAGTAGTTATTACAATTGCCACTTATCACATAGCAATCATAAAAAAAATAATTATTTCATGTCTATTTGCTTAAGCTGTTTTACATAATATTTAAAATAAAAAAACGAAAATATTCTTTTTAACCCTCGTTTTACTTATACTGATTAACATAATATTTACAATTGCAATTAATGAGCTGATGTACAAATTTTAAAAGGTGAAAAATGGAATTTTCATATTTAAAACATGAATGTATATGTGAAAAATGGATGTCAAAGAATCATTAGTCTTTCCTATAGACATGATCACTTGCTACATCTATACGTGTCCATTTGCATAATAAAATTTATAGCTAATTGACAATTAGTAATTGTATATGAAAATGTGTTCGTTTGATATAATTTTTCAATAATGTTCAGTGCGAATATGAAATATTTCGAACATCTTACCTGACAAAGTTTGCATCCAATAAACATTAGTGCCTCTGCATTCGAATCCTATGTTGTTGGACTTGATGGTTTTTTTCCCACCTAAGGTACAGCTGAGGAAAGATCCTGAAAAAAATGTCATCAGCATGTTTGTAATACCGTATCCTCCACCTCTTCCAAAGCACAAGCGGCCCAATGACCATCCCAAAGTCGAAAACAAATCCCAGTTCTACACATAGATAATTCCAGTCAATCAAAGGCCCAGATTTTGAGTGAATATCTTCAAATGGAGCTGGCGGTCTTCTGTTTGCAAATCCGCATTCTGCCTTCAAAGGGTGCCCACATAATCCTTTGTTCCCTTCATAGGAATCTTCTGAAAATGTTGCAAATTGCTTGATATATGGAATTGGCCCAACCAATTGATTAAACGAAAGGTTTAAGACTAATAGGAAAGTGAGACTATCTGCAAGTTGCATAGGTATCCCACCGGTAAGCTTGTTGCTTGACAAGTCCAATGACTCAAGTTCACTTAATTTTCCTAGAGATGGTGGGATTCGGCCTGTGAAAGCATTGTGTGACAAGTTGAGAAGATACAACGATTTAAGTACTTCTATTTCTTCTGGTATTGGCCCATCAAGATTGTTGCATGAAAGGTCAATTGAAGTGTAAAGAGTCGAAATCTTCCCCAACTCCCTCTCTAGACCCTTAATGAAAATTTCTATTGCATCTTCATAATGCTCTTTAATGATGTTTGAGGACCTTCTTTGGAATCCACCAGAGGAAAACGTAATTACACTATTCACAAAATGGAGGTAATTGAGCTCTGACTGGACTTCATTATTAGTTATCATTGCCTTTGAGTTAGCGAAGGATTTTATTGATAACTTACCACTAAAGTTATTTGAAGCAAGGTCCACAATTTGAAGTATCGACCAAGTAGCATTCAGCCCTCCACAACCAACAGAACCATAAAATTTGTTTGATCGCAAGATAAGGACGCGTAAACTAGATATGTCTTTCAAGTGACATGGGAACTCATCTTGTATCTGGTTGTTCCCAAAGTCCAATAACTCCAAATTTATGCAATTGGCAAGAGAATTTGGTACCATCCCTTCTAGTAGGTTTCTATTGAGACTCAAAGTTTGTAAACCACAATTGCTTGGAAATATATCTAATATTTTGCCAGTGAGGTTGTTTCTCCTTAGATTTAGAATCTTTAGAGTTTCACTCATTGCAATGAGGCAGTGGGGAATTGTGCCACTCAAGGAATTATTAGACAGATCTAGCATTTGAAGAGATGTAGAATTGCATATTGATTCAGGAATATGCCCATTGAGTTTATTGTTTGAAAAAGATAAGAATTTAGTGTCAGAAAGAGAGTCACCAATGCCAGCTGGTATAACAGAGCTAACATTATTCCATGACAAGTCCAGATACAACAAAGATGGTAGGGGTGGGAGAGTTGGGAGTTGCCCTTGGAATTGGTTGGATCGAAGGTCTAGTATATAAAATAATGAAAGATTGAGTAGAGGTCCTTCAAGGTAGTTATATGAGAGATTTAAATATACAAGACCATCAAGTTCCCAAATCCAGTTTGGTATCTCTCAATGTATCTGGTTACTAGAAGGGTCTAAAGTGGATAAACGGGTTTGGTTTCTCAAGAAACTAGGAAATGTTTTTAACTTGAGAGAAGCCAATCCCAATGACACCAAAAGGGGAAAGGGGCATAATGAAGAATTCGTTCCATTATATTCAATCAACAAGCTATTGTTGGAAAGATCAAGCTCGCCAAGATTTGTCAACTGTTGAAACACATTAAGTTGAAAGGAGCCATTAAAATTATTTGAAGAAAGATATAGGGTTTGAAGACGTTGGAGTTTACCAATAGAAGTGGGTATGGGCCCTTCCAAATAGTTGCTACTCAAATCGAGGTATTCCAACAGGAAGGAAGAATTGGAAAATTCATGGATTTGACCAGACAATTTGTTGTTAGACAAACAAAGGTTCACTAGACTTGGAAGCTCTTTCCAGTGAGTCAAAGTAAACTGACCTGTCAAATGATTATTAGAAAGATCTATCGTTTGCAGATTCTTTGCCATGTTGAATGATGGAACTGGTCCGATGAAGTTGTTTGATGACATTTCAATATTAACCAATTCAGTAAGATTTGCCATGAAGTTTGGGATAGATCCAGTGAAACTGTTTGATGATAAGTCCAAATCAACCAATCGAGTAAGATTTGCAATGGAATTTAGGATAGATCCAGTGAAGCTGTTTGATGATAAGTCCAAATGAACCAATTGAATAAGATTTGCAATGGAATTTAGGATTGATCCACTGAAGCTATTTGATGATAAGTCCAAATGAACCAATTAAGTAAGATTTACCATGGAATTTGGGATAGATCCAGAGAAGTTACACTGTGAGAGATCTATTTTGGACAACCTTTTAAGGTTGCCAATAGAATCAGGAAGTGTCCCTGAAAAGGTTGTATCGCTAAGCGCCAGTGATTGAAGAGAACCATTTGGATGAAATTCGGGCAAAGAACCGCTAAGAAGTTCATTGCCTGATAAGTCTATCGTCTGCAATGTTGGAACCTGGAAGATCTTTTTCGGAAATTGTCCATTCAATCCACAACCATTGAGACACAAGGATGTTAAATTTCTGAAATAGGAAAAAAATTCTGGAACTGGAGCAGAAAAATTGTTATCATTGAGATGAATAATTGAGAGAGACTGAAGCTTGAGTAAGAAGGAATCCGGAGGCCCCTGTAGATTACAACTTGACATGCTCAACACCCTTAGATTTGGGAGCGAAGAAGATATGGCCTGGCACCACTCATTCCCGTGAGATGATATATCTACACCATCCAGATAAAGTTCCGTAAGCCACGTACGGTTGTGAACTAATGAAGCTAAATCTGGGTTCTCAAGTTTCGGCAAGTCGGTAGACAAATCGAGAGAAACCAACCTTATGAGACGTGAAATCTCAATGGGAATCTGCCCCTCAAAGTGAACATATGGATCTGAATGTGAATGTGATAGGTTTAAATACCTCAAATTCGTCAGATTTCCAAACTCTGGAGGAATTGGAGAATAGAGTTCGTTATAAGCCAAATTTAGGTTTTGGAGGTACTGCAAGCAGAAAAGGCTGCTTGAACTATCAAGTCCGTCATAGATTGATACATTGACCAAGTTGAGGCTAACAACAAGTCCCCCATTGCAGGTGACCCCTTCCCACGAACAACAATCAGTACTTTCATTCCAATGCACCAATTTTGAGGACCCAGTTGGGTCGAATTTGAGGTTGTTCTTCATATCGAGCAAATAGGATCGTTGATCACCACGACATTGGCCAAACACCACAAAGATAGGAAAGTAGACAAAAAGTGAGCATATTGGTATCAAGAAGAACCATGAAAAGAATGGAATTTTCATTGGGAGGTTGTAATAAGAAACACTCATACAATCAAGAATAGAAGAGGTGATGATATTAATCTCTAGCTTTGGAATTTACATATAGACCCTGTTTGGATTCAACGTTTTCCTGCGGCATGTTTTCTCCCTGCGTTTTCTCCCTTTTTTTTTGTCAGCGAGTGAACAGTAAAGGCACATGAATTCACTGTGCAAGGACAAAAAATACTGTTCATGCACTGTTCATCACTGTTCACAGCACTGTTCACGCACTAAAAAATATTAAAAATGGGTCTCACAATACTATTCACACATTTAAAAATTATTTTGCTACAGTGTTTTCAGTTTTCAATTTTCAGTTTTCAGTTTTCAGTTTCAGCAACAATAAGCTCAATCCAAACGGACCCTATGCATTTTTGAGCTGTGGCTTAAGTCTTGGAAGACCAAAAGCGACTCGGGTTTGGTGGCAAAAATAGCCAAATATCACTATTTTTCGAAATTAGTAATGACCATTGTTTGAGAAATATTTAGCAATTTATTACTTTTTTAAAACTTGAGTTTAAGAAAAACGAGTACCATAAAAAATGCCACACTAGACTTGATTATGGAAACCCGAGTTTAAGAAAATCGAGCAATAAAAAATCCACACGGACCTGGATTATGAGCAACATACTACTCAAGTTTAAGACACTTGATTATTATACCAATTCTCCCACACAGTCAACAATTGTGGCTGTGTGATTGCACTCACACAGTCAACTTATGAGTCAACAATTGTGGCTGTGTGATTTCACTCACACAGTCATCAATTGTGGCTCTCTTTTTTCTTTCTATTGTCAGGGTAATGTGGAAAAATGTCAATAATTGTGGCTCTCTTTTTTCTTTCTTTTGTCAGGGTCATGTAGGAAAATGTAGTGAAAAACGCGAAATATTTTGGGTACGTTTAGATACAATTTATTGTTGTTGAAAGTTGCTGAAAACTGATTGTTCCTGAAAACACTGTAGCAAAATAATTTTTAAATGTGTAAATAATATCGTGGGACTTATTTTTAATATTTTTTAATGTGTAAACAGTATATAAACAGTGCATAAACAGTGCATAAACAGTGTACACACTGTTCATGCACAGTAATTTTTTCCCACAAAGTCAAAAAAAAAAAAAAAAACACAGAAAACGCGCAAGAGGAAAACGTACTGCAGCTAAACTTTCTATCCAAACCTACACTCTGAAACACTAGTAATAAGTTATATATCACAACGAACTAGACTGGAGTTTCAAAAACTCAAGTAATAAGTGATTTGTATATTACTAAATATTTCTCAAACAGTAATAAAATATTACTAATTTCTAAAAATAATAGTATTTAACTATTTTTGCCCAGGCTTGGCACGACAGTCAACAGGAGTGTAGAATGGGAGGTAGATGAGAGCAACATCGCTTCAATTGGAATAATGGTGATACGCTCATGATGTTCAAGAAAAAATTGGACCTCATCATTTATTTCTGACGAATTTCATATTCAACAGAATCAACACGTACGGTGGTTCTAGCGTACACAATGTTGTTGAGTTGTTGTCACTCATTGCTGCTGATTTTACAAATCATTCCTAAACATTTTGCCTGCCTACAATTTTTTTTTTTTATTGGAATCTTATTAACCAAGGCTTAGGATAGTTTACTTTTTTGATGATTAATCCTTGGTTTTGAAGTGTAAAGACTAAAGACCCATGAAAGTGGCCTTTTAGACCTGTGGCTGAAGTCTTGGAAGACCAAAAACCACTCGGGTTTGGCACGGCAAATCAATAGAGTGTAGAATGGAAGGCAGATGACAGCAACTTTTTTTTTTATTAGAATAATGAGGATAATTTCTGACAAGCTTCGTATTCAACACGGTGGCTCTAGCGCAAACAATGTTGTCAATTATTGCTACTGATTTTTACAAATAATTCCTAAAAATTTTGCCTGCCTACAATTTTTTTTCTATTGGAATCTTATTAACCAAGGCTTAGGATAGTTTACTCGTGTGCCAAAACAACAAATATCCATATCAAGTGATATATATATATATATAGCGTCGGTTTTCCATGAAATATGATGTATAAAAAAAAATGGTGAAGAATCTATGAATCCCTTAAATTTTCAGTGGACCATTGCATTTGAGGTTCTTCTATTCGTTAATTACATCATTTATTACCTACTTAAAAAGCACACACGTAAAAGGAAAATAATCACTATATATCCACACAGAAAGTGGTGTATTTAACCCTTTACAGAAGGCAAATTGATAACTTCAAAATAAAAACTGCTTGAAGAGGGCTCCCTATCTGACATGACCAAGAATTCTTTTGAATAAATCTCCCTCGTCCCAATAAAAATCTAAACCAGTAAACTAACAAATATTATTTTTTTTCAATGTTCTAAAGCAGAGATAGAGATGCTTTTCAATGGTCTCATTACAAAAAACTTTTCACTTCAATCTTCTTCACCCTAGACCAACCTTAAGACATAAGAGACTTACAGATCAATGATCAATACTTTCTTCCATTCTTTACCCAAGAATTGTATAAATTTTCAGGCTGTAGGCAATATATTTTGACCAAAAGAGGTGTTAATAAACCTGTAATTCCCAGAATCTTGATGTAGCCTTTAAAATCTTAAGGCTCATCTCTGTCAACTGAACTTGTAAATTCATGGGAGGGTGGCTGTGTCCTGTATTATTTCTGAATGCCAAGGAAATGAAAACATTATCCCATTTAAATGGCTCATTAAGTCAGATAACCATCCTTCAAATAGAAGTCATCTGTCTTGAGAATGATAAAAGAATAACTAAACAATTGCAATTAATATTAGTAATTTGCTGAAACCATTCCAAGTCTATGTGGTGCCCAACAACCATCAAAATCACCATTAAACGAAAATTATATTTATGATTCCCTTTAATTTAGGGCCCCAAGAAAAAGGCAAGTTTGAGGCCAACAAAAGCGGGCTCAAGATTAGGAGCCAAAGCAGACCAAGAAAAAAAGAAGTGAAATTCACCCAATAAAATAGAGAATAATTAACATATCAAGTAAACAGTGCAAGCAACAGACATGACTTGCCAATGGAGCATATTGAAGACCAGTACTTTGCATCAAAAGATGAAAACATGGACAAGCTCCCCAACTTCAGAAAATTCATTACATACTATACAGTCAGAAATTCATTCTTGGTATAGGCAACATTCAATCTCATGTCCCTTACTTTAACAACAATACTAATAAAGGAAATAAATAAAAAGTTGTTGCATGAAAAATTATTAAATTAAGGATAATTAACAACTCCAACACGTTATTCTGCATCACATGTTACGGAGCCAAGCAACCTTTCCGTTGATGTCATGGAACATCAAGGTGTAAAACTTCCACTGACCGCTGCAAATCAAGAAGCATGCCATAATTAAAATGGGAAAAAAAAAAAAACCAAACTTCTTATCAAAACGATGGGTTAAATGTCCATAGGAGCCCCTTTTTAAAAAAAAAAAATTAAAAAATTATGTTATATATTTATTTATAAATTAATACTGCTAAACCTGGATAATTAGTCATTTGATGTCTGAAGAGCCCTATTTTCTTCCACAAACGTACATTTGAATATGTAAGCAATTGCATCAATTAAAAAAAAAAAAAAAGTGATAAAATTTACACAACATTACATGAAAAGCTCTCACGTCAACTTGTCTATAATTGTGCAAATATACAAAGGAGCTATAGTAACGGTGTAAATATACACAATTACAATAGCTTTGTATAAATTATTTTATTAATTTGCTTTACTTCTCTCTTTTCTCTATCTTCTTGCGATAGTCCTAAAATAATAAAAAATGCAATAGAATGAATATTTTATTGAAATAAATGTTTAGAATAGATAAACTGATGTGACTGTTTTGTAAAAGTGATGATGTAAAATAAAAAAAAAAAGTAGGTTTTTTTTATTTTTTATAAAATAGACAGAAATTTTTAGAAACACTGATGCAGTTGCTCTAATCATACACTTCCCAAAGCATCTAGGAGGAAAAACTCAGGAGAAAGGCTTTTTTACTCTGTACCAATTAAGTCCAGAAAAATTCTTCTAAAAAAAAAATTAAGTCTAGAAAATAAAATTTTATGATTTTTTTTCACAACTTCTAAAGTAACATATTCTAATCAGTGTTGATATAGGTTGGGTTAGTAATAGATTCATACAAAAGTGTAGTTATTACAATCGCAAATTATCACATAACAATCGTAAAAAAATAATTATTTCATGTCTATTTGCTTACGCAGTTTTACATAACATTTAAAATTAAAAAAAAAAAAAAAAACGAAAATATTCTTTAACACTCATTTTACTTACACTGTTTAACATAATATCCACAATTGCAATTGATGAGCTTATGTACACATTTTAAAAGGTGAAAAATGGAATTTTCATATTTAAAACATGAATGTATATGTGAAAAATGGATGTCAAAGAATCATTAGTCTTTCCTATAGACATGATCACTTGCTACATCTATACGTGTCCATTTGCATAATAAAATTTATAGCTAATTGACACTTAGTAATTGTATATGAAAACGTGTTCTTTTGATATAATTTTTCAATAATGTTCAGTGCGAATATGAAATAGTTCGAACATCTTACCTGACAAAGTTCGCATCCAATAAACATTAGTGCCTCTGCATTCGAATCCTATGTTGTTGGACTTGATGGTTTTTTTCCCACCTAAGGTACAGCTGAGGAAAGATCCTGAAAAAAATGTCATCAGCATGTTTGTAATACCGTATCCTCCACCTCTTCCAAAGCACAAGCGGCCCAATGACCATCCCAAAGCCGAAAACAAATCCCAGTTCTACACATAGATAATTCCAGTCAATCAAAGGCCCAAATTTTGAGTGAATATCTTCAAATGGAGCTGGCGGTCTTCTGTTTGCAGATCCGCATTCTGCCTTCAAAGGGTGCCCACATAATCCTTTGTTCCCTTCATAGGAATCTTCTGAAAATGTTGCAAATTGCTTGATATATGGAATTGGCCCAACCAATTGATTAAACGAAAGGTTTAAGACTGATAGGAAAGTGAGACTATCTGCAAGTTGCATAGGTATCCCACCGGTAAGCTTGTTGCTTGACAAGTCCAATGACTCAAGTTCACTTAATTTTCCTAGAGATGGTGGGATTCGGCCTGTGAAAGCATTGTGTGACAAGTTGAGAACATACAACGATTTAAGTACTTCTATTTCTTCTGGTATTGGCCCTTCAAGATTGTTGCATGAAAGGTCAATTGAAGTGAAAAGAGTCAAAATCTTCACCAACTCCCTCTCTAGACCTTTAATGGAAATTTCTATTGCATCTTGATAATAAGCTTTATTGCCTGGTTGAGTCAGAAAATCCATTTTAGTCATGGAAAATATTTTTGCACGTCTATGTATATACGACATGTCTTCTCCATTTGCAAAAAAGAGGTAATTGATCTCTGATTGGACCTCATTATCATCTATCATTGCCTTTGAGTTAGCAAAAGATTTTATTGATAGCTTACCACTAAAGTTGTTTGAAGCTAGGTCTACAATTTGAAGTATCGACCAAGTAGCATTCAGCTGTCCACAACCAACAGACCCATAAAATTTGTTTGATCGCAAGATAAGGATGCGTAAACCGGATATGTTTTTCAAGTAACATGGGAAGGCATCTTGTATCTTGTTGTTACCAATGTCCAATAATTTCAATTTTGCACAATTGGCAAGAGACTTTGGTACCACACCTTCCAGTAGGTTTCTGTTGAGATTCAAAGTTTGTAAACTACAATTGCTTGGAAATGTATCTGATATTTTGCCAGTGAGGTTGTTTTTCCTTAGATTAAGAACCTTTAGAGTTTCACTCATTGCAATGAAGCATTGGGGAATTGTGCCACTCATGGAATTATTGGACAGATCTAGGACTTGAAGAGATGTAGAATTGCATATTGATTCAGGGATATGCCCATGAAATATATTGCTTGAAAGAGATAAGAAAACTGTGTAAAAAAGGGAGTTACCAATGTCAATTGGTATAACAGAGCTTAAATTATTCCTTGACAAGTCTAGATAAGAACAAGATGGTAAGGGAGTTGGGAGTTGCCCCTGGAATTGGTTGGAATGAAGGTCAAGTATATCTAATGAAGAAAGATTTTGTAAAGGTCCTTCAAGGTAGTTATATGAGAGGTTTAAATGATAAAGACGAAGTTCCCAAATCCAATTGGGTGTCTCTCCATGTATCTGGTTATCTGAAAGGTCTAGCATGGATAAATTGGTTATGTTTCTCAAGAAATTAGGAAATGTTTTTAGCTTGAGAGAAGCCAATCGAAATGTCCTAATTTCGAGAAAGGAGGATAATGAAGAATTGGCTCCATTATATTCAATTGACAAGTTGTTGTTGGAAAGATCAATGTGGAAAAGATTTGTCAAATGTTGAATCACATTAAGCTGAAAGGAGCCATTAAAGTTGTTTGAAGAAAGTAATAGAGTGTGAAGATGTTGGAGTTTACCAATAGACATGGGTATGGGGCCTTCCAAATAGTTGCTACTCAAATCAAGGTATTCCAGTAGGAAGGAAGAATGGGAAAATTCATGGATTTGACCAGACAATTTGTTGTGACACAAACGAAGGGTCACTAGACTCTGAAGATCATTCCAATGAGTGAAAGTAAACTGACCTGTCAAATGATTATAAGAAAGATCGATCAATTCCAGATTCTTTGCCATGCCAAACAATGGAACTGGTCCGGTGAAGCTATTTAATGACATGTCCAAATGAACCAATTGAGTAAGATTTGCCATGGAGTTTGGGATAGATCCAGTGAAGCTGTTTGATGACATGTCCAAATGAACCAATTGAGTAAAATTTTCCATGGAGTTTGGTATAGATCCAGTAAAGCTATTTGATGATATGTCCAAATGAACCAATTGAATAAGATTTGCCATAGAGTTTGGGATTGATCCAATGAAGTTGCACTGTGAAAGATCTATTATGGACAGCCTTTTAAGGTTGCCAATAGAATCAGGAAGTGTCCCTGAAATTTTTGTACCACTAAGCAACAGTGATTGAAGAGAACCATTTGGATGAAATTCAGGCAAAGAACCTTCAAGAAGTTCATTAAATGATAAGTCTACCATCTGCAGTGTAGGAACCTGGAAGATCTTTTTTGGAAATTGTCCATTGAATCCACAAAACCTGAGACACAAGGACTTTAAATTTTTGAAATAGGAAAAAAAATCCGGAACTGGAGCAGAAAAATTGTTATAATTAAGACAAATAATTGAGAGAGACTGAAGCTTCAATAAGGAGGTATTTGGAGGCCCCTGAAGATCACAACTTGACATGCTCAACACCCTTAGATTTGGGAGTGAAGGTGATAAGGCCTGGCACCACTCATTCCCTTGTGATGATATATCTACACCATCCAAATAAAGTTCTGTAAGCCATGTAAAGTTCTGAACTAACGTAGCTAAATCTGGGTTCTCAAGTTTCAGCCCATCATAATTAGACAAATCGAGAGAAACCAACCTTGAGAGACGTGAAATTTCAATGGGAATCTGCCCTCCAAAGTTAGCATATGACAGGTTTAAATACCTCAAATTCGTCAGATTTCCAACCCCCGATGGAATCCAAGAAGAGTTGAAGTCGTTATAAGCCAAATTCAGGTTTTGGAGATGGTGCAGACGAAAAAGGCTACTTGAATTGTCAAGTCCATCATAGATTGATTCGCCGCCCAAGTTGAGGCCAACAACAAGTCCCCCGTTGCAGGTGACTCCTTTCCACGAACAGCAATCAACACTTTCATTCCAATGAACCAGTTTTGTGGACCAAGTTCTGTCGAATATGAGGTTGTTCTTCATATCGAGCAAATAGGATTGTTGATCACCACGACATTGGCCAGACACCACAAAGATAGGAAAGTTGACAAAAAGTGAGCATATTGGTATCAAGAAGAGCCATGGAAAGAATGGAATTTTCATTGGGAGGTTGTAATAAGAAACACTTGTACAATCAAGAATCAAAGTGGTGGATATTAATCTCTGGCTTTGGAATTTACATAGCCTTTTTGAGCTATGGCTCAAGTCTTGGAAGACCAAAAACCACTTGGGTTTGGCATGGTAGTCAATAGAGCGTAGAATGGGAGGTTGAAAATAGCAACTTTGCTTCAATTGGAGTAATGGTGGTAGGTAGCTGATGTTCAAGAAAAAATTGGACCCCATCTTTTATTTCTGACGAACTTCGTGTTCAACACGGTGGTTCTAGCGTACACAATGTTGTCGTCACTCATTGCCTGGAACCAGGATTCAAACTTAGGGGGGTCGAATTTCTTTGTTCAAAGATTTTAAAATTTTGAAATATCAATATTAGAGGTTGTCAACAATGCATTATTAGCATTAATTTTTTAATTATTTGTATTTTTTATTTTGAAAAAAAATCACGAATGACAATTTATAATCAAGAGTTTTGTAAATTGTGATTTACAACTATGTTTTTTATTGGCTTTAATTCCGTGTCAAATTTGATTGTAATTATGTTCAATCATTTCCCTGCATTTTTGTGGGATTTAATATAAGGGTTGTGTGTGAGAGTTTGGTGAAGATTCTGTGAAAATGAGGATTTCACGACTAGCTCGCGAGTGCCAACTCACTAAATAGGCCACTCGAGAAGTACATGCTGGAATTTGAAGAGTCTTTGACAAGCTGGATTTCATGAGTCATTCGCAACTTAGGCCAAGTCACGAGTGAAATATTCAAACATTGTAGTGTACCCTTATTGAAAATCAAAATCAAGCAGTTCAAATATCAAAATCACGTAGTTCAATATTCAAATATTGTAATTTCATTTCTTTATTAATGAAAATGATGGGGATTTTACTTTGATCAAGAAAGAAGAAAATAGAAATTAGAGGAAAGCTGGTCAAGAAGTAAATAGCGCATAGAAAAGCAAGTCAATGGAATTGTACTGTACCATGAGCAATAAGGCTTGTAAGTCTTAACCCAACGTAGCAGTAAGTCAATAACAAAGAAAAAGTCTTTGCAAGAAACTTGGAAGGCTAGCTAGCCACAAAATATTTGGTCGCAATTTTCTATTCACAATAAAATGACACGAAATTAATAGTTATGACCGAGCGGGAGGCTCATGTGTGATAAAAGCACCATTTTTCTACCAAATATTAAAAGTAGTTTATGAGGGACGGAACTAAGATTCAAACTTAGGGGGTTCAAAGTTATTTGTTCAAAAATTTTAAAAATTTGAAATATCAATGCTAGAGGTTGACAACAATGCATTATTAGCATTAATTTTTTAATTATTTGTATTTTTTATTTTGAAAAAAAAATCACAAATGACAATTTATAATCAAGAGTTTTGTAGTCAATTGGCACGTCCTTAGCCCCCCTTAGCCCTAAGGTAGTTCCATCCTTGTTGCCTGCCTACAATTTTTTTTTTTTTTTTTTCTATTGAAATTTTTTTTTGAGTAAACAGTAATACTTATTAGAACACACACGAAAATAGTAATATTTGTGTTTTAAATCGGGTTTATAATACATTACATAACCAGAGTATAACTACAAAAAGGGCCTAACCTTTGTAATTGTAGATTGAAGTTATAAACAGTGGACACTAGACATACACAACCACATGGGGCATATCATTCACTCATCCCATAATTTTTTAGTGAACTCTTGCATTTGAGGTTCTTCTCTTTATTAATTAAATCGTTTATTACCTACTAAAAAGAACATATTTACTCATGCAATAAAATGAAGTCACTACAGGTCTGTTTGGGATCTGTTTATTTTGCTAAAACCGAAAACTTTTTGCTGAAAATACTGTAAATAAAGGTAAATATTAGTTGAAATAGTATAGTGGGACCCATGAATAACATCAAAAAGTGTAGTGGGACTCATGAATAGTAGAAAAAATAAGCTGAATAGTAAAATAAGTTAGCAAAAAATAAACAGGCTAAACATACACTACATAAGAGAGGTGACATGAGATTAATCTTTGGTCTTGGAGTGTGAAGAGTAAAGACCCATGAAAGTGGCCTTTTCAGCCTGTGGCTAAAGTGTTGAAGACCAAAACCACTCGAGTCTGGCACGACAAGCACAAAGTGTAGAATGGGAATCAGATGTGTCAAGAAATGTAGGGAAATGAAATATTACAAGGAAATTGACTTAATTCAAAGTAGTCATCCTCCATAGAAAAATATTAAGAGATTGAAAAAAAAAAATGCACTAAACAATGGATTATTTTATTCTTCAATGATATCTAATGTTGAATTACAATTATGCATTTATAGGAGACTAGCTCTAATCTCATTGGCCTATATAGCTCAAGATAATTAGGTAGTTAATTCAACATGTGATCTATGAATTAAGTCATGTATTAAATGAGCTACATATGCTTAGTTCCTAACTAACTTATTCTAATCTCAACTAACTAACTAAATGGATTACAACAACTATGAGAAGATTACAAAGCATGCGACATAATTTAGGGTTGGGGTTCCTATCAAGATGACAGCAACTTTGTTTTGATTGGAATAATGGGGATAATTTCTGACGAGCTTCGTATTCAACGTAGTGGCTCTAGCATAGACAATGTTGTTGTCAATCATTGCTACCGATTTTACAAATCATTCCTAACAATTTTGCCTGCCTACAATTTTTTTATATTGGAATCTTATTAACCAAGACTTAGGATAGTTTACTCGCGTGCCAAACCAACAAATATCCATATATAGCGTCGGTTTTCCATGAAATATGATGTATATAAAAATAAAAATAAAAAAAGGTCCGAAGCCCTTAGGCATACATTAACAAATCTATTTTTGGAAAAATTTTATTGGGAATTGAAAAAGCTGTCAAAACTTTTTCAATTCCCGATAAAACTTTTTCCAAAAATAGTATACTATTATGTGCCCTTAGAACACTTGCAGTAGTGGTGCTAAAAAACTATTTTTAGCACCACTACACAAAAAAAAAAAAAAAAAAAGGCTTGCAGCAGTGGAGCTAAAGGTAAAAATTTTACCTTTATTGCTACAGTGCACAGTTATGTATGGCTGTGCACTGTAGCTGAAAGCTAAAAAAAAAATATTTTATTAAATTTCTCTCTCTTCTTTCATTAAAAAAATATTTTCTCTCTTTCTTTTTCTCTCTCTCTGACTTCTCTTCTTTCTTCCTTTTTCCTTCTCATTTTTTCTCTCCCTCATCTACTCTCTGCTTCGCCGATCTGTTCTGAATCTTCATCTTCATCGCCGATTTGTTCTGGGTTTGTCTTCATCGCTGATCTTCATCTTCATCATTGATCTTCATCTTCATTGCCCACGTTGCCATCCCACACCACCGACCCATCTCGCCCAGTCCTCCATCTCACTGCTCACCCAACGCTGACAAGCCTAGTCCTCCATCTCATCGCCAATCCAAGCTCCATTGTCGACCTAAGCTTCATCGTTAATCCAAGCTCCACCGGCCACCGCCTTCATTGAACTCAAGAGCACAACGGATTTCGTGGTTGGATTTCGTGGCTGTGGCAAGATTTCATGGGTTTCTTTGGGTTTCGTGATGGCGGTTTGGCTGGGTTTCATGGTGGTTGAGTTTCGTGGGTCAGTGGGGGTGTGGCTGTGTTGGTGGTGATTTGTGTGGTGGTTTTTGGCTAATTTGGATTTTTGGCAGTGGTTGTGGGTGGTTGTTCTTGGCATGCTAGTTGTTGTTTGGTGGTTGTGGGCGGTTGTTCTTGGTTGGTAGTGGTTGTGGATCGGTTTGTGGTGTTTTTTTATTGTAGTGGGATGAATTATTTTATTGTAGTAGATATATTATTTTATTGTGTTGAAAACTAAAATAGATCCACTGCTGCAGCATGTGAGTAGATAAAATAGATAAAGTAACTTTTTGTTGTGTCAAATAGCTAAATTTTTAGCTCCACTGCTATGGATGCTCTTAGGGTACACATTAGTAAAATCCTAAAAAAAATGGTGAAGAATCTATGAATCCCGTAAATTTTCAGTGGACTCTTGCATTTGAGGTTCTTCTATTCGTCAATTATATCATTTATTATCTACCTAAAAAACATATTTACTCATACAAGGAAAATAAAAAGAAGTCAACTATATATCCACACATAAAATTGTGTTTAACCCATTACAGAAGGCAAATAACTTCCAAATAAAAAATGCTTGAAAAGGGCTCCCTAACTGACATGACCAAGAATTCTAATTTTTTTGAACAAATCTTCGTCGTCCCAACAAAAATCTAACAAGGAAACTAACAAATATTATTTTTTCAATCTTCTCATGGGGAGATAGAGATGCTTTTCAATTGACTCATTACAAAAAACTTTTCACTTCAATCTTCTCCACCCTAGACCAACCTTAAGACATAAGAGACCTACAGATCAATGATCAATACTTTCTTCCTTTCTTTACCCAAGAATTGTATAAATTTTCAGGCTGTAGGCAATATATTTTGACCAAAAAGAGGTGTTAATAAACCTGTAATTCCCAGTATCTTGATGTAGCCTTTAAAATCTTAAGGCCCATCTCTGTCAACTGAACTTGTAAATTCATGGGAGGGTGGCAGTGTCCTGCGTCATTTCTGAATGCCAAGGAAATGAAAACATTATCCCATTTAAATGGCTCATTAAGTCAGATAACCATCCTTCAAATAGAAGTCATCTGTCTTGAGAATGATAAAAGAATAACTTAACAATTGCAATTAATATTAGTAATTTGCTGAAACCATTCCAAGTCCATGTGGTGCCCAACAACCATCAAAATCACCATTAGACGAAATATTTATGATTCCAAGGTACCTCATTCAAAGTATAATCAAAGGAGAGCAGGGATACTGAGAGACAAGTAAAGTAAGCACTGATAAAGCCGATAACAGCGTGTAGAACTAGTGGCCAAGATGATCTCAAGAAACTTTACCTCTTCTAATCAGGCATTGATCTTCAAGGGCACAATATCATCAGCCCGCGTTACACCCACGTTCACAATCGCAGTAGCTGCACCTGCCTCATGAGCAGCTCTGTGGAATTCAATGTTAAAAGCCTTTCAGCTAAAGAATAAAATACTAAGAGAAAAATGTGTGGGTGACTCCTCTATCAGCTTTATTGCTTTCTAAATCAGAATCTTGATACTAAAATCAAACAGAATCTTGATACTAAAATCAAACAGTCTTCTAGTACTTAATTAATCTGAGCTATACAGGACATCAAGAAGAGATTACAACATATATGTACATGGAAACGAATTATTCAGACATCAAACTGTATATTTACTCTAGCCCAAATAAACATTGAATTCGAATAGAAAATAATCATAAATTTAGTGTATTTAATTCTTGCAAAAATACATTTGCAACTGCTGAACTATGATTATGTGCTGTTAATTCAGATATCGTTGCTCACTCTCTTCTTGACAGTGGTCCTTTATTCAATTAAAATTTTATATGCTGCAGGTTTTGCATACTAATTCGGATAGACCAAGCACAATAGAGAGAAGATATTTCCTTATGTAGAGGTATGCAGCAAGCATTGCCTATGTAAAATTAAACTTTTCGCTCACTTAATGTGAAACATGTGTACAAAATAAATATGTACATGAGAAGCCGGAAAGCAGACATGGTCATCAGAGATGATCCTAACACAAGAAATGCGTCACATCCTTTTGCAGCTTCCTTTGCCTTATCAGCTCTATCCTTGGAAACATTATCACCAAAGAAAATAACCTTCAAAGTTACCACGTAAAACCAAAGTATCAAAAAGACCACCTTAATTGAGTTTCCAATGTACTTAAGAAAAGTTATGAAATGTGTGTAAAACTGCTGGGTGCAAATGAGCAGTACCCGAAAGAAAAAAAAAATTTGAACAACACATAAAAGAAAAATGGAAAAAATGGCCCTCATTTTATTGCATGTAACGTAATCACCCAGCTTTCAAACAATTTAAATAAATTTATAGACTTACAATGCATACTCAAGATGCAATCTCCCCTTTATTTGTACATCAAAATATATAAGAACTTTTCCATAGCTTAAAGGGGACAATGTGTTCATTTGAAGGGTATAAACAGTATCAAATACTTATTTTCTAGCACGAAGATCTAGGCCATTTTTCTGAAGTTGAAAACTGCTTTTGGATCTTTCTATACTTCTTAATTCATTTTTTTTTTAACTAACAATAACTATAATGACCAGATCCAGTCAATTCCATTATAGTTGTGTGATGGTGCCTCTGCCAGCTTGTCACATGGATATGCACCTGAGGGCCACATTCATGATCCTACTTCTGTTAAATTATGAGTACTTTCAGAAAATGTAGACTGGAAACTTTAATTTTATAAAAGCAAAAAAAAATCTTACATCAGGTTTGAGGACACCATTGCATTTTTGGCAAGTAGGGATATGAAAATCCTCTTCCCAAAAGTTTTCGTCAATTTCAATATCACCATCAGGTCTTTGCTTCATGCCAAAACTCTTTTCCGAACCAGGGTTTCCATAATCAAAACTTTCAATTGCTGCTGCCCACTGCAGTAAAAATTGAAATCTTGCTAATCAGTCATGCATCCCAAATGATAGAAGAGAAAGAAAACAAGGGTTTGTGGCCAGATGAAACATTAGATTTTAGTTTCCAGGCATAGACAGACAGTTAAAGGATACATAATTTAGAAGGCCAGAAAATCTAAATTTACAATGCAAAAGGATAGATCTTGCCTACAATTATATTTTTAGATCGTGAATATAGCATTGAATTCTTCTCAGAAGAACACAGCCTTCCATTGGACATAGATTAAGGCTCACTCATAAATCTCCCTTCTTAAGCATAAAGAGAAGATGACAACGTTCTGAGCCAAAAAAAGGTGACAATGTGAAAGTAACCAATGATGTGATATGAGAAGCCTAGATTGTTGCGACTCCAGGAAGAATAAATTACTCAAAATTAACCTTTGGATTGAGCTCCTTCACGTGATCTTGAAACGAATTCCGACAAAAAGAAAATCCACAATCTAGACAAACTACAGTATACACAATCCCATGTAGTTCAAGTGGGTTGCTACCAGCACGATGATGCAGCCTGAAACAGAATAAATGATAAAATTAATCCCATTGGCTTTGCTCCCGACACAAGTAGAGTTACACATTTGAAAGAAAAGGACATACAACTGCTAGTTACCTGTCAACGTTTTGTGTAATCATAAAATTTATCCGGCCAGCTTTCTCTAGAGATGCTAAAGCAATATGAGCCGCACCAGGCTGTGCTGCAGTAACCGCCTCCATCCAGCATAACTCCTTGCCCAATACCGCCTGCGGGCCCGACTTGATCGGAGAAACTCCTGTTGAAAAATTCACAATACTAACTTAAGAAAACTTGTTATTTAGAAACATAAACAGCAGTAATTTACAAGATGAACATTCGGAGCTTTGATCAACTGCGTCAATGTTTTGTTAACTCTTCTTCTTCCTCCACTCAGTCTTAAAAACAACGGCATGTCTTTAGAAAGGAATTGGAAATAGTCACTCTAAAACATAAGATACCAGTATCATAATCCAAATTAATACTCCCTTTGTCACATAATGAGTGACCCAGTTGGAACATGCACAAATTTAATAAAAAACAGAAGAAAAAATAAAACAATCTTTTTGTATAACTTTCCAAATCTTTCCTATTAAGATTAATCAACACATAAATTGAGAGACATGCATTAGATGTATTGTGGGAAAGAAATTCCTTGATAGTTGGAATGGAAATATATTATGGGACAAAAAAAAAATGCGAATTGAGCACTCATTATGGAATTAAGGAAGTAGTAACTAATGAAAATATGCCAAATTATTGGGGCCATTGGTTTGAATAGATGATTATTTTCAAGTTCTTAGCATGATCATTGAGTTCTGAATAATATTAAATTTATCCAAATATAACTTATATGCCACTAAGCCTCCCTATTTAGTCTTGCTCTTTTCAATAAACCTACAAAATTAAATGTGTGACCCCTCCTTATTAAAAATTGATTTAGGGTGTGACAACTTGCAGCTGAATATATAGAGGGAAAGAAATTAAGAAGAAGAAGATTTAATGCCAAGAACATTGTAGCAAAACTAGCACAGTGTTGGTAAAAGTGAGGGGTTCACTTAAGCGCAAAGGCCTCTTAGAGCCTAGGAAGCACAAAGCGCAAGTGCGCGCCTAATTGAAGTGAAGCGCACATTTTTAAAAAATAATTTAAAAAATTTAAAAATGATTATTAATGAGAAATGCAACAATCAAATTATCAAATTATCATATAAATTGAAATAAAACTTTTTATATAATTCATATAACATTTAGATATGCCCTACTTTGCAATTTTAACACAAAAATTGCAAGTCAAGTCATTTTATTTTTTTGGATAAACTAGATATCAGTACTTCCATGTAATATCCTTTCTTAAATCTCCTAGATCTATAATGCCCTATGACTAATTAGTAATATTAGTTAATAATTTAATCACTTAATGACTATAACTCTGGAAGAATTAGTTTGCTATGTTCAAAATCAACCACTAAAGTAACTAAACAATTACCACATATATTATATCATACGTTTTTTTTTTTCATGAATGAGCTAAGAATATGAGGACATTGCAACATGGTAATTGGTACCAAGGAGCTAGGTGGGTTACTGTTTCAAGGAGAAAAAATAAAAATAGAGAAGATCTGGGAGGTTGTGGGTTGGGTTTTAGGACAAGTTATACTCAAATTTTTTTTTTTTTTTTTTTGAGAAGTAATTTACACTAAAAATATACAAAATCAATGGTTTATATCAATAATGTCAAGATCCTATAGCTTTAATTCAGTTTTGGTTTTTTTTTTTTTTGGAAAAATATAAAAAAGCTCCAAAAAGCGCGAGCTTTTTGAAAAAGCGCAAAAAAGCGCACCTAAAGCGTGCTTCTTTGAATGAGCTTAGCCTTTGAGTCAAAAAGCGCTGGAACCTTGGGCTTCGAGCTTTGAGCTTAAGCACGCTTTTAACACACTGTTACTGGCGCCTATTGGTGTTTCCAACACAAACATCCAAGGCTCAAATCTCTTCTTCTCCCAACTATTGATTTATCAAAAATAAATAAAAAGGGAGGATTTAAGAGAGAAGATGAAACAGGTTGGAGGGATGGAACGGATCAGAATATAAGAAAAGCAAGAAAGTAGAGAGGAGAGTATATCCGAGAGGATTAGGGGTATAGAAAGCGATGAGATATAGAGAAATATCATACCAAGAAAAAGAGAGCAAGATGAATAAGGGAGCAGTGCACCAGAAAAGAAGAAATAGATAGCAAGGCAAGAGGGGAGACCAAAAAAAAAAAAAAAACTAAACATATAGAAAAGTTAAAAAAAAAAAAAAAAAGGTACTCATCTATTTTACTCCTTTACTGAATCAAAAAGATGCCTTCTAAAGGGAACACCCTTTTCAAATAACAATAAATATCAAAAAATTTAGTTAGTTGTCACGTTTCAAAACAATGCTGAAAAGTAGCATCTCGAGTGTCTAAAACTCGAGTTTTTAAGTCTCGATTTGTAAGCGGATGGGTCTCATGTGGAAAAAAATCCACGTGGAACTCAAGTTTTAAAAACTCGAGTTCCATAAATTGCAGGAAAATGCCGCTATAGAGCTTTAAAACGTCACTATAAAGCTTAAAAACGTCACTATAGGGCTCCCTGAACTTGATGGGGTGATCACGCTTATAAAATTTTTTTTTGCAAGAAAACGCCGCTATAGGGCTTTAAAACGTCACTATAGGGATTAAAAACGCCACTATAGGGCTCCCTGAAGTATGGGGTAATCATATAAAAAAATTTTGCAGGAAAACACCGCTATAGGGATTTAAAACGTCACTATAGTACTTAAAAACGCCACTATAGGACCTCGAGTTTCTAAAACTCAAGATCTCTGTGGCATTTTCAGTCCAACTCATCCAACAAAACACTCGCAAAGCGAGTCTTTGGGACTCAAGTTTTAATATGGATCTCGAGTTTCTAAAACTCGAGATGCTACTTTCCATTATTCTATCAAACCTTGCATAACTTACTACATAGTTGCCCCTCACACTGCTAGTCTGCCCATTCCCCCCTTCTAAAGGCTTTGCAGTACTTGAGGAACAGGAAAGTATACTCTAGATCTATAAATTGTCCTTATAAAAAGATACATCAAGACCTACATCTCCTATTTCAAGCATTGAAGAAAGTTTAAAAATATAAATATTACAGAAATCACTAAAACATTTTCCTAATATATCTATATACTTTTGTGGGGTAATCGTAATACATAAAAAACATACTGCTATAGGGGATAAATATCACAGCACATGCCTTCAGATCACCTGATGAGTAATTGGTTTGAAACCAGAACTATAAGCACCATTGGGGCTGCAACATGATAAAAAATAAAATAAAATAAAATAAAAAAAGCCGATATTATTTAAAAAGTAGAAAAATATTACCATTTTGGGAAAATAAGGAAAAAAAAAAAAAGATTTGGCATTTGATAAACTTTAAAAGGAAGCATCAATTTACAGGTATGATTAATTCCACCACAAAGCCTTAAAAATATATTTATTGAGAGCAAGAACACTTTAATCAACCCAAAGCCCACTCCAAAAAAAAAAAAAAAAAACAATAAGGTTTGTCTTTTTTTTTTTGGCTAAACACAATAAGGTTTGTCTTGGGACTTGGGTTAATGCGAAACCGCATAATAAGATGAACCAGAGGCTTATGCAGTTATGCATATTCAATTTAACAGAAGAGTGATTTTTTTGTCTTGTGATAAAATCACAAATGAGAAAAAAAAAATATTGAGATAATAGGTGAGTCTACCTCTAACAGGGGCTTGCTGAACAAATTTGTATGAAAACTGAGATAGCTAGATCTATTAATTTTCTTTGCTGATGACAACTAGCTACAAAAATGCAGCATAGGCCGCAAACACCATATAAGAGTACACATATTAAACAGTAATGGAAGCCTATAAAACCTTTGATATTCATATGGATAATTAATATGATTTGAAAGGTACAGCAATAGTCAAAAGAAAATGCGGATTGACTGTATCAATGAGACAATTGAGAAGAAGTATCAACTATTACAAACAATTATGCAAAATAATTGAAAATGTTTTGGGTAGAGTCTATATATGCCAAGGAACAAAGAGCACATGCTTAATGTGATCAATATTAGGTGCTGCATCAGCAATACTAAAAGGTCTTTATTAGAAACATATAAAACACAAAGGTAGAAACATCCTTTAGTTCTGTGTGCTTATGTGAAATAGTAATTTGGGAAAAGTTTCAAGAAATTTGTGGATCTTATAAGCTTACAAGAACCAAAGAGGAGGTAGAACCTTCTATAATCAGGAATTCCACATTCTGTACTGATTCCAGCCCCCGTTAATACCATGAGCTTGTTACTGCATAATAGCAAATAACCAATGAAACAGAATCTGGCAAGAAAACTATTAAAAAAAGAGCTAAAAACTAAGCACTAGGATTCATAAGATAAATTTCATAAGAAACCTGGAATTTTAAAATATAACTATATATGAGAACGTCTAAGATTGACCTTTGATCAAAGAATTGATATAAAAGGTTGACATCACTAGTGCTAGGAGGATCTGAATCAGGAACCAACTTCTTGTCCCTCAAAAAGTTTGAAGGTGCTCTTTCTCCTCTCCCTGATGAGGTCCCAGGAAATGAGATCCGGCATGAAGTTTTAACAGACTTTATAGAGCCCTGAAACAAAATGACTCTTCTTCCTCTACTTGGAGATTTCCAATTATTGTGACTTGATTGAAGAAAACCTAAAAATAAAAAAGAGTTTGCTAGCACTTAAGATCACCCATTTATACAGAACATAAGTAAGAAATTTATCTAATAACGCTAAAGAATTTGGTGGATGGCATGGGCATACTTGCCTGTCATAATACTCCCCAGCACTTCACTTGCACTTCTAGAGGTCTGCTTATCAAAGTGAATAATTCAGTATTAAGAATTTCAACCTACAACTGAACAGATTCATGGAGAAATGATGCCAAAATTACATATAAAACAGCACAGACTACTTTTCTTGTAGACTCCAATGAATAGGCATGTATGAATTTTGATGAAATTTTATTCAAAGAAGCTTCTGCAGAACGCACATTTCATTTGTCCACTATAATAAAATCTCCAATCATTAATTTTGAGAACTAAAAGTTATCAATATACTCCTCAGATACGTTCGCATAAGATTGTGAATGGAGTTCTTATTTGCTTTCAATTCAACTATTTGGTACAATTCCTTTTTGACATTTTTTTCTTCTATACTCAACATTTCATGCTGTAAACCCTTCCTACACCGCCCCACCGTCCGCGGCGGCCTCTTCTCCAACCGCCAATCCATCTCCCTCCACAATCCCAATCCCCAACCCTTCAATATCCACCACTGGGACCCACAACATTCCCCCACCACCACTGAAACCCGCAACACCAACACTGAGACCGCCCACACCTCTCTCATCTGCCTCTCCCCTATCGCCCGATACATCACCGACTCATTTCGCAAAAACCAAAACCACCGGGGCCCACCCATCGTCTCCGACCTCAACAAACTCTGCCGCGTCACTCTGGACCTCGTCGCCGAAGTCCTCAAATCTCAACCAGACCCGAATCTCGCCTCCAAGTTTTTCCACTGGGCCTCCAAATAAAAAGGCTTCCACCACACTTTCGCTTCCTACAATGCCTTCGCCTATTGCCTCAACCGCTCTAACCGTTTCCGCTCCACCAATCAATTGCCCGAACTCATGATTTCCGAAAAGCAATTCGAAATCCTTATCCGATGCCACTCCAAAGCCAATCGGCCCCTTCGGGTTTTCTACGTGTATCTGAAGATGAAGAAATTTAATGTCAAGCCGCGGGTTTTTTTGTATAATAGGATTATTGATGCTTTGATGAGAAATGGGTATGTGGATTTGGCAGTTTCGGTTTATGATGATTTTAGGAATGATGGTTTGGTTGAAGAGAGTGTTACTTTTATGGTTTTGATTAAAGGGTCGTGTAAAGTTGGAAGAATTGATGAAATGTTGAATGTTTTGAGTAAAATGAGGGAGAATTTGTGTAAACCGGACGTGTTTGTGTACACGGCGAATGGTGAGGGTGTTGGTTGAAGCAGGGAATTTGGATAGGTGTTTAAGGGTTTGGGAGGAAATGAAGAAGGATAAGGTGGAGCCGGACCCAATGGCATATACTACTTTGGTTACTGCATTGTGTAAAGGTGGGAGGGTGGAGAAAGGGTATGAGTTGTTTAGGGAGATGAAGGAGAAAAGGTGTTTGATTGATAGGGCGATATATGGATCGTTGGTTGAGGCGTTTGTGGTAGATGGGAAAGTGGGGTTTGCTTGTGGTTTGTTGAAGGATTTGGTGGATTTTGGGAATAGAGCTGATTTGGGGATTTATAATTCGATTATCGAAGGTTTGTGTGGTGTGAAGCGAGCGATAAGGCTTATAAGGTTTTCAGGTCACGGTTCAGGAGGGTCTTGAACCGGAGTTTGTGATTGTGAATCCAATTTTGGTTTTGTATGCAGAGATGAGAAGGATGGATGAGTTTTGTAAATTGTTCACCCAAATGGAGAAATTGGGATTTTGTGTCATTGATGATCTTTCGAAGTTCTTTGCTTTTGTGGTTGGGAAGGAGGAGAGGACAATGATGGCTGTGGAAGTGTTTGAGGACTTGAAAAAAAAAAGATGTTATTGTAGCGTTTCCATATACAATATTCTTATGGGGGCACTTCACAAGAACGAGGAGTTAAAAAAGGTGATATCACTCTTTGATGAAGTAAAGGAATCAGATTTTGAACCTGACTCATTGACTTATATGTATTGCAATTGAATGTTTTGTTGAGATTGGTGATATTGAAAAAGCATGTCTGTGTTATAATAAAATCATGGAGATGTCTTTGGTTCCTTCTGTTGCTGCTTATTGTGCTCTTGCTAAAGGGCTCTGCGAGACCGGAGACATTGATGCTGCTATGATGCTTGTTTGCGATTGCTTAGCCAATGTTACGAGTGGCCCTGTGGAGTTTAAGTATACGCTTTCTGTTGTCCATGCCTGTAAATCAGGAGGTGATGAGAAGGTGATTGAGGTACTGAATGAAATGATGCAACAGGGTTGTCCTCCTGATGAGGTTATATACTCTGCTATCATCTCTGGCCTGTGTAAGTATGGGACACTAGAGGAGGCAAGGTTTTTTCGATTTGAGAGACCGCAAACTTTTAACAGAAGCCAATATGATTGTCTACGATGAAATGCTAATTGAGCATATGAAGAAGAAGACAGCAGACTTGGTGGTGTTTGGATTGAAGTTTTTTGGTCTAGAGTCCAAGTTGAAAGCAAAGGGTAGTACACTGGTGTCAAGTTGAACGTATGCTGTTAGGTTCAAGTTTCATTGATTTGCATTGCTGGTAACTAGTCAAATATATTCGTAAAAGAAAGAACTTGCTTGAGAGAGCTCAACTCTCTATTTCTACCCCTTCTCAAGAAATGTGTCACTAAATGAAAGTTCACCAATTTGTTTGTGTCCAGAAAGTGGTGAGAAATGTGTTAGCTCTCTGATCAGAGAAATTCACATTGAGAGGGCAAAGGTACGATTCATTCTTACTTGCACCTTTGGAGCCTTTTTGTGGTTTCCTTATCAGTTGTGTTTTTACTCAAAAAGGGTAATGCCAAGAGATTATGTTGTGATCGGTGCTAATAAAAGTGGTTTTATTAGTAAACTCAATATGGTGTCCTGAAGCTAATTTTGCCGAATTGAGGCTTTTGCATGACTTGGGATATTTTGCCCGAACAATATGTATATTTGTTATATATCTATCTGATAATTATGAGAGAAAATTATGATGTAGGAATCTAATGACATAGATCTGCCACAAGATTTAAAGAAGCTCAAAGGAAGAAAATATATCTTCCAAATACGTTTGAGTAGATATAATATCAAGGATGAGCTTGAAAAATTGTGACAAAGATTTATGTATGAGACAACATATTAGACTCGAAGGAAGAATTTCGTGTCAAGAAAAAGATACAAAACCCACTTAACTACACAATTAAAACCTTTCATTAAAATATCTATTACCTTTAAAATGAAGAATAATTAACATATCAACTAAATAATGCAGGGGTACAAACATGACTGTATGAGGGGCACTGCATGGTGCAATTTTCCCAAAACCCTCAACGCACTGCACTTTCATAAAGCAGACACCGTGTGATGCAGTGCATTTTGGTCGGTTTTCATATATATTACAAATATATACTGAATATATTTAACATATGTTAAATTTTACAAAATAATATTGAATATAAAATAAACACACACACCCATATATATATATATGGGTGCAGTTGTGTAATTTTCTTAATGATGAATCACAAACTGCACCGCACTGCATGGTGTTGTGCAGTTTTTTCATCTCCACCTGTAGCACGGTGCGGTTACTCCATTTTGAGGGTGATTTTGGTCGGTTTAGCTGTGGTCCAAGCCGTTTCATGAACATCCCTAATTGCTACTCCTTAATTTCTACCCTTTTCCTCCCACAATTCTTAGTTTATAGAATTCAAAAGGCATGTTGTATGAATAGATAATTATGAGAATATTTTATTCTTAGTGAATTAGTTCAAAACTTTTTTGGAATTCTTGACGCAAAAAAGGGCAAGGCCTAACTCCTTTAGTATTTGAAAAGGCAAGGACCCCAAGAAAAAGGCAAGTTTGCGGGCTCAAGATTAGGAGCCAAAGTAGACCAAGAAAAAAAAGAAGTGAAATTCACCCAATAAAATAGAGAATAATTAACATATCAAGTAAATGGTGTACCTTCTTTCGTCAAAAAAAAAAAAAAAAGAGTAAACAGTACAAGCAACAAACATGACTTGCCAATGGAGCTTATTGAAGACCAGTACTTTGCATCAAAAGATGAAAACATGGACAAGCTCCCCAACTTCAAAAAACTCATTGCATACCATACAATCTCATGTCCCTTACTTTAACAACAATACTAATAAAGATAATAAATAAAAAGCTGTTGCATGAAAAATTATTAAATTAAGGATAATTAACAACTCCAACTCGTTATTCTGCATCACATGTTACAGAGCTAAGCAACCTTTCTGTTGATGTCATGGAACATCAGGGTGACGAAATTGCTCGAGAGGAGTAAAACTTCCACTGACCACTGCAAATCAAGAAGCATGCCATAATTAAAATGGGAAAAAAAAAAAAAAAAAAAAGAACTTCTTATCAAAATGATGGGTTAAATGTCCATAGGAGCCCTTTTTAAAAAATTAAAAAAAAAAATTGTGTTATATATTTATTTATAAATTAATACTGCTAAACCTGGATAATTAGTCATTTGATGTCTGAATAGCCCTATTTTCTTCTACAAATGTACATTTGAATATGTAAGCAATTGCATCAATAAAAAAATAAAAATAAAAATAAAGTGATAAAATTTACACAATATGACATAAAAAACTCTCACATCAACTTGTCTATAATTATGCAAATATAGAAATGAGCTACAGTAACTGTGTAAATATACACGGTTACAGTAGCTTTGTATAAATTATTTTATTAATTTGCTTTACTTCTCTCTTTTCTCTATCTTCTTGCCATAGTCCTAAAATAATAAAAAAATGCAATAGAATGAATATTTTATTGAAATAATTTTTTAGAATATATAAAATGATGTTGGTGTTTTGTAAAAATGATGATATAAAATAGAAAAAGTAGGTTCTTTTTGTAAAATAGACAAAAAATGTTAGAAGCACTGATGCAGTTACTCTAATCATACACTTCCCAAAGCATCTAGGAGGAAATGTAGGGGAGAAAGGCTATTTTACCCTATACCAATTAAGTCTAGAAAATAAAATTACATGATTTTTTTTTTTACAATTTCTAAAGTAATATGTTCTAATTGGTGTTGATATAAGGTCTGTTTGGAATCTACTTATTTTGCTGAAACTGAAATTTTTTTGCTGGAAAAACTATAGATAAAGATAAAAGTTAGCTGAAATAGTATAGTGAAACCCATGAATAGTACTAAAAAGTGCAATGGGACCCATGAATAGTACAAAAAATAAGTTGAATAGTAAAATAAGTGGGCAAAAATAATTTTTACCCAACGCACACATAGGTTGGGTTAGTAATGGACTCATACAAAAGAGTAGTTATTACAATCACAACTTATCACATATCAATCATAAAAAAAAATAATTATTTCATGTCTATTTGCTTACACTGTTTTACATAATATTTAAAAAAAAAAAAAAAAAAAACAAAAATATTCTTTAACACTCATTTTACTTACACAGTTTAACATAAGGGCAAGATTTAGATACAGTATTTAGGTGTTATTCCTTAGATTTCCCTCTTAAAATTCTACCATGTGAATTTTTTCTCATGGGATGAAAGTGTATTTTTTAGTTAAGTAGTCACATGGCTGAATCTTAAGAGGGGAACTTAAGGCTACAGCACCTAATGTACTATATCTAAGTTTTGTCCTTATCATAATATCTAATATTGCAATTAATGAGCTTATGTACACATTTTAAAAGGTGAAAAATGGAATTTTCATATTTAAAACGTGAACGTATATGTGAAGAATGGAGGCAAAAATAGCCAAATACCACTATTTTTTGAAATTATTAGTATTTTACTACTGTTTGAGAAATATTTAGCAATTTACCACTTTTTCGAAACTCTAGTTTGTAAAACTCGAGTTTAACATGAAACTCAATTTTATGAAAATCGAGTATCTTAAAAAAATTCACGTGGAACTCGAGTTTCATGAAACTCGAGTTTATGAAACTCAAGTTCCTTGTGATATAAATCTTATTGCCTGTGTTTCAAACACTTTCACCACCTATTCACAATTGTCCCATCCCACAAGACCCTGACAAAAGAAAGAAAAAAAAGAGAAACCTGCACCTGGAAGCCAATGAGAGGAAAAAAAATTTAGATAGAAGTTGAAAAAATAAAAAATTAAAAGAGATTGAAAGGAGTGCAATTGTGGGAGATAAGTCAACAATTGTGGCTGTGTGAGTGCTATTGTTGACTGTGTGAGTGCTGTGGGAATCGGGGGGTGTTTCTTACATGGTACTCAAGTGTATTAAACTCAGTTCCCTGTAACATCATTTTTTATGGAAATCGATTTTCTTAAACTCGAGTTCCATTTCAAACTCGAGTTTTAAAAAAGTAGTACATTCCTAAATATTTCTCAAACAGTGGTAAAACACTAATAATTTCAAAAAATAGTGGTATTTGGCTATTTTTGCCGAAGAATGGATGTCAAAGAATCATTAGTCTTTCCTGTAGACACGATCACTTGCTACATCTATATATGTCCATTTGCATAATAAAATTTATAGCTAATTGACAATTAGTAATTGTGTATGAAAACGTGTTCGTTTGATATAATTTTTCAATAATGTTCAGTGCGAATATGAAATAGTTCAAGCATCTTACCTAACAAAGCTCGCATCCAATAAACATTAGTGCCTCTGCATTCGAATCCTATGTCGTTGGACTTGATGGTTTTTTTCCCACCTAAGGTACAGCTGAGGAAAGATCCTGAAAAAAATGTCATCAGCGTGTTTGTAATACTGTATCCTCCACCTCTTCCAAAGCACAAGCGGCCCAATGACCATCCCAAAGCCAAAAACAAATCCCAGTTCTACACACAAGTAATTCCAGTCAATCAAAGGCCTGGATTTTGAGTGAGTATCTTCAAATGGAGCTGGTGGTCTTCTGTCTGCAACGCATTTTGCCTTCAAAGGGTGCCCACATAATCCTTTGTTCCCTTCATAGGAACCTTTTGAAAATGTAGCAAATTGCTTGATATATGGAATTGGCCCAACCAATTGATTAAACGAAAGGTTTAAGACTGATAGGAAAGTAAGACCATCTGCAAGTTGCATAGGTATCCCACCGGTAAGCTTGTTGCTTGACAAGTCCAATGACTCAAGTTTACTTAACTTTCCTAGAGATGGTGGGATTCTGCCTGTGAAAGCATTGTGTGACAAGTTGAGAAGATACAACGATTTAAGTACTTCTATTTCTTCTGGTATTGGCCCATCAAGATTGTTGCATGAAAGGTCAATTGCAGTGAAAATAGTCAAAATCTTCCCCAACTCCCTCTCTAGACCCTTAATGAAAATTGTTATTGCATCTTGATAATACTCTGTAGCGATTTCTAAGGGCGTAGTAGATAAATCACTTATGGAAAAATATGCAGTATCCACATAATGGAGGTAATTGAGCTTTGACTGGACTTCATTATTAGCTATCATTGCCTTTGAGTTAGCGAGGGATTTTATTGATAACTTACCACTAAAGTTATTTGAAGCAAGGTCTACAATTTGAAGTATCGACCAAGTTGCATTCAGCCCTCCACAACCAACAGAACCATAAAATTTGTTTGATCTCAAGATAAGGACGCGCAAACTGGATATGTCTTTCAAGTGACATGGGAACTCATCTTGTATCTGGTTGTTCCCAATGTCCAACAACTCCAAATTTATGCAATTGGCAAGAGAATTTGGTACCATCCCTTCTAGTAGGTTTCTATTGAGAAACAAAGTTTGTAAACCACAATTGCTTGGAAATACATCTGATATTTTTCCAGTGAGGTTGTTTCTCCTTAGATTTAGAACCTTTAGAGTTTCACTCATTGCAATGAGGCAGTGGGGAATTGTGCCACTCAAGGAATTATTAGACAGATCTAGAATATGAAGAGATGTAGCAGTGCATATTGCTTCAGGGATATGTCCATTGAGTTTATTGCTTGAAAGAGATAAGAATGTAGTGTGAGAAATAGAGTTACCAATGTCAATTGGTATAGAGCTAAAATTATTCCATGACAAGTCCAGATACGAACAAGATAGTAGGGGAGTTGGGAGTTGCCCTTGGAATTGGTTGGACCGAAGGTCTAGTGTACCTAATGATGAAAGATTGGGTAGAGGTCCTTCAAGGTAGTTATATGAGAGATTTAAATCTAAAAGATAAAATTCACAAATCCAGTTTGGTATCTCTCCATGTATCTGGTTACTAGAAAGGTCTAAAGTGACTAAACTGGTTTGGTTTCTCAAGAAACTAGGAAATGTTTTTAACTTGAGAGAAGCCAATCCCAATGACCCAATAAAGGGAAAGGGGGATAATGAAGAATTCGTTCCATTATATTCAATTAACAAGCTATTGTCGGAAAGATCAAGGTAAACAAGATTTGTCGACTTCTGAAACACATTAAGTTGAAAAAAGCCATTAAAATTATTTGAAGAAAGAATTAAGGTCTGAAGACGTTGGAGTTTACCAATAGAAGTGGGTATGGGCCCTTCCAAATAGTTGCTACTCAAATCGAGGTGTTCCAACAGGAAGGAAGAATTGGAAAATTCATGGATTTGACCAGACAATTTATTCTTGGACAAACTAAGGTTCACTAGACGTGGAAGCTTTTTCCAGTGAGTGAAAGTAAACTGACCTGTCAAATGATTATCAGAAAGATCTATCATGCTCAGATTCTTTGCCATGTTGAATGATGGAACTGGTCCGATGAAGCTGTTTGATGACATTCTAATTATAACCAATTCAGTAAGATTTGCCATGAAGTTTGGGATAGATCCAGTGAAGCTGTTTGATGATATGCACAAATAAACCAATCGAGTAAGATTTGTCATGGAGTTTGGCATTGATCCAGTGAAACTGTTTAATGATAAGTCCAAATGAACCAATTGAACAAGATTTGCAATGGAATTTAGGATAGATCCAGTGAAGCTATTTGATGATAAGTCCAAACGAACCAATTGAGTAAGATTTGCCATGGAATTTGGGATAGATCCAGTGAAGCTGTTTGATGATAAGTCCAAATGAACCAATTGAGTAAGATTTGCCATGGAATTTGGGATAGATCCAGAGAAGTAGCACTGTGAGAGATATATTTTGGACAACCTTTTAAGGTTGCCAATAGAATCAGGAAGTGCCCCAGAAAAGCTTGTACCAGTAAGCACCAGCGACTGAAGAGAACCATTTGGATGAAATTCAGGCAAAGAACCGAGAATTTCATTACATGATAAGTCTATTCTCTGCAATGTTGGAATCTGGAAGATCTTTTTTGGAAATTGTCCATTCAATCCACAATTACTTAGCCACAAGGATGTTAAATTTCTGAAATAGGAAAAAAATTCTAGAACTGGAGCAGAAAAATTGTTATCATCGAGATGAATAATTAAGAGAGACTGAAGCTTCAGTAAGGAGGAATCCAAGGGCCCCTGTAGATTACATTTTAACATGCTCAACACCCTTAGATTTGGGAGTGAAGATGATACGGCCTGGCACCATTCATTCCCTTGAGATGATATATATACACCATCTAGATAAAGTTCAGTAAGCCACGTAAGGTTGTGAACTAACGAAGCCAAATCTGAGTTCTCAAGTAGATTATAGTTAGACAAATCGAGAGAAACCAACCTTGTGAGACGAGAAATCTCAATGGGAATCTGCCCTCCAAAGCCAGCATATGATAGGTTTAAATACCTCAAATTCGTCAGATTTCCAAACTCTGGAGGAATTGGAGAATCGAGATCGTTATCAGCCAAATTTAGGTTTTGGAGATACTGCAAGCGGAAAAGGCTACTTGAATTGTCAAGTCCGTTAGAGATTGATTCGCTGGCCAAGTTGAGGCCAACAACAAGTCCCCCATTGCAGGTGACCGCTTCCCACGAACAGCAATCAGTACTTTCATTCCAATGCACCAATTTTGTGGACCCAGTTGTGTCGAAGAAGAGGTTTTTCTTCATATCGAGCATATAGGATCGCTGATCACCACGACATTGGCCAGACACCACAAAGATAGGAAAGTTGACAAAAAGTGAGCATATTGGTATCAAGAAGAGCCATGAAAAGAACGAAATTTTCATTGGGAGGTTGTAATAAGAAACACTCATACAATCAAGAATTGAAGAGGTGATGATATTAATCTCTGGCTTTGGAATTTACATCTAGCCTTTTTAAACTATGGCTCAAGTCTTGGAAGACCAAAAACCACTCGGGTTTGGCACGGCAGTCAACAAGAGTGTAGAATGGGAGGTAGATGACAGCAACATCGCTTCAATTGGAATAATGGTGACAAGCTCATGATGTTCAAGAAAAAATTGGACTTCATCATTTATTTCTAACGAATTTCATATTCAACAGAATCAACACGTAGGTGGTTCTAGCGCACACAATGTTGTTGAGTTGTTGTCACTCATTGCTGCTGATTTTACAAATCATTCCTAAACATTTTGCTTGCCTACATTTTTTTTTTTTTTTTTTTTTTTTTTTGTCTATTGGAATCTTATTAACCAAGGCTTAGGATAGTTTACTTTGTATGTGTTTGGATCCCACGTCTGGCGTTTTGCGTTTTTTTTTTTTTTTTTTGCACGCGTTTCAGCTTTATGGGACAAAGTGCACTGTTCACGAGACCCACAACCACTTTATTCAGAAAAAAATATTAAAAATAAGTCCCACAATACTATTCACACAATTAAAAATTGTTTTGTTACAATGTCTTCAGTTTTCAGTTTTCAGCGAAATAAGCTGTATCTAAACAGACCCTTTATTAATTATTAATCTTTAGTTTTGGAGTGTAAAGACTAAAGACCCATGGAAGTGGCCTTTTAAACCTGTGGCTAAAGTCTTGGAAGACCCAAAACCACTCAGGTTTGGCACGGTCAACAGAGTGTAGAATGGGAGGTAAATAACAACAACTTTGCTTTGATTGAAATAATGAGGATAAGTTCTGACCAGCTTCATATTCAACACGGTGGCTCTAGCGTAGGCAATGTTGTCAATCATTGCTATTGATTTTTACAAGTAATTCCTAAAAATTTTGCCTGCCTACAATTTTTTTCTATTGGAATCTTATTAACCAAGGCTTAGGATAGTTTACTTTATTGATGATTAATCTTTGGTTTTGAAGTGTGAAGATAAAGACCCATGAAAGTGGCCTTTTAGAACCGTGGCTGAAGTCTTGGAAGACCAAAAACCACTCAGGTTTGGCATGGCAAATCAATAGTGTAGAATGGGAGGTAGATGACAGCAACTGTGGCTGAAGTCTTGGAAGACCAAAAACCACTCGGGTTTCGCACGGCAAATCAATAGAGTGTAGAATGGGAGGTAGATGACAGCAACTTTTTTTTTATTGGAACAATGAGGATAATTTCTGATGAGCTTCATATTCAACACGGTGGCAGACAATGTTGTCAATTATTGCTACTGATTTTTACAAATAATTCCTAAAAATTTTGCCTGCCTACAATTTTTTTTTCTATTGGAATCTTATGACCAAGGCTTAGGATGGCTTGCTCGTGTACCAAAACAACAAATATCCATATCAAGTGATCTATAGAGTGTCGGGTTTTCCGTGAAATATGATGAATAAAAAAATGGTGAAGAATCTATGAATCCCTTAAATTTTCAGTGGACTCTTGCATTTGAGGTTCTTCTATTCCTTAATTAAATCATTTATTACCTAATTAAAAAAACACACACATACAAGGAAAATAAAAAGAAGTCACTATACATGCACCCATAAAATGGTGTGTTTAACCCTGTACAGAAGGCAAATTGTAACTTCAAAATAAAAACTGCTTGAAGAGGGCTCCCTATCTGACATGACCAAGAATTCTGATTTTTTTTAATAAATCTTCCTCGTCCCAATAAAAATCAAAACCAGTAAACTAACAAATATTATTTTTTTCAATTTTCTAAAGCAGAGATAGAGATGCTTTTCAATGGTCTCATTACAAAAAACTTTTCACTTCAATCTTCTCCACCCTAGACCAACCTTAAGACATAAGAGACTTACAGATCAATGATCAATACTTTCTTCCTTTCTTTACCCAAGAATTGTATAAATTTTCAGGCTGTAGGCAAAATATTTTGACCAAAAGAGGTGTTAATAAACCTGTAATTCCCAGTATATTGATGTAGCCTTTAAAATCTTAAGGCTCATCTCTGTTAACTGAACTTGTAAATTCATGGGAGGGTGGCTGTGTCCTGCATCATTTCTGAATGCCAAGGAAATGAAAACATTATCCAATTTAAATGGCTCATTAAGTCAGATAACCATCCTTCAAATAGTAGTCATCTGTCTTGAGAATGATAAAAGAATAACTTAACAATTGCAATTAATATTAGCAATTTGCTGAAACCATTCCAAGTCCATGTGGTGCCCAACAACCATCAAAATCACCATTAGACGAAAATTATATTTATGATTCCAAGGTACCTCATTCCAAGTATAATCAAAGGAGAGCAGGGATACTGAGAGATCCCATGTCAAGCACTCTTGGCAAGATCTGTAACAATACGAGGAAAGTAAGCACTGATAAAGCCAATAACAGTGTGTAGAACTAGTGGCCAAGATGATCTCAACAAACTATACCTCTCCTAATCGGGCATTGATTCTCAATGCCACAATATCATCAGCCCGGGTTACACCCACGTTCACAATTGCAGTAGCTGCACCAGCTTCATGAGCAGCTCTGTGGAATTCAATGTTAAAGCCTTTCAGCTAAAGAATAAAATACTAAGAGAAAAATGTGTGGGTGGCTCCTTCTCTATCAGCTTTATTGCTTTCTAAATCAGAATCTTGATACTAAAATCAAACAGTCTTCTAGTACTTTATTAATCTGAGCTATGCAGGATATCAAGAAGTGATTATAACATATATGTACATGGAAACGACTTATTCAGACATCACACTGTATATTTACTCTAGCCCAAATAAACATTGAATTCGAATAGAAAATAATCATAAATTTAGTGCATTTAATTCTTGCAAAAATACATTTGCAACTGCTGAACTATGATTATGTGCTGTTAATTCAGATATCGTTGCTCACTCTCTTCTTGACAGTGGTCCTTTATTCAATTTTATATGCTGCAGGTTTTGCATACTAATTAGGATAGACCAAGCACAAGAGAGAGAAGATATTTCCTTATGTAGAGGTATGCAGCAAGCATTGCCTGTGTAATATTAAACTTTTCGCTCACTTTAATGTGAAACATGTGTACAAAATAAATATGTACCTGAGAAGCCGGAAAGCAGACATGGTCATCAGAGATGATCCTAACACAAGAAATGCGTCACATCCTTTTGCAGCTTCCATTGCCTTATCAGCTCTATCCTTGGGAACATTATCACCAAAGAAAATAACCTTCAAAGTTACCACGTAAAACAAAAGTATCAAAAAGACCACCTTAATTGAGTTTCCAATGTACTTAAGAAAAGTTATGAAATGTGTGTAAAACTGCTGGGTGCAAATGAGCAGTACCCAAAAGAAAAAAAAAAATTTTGAACAACACAAAAAAGAAAAATGGAAAAAATGGCCCTCATTTTATTGCATGTAACGTAATCACCCAGCTTTCAAACAATTTAAATAAATTTATAGACCTACAATGCATACTCAAGATGCAATCTCCCCTTTATTTGTACATGAAAATATATAAGAACTTTTCCATAGCTTAAAGGGGACAATGTGTTCATTTGAAGGGTATAAACAGTATCAAATACTTATTTTCTAGCATGAAGATCTAGGCCATTTTTCTGAAGTTGAAAACTGCTTTTGGATCTTTCTATACTTCTTAATTCATTTTTTTTTTAACTAACAATAACTATAATGACCAGATCCAGTCAATTCCATTATAGTTGTGTGATGATGCCTTTGCCAGCTTGTCACATGGATATGCACCTGAGGGCCACATTCATGATCCTACTTCTGTTAAATTATGAGTGCTTTCAGAAAATGTAGACTGAAACTTTTAATTTTATAAAAGCAAAAAAAAATCTTACATCAGGTTTGAGGACACCGTTGCATTTTTGGCAAGTAGGGATATGAAAATCCTCTTCCCAAAACTTTTCGTCAATTTCAATATCACCATCAGGTCTTTGCTTCATGCCAAAACTCTTGTCTGAACCAGGGTTTTCATAATCAAAACTTTCAATTGCTGCTGCCCACTGCAGTAAAAATTGAAATCTTGCTAATCAGTAATGCATCCCAAATAATATAAGAGAAAGAAAACAAGGGTTTGTGGCCAGATATTTTATTTTCCAGGCATAGACAGACAGTTAAAGGATTTATAAATTGGAAGGCCAGAAAATCTAAATTTACAATGCAAAAGGATAGATCTTGCCTACAATTATATTTTTAGATCATGAATATAGCATTGAATTCTTCTCAGAAGAACACAGCCTTCCATTGGACATATAGATTAAGGCTCACTCATAAATCTCCCTTCTTAAGCATAAAGAGAAGATGACAACATTCTGAGCCAAAAAAGGTGACAATGTGAAAGTAACCAATTATGTGATATGAGAAGCCTAGATTGTTGTGACTCCAGGAAGAATAAATTACTCAAAATTAACCTTTGGATTGAGCTCCTTCACTTGATCTTGAAACGAATTCCGACAAAAAGAAAATCCACAATCTAGACAAACTACAGTATACACAGTCCCATGTAGTTCAAGTGGGTTGCTACCAGCACGATGATGCAACCTGAAACAAAATAAATGATAAAATTAATCCCAGTGGCTTTGCTCCTGACACAAGTAGAGTTACACATTTGAAAGAAAAGGACATACAACTGCTAGTTACCTGTCAACATTTTGTGTAATCATAAAATTTATCCGGCCAGCTTTCTCTAGAGATGCTAAAGCAATATGAGCCGCACCAGGCTGTGCTGCAGTAAACTGTCTCCATCCAGCATAACTCCTTGCCCAATACCGCCTGCGGGCCCGACTTGATCGGAGAAACTCCTGTTGAGAAATTCAAAATACTAACTTAAGAAAACTTGATATTTAGAAACACAAACAGCAGTAATTTACAAGATGAACATTCAGAGATTTGATCAACTGCGTCAATGTTTTGTGAATTAATTTTAACTCTTCTTCTGGCTCCACTCAATCTTAAAAACAACGGCATGTCTTTAGAAAGGAATTGGAAATAGTCACTATAAAACATAAGATACCAGTATCATAATCCAAATTAATACTCCCTTTGTCACATAATGAGTGACCCAGTTGGAACATGCACAAATTTAATAAAAAACAGAAGAAAAAATAAAACAATCTTTTTGTATAACTTTCCAAATTTTTCCTATTAAGATTAATCAACACATAAATTGAGAGACATGCATTAGATGTATTGTGGGAAAGAAATTCCTTGATCGTTGGAATGGAAATATATTATGGGACAAAAAAAAAATGCGAATTGAGCACCCATTATGGAATTGAGGAAATAGTAACTAATGAAAATATGCCAAATTATTGGGGCCATTGGTTGAATAGATGATTATTTTCAAGTTCTTAGCATGTTCCTTGAGTTCTGAATAATATTAAATTTATCCAAATATAACTTATATGCTACTAAGCCTCCCTATTTAGTCTTGCTCTTTTCAATAAACCTTCAAAATTAAATGTGTGATCCCTCCTTATTAAAAATTGATTTAGGGTGTGACAACTTGCAGCTCAATATATAGAGGGAAAGAAATTAAGGAGAAGAAGATTTAATGCCAAGAACATTGTAGCAAAAATGGCGCTTTTTGGTGTTTCCAACACAACATCCAAGGCCCAAATCCCTTCTCCTCCCAACTATTAATTTACCAAAAATAAATAAAAAGGGAGGATTTAAGAGAGAAGATGAAACAGGTTGGGGGGATGGAACGGATCAGAATATAAGAAAAGCAAGAAAGTAGAGAGGAAAGTATATCCGAGAGGATTAGGAGTATAGAATACGATGAGATATAGAGAAATATCATACCAAGAAAAAGAGAGCAAGATGAATAAGGGAGCAGTGCACCAGAAAAGAAGAAATGAGAGAGCAAGGCAAGAGGGGAGACCAAAAAAAAAAAAAAAATTAAACATATGGAAAAGTAAAAAAAAAGTACTCATCTATTTTACTCCTTTACTGAATCAGAAAGATGCCTTCTAAAGGCTTTGCAGTACTTGGGGAAAAGGAAAGTATACTCTAGATCTATAAATTGTCCTTATAAAAAGATACATCAAGACCTACATCTCCTACTTCAAGCATTGAAGAAAGTTTAAGAATATAAATATATAGAAATCACTAAAACATTTTCCTAATATATCTAAATACTTTTGTGGGGTAATCGTAATACACAAAAAACATACTGCTATAGGGGATAAATATCACAGCACATGCCTTCAGATCACCTGATGAGTAATTGGTTTGAAACCAGAACTATAAGCACCATTGGGGCTGCAACATGATAAAATAAATAAATAAATAACAAATCCGATATTATTTAGAAAGTAGAAAAATATTACCATTTAGGAAAAATAAGGAAAAAAAAAAATATTTGGCATTTGATAAACTTTAAAAGGAAGCATCACTTTACAGGTATGATTAATTCCACCACAAAGCCTTAAAAATATATTTTGTGTGACATATTGAGGGCAAGAACGCCTTAATCAACCCAAAGCCCACTCCAAAAAAATAAATAAATAAATAAGGCTTGTCTTTTTTTTTTTTTTTTTTTTTGGGCTAAACACAATAAGGTTTGTCTTGGGATTTGGGTTAATGCTAAACCGCATAATTAGATGAACCAGAGGCTTATGCAGTTATGCAGATTCAATTTAACAGAAGAGTGATTTTTTTGTCCTGTGATAAAATCACAAATGAGAAAAAAAAAAATTGAGATAATAGGTGAGTCTACCTCTAACAGGGCTTGCTGAACAAATTTGTATGAAAACTGAGATAGCTAGATCTATTCATTTTCTTTGCTGATGACAACCAGCTACCAAAATGCAGCATAGGCCACAAACATCATATAAGAGTACACATATTAAACAGTATTGGAAGCCTATAAAACCTTTGATATTCATATGGATAATTAATATGATTTGAAAGGTACAGCAATGGTCAAAAGAAAATGCAGATTGACTGGATCAATGAGACAATTGAGAAGAAGTATCAACTATTACAAACAATTATGCAAAATAATTGAAAATGTTTTGGGTAGAGTCTATATATGCCAACGAACAAAGAGCACATGCTTAATGTGATCAATATTAAGTGCTGCATCAGCAATATCAAAAGGTCTTTATTAGAAACATATAAAACACAAAGGTAGAAACATCCTTTAGTTCTGTGTGCTTATGTGAAATAGTAATTTGGGAAAAGTTTCAAGAAATTTGTGGATCTTATAAGCTTACAAGAACCAAAGAGGAGGTAGAACCTTCTATAATCAGGAATTCCACATTCTGTACTGATTCCAGCCCCCGTTAATACCATCAGCTTGTTACTGCATAATAGCAAATAACCAATGAAACAGAATCTGGCAAGAAAACTATTAAAAAAAGAGCTAAAAACTAAGCACTAGGATTCATAAGATAAATTTCATAAGAAACCTGGAATTTTAAAATATAACTATATATGAGAACATCTAAGATTGACCTTTGATCAAAGAATTGATATAAAAGGTTGACATCACTAGTGCTAGGAGGATCTGAATCAGGAACCAACTTCTTGTCCCTCAAAAAGTTTGAGGGTGCTCTTTCTCCTCTCCCTGATGAGGTCCCAGGAAATGAGATCCGGCATGAAGTTTTAACAGACTTTATAGAGCCCTGAAACAAAATGACTCTTCTTCCTCTACTTGGAGATTTCCAATTATTGTGACTTGATTGAAGAAAACCTAAAAATAAAGAAGAGTTTGCTAGCACTTAATATCACCCATTTATACAGAAAATAAGAAAGAAATTTATCTAATAACGCTAATGAATTTGGTGGATGGCATGGGCATACTTGCCTGTCATAATACTCCCCAGCACTTCACTTGCACTTCTAGAGGTCTGCTTATCCAAAGTGAATAATTCAGTAATAAGAATTTCAATCTACAACCGAACAGATTCACGGAGAAATGATGCCAAAATTACATATCAAACAGCACAGACTACTTTTCTTGTAGACTCCAATGCATAGGCATATATGAATTTTGATGAAATTTTATACAAAGAAGCTTCTGTAGAACGTACATTTCATTTGTCCACTTTGAGAACTAAAAGTTATCAATATACTCCTCAGATATGTTCGCATAAGATTGTGAATGGAGTTCTTATTTGCTTTCAATTCAACTACTTGGTACAATTCCTTTTTGACATTTTTTTTTTCTCTGCTCAACATTTGATGTAATCTAGACCAATCTAAAATGCACCTAAATAAATTCTTCTCTTTGGAGTTGTATACAAAATAATTTAACAACGATGAAAGATAAAGGGCCTCCACTTATAACTGAAATAGACTTTAAAGAAGCAACAAGCAAATATATGATTATAGCAATTATTTCATCAAATGTGAAGTAGTATTTTATAAATTCCAGTACCCATTTCCAAACTTGAACCAACACATCATTCTCTTTCCTTCTCATCTCTCATCTCCACCTCTAAAAAAAAAAAAAAAAAAATCCTTAACTAAAAGTGTTATAATTCTCCTTCAAAACCCAGAAATGCCTATGCTTCTATTATTGAAGCAAATACAAATGGACCCTTTGGCTTCTCTTTGGTTTGGAAAATAGAATAGCTGAGTGAATCAAAAATACAGATGAACTTCTTGAGCAATATTCATTATTTTTCACAGAAATCCCCTTTTTTTTTTTTTTTTTTTTAAATATAGCAGAATGGTAAATATTAGAGGAAATCAAAGAGAAAAAAGAATTGGAACTTACAGAGAAGAAGGGTGGGTGAGAATGCAAACGCATGAGCATAGAAGCCATTTGGTTGGTTGGCGTTTTGAATATCTGATTATTTCATCAGCAAAATTTAAGGTGGTCGGATTATGGCAAAAGGAGAAGAGGTATTTCGTTGAGTTTGTGGATGTGGGTCTATTTTCCTTATTATAAAGATGTGTTTGTTTTTGATAATAGAAGGAAGCATTGGAGAAATCGAGGTATTAATTAACTGTTTCTCGCTTTCTTTGTCTTCACAATTTGGTCCACTACCACTTGAATTGGGTGACACTTGTTTTCCCACGCTGCATAAGTCTCCACCCATCACTTTCGAAAAGTCAGGGACTTGTAATTATGACTTAAAGCTGAATTAGGTTAGTTAAGTTATGGTAATAGTATTTACTACGATAAGAATTGAGAATCTGAGATGAGTCTTCATGCTGTAGTATGAGTTCTGCATTATCTACTAGAGACTAGAGAGCTCATTTTCCTTAACAAAGTTGTTATACAATTTTTTTTTTTTTTTTTGAAAGCATACAATTTTTTTTTTTTTTTGAAATCATACTTTACCTCTCTAAACTATAATTTTCTTACACTTACATTTTAAACTATAATACTAATACACACTTACCTTTCTAAACTATATTCTTTTTTACACTTATCTTTCTAAATTATGAGACTGCACACTTATTTTCATGAGTAATAGTTTAGGCAAGTAAATATACAATCTCATAGTTTAGAAAGCAAATATTACGCAGGTAATAATTTAGGAAAATAAGTGTGTATTTTCATAATTTAGGTGGATAAGTATAAAGGAGTATAGTTTAAGGGGTAAAGTATAATTACTTTTTTTTATTTTTTTTTTTATGAGAACTCTAATAGGATTTGTTTTTCTATTGATTATGCCAAATAAATATAATGTTTGTGGTTTTTTTTTTTTTTTTCCTATTCGATGGTCAAATAAAAAGATATTTTTCTTTTCGTTTACCTCTATAAAAAGAGCTAGGCCGGTATTGTTAAGCTAAGAGGGAACATTTTTTTTTTTTTTGTTAATATTGAAATTTGATTTGAAGCTTGGAACATATAACATCTTGATTATTCATTTTTTTTTTAAACTACTTTGAGGAGTAATTTTTTTTTTTAATAAGTCATTGTGGTTATGAGTGCTTTTTTAATATATGTGTATAGTTGGACTTTATTTTTTAAAATGTATAAAAATGTTATTTAATAACACATTTTAATGCACTTTAACCACTATCTCACAAAAGCCATAAAAGACATTGGAGGAAGTAGAGCATTCATATCAGTTCGTGCAAATTTTTTTGTCTATTTTAGTATAATAACCTACTTTTTCTATATTATTTAACCATTTTTCGATAAACACATGACATATTATCTATTTTAAACTCTATTTTATTAAAATATCAAATTTTCTTAATTTTTTTAATTGTTTTCGTTGCTTCACACCACAACCACCCTCTTCTTTCATCGTCAAAAAACATAAATAAGCAAATTTTTAAAGAGAGAAAATTTGAAATGTACAATAACTATACTCGTGTATATTTACACATCTTGCTGTTTATGCATATCGACATATTAGGGCTAATATTTTTTTTAATTGACCAATGCTAGAACCAAAAAACTTACACAACTTTTTATGTGACGAATTATAAATGACAGAAAAAAATATAATGGGTCCATGTGGATCCAGAATTTTATTACACCTATCGCCACACAACAACGAGTTATGATAAAAATGATGTAAGTTTTATTTTATTTTAATTTTGGTTACTGGCATTTTCCTTAAATCTGTGGGCAGGCTAAAAAGCCCAACAACGTGTTAAAAAGACCCTTATCATCTACAACGAAGGAGTAGAGTAAAAGTAATGGCTTTGCAAATTTGGTTCACTCTCTTCAACCATTACCACAACAACCACAATCTCTTTAAACACGATAGATATGGTCCAACATTAATGTCTTCTCCCAGAACCCTCTTCTCAGTTTCATTGCCCAAAGCTTCTCTTTCATCAACTCAACAACACAGCCCAGATAGCACTCATTTTTTGAATTTGAATATTAATAATAACAACACTCACAAAGCAACTCAACTTGGTTTTTTGAGCAAGAGGAGGAACCTCAACCTAGTAATTCTTGCATTGTTTTCAAATGGGTTTTTGCCAAACATGACAACAAAGCCCATTTTGGCTGAAGAATTGCAGCTCCAAAGGTACATAGATCCCAAGGAGGGTTTCACTCTCCTCAGACCCTCTTCTTGGATCAAGGTACTACCTTTCTCTCTCTACTCTACTCTACCACGTATGTGTTGTGTGAATTTGCTTTGAATGTATCTAGTTTTTGTTAGATTAAATTAGTTTCAATTTTCTAAGAACTTAAAGCTTTTGGGACGGTTGGTATGGTTTCATGGCAAGAGGTTCCCAAAGCCTATTAAGTTCACCATTTCCTAACTGCTGAAGTTTTTGAGACAATTGGTAATTTATAGTATGAGCATACAAACCAACAGACAGACACACTTTCAGTGATGTTGTTTGTATAATTGAGGTTGGTTTTGTGTGGATAGGTTGATAAGGCAGGGGCAACTGTTCTGTTTGAAGAGGCTAATAAGGGAAGTAACAATGTTGGGGTTGTGGTAAACCCAGTTCGTCTTACAAGCCTTGGAGAGTTTGGGACTCCTCAATTTGTAGCCGAAAAGCTTATACAGGCCGAAAGGCGCAAGGTAACTTTTTTTTGTTTAAATGCTGCTTTCTGGTGGGTATTGTATGTAATTGCTTCAAATGTGGAAGAAAGGAGATTTAAATTGGATGAAGTTCTTTGTTGACTCTTAGTGAAATGGTAAAAGCAAATCCAAATGGACACATGAAAAAAAGAATAGGATGGGCAATAAAAGGGTAAAACCACATTTTTAAAGATTAGATATTTTCATAATTAGAGGAAGACCTTTGCTTTAGTTTTGTGCGAGCACTTCTGGCTGTTGTTTCACTTTTTCACTAGGTTAATTAATATTTCTGTGTTTTTCTCGCTTAATTAACACCTCAAGGACAAGGTGTTCCAGATGTTTTCATTTTGGTTTATAACTCTAATTGCACTGCCTGCTTAAGATTGAAACACAACTTGATCTTTTTTTGTTGTGTGTAAACTTGATCTTTTTTGTTGTGTGTAAACTTTTGGTTGGTAATTGAAGCACCACGATGGCTCTATCATCTCAATGAGCCATCAAATGCAAATATCTTTATTCTTTCAAGATAACTTTATGCTTCATGCTTGGATGTAATCACTAGTGATTATTTGGTGTAAATATTTTCAACTTTTGAATGGAAAGGATTTTTAAATAGATGGTTGGTTTAAATAAGAGGAAGAACTTTCATTTGGATAACTTGAAATGGTTAATTGTTTTTATCATAGCCAATGAGCTCTAGCTCAATTGGCACCTCATTCCCTTATAAGTTCCAGGTGGAGAGTGTGAGGTTATGGATTCAAGATCCACTGGATGCTTGTGTAACTTACCAATCCAAAATCACGTTTCTTTTACAAGTATCAGTTGAAACAAGTGGAACAGGACAAGTAAAGCTTCTATGACAGAAAGTTCACATTAGGTTCTTTCATCAATCCAGATATTTTCACTTATTTTACCCATGTTCTTTTGAGCATGATTAACCCTTATTTTATACCAATTCCACTTTGGGGACCCAAAAGGCTTCACTGGTCTGTTATCCATCATTTGACTGCTTTTGGGTATAAAGTGCTATATATGACTGATTGGCGGATTGAATGTCAGAACAGAACATAGGAAGTTTCAGTTGGAGAAACAATTAAAGTCATGCATGTGCCACCTCAGTAATAGTCCTTGGATGTTTTTTAATGAGTCATGGCTAAATTATGCTTGGTTGAGTTTGCTGCATCTCTTCTTTCTCTTTTTTGTTTTCAACAGTTCTCTTGTTGTACAAGGAAATTCAAGGCAAACAGTCATGGGTCTTTTTCTCATATAGGAAAGTACAAATGATGCTGAGGTGATTTCAGTTGTGGAGAGATCTGGCCAGGGAGGCTCACAAGTGTATGAGTTTGAGTATAAGGTTGACAGCACCAGGGGAGGGATGAAAAGGATCTTCTCAGCTGTATTTGTGGCCTCTAAGAAACTCTACCTCTTAAATATTACTCACTCAGACAAAACAGATAGTCCTCTTGATGTCCACACCAGAATGATGTTGGAGCAAGTTCTTCATTCCTTTGATGCAGCACCCCAGACATAAAATCACAACATGTGTCATGGAAACTTCATTTTTTTATGTCTTTGCTTGATCTTCAAAAGCAAGGGTAATGCCAATCACTTGTCTTGTATTCAGTTTATTTTGGATGCAAGGATATTGGAAGCTTGCTCGATGAAGTAGTAAATGAGTGTTCTGAAACCACATTGACATGATTAAAGCCTACTACACTTTTTTCCCAGTTCAGTTCTAGCGTAAATATTCATTACTGAAATCAAAGGAAAAAAAGATGAGGTAGTGTTGAAAACTTGTTGCCAATGTTCTTGTGGATTCCACTAGTGAGATCTAGACATACATTCATAGATAAATATAACTGATACATATATGCATGCATATATTCATAGTTATAGCAGTTATTGGTCTACTTCATGATTCATTCACTTGGGCCATGAAAATAACTTAAAATATGTGAATAATCACACTACGTAGTCAACCCCATTTAGAAATACATCTCGGTTCACCAATCGATTTTTTTTATTCAGATGGAAATGCTCTAGAATGGAAGTAACCTTTGCTGGTGGATTCAAATGGCAGAAAAGTATCTTTTGTGGCATTCATCAAGAGAAGAATCATCCTTTAAGGATTTAGCCATCCTTTCAAGTTATGAGAAGACTATGACGGGTATCTCTAAATCCCTGATTATTCATTTTTGTTAATATGAAATCAGTCAAATGGGCTTAAGTTGTAAAGTAACACTGGTGTGCTATTTTTGTCTAATACTTCTTATTCAAGATTTCTTCAGCAAATGCCTCTAGGCTTTTTGTAAATTGTATCATGTATTCCAAGTTTATTGGCCATTCTTTCAACAAGAACAACAACAACAAAAAAAGGGTTTATTTCAAGTTTGTTGACTCGTGCTGTGGTGGTAGTTGTAACATCCATATTTATAGCTACTAGTGCTACTATCCCTATTGTTATTATTGATGTAGAACAGGTTTGATATTAAACTGATGCAGTACAAAATTCTCTAAAGAAGTTTGCAAGAAAAACAAAACTGAAAAATATGATAAATTTATAAATCAACACCTACGCTTATTTGGAATCGGCATCAAGTGGGATATAAAACCTAGGAATTGGCATCTAGGGTTGGCTAAAGTTGAACCATTAGGAAATTCCAACTTAGATTTTATTTATCATAAACTTGCCTCCATATGAGTACATTAACATGCATATATAGACTATTAGGACTAAATTCTAATTCTAATGACCTCGGTAAAAGCCTAATTATTGAATATGAAAGTAATCTTGGTTCTAAGAAATTAAATAAAATACTAAAACCTAATTAGTCAATAGGAGCTAAGAAAAAAAAATATAATTGACCTTAAAATTAAATAAAACTAAATTAAAATAAAATCCTATTTGCATTTCCCACATCAGATTAAGTATCTAGTGCAACTTGTTGCCTAATTGACCATGTTTTAATTATGTCAAATACCATTGCCGACTGAAGTTATATAAAGAAGACTTGTTTTGGGCGCACACGAGGATTAAAAGCCTGGTGGACCATTGGGTTTCACATTGCACCAAGTCTTGTCTTGATAATTGAAGTATTCAAATCATGTGCTTAAAGATTAAATATAAGATCGAATATTCAATCAAGAATCAAAATCTTCCCAACCCACCAGTGACATTAAAATTACTCAATTGGAAAATTTATTAATTGAAAAAAGATCATTGCATCTTCGGATTCTAGCAAACCAAAAATATCCACAAAGTCTTAATGCTAATTTCAAACGATGGAATTTTGATACACTTTTCATAAGAATAAAGAGGTGCCTTAGTAGATGAGCCAAATAGAGCCATCAAGCTGAGGAGACATCTAATGGAATACTAGTAAGTAATGAAATTAAATAAAATGTAAATTGATTTTTTTTGAAATTTTTAGAAAATACAAAGGACTCGTGGCAGAAACTTAGGCCTTTAGTGGTTTGGTTTAGTATAACCAAATGACATACAATGAAGAGTTTTTAGGGGTTGAACTTCTCTGAATTTTGACTTAACCATAATAATTAATGAGATTAATTATAATATTAATTTAATTTTTTAGATTAAACAATATTTAAAAAAAAAATTAAAGGACAATAGATGGATTTGGGCCTTTGAGCTTCAATTTTTATATTTTTACTAATATTGATTGAGTTTTTTAGATTAAAAAGTCTTCAAAGAGAGAGAGAGAGAGATAATGGATGGATTTGGGCCTTTGAGCTTCTCAATGTTTATATTTTTACCATAAGTGTATTTGCGTGATGCATTGTTTAAATAATAAAATGAATGTGTTTCACAAATAATAATAATAATATGAAATATATATATATATATATATATATATTTATATTAAAGTATTAGCTAAATTAATACAAATTAGATTATACTTTTAGAATTGCTTTGCATTGATTAGAATTTTTGGAAGCAAACATTGAAATCAAATAAATTAAGTGGCTTTTCAAAAAAATTATAATTTTTTGCTAGAAGGGAGTAGCGGTTGGAGCCTACATTAAGATCTGGCATAAACTAATAATTCGTTCCATGGCATAATAAACTATTATTTCGTTTAGATGAAATCAGATTCTATCTTATTATAATAAATATAATATGATTCGTTGATCATGCTTGATCTTTTTCAGCAGTGTGCAAGTACTGGAACTTCCCGAATGACTTTTCTTGATGGACTTGAATAAAGGTTTAATTTATATGATATAATATATAACCTTTATGAATCAGTGGCATCCACTTCCTTCTGATCAGGCTTAACTAGTTTCAAGATTCAATCTCTCGTGCCTTGGAATATATGTATGCATATCCTAACAGCCAGCCTTGTGAGTTGACTAATGGCATAAGATGAGGAGAGATCCCAGTAACACTGGAATGGCATGCTTTGATTTATAATTTTTCCCCCCTTGAAATCATGAGAGTGTCGACTATCACCAGTATTTTGATATCTCTCTTTTGGCATTTGTTAATGGGTGTCCTTATGTACCCGTTAAGGTTACATTAAATACATTAAAATACTTTTACTTATTATGAGTTCGAGATAGAAAAAGAGTGATGAGACACTTGTGTTGTGTGTCATCACTGTCATGAAAGTAAAGAAAAATGATTGCAGCTTGACTAATACATTAGATGCTTCCTTATCGAATAACTTAGGAATTTGGACACCTATAAAATGGACCCAATCATTTTTTTATATTGTAATTACCATTTACCACCAGTGCTTTGACATAATATGCAACAGAATTAAGCAATATCGCATGTTCTATTTTCTGCCACAATGCATCTTCAAGCCAATGGAAGGAACTTTGCATGTGCCCCAGCCCTCAAGTCATGGTGCATGCATATATATATATATATATATTGGATTTTCATGATTTTTAAGTAGCTCCACTACTGTCTGTTTTCCATGTCTTGAGGGTTATGGCTAATCACTAATGCACGTTTGTTTATGCATTCTACTACTTCATGATTATGAAGATATCTTAAAGAATTTAACTTCCACATAGAGAGGGTTTTTTAATTTATTTATTGATACAATAAATTTAAACCTACGATATCCATTATGTGATATTTACACTTATTATTAAGCTAAGCTGTTAATTGATTTTTGTTGTTGGCAAGATTTGAACCCCAAATCTGTTATTTGATGACAATAGACTAGGAGATTGGAATATCCCTAAGGTTTCCACCCACAAGATCTACAAGTCTTCATGGTCCTTGAAAAAGGCTTTCAAGACAGATTACCATGTCAAGACCATAGAACAAGTTTATGGTATAAACAAGGAGTACGAGACATGCTACTTGCTTTCACCTTCAACTTTGTCAGCGCACAAGAAAGGACACAATTATCTACACATAGGTTTAGTCCAGGTCGGAGTTAAACCTTTGATCAGAGAAGGGTTGAACTGCTTAATCCTTATGGCCCTTAGAGACACCCGACATATCAGGTTTGATGACAGTCTCCTAGGAACCATTCAATCCAGTCTCAGTTGTGGACTAGTTCATTTTGACTGCTTCCCCAACTTCACAGTTTGCCTTCATGACCCGCATATCATGAAAGCTCTCACCTTCAATATTAAGACCCAAGGAACCCTTATGGTATAAGGAGTCTACCAATTAGCCTTGATATACAGGATATACTATAAGTGCATTAGGATGAACATGAATGTCCAAGCACTTGACCATAAAAAGATGGAAGAAACCACTCTCATCCAAACCACTGACCCTAGATCCAAGATTCAAGTACCAAGAACCTTGAAATGGTCCGAGGTCACATTCCCCATAAATTGGACTTTAGAGAATGAGAATTATCCTCTACAGATCCAAGATCCAGCCCAGAATCCAGACTTAGACTTTGTCCAGCAACTAGCCGATGGTACAGTTAGATTAAGCTTTGACCAATCTAGGTTTAGAACACCCTTAGATTCACCCTTAGGATTTGATGAATCCAGGTTTAAATCTCCAGTAGATCTACACCAACCCAATAGGCAATCACCTATCCTCCTCAAAGATAGACCTGCATCCCAGTGTAGCTCAACCAAACCTCTAGCACCCTTTCCCAGATCTAAAAGAGATTTAGGACTAGACCTCCAAGGAGTTAAGACCAAATCCCAGGTTAGTACACCTTGCTACACAGCCAGATAAGACTCAGTTGTCGATCAAGAAGACGATAGCAAAAGTCAGAAACCCCCTTCCCCATCAGGAGCGAACTTCAAAGATCCTCTCCAACAGGAAACTGAAGTCGATCACCAATTTTTGGTTATAAGCAAAGAGTTCACCCTTGATCTAGTTGCCTTAGGCAAAGAGTTTGACTTAGAAAAGAACAGAGTCAAAAGAGAAGCCTATAAAGCCAACCACACTAGGGAACAGAAGATTGAAGTCTTGGAAAAATGGAAAGAATTCATGAAAGAGATATTCAGTAATGTCCCTTTCTTTGAATACTTTGAGAACCATTTTTAATGGCACAAGAAATCTTGTGTTGTTACCAAAACCAACTGGACCATAGAAGATAACAAAGGAAACAAAGAAATTGTCAGGTCTAGTCATCCACCCCAGGAAGCCATAACCTTTAAACACCGAGGAAGTGAAATTGTAGCCTCTCCCTTCAAGTATCCTACCAATGAAGAAAAGGTAGTTAAGAAGGTCATAGAGCAAAACAATTATACCAACCAGTGTCCTGGTGTTATAGGAAAATAGCTTGATAGGATAGAAAACAAGGTTATCCTCCAGCCAGGAATTTAAGGACAATGATTTCTATAAGAAAGGAAGGAAGAAGAAGTCCACTCCACAAGCATCAGGAAAATGCTTCAAATGTGGAATGAGAGGTCATTTCAGAAAAAAGTGTAAAGCTAAGGTCAAATCCCTTATTAACACCCTTGTTAGTGACCAAACCGATAAAGATGAGATCTTCAAACTCTTAGAACTTGACCACTCAGAAAGTGAGTCTCCCAATAGTTCAAGTGACCAAAAGATTCGCCAGATATACAAGTCATCCTCTACCTCTAGAGCCTCCTTTAGTACCTCTAATGGCCCAGACGAACCCATAGCATGCAAAGATAGTTGTTGTAGGAACAAGACTATCAATGTTCTCACTAAGCAAGAAGAGCTTCTCTTAGATCTCATAGAACAGATTGAAGACCCAGTCATTAAAGCTCAAAGGCTTACCCAATTCCATACAACTTTAGTAAGGGAAACCAGTAAACACGAACCTAAGTTTCAGGAACCCAAAGTTGATTTGGAAAAAATTTACAATAGGTTTACCAAATCCAAGAAGGAAGTTACAGTCAATGACCTTCAAAAGGAAATCAACGAAACCAAGTCTGAGGTTAGAACCCTTAAGCAAGAACTAACCATTCTTAGGGTTGATTAGAACCTCCTTGATCAAAGAGTAAAAAATTTGGAAAACACTTCTCATCAAGGCAATGAGGAAGGTCCCTCATCCTAGAACCCTTCTGCTGAAGAAGTTGATGAAATAGTTAACTGTATAGCTAATATGATCCAAGAATCATCCAGTGTGAAGTTCCTAGAAACCATCAATAGGATTAACTTCTAGAAATGACACTCCAAAGTCAGGATTGTCATCAGCAAAGATTTTGAATTTGAGGTTATTGCCCTAATTGATTTAGGCGCTGATCTCAACTGCATTCAAGAAGGAATCGTTCCCTCTAAGTACTTCAAAAAAACCAAAGAAAGGTTAACTTCTGTAAGTGGAGGAAAAATGCAGATTGAATTCAAAATCCCAAAAGCTCATGTGTGTCAGGACAACACATGCTTCAAAACCATATTTGTCCTTGTTAAGAATATGACAGATAAGGTCATATATATATATATATATTGAACACAACATAATTAGGAAGATATTTGTAAGTTCCAGTTAACTTAATTGGTAAAGTCTCTGTTAGTTGAATAAGAAATCTAGGGTTTAATCTTGTCTACACCAAAAACTTATTGGTGTCTTCTATCTTGATCTAATAATAAAAAGCAAAAATCATAAAAATGGATGCCATAGGTTGATGTTGGTGCAAACACAATAATAATGGAAATAACACAAAGAGAAGCTAAATAATACTTCTGAATAATATTTATTTGAGATTAGAAAATGCACAACACTACTTAGATTGAGGTGTAACACTAGCTTTCTTTAATGAGATTCAAACCCTTAATTGGCTAAACTTTGTAGCCGGTGCAGACATTTTCTGTCTTGCCCAGCAAATGTTATATGGCTAGAACAACCTCTACACAAAATGTTCAAGCCTAAAGCTCCACTAGAAAGAACACCCTTCTTTGCTAGATTTTTTTGGTGTCTTAACGTTGTTAACTTGTTATATTTCAATATCTTGGATGTCCTGAATATTATGGGTTGGAGTTACATAATTAATGGATGAGATAAAGAGTTTCTGAAGAAATAAATAGGTCCAACAACTAATCCATTAAGTGGGTGAATAGCTCTTCATTTTCCATAATAAAAAGGTCATTTACTCACTAATGAATAAGGAAATTATTCTAAAAAATAATGATAGAGATACAAACTATTTTACAAATTTTTTTACAAATTGTTACAATACATATCAACCTATTAATCACCATATTTAAAAGGAATAAACTAGTTTCTCTCTTTTCCAATGTGAGATTAAATATTTTCACTAACTTCTCATCTTCCATATTAACTTCCACATCTTTGCATTTATATTGTCATATAAATCCATTTTAATTAATTAATATTAAATTACTCCAACAGTTCTTTCTCAAAAAAAAAAAAAAAAATACTCCAACAGTTGATATAAAAATAAAAGATGATAAGTTCATTTTTGGTCTTATGGTGCAAGCTTTAGTTAATTCTCTTTTTAATTCTGGTTCCCACACGCGCGGTAAGATAACTCAGATTCTTCCCAGCTCTTTTAAATGAAACGGACCAGTGAAAAGTATGCATTGCATGATAACAAATTGATAGTGTTCAAACAATTTATGTGTTTGTTCTCCAAAAAAAAAGTGTGCCCCGAAATTTCAAATTCATTCATGCCACATCTTGTTAATATAAAATTTGATGGGGTTGGTTTGACTTCATTTACATCTCAAAAGGAACACGAAAAGAAAAAGCAAAAACGATTAAGTAATTTTGTTTTTCATTTTCTAATCCTTTTAAGATTCAAAGACCCAATGAGTTTCCACGTGAATTCCAGACCCACCCCCCCCCCCCCCCCAAAAAAAAAAAAAAAAAAAAAAAAACCCGATAGGTATGATTTCATTATGATTTATGAGACGAATGAATTTAGTTATAATATCATATATTATATAATAAAAGTCAAACTTAGAAGCTGTAATTGCAACAAATGACTACTTCAAATTACAGTAATTTTAAAATAAAAACAATAATTTGTTTGTTCTTATCAATTTTTTTGGATAAAATAACAAAAATGTTTTTAGCAAAATATGTAAACTACATTCAACAAATGTAAAATTTAAAAACAAATATTAGCATGTGTATAAAAATGATTTTAATCGTTTGCACTATTTCATTATCTTAGAGACCTATATCAATTTGGTCTCATCTATCACACTGTTCGTTTATCAACAATTTTTTATTTTCATATTTATCTTCAAGTATATCTACAACTGAGATTAGATCATAGGGAATAATTTGATGAGATTTTATATTAGAGTTTAACTTCAAACTCTACTATCTCTTAAATAAAGTCAGTTGGAAAAAAAAATTATAAATATTTGTATACTTTAAGGTTGACTACTATGGAAGCTAGAAGTTCTCTTTTCCTCTCCAAGGTTATTTAACTTTATCATTTTTCTTTTATATTTCATTATGTTCATGAAATACATCATTTTTTTTTTTAATCCTACAAGTAACTATATTGGAACTCTTTGAAGTTTTTATTCCATAATAAGTATGGTCAATCCTCATTACTTCTTGCATATATCCTTTATTCTTTTGCCTAAATTTTCTAAGGTGAAAAAACTGAAAGTATTTGTGTTACTAGAATTTTGAAAATTATTATTTACTGTAAGCTTGAATTGTCACTTAGGGACTTAATTAATTAGATCTTCATCAACTATAATCTAATCGTAAAAATTAAGGTGTAGTTGACTTAGCAAGTTTGGGGGTTTGAGGGGGGAAAAAGAGTTTGAGCTGCTCTAAAATTAAAAATAATAAAATAAAATAAAAAATAATCTTAACCAATGTTGGAAGATGTTTTATTAACAAATCAAAGTGATCGCAAGTTGCAACTAGTCAAAGTGTTTACGTGCTATTATTTCCTAACCCGTTAAAAATTCAAAGCTGATCACATGATGAGATCAGATGAGATATTTATTTAAAATAATTGGCCGCGATCTTGGACTCCCTGGATTCCATTGGAATGGAGATATTCTTCAAGACTCTTGGAATCTTTCCATCTTTGATATTTCCTGTAATAGTTGCATATAAATGTGAAAGGATATTGAGCAGTTACATATATATTGTGTAACAGTTAAAAAATATAAAATTGTCTCTTACATGTAGTAAATTGTCATTTTTTGATAATCATTAATACTAAAAGCGACGGATTCAAGTTTGGAAATCACTTCTTCAAAAAATAGTATACTAAAAGCGACGGATTCAAGTTTGGAAATCACTTCTTCAAAAAATAGTTGGAGGTAAAGTAAGGTCGCCTACTATCGCATTTTCTAAACCTTACAAAAGTGGAAGTTTTAGGAGTTGTTTGATGAGTGTTTCCAAATAATAATTTTCAGTTTTTAAACAATATTTTATATATTTTCATACTTTTTCAACCACGCGTATTTTCACAAAAAATTTTAAATAATAATTTTCAATTTTTAAATACATGTACCAAACGGACTCTTAATTTTATGTATTGGGTATGTACTTTTTTTTTTTTTTTTTTTTTTTAATTGTATTATACACTCTTCCCATAAGAGTTCACATATGGTCTTAGGAGAGAGTGAGCCACAGTATGTGCAGAATCTAGTAATTTATTAAAAACGGCACACTTTATTATTGCAGCTTTTATTTTACTTTGGGAAGCAATATAGACCACGCAAAACTCAAGAGTGTGAACTAAGAAGCGTATGGGAAAATAATCAAATAGAACACTTGACAGTTGTTATTAAAACTATTATTGGAGGGAACTAATTAACGAGAATTCAAACTTGGCAACAGTTTGACTTATATATCTATCAGCACCCTCTTTTCCCAAAGCTAGATCTTTAAAACTTCTAAAGCAGAATATACGAAAGTTTATATAAGTCAAACCCTTTCTTTCTTTCTACTCTCTATTTCATATTTGTTAAACCATCTTTGAGATCAATTTCCAAGTGATATCTTTGATATCATGAGGAACCACCAACAGGAGCCTGAGGTGCCACAAATCCCAGAAATGGATTCTGGGGAGAAGCGGCTCAATGAGCTGGGTTACAAGCAAGAACTCAGAAGAGAAATGGTAACTATTCCTTTATTTGGTTATCTTACTACCATATGTATTTGTTTTTTTGCTCCTTATAAAGTTCTTTTTATCATTGCATAGATTTTCTTCTTCTTTCTTGTTTGATTTGCTCCTATATAGACTTTTACTAATAGGGTTGCTCTAATTTGATGCAGACTTTGTTCAAAACACTGGCAATATCATTTTCAACAATGACCCTTTTCACTGGGATTACTCCCCTGTATGGTTCAAGTCTTCAATATGCAGGTCCTGCAAGTCTTGTTTGGGGGTGGGTGGTAGTATCATTCTTCACCTGGTTTGTTGGAATTGCAATGGCTGAGATCTGTTCCTCTTTCCCAGTTAGTACCTTTCCATCTTCCCCTGTTCATTTATTTATTTAAATATTACTATTTGAAAATATTAGGCAAAAATACATTTTTGGTCACTATATTTTGCCATTTTTGCAATTTGGTCCTAAAGTTTTTGTGATTTCATTTTGGTCCTTATATTTTTAAACTTGTCGTTATTTTGGTCTATGCGATAATCTCGCTTGCAGAAAATGCCTACGTGATTAATGAACTGCACTGCTAACTTAAAATTACTTTTTTTTTTTTTTTTTGGTAAGTGAGATGATGGCAAGGACTTAAATGACAATAAGTTTAAAAATATAAGGACGAAAATGAAGTTATAAATACTTGAGGACCAAATTGAAAACATGGCCAAAATATAGTGACCAAAACTGCCATGGAGATTTGTTCTATTTAATCATTTGCTCCTGAATTTAATATCTGCTCATTATCCAAATGCATATATCTATAAAAGCATAAGAAAGGAAACATGATGCAACTGATGGGCTTATTAGAAACTGAAACTTGATGTTCCCTTTATGGAAATCAAAATTAAAAAGAATATATGAGGATGATATTCACATCTAAATTTCCAAAGCCATGTTAAATTCTATTGAGCATGACCTTGTTACAACTTAAACCCGTTGAGAAATCAAGTAGCTTTCTTATTTTCATCACAGGAGAATAGTTGTCCAATGTATGATCTTTACTGAGTGAAAACCAAATTTTTGGCTTTATGCACGTTGCAAGTATTTTACAAGAAACATGTTTATGGATTGGAACATTAACGATCCATGTTCAGTGCCCAACACAACAGATAAACTCATAAAAGTTTTACTTTGTTTAGTGAAAAGAGGATAGCAATTAAACCAGTTTCAGGAGATAAGTGAGAATCTCTGGGAAATAGAACTCAAGATTAAATTTGAAGTAATCTTGTTGCAGAAAGTAAATTTTTCCGTCTTTACATCCAAAAACTTGTTTTGAGCCAGCTTTCCCAGCAACATTGTTAGAGCTACCTTATATGATCCAATTTTTTTTTCTCCTGGCTTGCTAATATCTATTACAAATCATTATTCCCTTAATAATGGCTATGAATGCATTTTGCTGAAGTTTTAGATGACTGACTTTCTCTTGGTTGTGTGTTAAACAGACTACTGGTTCTCTTTACTTCTGGGCTGCCCATTTAGCTGGCCCCAAATGGGGTCCATTTGCATCATGGTGTTGTGCTTGGCTAGAGACCATAGGGCTCATTGCTGGCATAGGCACACAGGTACCTTTTTTCCAAATATTTTATAGAGTTTGTCTATTAATGTTTTTGGTATATGGTAAATTGGTAATCGTATTTAACTTATTTTTTCCCTAACTGGGTGGAAAAGGCTTATGCAGGATCACAAACAATGCAAAGTATCATTTTATTATGCACTGGCACAAATAAGGATGGAGGGTACTTGGCTCCTAAATGGTTATTTCTATGTATGTACATAGCCCTGACTCTTATATGGGCATTTCTCAACACTTTTGCATTGGAAGTGATTGCCTTCATCGATATAATTTCAATATGGTGGCAGGTATAATCTATATAAGCTTGCTTGTATGCCTTTTACAGTTTATACTCTAGTTGATAATCAAGATAATGGTGTTAAAAAAAGAGACAGTGAGCAAACATAGGATACAATCATTTTCACTCTTCCCAAGAGTTGTTCCTTTCATCCCTGTTTATGGGAACCTAATCTAGCATCACCTATGCTCCATTTCCTGTTATAGAAATTTTTAGGCTATGCCAGAGACTAATCAAATTGGAAAGCGATTGAAGTGCAGAAAAAACTATATAGTAGTGTCAAAGTCCATTTATCTTATAGCAGTTAAATTATATACATTCCTCTGCTATAGTGTCATTACCAGAAGAGAAATCAAAATACAAAAATAACTGATGTAAAAAATTGGTTGTAAGCCAAAATGATAAAGAAATTAAAAGTTTATTTGCATGAAAAATTAATAGCATTTCTGATTGCCTCAAAAAATCAGAAAAGTTAGTCCGATTTTTATTTGTGATACATAAACAATCCTAAAGTGGCATACAGACAAATCTTCAATCCTAAAGTGGGCTTTTATGACCTCATGCCTTATTTGGTTTCCAAAATTGAGGAAATGGAATCTTAAAATTTTCTGGGATGGAATGGTTGTAAGTTTCTATTCTTTTCCCAGGATTTTCTTTCCAACTATTTGTGTATCCTAAAAAAGATCTTCTTTCCAGCTGTCTCTATCACGGCAAAGTTAGGCATTAGTAATTAATAGAGTTCTAATCAGAAAATCTCATCCAGCTCAGTAAGCCTGACTGGCAGAACCTAGTCTTCCAATTTCTACATCAACTTTTATGGAATAATTAACATGTGAAACGTAATATTTTCAGTTCTAACATTTGGTTGCAATCCCTTTTTCAGGTCATTGGAGGGACGGTTATTGTTATAATGCTGCCCTTGGTAGCACTGACTACACAATCTGCTTCATACGTGTTCACGAATTTTGAAGTGGCACCTGGGACAACTGGAATATCAAGCAAACCTTATGCAGTCATTCTATCTTTTCTAGTCAGCCAGTACTCACTATATGGATATGATGCTGCTGCACATTTAACTGAGGAAACCAGAGGGGCAGACAAGAATGGCCCTATTGCAATTCTTTCCAGCATCGGGATCATTTCAATATTTGGATGGGCTTATATTTTGGCTCTTACTTTCAGCATTCAGGTATTTGTCATGATGACTAATTTTAGCCTGTGATTTTGGCCCTTACTTTCCAAACAAGTAATCAGACACTACTGCAAAGTTCAGAACTCTGGTTGTAATGAGTTATTTCAATTCCTCTATTTCTTTTATTCATTTTTTTGGCCCTAAATAATACTCCCTCTGTCCCATAATATAGATGATAACCTTAACCTTTTAGGTCATCCTAAGATATATGAAACTTTCAAAAAATGGAAGTTCATTTTCCTATTTTCCCCTCATCTTATTTCAAAAAACAGAAAGGATTCTTGTCAAAAGTTATGCCACCTCTAATATAAATTAGAGGATATTTTAGGAACATCACTATATTTTTTTCCCTTTTTTGATAATAACTGTGTCATTTCAAAAGTTTTGTCTATTGTGAGATGGAGGGAGTAGCATAAACAACAAAGTGAGGGTGTTCAAAGTTGCATTCAATCTTCCTCTTGTCATAAGTACTTGCTGCTTCTAGAAATTACTATGCAATGATATTAATGCAAATTGAGTAGCATAATCTTCTCACTTTCTGATATGAGTAACAATGAGGTCCACGTACACTGTATGCTTTTATATTGTCTTTTAGTAGGGCCATTACCTTCTTTTGTTCCAATTATTCTCTGGATATTTTTCTTACATGATATGCTTTCCAATTTTTCACTCAGGATTTTGGCTACCTATATGATACAACCAATGAAACTGCTGGAACATTTGTGCCAGCTCAAATACTCTATGATGCATTCCATGGTAGATATCATAGTGCTACTGGAGCTATCATTTTACTATTTATCATATGGGGTTCATTCTTCTTTGGGGGACTCTCAATCACTACTAGTGCTGCCAGAGTGGTAAGTGGCTATCATTTTTTTACATAGTTATTATTTGCATTGGGAAGAATGGGGATTTGGAGGGGATGGGGGCTCATTTCTAGCTTGAGATTGGGGAACCACTACCAACACCTGTTTTGTAGTGGCAAAACAAGTGAACAGTGAACTTTAGCAAGAGCTTTCTATTGTAGTCCTTGTGCCAGCTTATATAAATCATGTGAAAGTATGTCATTACATGTATTACCATTGGGCATCTCCCATATATCTGCTGCTAAGCCTCAGTTTTGCGTGTTATCCTGTGAACAATAGCATCTCAAGTTGTCCACCTGCACAGGAGCTATGTTATGAACAATAATAGACTTTGAGCTTCCAATTTTATACTTAAGTGAAATCATTACATTGTTAAGGGTATAACTATGGTATTGTATATATTCTCTAGAAAGAGAAGCAAATGCAAAAACATTTAGAAGTTTTGAACTGTACTTTCTTGTATGCACAAGACAACATTACTTTCTTGTATGCACATCTAATTTCTATACTTCATATTGTTAGAAATGTCAAGAGCAATATCCATGTTGAACTATCTCTTAGAATTTTTCTGTTTATATTTCTGCATAACCATTTCACTGAACCATGTTATCCTTCAGGTATATGCTCTATCAAGGGATAAAGGAATTCCCTTTTCAGCCATTTGGCGAAAAGTGCACCCAAAACACAAAGTTCCTTCAAATGCTGTGTGGCTCTGTGCAGCCATATGCATTCTTCTTGGACTTCCAATCTTGAAAGTGAATGTAGTCTTCACTGCCATAACATCCATATGTACAATTGGTTGGGTTGGCGGCTATGCAGTTCCAATCTTTGCAAGAATGGTTATGGCTGAGAAAAAGTTCAAGCCTGGGCCATTTTATTTGGGCAAAGCAAGAAGGCCAATTTGCTTGGTTGCCTTTTTGTGGATCTGTTATACCTGCTCAGTCTTCCTTTTGCCAACTTACTATCCAATTACTTGGAATACTTTCAATTATGCACCAGTGGCATTGGGTGTAGGTTTGGGTCTAATAATGCTTTGGTGGATGTTGGATGCAAGAAAATGGTTTAAGGGCCCTGTTAGGAATATTGATGGTCAGAATGGAAAGGTTTAACTTCTTTCTTGTATTGAAATTTTTTGTTCAAATTCTTCCCATGAACTCCTTGTTATATAAATGTTTACCAAAAAAAAGAGTTCCCAATTTACTGGTCAATGTGAATTTGTAATTACTAATTTCAGATTGTCCAGTCACACCACCAAGAAATCTTATTGGTCACTTTAGTCAAGATGCAAGAATAATCTGGCATTGCAATTCTTTCTACCAGAAAGTGAATTTGGCGTCCCAGTTGCATGTTTGGCAAGGAGTGCCAGAGATGAGGAAAGCCAATAAAATCAATAGCTAAGTTTAAACTAATTGAATTTTATCTTACATGTAGTGACCCACTAAGAAGCACATACCAAAATATTTTATCACAGCCCAAGTATGGAAGTGCTTCTCTGTCGTGGTGGCTCATACAGCTCTTTGGGGTAAGAAATATTATTGCATAAGATATACAACTTAATAAATATGAGTCTGCATAAGATATACAACCTAATAAATATAAGTCATGTACCTAAGATACAATTAGCATTGTATCACAATATGCACTGCCAAAGATACAATTAGCACTATTTCAAAATGCGCTACAATGCATTGTTATACTGGATTATACACTAAGGAACTACTTCCCTATTCGCATAATCTGGAGACTCGGGGAATTGCATCAGCTGTGATTTCAACTCACTCCATTCTGCCACTCACAAATCATAGCTTGCATTCTTTGACAGAACATCTGTAGACACTTCCTCATTGTCAACCAATTTCCTTGCATACTTTTGAAATGCATCAATATTCTCCGAATCCAAAGCCAGCTATCATGGGTCACTTGCTGAATTGTACACTAAGGAACTACTTCCCCATTCACATAATCTGGAAACTGAGGAGAGAATTTTTTCAGCTGTGATTTCAATTTACTCCATTCTTCCACCCACAAATTATAGCTTGAGTTCTTTAACAGAACATCTCTAGAAACTTCCATACTATCAACCAATTTCCTTGCATACTTTTCAAATGCAACAATATTCTCCCAAAGTAAAGCCAGCTTTCTTGGGTCACTTTCACTTCTAATGTTATCAAGCCACTCCCTTGCTTCCTCCACCCTTGCCCAAAAGCATGAATCTTGAGTTAAACTTGCAAGCTTGCTCCTCTTATTATTTTCATCCACACTTACCTTTCTCTCTCTCCACCACCTATCAAAAATCTCATACCTCCTCTCCCTTCCATGCTTCAAGTAATGGCCCTTGACACGGTGCATCCCTGTCCGATAGTATTCTGCAATGTCCAATGGCTCAACCAGGAGTTTATAGAACTGTGAAGTATTGACCCATTTTGCTCGCCTATTAAAATCATAAGGCAGTTCATTGTTATCCAACATTTTGATGACATTATTCCAGAAAGCAGCAAGCTTGTGCCGGTTCATGTTAACTTTGGCACCCTTTTTTGAATTATCCCTTAGCTTGAAACAATCATAGTACCCCATGTGGTCATCAGACTCATCACAAGATGCTTTATACCATTCTATTTGAGCTCTGTATGGATTAATTTTCGCTAAGCTAACAGCCAGCTTGGCAGCATTCAGGTTTGGTCTGAGACCCATTCGCCTTGCTGTCTTCAAGCAGTCTTTGACAGGTCTGGCAACTGTTTCCTATAGGTAAAATAAAAGGAGAAATGGTCAATTCAATTCACCTCAAAGCAAGGGTAATAAGATTCTGTTTGAACATATTCAGGAACCACTCTGAACATATTGATGTGGTATTCAGATAATGATTGGCCTTTTGAACTAAATGAAAACTAAAGCTACTCGTCCATGTCATATTTGATGTTGTTTTCAGAAAAAAATTTAGGGACCTTTAGGGAGTACCTGTAATGGAGCTGAAGTGAATAATATGAATGGTTTCAGTTCCTAAAATATATGACACTTGGAGAAATTTTTGAGATTGATAGAATGCACTACCTGGCTATATATCCCCAAGGACTGTAGTGAAATAGCAACCCCTGATTCATAGCTTGACTCAGGAATATCTGCTTGCATGAAGCTTCCCTGGTTCAAAAACTGTAGAGAAACTCTCTCCACATAATCTCCATACTTGAGATGATCCTCAACACTACTACATGGAGAACCAGTCATAAGCAACAAATACATCATCTTGATAACAGACACAGCATTATCCACACAAATTGCTCCCTCGTCAGAACAAAACAAGTAGCTTCCTAGTGGCCAAAATAAACTTTTTGCTACCTCTTCTCCTGCTTGTGCTATCACTTCTAAATGACACAAGACCAAGCGAAAGAGCTCTGCTTTATCTTCGTCGTGGAATTGGGCAAGCATGCCAAAGCGAGGACAATTCATGGACAAATGCCAATACTGCAGTAGGAAATGTAGCTGAGTAAAAGATGCTTGAGGTGCAAAGAGCATTCTTGGCATGATGTCATGTTTTGAGACTACATTACAAAAGTTGCCACCCCATCTTTCTCTAAGGACAGCTTTGGAAAGTGACTCATTGCCAAGCATTGGAGAGCCAAAAGTGATGCATAGCACTTGTGAGGGAGAAGAGACAGATTGGAAGTAAGAGAGGAGCCAAAGAGTACAAAGTGTGGCAACTGTTCCTCCTAGAGAGTGGCCAGTGATGACAATTGGCTTCTTTTTCTCCATTAGTGCCAACATCTGAAGAAATCATTTGCATGTTTGAACTTTGTTACATGAGGCTTAAATCATGCAATTAATAACCATAGAAAATTAGAACTTGGGAACAATTTACATATTCTGTAAAATTTAGGAATATTACCACGTAATGGGTTAGCGGACCTTTCCTTCCAACCAGTTTGGAGGGTGATTCTAACTGTTTTTAATAGATTTAGCATAAAGTAGGACTAGTATTATACTTTAATTGCTTCTACTTTAATGACCAACTGTGTAGAGATTTGAAAGATTCAAAATTTTCCTCCAAATCGGTTTGGAAGAGTTTCCTCTAATTTATTATATCACAGCTCACAACACCATCAATGTATATTATTTGAATAAATCATGCTACTAAAAGTACATCTCATCAATCGCCACCTAATTGGTTGGAAGAATTTTCCCGGGTTTTGTGATAATCGTTTTCCTCTTTGAATAGGTAATTAATAATTACTTCCTATATTTTGTAATATTAATTGGAGTGGTGATATTCGGCAAGGGAAAATGAAGAGCCGCAAAAGATGAATGAGAGAAATCAAGAATGCATGCATGACGGTATTTTATTTTAATGCATGACGGTATTAATAACAAGTGGGAAGCAAAAGTTGACCAAAGCGTGTGATTCAGGTTCTTTTTTTTGAAACGTGATTCAAGTTCTTTGACTATAGCATGGTTTTATATATATATATATATATAAGAGAAATGCTATGTCTACAACATTTCTACAACATTTTTACAACATTTCCTAAGTGGCAGGTTGTTATTGGTTGTTATTATTGGGGCAAAAAAGTAATCTTAATGTTAGTTTCAAATTTGAACCAATAACAACTAACCACCTGTGATTTGTTGTAAAAATGTTGTAAAATTGTTGTAGACGTAGCATCTATATATATAAATAATAAAATAATGATGTTCTAGATCAATATGTGCTTTGCAGGTGATATGTACACGATCAAATTATGTAATTAGTTAATCGAGTTAGGTGAGAGCTCAAGGAATCACGTATTCTTAAGGGAAGAGTACCATATGAACCAATCAGTTCTTCACAATGTTTCTCAAAAAAATAAAAAATAAAAGTTCTTCAAAATATTTATTATTATGCTTCTAGCAATTTGAACAAAAGTGGTCATTAAATCAGGTGATTGGGCTGATATATATAATTTATTTTGCAAACAACTTCTAAAGTTTTTCAATGTTTTCCATTGCTTGTTACACTACACTGGTTACACTAAATTTTAGTCTCACCAAATATGTGTTATTTAACATACAAAACATAACGAAAAAAAAAAAAACATAATGAAAAGAAACTCATAAAAAGAAAAATATACCTTTATGTAACGAGATTAAGTTATTGAATTTGATGATAAACAATTATTAGAATGCTAACAAGATTTCCTTTAAAAAAAAATTAAAAAAAAAAAAAAGAATGCTAATAAGATTTCCAATTGCGTTTGACTTGGTCCAAAAGTCCCACTGACTGAGCACTTGGTCAATCAAATTTCTCTATGTTCAAAGTGGGTGGTTTCTTTTTGTAAGTGGCTTATTGCCCAACCTAAAAAAAAAAAATTTATATAACCAAAAAAAAGTACTTTACCAAGTTTATATATTAATAACAACTTGGGCATCGAAGAAGAAAGTTTATAGTATATTAGTAACTACAATGGAAAATAATTTTAACAAAGTGTTCGTAAAATTCAAAAGGATTGGTTATAAAAATTGCTTCTGCTTCCCCGAAGCTTAACTTATCCACTATTTCAAAGTGCAGACAAGACTATGAAGAGGCTAATCTGTAAAGTGGAAAGTGACCCCAACCAAACAGTATTTAATATTTAAAAAAAAAAAAAAAAAAAAAAAAAAAAAAAAAAAAAAAAACCACGTAAGTGGTGGCCACCACTTACGGGCCATGGCATTAAGTAAAAACAAAACGATAACGGCACGAAAGGGGATCGCCGACACTAATAATTCTTTTTTTTTATTATGAACAATTATAATTTTTATTTGTCGCCGCTTGTTGGTTTGTTTTTATTTGACCCTCGAGACAAAATTAAAATTGGAATTTTCATGACATTTTTTGTTCTTTGAGAAAATATTCCACAACATTGCACATAGACTGCATAATAATCTTGAATTTCGTACCAAAAAATACAAAGAAAAGTGGGAATTATACCATCTTTAGCATCGTCATTGAGAAAGAGAATTTTATATCACTATTATGAGTAATTCTTAGATATTTCTAAAGTACAGAGAACGATACTCTATTCTCTCACATTCTTGGTGAATCAATCATGAATATAAAATGAGGGAGCATCATTTATTCATACTCCAAGAGTACTTAAAATTTTTTTCTTCTGTTACATTTATAATAGTGACACCAAAAATCAACTCCATTATTAATTAAGTGATTCTTAATGTTTTAAATAAATAATCAATCATAAGCAATCCATGTATCTCAAAAAAAAAAAAAAAAAATCATAAGCAATCCATTTAATCACAATAAGAAAATACATAAAATTATACACTACCAAGGAAGGAGTTGCATTTTTTGGTGAATGAAACCAATACTTGTAATTTGACCATGCTACCAAATTTAGCAAATTTGATAAGTTTTGATCATAATATTAGAATCAAGTTATACTTTATGTAAATATTTTTTTAATTTTATATTATTAAAAAAATAAAATATTTTTAAAATTCTATCATTGTGTTATATGTTCTTTTTGTTTTTAACATGTACGGTCAATTTTGTGCTAATCAGACTATTAGTCACTATCTTATTTATAAACTCATAATTTGTGTTATTTAATTGAATTTTTTTATTAAAAAAACTCTTGAATTTAACCTTTTATATATGTGATATTTATTGATTTATAAGTAGACAATAATGGAATAAAAAAAATGATTTCAAATTTTCAACAAAAAAGATTAAATAACATAACATTAACAAAAATTGCATCAAGTCAAATGTAACTAAAACCTATATTGTACCATGTCTTCCTCCACCAACTGTATTTTTATTCAAGTTTTTAATTAGGAAATTCTAAGGACTGAAACTGTGTGCGCATGTATCTATAGATTCTATACATGCAGTATACCACTTCCTAGTTCCTACCATTCTCACCTTAAGTGGATTTGTTTATTAGAAAAAGTCTTAGAAAGACATCAAAAACTTTTGACCATTATATAAATGATAAGTCTTGTGCCACAAAAGGTAGCACAACAAAAGCCACCGCTCATGTGGCGAGTTATGTGGCACTAGAAAGACTCTTATATAAAATTATAAATTAAGCACAGGGAATTGAGAAAATTTGTACCAAATAGGAGTTAAAAAATTAAATTGAAGTAGCTGCTGAAATTTTTTTGATAAATTTGATGATTACCCGTTACAAAAAATAAGGGATTTGAATCATTTATGTTTTTTTGAAAAATATCAACGAGTTAAATTATAAAACTTTTAGCAAGTAACTTCGAAATTGTATGCTACATTTACACCCCAATAATCTTTAATTTATTCAGTAACATATATAAATGATGATAACACACATCGCCACCAGAATACACGATCGATATAAAGCCATGTGAATTTATTATAAAGTAATAATAAAGTTTGTAACACAAATCAAATCAAAGGTCATATAAAGTTTCTGGGAGCATTCTATCAAGATAAAATAAAATAAAAGTTTGTGAGCATCCACTAATTGAACAGACTCCATCGGACCATCCTTCTTTATCTTTCTAGTTACACCTAATTAATTTGTATTCTTCAGGCAATTAGATTGGCCACTAATGTGTGTGGCATTATTAATAAGGGCAAAAATGAAAGGAACCTTTCATAATTATTCTTTCTAACATAAAATCACCCGAAAAAAAAAAAATGGAAGTAGTCGACAAGGAAGAAAAGGCTGCTTCCTGCGAAGAGATTGGATTGAAGACTGAATTTGACCTCCCAACTACAATTCAAACAGACAAAGAGAATCGAATTGGGCTCAATGGCTAAAATTTTTTGTCACAACTATATAAAAATTGTGACAATCACTTGGCCAAAAATGTGAAGGTACAAAGATACAATCCAATTTTTTGCCTTTATGTGGTGATCATGGACAAAACAAGCTTTGGAAGTCACCAAGCAACATCTTCAAGAGGCTTTCAAAGGAAAATTGAAATTTGGTGATGAGATACGACATTTAGAGTATATAAAAATATATGACTTGTGTCCTAGACGGAAAATTATTAGATACTTCTTGACAGTATTTCAATGTCTTATTGGTTGCTGTCTAATACAATAGGGCATCTCTCTCTCTCTCTCAAAATTTACCAATTTCCAACCTTGCTTTTATGAGTGGCTTGAATTATTAAGATATCAATGCAAACAAAAGTTAAAAGTCTTTTTAAATAATTAATTCTTGTATGTCTTTTGTTCACCATTTTTTTTTTTTTTTTAAATTTGCACGTTTTATATAATATGAATAATATGAAAGGAATATCTTGTGAGGAGGGTCCTCTTGGTGTGTCAGAATTCAGAAATCAACTTTTTCAAGTTCATATCTCTGCTTCCCTTTTCTCACACACTTTCCCTAGATAGTGCTTCTCTTTACCTTTATTTTTAGTAGTATTATTTTCCTATCTTCAAGTTGTTAGAACCTCATTCTCAAAAAAAAAAAAAAAAAAAAAAAAGTTGTTAGAACCTTCCCTTTTCACACCTTTATGATTTTATGGTGTTAGATGATTACTTAACAGTTTAACGTTAAAAAATTCCTTCTGGGGCAACCTAATTAGTAATACGAGGTAAAAATATATATATAGAGGGAAATAGAGTTAGCATGGTTCATATTATTTCTATTTATAGTAGCCCTTCTGGACCCAGATACCTTTTTTTTTTGTTTTTTTTTTTTTTCAAAAACTTATCAGTATCTCACCCTAGTTCAGTTGGCATTGAAGCCTCTTCTATCAGCATAGTCCAAAGACTCCAAACCAAAAAACAAAAACCTGCCAAGGCCCTTTTATGGCTAAAACTTTAGTTCATTAGAAATATTATCAAGACGCTAAATATATAATGACTACCAATCAATTTGATTATTAATTAGCATATGAAATTGAAATGTTATGTAAATTATCAATACATATCAGCCTGTAATTAACAATTCAATTAGAAGAAATACTAAATGGATGATCAACACAATGCAAATGCTCACACTTCAAAAATGGTGAAAACATAGCACTCAAATCTAATTATCTTAATCAAGACCAACTTCAGAACAAAGAAAATAACAGTCTTTTAAATTAATGATCGTGTTAACGGTCAAACACTGGCCTTGATCAGTTGTACTATTTATTTATTTTCTGAATTCGTTCGGCCTATAAATCATTTCTGCTTGTTTTGTTTTGATTTACATGGTAATACAGATTTCTGATTTACCGAATTATACACCCACAATCGCATACAAAATTTCAACTAGCTAGTAGTTATTTAATTTCAACAACAGAAATAAGCATAACTAACCTGGTTTTGGAAACTTGTGGAGCTATGCATAGACAGGAAGAGCTGTAACAGGCCTGCATGCACCATGACAGGCTCCTCGCCTTCGTTGAGGCGGTGCAGCGGGATGAACAAGGCGTTTCCGTCGCTCTCCATTAATGGCACCAAGTTTCTGCAGCTGGGTTCCTCCGAGTTCCCAACCGTTTGGATGCCTGAGAAAGCAATATACCCAACATCTCCAATTTGCTCCGCGAGAAAACCTCGCGGCGTACTTGTGTTGGAGATGTTGCAGAGCCTCCATGACTCCGATAGCAATGGTGTGGATGCTAAAAACGTTGCCAACATCTCACTCGTCTCAAACCTGCAGTCATATATGGTTAATTAATTGCTAATTGGAGCTTGGTCAAAAATTCATAGTATTTGGAAAGAAAGGAAAAAAAAAAAAAAATAAGGTACTAAGGTGGAGTAATTTACGATGAAGTTTCGGTTCCCATGGACTAGTTCTAGTTGTTGTTGTTCTCTCTTTGTGTCACAAAGTTTGAAGTCTTTGGTGAGAAAAGAAAGTTTTTGAAAAGAGTGGTGTGAACTCTTGAAGTGGTTGAAGGGGTTGAATTAGATATAAAGTGGGGTTGATTTTGTGCTGTTATTTTTCTATTGTTCGTACCATGATTTTTTTTTTCTTTTTCTTTTTTTCTTTTTTTGGCAAGCAAAGATAATGATTCTGAGTAATTCTAGTACCAAAAAAAATTTCAATTTTGTCACAATTATTCTATATGACACGGGCGGAACAGTTGATTTTTTATTTTGGGTCCTAGAATTTTTGGTGATTCTTTGATAGGAGTATGGAGACTTGTACTGGGTTGGGTCAATTTGTCATATAATGTTTGGGGGGTTCTGTTTGGAGCTATGATTAAAGTCTTCGCTTGGACTGGAAATTGCCGCGTGCGATTGTTAGCGGGTCAATGGCAGTTTTCATTGGGTAGACGAGTCTCGAGTGTGGGGTTATGCTTTGTTTATTAAACGCGGTTGCGTTTGCGTTCTGTATGGGACTTCCCTATATATATATATATATATATATGAGGAAAGATAAAATGTTGACGTTTTTTTTTTTTCTCTGTGTGGAAATTTTACAATTTAATATGGGGTCAACTTTTTTTTTTTTTTTTTTTTTTTGGAGAAGGAAGTAAGTGCTATGGTGAAATGATATTAGTGATCATCGAAAATAAATAAATAAACAATTGATGATGGGTGTCATGACTAGTGACGCTAGCTAAGAGCATTCTCATCAGCTCTCTCATAAAAAATGCCATTTTACAACACCAAAAACCTACTTTATCATTTTACCACACCATTTTACAACATGTCATTTACCAGATGTTCTATATTTCTATTCTATACATTAAAATAATATTTACACTACATTAAAATAATATATTAAATTCCTTCAACAACAGCAGCAACAACAACAACAACAATAACTCCTCCACCACTGCCGCAACAACAACCAGTGACCACCAACAACCACGGCCGCTACAACCACCACCAACAGCACATCAACCGCCACAAACTACACCCACAATCACCGGATCCTCCAACAAATTCCAAATCCAAAAACCTCAACAAAAGAGAAAAAAAAAAAAAAAAAACTCAACCAATCAAAAAAATAAAGAATAAAATGCCGACCCAAACTCAACCAACGATCGGTGACGGCTGTGGAGGTCGGCGACGTGATTAGCGGCGAGGACTGGCGAGAACAGCGGCGAGGACTGGCGAGATCGCGGCGAGGATGGCGAGATCGCGGCGAGGATGGCGAGATCGGCGACGAGGACTGGTGAGATCGCGGCGAGGATGGCGAGATCGCGGCGAGGATGGCGAGAACGATGGTCCACCGTTGATCGGTGAGGCCGCCGTACCGGTGAACGATGGCGTACGAAGAACGATGAGACGGCTTGATCGGCTATAGGCAGCTTGATCGGTGATGGCGGCTTGATCGCTGCTGATTTGAAGGTGAGGGAAGGTGATCTGAGATTCTGAAGAAGAAAGAAAGAGAGAGCATCGGCTGGAGAGGGAGGAAATAATGAGAAGAGAGAGAAAAAGTGGAATTAAATATTGAGAGGAGAGAGAAAATGTCGAATAAAAAATTAATATTTGAAAATGGCGTTTTCGTCCGTACCGTCTCATATATGAGACGGTACTGTAGCGTGTCTCATTTTTTTGAGACTTTTAACACAGCTGATAAATGGCTGTTTTTGATGATTGGTGTGTCAAATGTGCCAAATATTTGGCATTTGGCACATTTAACACACCTGATGAGAGTGCTCTAATGCCATTTGGCAAACAATTAGAGGAAGAAAAAAAAAAAGCATTCTTTAAAACTTTTTGAATTTATTTTGACTGGTAAAATAAAATGAAATAAAATAAGAAAGCTTTCTTTATCTTTTTCCACTTACAGCAAATAACATTCTTGAAATAGTATTTCATATCAAATATCACTGCCTAGTGTTCAATCCCTTTTCAAAAGTGTTACATTTCCCATAGCAAAAATATATGTTTGGGTTGTATTTTTGCACAAGGTTTTCAGACCGAAACTGTTAAATGAACCGTAAAAAGAAGAGGTTCAAGGTTTTTGAGGTTTGACCGAGATCGAACCGTGATGACGTCATAATTAATTTAATTATTATTTAAAATATAAATAAATATATTAAATTAGTAAAAATTAAAAAATTACATAAAAATTTATAGGAAAAAGTTGGGTCATTTGTAAATACTATTTTCTCTTAATTAAATTGTATTAAATTTGTAGGGTTACAAATTTTTGGCCCAGGCCCAAAAATTTTGGTTGGACGATGGTTTAGTGAGTCCAATACAATAAATTTATAAAGAGTGAGTTAAAAAGCTAGGTTTTAACGAATTACACTAACGGCTAGTAAATATTTCAACGATAAGTAAGAGTGAACTGTAAGTAAAGCTTGATGAAATGGTTGTCCAAGGAGATAAAATATGAATCAATAAAATAGTTATGAACGTTAACACAACTCTTAGTGCTACAGTAATTCTTTCTTCCATTTTTCTCTCTTTTTCTTCCAATCCCCTACTCATGGGAGATCTTTTACATTATATAGGTCCTTTCAGGCCATCCTGATCATACACTTGTTACCCATCTAAATCCTCACTTGAGTATATGTCCCATCAAGCATCCTCTTTCGTTATTTGTGAGTGACAGTAGCTGAAAATTGTACTATTCAGGAGTCTTTCTCCCCATAAATGCGGCCAGAAAAGTTGCTGCAGTGCATTTAATTCGGTAGTAGCAACTTTTCTTTGAGATATTTTCATATTATTATCACTTTTGTACGTGCCTGAAGTTTATCCTTATCGCTGTAACTTCCTGAACGGTTACCTAAATCATCCAAACACTTGCTTGAGCGACATTCATCCTATCGGAGAAGGTCAGCCTCCTCGGACTATATTCCTCCTGCCTTTCCTTGCGTGATCCTCTATTCCGAGGTCTCTTCTAATTATTTACTCTTCCTCAAGCGTATCCACGAACAGGATCCAAGGCCCAGTATATAAGTTTAAGCTCTTACCCCTACAAAATTAATAATATTTAATACGAAATAATTAAAATAAATGCTTAAAATTATGTAATATTGACTAAATCCGTACTTATAGAAATTCAAATATATCTTAATTTCCGATAAATATGATATTTATTTGATTTTTTCCTGTTATTTAAAAGATTTTAAAACATTATATCTAAAAAATCTTATGACTCATGGGATCTCACGAGAAACCCAACCCACTCACACATTTCCCCAAGCATCATGATCAAAGATACACGTTTCCTCAAGCCACACCACATGATCAGACTTCAAACCCCAAACCCTATGCACTTTTGTCTTCTATTCTTTTAGTTTTAGCTTTCCCTACAGCCTCCGCCTCTCTCTCCCTGTGTTATTTCTTCCACAGTTTTGAAACAAACAGCAGTCTCCTTCCACAGTTTTTCAACAAATAAAGAAACAGAAGCAGATGCAGATGCAAAAGCCAGGAGCAGATTTGTAGCATTTCTTCCATAGTCTTCTATTCTTTTCTTTTCTTTTTTACTTGTTTTCATTTTTTCTTTTTCTTGGAAGATCTTTTTTTTTTTTTTTTTTTTTTTTAGAAACCTTTTTCTGGGATGTTGGAGATTATTTTGAGCAATGTTTTGTTATTTTTTGGGAACCGTCAGACCCGTAACTTTGCATGGATGGGGATTAATTTCCTGTCACCTAGGCACAAGTAGAGAACAAATTGAAATTCGCCAAGGGCTTTGATGACATTTACGAAGTAGTGTAGTGTGGTACTTGAGCTTGACCACCACTGACTTGAGTCTGTCACTCCATGAGATTTTGGGTTTTAAATTTTTAGCAAAATACACTATGTATATGTCAGATAGACCACCACCACCATCACAAATGACAACTACAGTAATAGGCATTATGTTGCAAGTTGCAATAATGTTATATACACAATAAATTTACTAATTATTTAAATAATTTATTGAGGTAATAAATTATGAATAATGTAATATCATTTTTATTAGATCTATTATTAATAGTATGTTTACTGTACATCAAACAAAACATGGCACTTTGATGGTTGTAAAAAATATTGTGAAGTTTGTTGCCTTTATAACTTCTTGTTGTTGATTATATTACTGCTTCAAGTTCTACAACAGTAATATTATTCTTAAATTCAAGTTACAAATTTCAACTTAAATAATAAAACCCAACCCACAGTATTAATTATTGGATATTGAAATTTTGTTTAAACTAGATTGTAACACATGCTTATGTACGGAAATATTGATGGGATGATCTTGCCTAGGTAAGTGAAATGGTCACGTGACTTTCATGTTGAGTATTATGAATGGGTTATTTGGCACCAAAATTAAGAAAATTAAATTAGACATTTGGCTCAAAATTATACTATAATTATAAACTAATTTGGATTTTGATTATGCTTTAACCTTTTATATGTTATATATGATTTATTAATTTAAGAGTTAGTCATATATAAAATATTAAAGTAGAAACTCAATTAAAATCCAAATTAGGTTCTAAGTGCACTCCAATTTTGTGGCAAATATCCTTCTGATTAAACTATAATTTAATACTAAGTGTCATTCTGATTGAATTATAATTTAAAGCCAAATATCTTTAGATTTCTTATCCACTTCAATTTCATGCCAAGTTTCTTTCCAATTATACTCTAATTTTCTGTCAATTATATTCATTTATGAAAATTCTATACTTAGAAATTATAAATAGACTCAATTCAAACTTTAAAAAAAAAAAAAATAGTTTCTATATAATACTATGAATGTGTATAATTGTGGTTATTTTTAATTGCACTTGGGTATTCATTTATTAAATGATTGACAATCATTTATTGTCTCAAATACTAATCCCTGTGAATTAGCTAGTTTAGTTTTTAGAATTGCTATAAATTAAGTTGGATGACTAACAAGAGCCTTGTAGCTCAAATATTTACCCAAATCTAGCCATCCTTAGAGTCCGTTTGGTTGCGTGTGAAAAAGTGCGGGTGGATAGAACATGAAGAAGGAATGAAAAGTGAGAGAATAAAAAATATTTTAGTTTTTTCTTATGATGTTTAGTTGGATTGGTATAAAAGTGGAGAAATAAACAACTCTTTTGTTCTCTTAAAAATAAAAAAGAGATGATAGAAAATGTAAATTATATAAATTTACTTTTATACCCTTAATACTAAGAAAAAATAATAATACATGGGGAAAAACTTATCATAATATAGGGTGAAAAAGAAAGAAAAAGCAATGTTGAATAAGAGAGAAAGGTTAAATGAGTAATTTCTCATCTAATCCACTCCCTCCCTCTTATTGGGGAGAAAACCATTTCACCCTAAATGATGGAACGGGAAAAAAAATTCCTAGAACCCACTATTTTTACTATCTCCTCCCCTCCCCTCCTTGAACAAACACACTTTTTTCCCCTAATTTTTCTTCTCTCCTCTCTTCTTCCCACTTTTCTCCCCAAAAATATGAACCCTTAATAATTAGTTTGGTTTAGAATTAGAATCCTAATGCATGTTAAGTCCTAACTTGGGCTAATAAATTTGGAATTAAGGTAGAGTACACAACGAGCTATAACCATGGTTTTAAAAACGAGACCAAACCGCCGATCCGACCTATTCAACCAGGAACCGACCTTCAATCTGGTCTGGTTATGGGCAAAAACCGAAAATAGCTTAAAAACTAGGAAAATTTGAAAACTGGCCAGTCACACTCTCATCTCACGCCTCATCTCAAGCTTTCTGCCTCTTTGCCTCACTCAACTCAAGCTCACTCACTCTGCCTCACTCTCATAGTCTCACCTCATGCATGCCTCTGAAATTTTTTTTTCCTTCTCATCCTCTCGGTGTCTGAACTCTGAAGTGTTCAGGTTTTTTTTTTTTTTTTCTTTTTTCCTTCTCGGTCTCGACCTCGCCCTCTGAGCTCTACTCTTTGCTTCTCGGCGTCATCAGGTAATATTCTTTTCCTTTGATTTTGATTACTTGATTTTGATCATTTTCTTTTCTTGGTTTTTTTTTTTTTTTTTCATTTCTCTCGGCTTCATCTTAGATTCTTTGTTCATGTTCTTGGCTTCATCTCAAGTTCTTCGTTCTGTGACTTCTTTGGTAAGTGGTAACTTCTATCGTTAATTCTCCTTTCAATTATTAGTTTATAGAGTATGTTGTGGATTTTGTGTATGTTGTGGATTTGATTTTCAAAGCATTATTGTTTGTGAAATATAGTTTACATAGTATTTACAGAGTCTGTTGTGGATTTTATGTATGTTGTGGATTTGATTTACAGAGCATTATTGTTTGTAAAATATAGTTTACAGAGTATTTACAGAGTCTGTTGTGGATTTTATGTATGTTGTGGATTTGATTTACAGAGCATTATTGTTTGTGAAATATAGTTTATAGAGTATTATACTATTGTTTATGTATGTTGTGTTGATGAATTTATTTGTTGATAGAGAATGCTTTATATGAAGAGGGAGCTTATCCAATCGAAGAAGGATCTCCTAGCCATGTACAAGGAAGTTAGCTTATAACAATTCTTTGCCTAGTTACATATTTTAATTAGACTATTTATGATTTACGAGAAATGATTATTAGAATCGTTATTTCATTTATTGTTCTTTGGTATTGGAATTTGTATAGATATGGACAATGAAGTGATTGAGGATGATGATGACATCAATTTGGAATCATTTGGTGATGAACTTGATGCTCCTCCCAAATTTAGAGATAAAAATCATCATATTCAAGTTGAAGATGAAGAAGATGAGAATGAGGATGATGATGATGATAATGAGGATGATGATGATAATGATGCTAGTGGTGGAGCATTTGGTTCACAAGATAATATTGATTTCAATTTTCTTCATAAGAAATGAAGCTTGGGTCTTAAAACTTAGTAGTTGTTTGTTTGAAACATTAAAACTTATTTGCTATTTGGATGTAATGAACTTATTTGTTATTTGCCATTTGAATGTAAAATTAATGACTAATGAACTTATTTATTTGGTTTTGTTGAAAGTTTATCATGTTAAGGATGATTGTTTTGAAACGTTATTACGTCAAATTCTTTAAAAAGATGTTATATACTTATATACTTGTATTTTTTTTTTAAAGAAAACATATTTATTACTATTGGTTTGTTAGTTTTAATATATTAAAATTTTATTAATTATTTATATAATTTAAATAAATAATAATTAAATTATTTATGACGTTACTAATTCGACCATCGGTCGGATTCCGATTTAACCATAAAACCGATAATTAACTTATTTTTAAGTTCTTTTACTGTATCAATTTTTAAAATCATGGCTATAACTTGATAAAATATCCGGTTGGGCCACCAAGATGCTTTGCGTCCAAATCTGACTAAGACCACGTGATGTGCGGCCCACGCATCTTTTACGATGCTACCTATAAAAGGCTTTTTTTTTTTTTTTTCTTTCTTTTTTCTTTTCCTTTTGATTTTGGCGCTTGCTTGTTCCTACCCTTAAAATATCTCATTGATTTTATTTTTACTTTTCTTTTTTTTAATTTTTGTTTTAAGAGTGAATGAATAATAAAAACGCCATACAGAAAGACCATGCATTTGACACAAAATTTTATAAACTTTATACAAAAATACAACTCTATATAAACAATTTTTAAAAAAGAAATGATATGTCCACAACATTTTTACCACAAATCCTAAGTGGCAGGTTGTTACTAATTGTTATTGTTGGGTTAAAAAAATAATCTCATTGCTAAATTCAAATTTGAACCAATAACAACTAACTATCCATGATTTGTTGTAAAAATATTGTGGACCTAACAATTCTCTTTTTAAAAATACTGTATGACTTCATAAACGTTTTACACAAATTCAAATCTTTACAAACCATTTAAGAAAATATGCTACAATTGACTTTAGGTCACAACAATTTTAACTAATATCATGACTTCAAGTCACAATCTTTATGATTATTTAGCAACTTGAGCCTTGAATTGGATAGGAGTAGGGCCGGCTTAACAACTTTAAGGACAATCTTTATGATTATTTAGCAACTTGAGCCTTGAATTGGATAGGAGTAGGGCCGGCTTAACAACTTTAAGGGCCTTAGGCGAAAATTTTAAGTGGAGTCTTTTTTTTTATATTTAAATATTAAATTAAATAATTTTTATTGAATTTTTATATATTTAAAATATATTAAAATTAATTTATTACATAGTTCAATAAATTAGTATCACTATAATACAAATGAGTTAATATAATATACATCAAATTATTAATTGGTGTGATAACTTATAATAATTGATAAAGTAAGAGTCCATTTAGAGTCCGTTTAGTTTACTGAAATTAAAATTTTTTTACTTAAAGTACTGTAAATAAAGTAATAGTATCAAAAAATGCAGTTGAACCCATTAATAATAGTAAAAATAAATTAAATAATAGTAAAAATAAGCTGATTAGTTTAATAAGTTGGCAAAAATAATTTTCGTTAAATAGACGCTAAGAGTTTGCCAAACGGACACTTATTAATTAATGTATGGCCGTGTGGCATATGGGGCCAGCTATGAAGTCAAAAGTGTGAACGATGGACTTAGCTTATAACTTTATGATGTGATGTGGCCTGTGGGCAAAATATGCACTGCAATCCTATCAAGTTGTGTGCACTGTCACTACTGTGGGTTGTGCATAACGTTTTTTTTTTTTTTTTTTTTTACATTTTATGATATAATGTGACATTTTTAATGCATTTCATTGACCAATAAAAGTACTCAAAAAATTTTTTTAGAGAGAGTTTCAACTTATATCGTTCATTCTTGATGATAGCTCTTTATCATCAGACCAAGATACCAATTCGTTTTTAGTGTAGACAGGAATTAAATCTCAGATCTCTTATACAATCATCAGATACTTTACTAGTTGAGCTAATTGGAATCCACAACTTAAATTTTTTTGTAATTAAAATATATAAATAAATATTATATATATATATATATATTTACAAGTAGGGGCCTTCTTTTATTTTGAGGCCTTAGATGATTGCATCAATTGTATCTATTGTTTAGCCAGCTCTAAATGAGTGCCATATATAATCATGATTTTAATTTATGATTTTAGTATCAAGAGAATTGTAACTCAATTGGCACTTCTTTCTTGGTATTTTTAACATAGATGTCCAAATACAAATCTCACTTCTCCCAATTATTAAATTAAAAAATAATAATAAAAACTCCAAAGTTTAGTTGTATAAGTTGAAATTGTCGGTAACCATAGGCTAATCTTAATCAACAAAACACATATTTCAAATTAAAGTTAAGTTTGTCCAAATTGGAGTTTAAAAAAAGGAGGATTCATCATCGGATCTCACACCTATAAGTGATTGTCATTGACCTGCTAGACACAATGTGTGTTATTGGACTTGTTTGGTTACCAAAATGAGTTTTAGATGAGTGGCGAGCATATCAAGGGGGTTACTCATGTGTTGATACAAATAATATTACTTATTTATCATTATTGGAGTAGCTTTGCTATTGATAGAATACTTCACCAGCAAGACCCCAAATCTATTCTATATATATCTAAAAGCTGAAACGTAGTATTTATTGTTATTATGCTCCAGTTAAGCCACATCAGCGTTCACATCATTCTCTTTTATCTTTCCAATTTTCCTATAATTGTTTTTAACATTTATTTTTTTAATATTTACACTTTTCCAATTTTTCTCCCCACCTTATCTTTTCATCTCCCTACTACTTCTCCAACCTTTCTCCCTCCCTTACCTTTTCATTTTCCCACTATCCTCTATATTAATATCATTCTTCCTCTTTCTCTTCATCCTCCTCAATTTTTGTCTCTTCTTATTCACACCCTCTATTATAAATTTGTCATTATCTCTTCCATTTTATGCATAGTTTTTCCTCACAATAAAAAGATTCTCTCTCTCTCTCTCTCTCTCTCTCTCTCTCTCTCTCTCTCTCTCTCTCTCTCTCTCTCTTAATTTTTTTTTTCTTGCATCTCTGCTTTAAAACTCTACTTTAGGTTAATGCAATTTAGTTTAGTTTTTGAAATTGTTGTTGTTGTTATTTATTTTTTATTTTTTTGGTTCTCTTTGATTGTTAAATGTTATCCTATTATGTTATAAAGAATTAAATATAGCATATAAAATATAATATTATTCTATTACATAGCATGATTTGGATAATTTGGTATTTACTGTAATTTAGTATTTATTTTATTACTGTAGATACCCCATTTTACAACTTGCATTTAACCAATCGGTAGATCTTCAAATTTGTAATACAAAACGAATCTTGATACTCTAACGATCATAATGGTATGTTATAGGTTTTGATCAGACCACCTAATCAAAAGTTATCATACAAACAATTTTCAATGATCATGGTTCACCTACACGATAAGTTTGATCACGTCCTATTTTAAACACTTAATTTTGATTGGTTCTCACAAGAATTAATTTAAAATTAATTAAGTGTAATTTTTTATTGAATTTCATTTATAAAAAAAAAGAAATAATAAAAAAATTTTACAATCTGCTCTTTTAAATTTTTTTTGGAGATATGATCCATGAAAAATTCAAAAAAAAGAAAAAAGAAAAAAAGAAAAATGCTCAAAAAAAGTCATTATCTTCAGCAGCAAATTGAATCGTATTTTTGGCCTGGAAAACATCGAAATTTGGTTTTCTCTATTTCTATAAAAGTTGTAGAGAATTAAATTTCCTTTCAAAAAAAATCAATCCCGAATCAATTGGAATTTTGAACAGAAAATTATGGCCAAAATATGAAACGGGTGCAGAAGATAACACAAAATCAGCATTATCTTCACTCATCTTTCAAAATTTCAAATGGGGATCAAACTCAAATTTGTTCAAGCTTGTCTAATAGACTGATCCCTTCCTTTTGCTTCAGAAGAAAAGTTTTTTTTTTAAAAAAAAAATAATTAGGATAAGAAACAAATACATCCTGGAAAAATTTTCAAAAATGCTCAAAAAACGTAACTATTTTCAGCAGCAATTTGAAACACATTTTCGGCCTAGATAACGTTGGAATTTGGATTTCTCTATTTCTGACAAAGTTGTAGATAATTTAATTTACTTTCAAAAAAAACCCATCTTGAATCAATTGGAATTTTGAGTGGAAAGTTAGAGCCAAAATACAAAACAGGTGCAGCATCATTTCAAAATTCAAATGGAGATCTAAAACCAAATCTGTTTCAGCTCATTTCTCCCCTTAGCTTCAGAAGAAAGCTAACAACTTAGCTTTAAAGCTAACAACTTAGCTTCAGAAGAAATCTAACAACTTAACTTTAAAGCTAAGCCATCCCCCCTCCTATAAACAGAGAAGACCTCTTCCATTTTCTGGACCCCGAATTCCCTCTAGAGAGCTAGTGAGAAAGCAAAAAAGAAAAGCTGTTGAGCAACCATTGTTCCTACTTTGGTTGTAGTTTAGTACTTTCTTGCTTTCTCCCTAGCCCTTTAAGTGATCACTTCCTTTTTTTTAATTTATGTTCTATGCTGGTAAGTAATTAATCATGTTCTTATCTTTCTACACATGCTTGAATAAATGTTTAACATGTCATTATTTGTTTTTTTTGGATGAACATGCCTTTATGTCTTATTATTTTCCTTTTACATGCTTAGATGAACACTTCTAGGCTAATACACAATTTTTCTCTTGAATACTTAGATGAGCACTTCTAGGCTAAAACACAACTTTCTCTTCAATACTTAGATGAACATGTCTAAGTAATTGTTTTACTTTTTTTTTTAATAAAAAAAATGCTTGAACTAACATGTCTAAGTATTTTGATTTTCTTTAGATAAACATCTCTAGGGATTTTCCTTTACATCTTTTCATAATTACTTGGATGATCAAATATACTCAAATGTTTTATTTTTTATTTGTTTCTCTTTGCAATTATGTTGATGACAAATAACATGATAACTTTGTTTTTTCTTCACATGCTTAGATGAACATGTCTAGGTTAAGAATTCTTTGTTTACATTGATTTCTTGGATGAACATGCCATTACCTTAATGCTTTATTTATATTAAAATTGTTATCTAACAAGTTTCATTTTTTTGTTTCTTTTTTATGTCTAATTCCCCTAACACATATTTGTTTACAATTCCTACAAATTAACATGATTGTATGACATATTGTTTGTATTTGTTTGACATGACATGACATTGGCCACCTTAACCTAGGAGACCGGTTTTACCGGGCGAGATGGGTGCTTAATCCCTTTCCATCTCGTAAATTAGCCTCCGAACCAAGATCAAGGGTTCTAGACTATGCTTTTTCACATGTAATTTTACATGTTTTAGAATGTAACTAGGAACTAAAGCAATGTAATTTACTTTTCTTAAATTGTATCTAGGACAAAAAGCACTGTAAATCTTTGTTACAAAATTTGATGTAAATTGCAATATACATTAATACAAAAGATTTTTTTTTTTTTTTTTTATTGAAAGTTTTCTTATTTTTCCTTTTAAATTAAATAAGTGGCAACTCCATGTAAAACCCTTGATCTAGGGGGGAGTACATTTCACAATTACATAGCATGATTTTTTATAGTGCTCAATTTAGATGTTAAACTATGAAACTTTACTAATATTTGTTTATTTTTTAATCGTTTGTGGTAGACAAAGTACTCTTAATAGTTGTATTAGAAGTACTCTATAATGCCATTTATTCAGAGAAAAGCAAAAGGTAGCCAAACAAAAATAATTGGATGGGTGACAAATTTTAGCTTTTGCAACTTTATTTTTATTTTTATTATTATTTTATAACAGTGCATATATAGAAATTTTAATTCTTAGATTTTGCTAATAATTGTTTATCTAATAATATATTTTGAGTGGACGAAATTACAATATCTGCAAAGAAAATAACTTTAATAGATTATCAACAACATATTATTTTCCTAATTGATCCAATTATCATTGTTAAGTTTTATAAATTTTTTTAGTTACATTTTTTCGGTATTTTGGATTGTAGGTAGAAAAAATAAGGTTTGAAAAAGTTTATTTAAAACTAAAAGAATAATTTTCAAATTTTATCATTTTTTATAAATGTTATAAATAACTTTTATTAAAAAATGAATATTTTTGTTAACTTGCCTTTTGAATTTCAATGAGAAATTGTATTGTTTTTGTGGAGACCATTTTTGCCTTCGGACCAAGTGTTGCACTTGTAGTCTCTTGGCTCAGAGTCCCACATCGAAGGAAACCCCCTCCCCCCCCCCCCCTCCCCCCACTTGCTGCCTTATAAGCTGTGAAGCCAAGGGAGTAGTGTACCATTAAGCTACAGATTTGAAGCTTAATGGTACACTACTCCCTTGGCTTCACAGCTTATAAGACAACAAGTGGGGGGGGTTTTCCTTCGATGTGGGACTCTGAGCCAAGAGACTACAAGTGCAATACTTGGTCCGAAGGCAAAAATGGTCTCCACAGTTTTCATTTTGGCACGACAAAAGTTATATTTATGATCTATGATTGTTTCTATATTATATTTATGAGTGTTCCTATAATAAATAAAAATATGATTATGAAATACATTACTCTTTATTACATTAGTTTAAATTGTAAAAAAAAAAAAAAAAATTTAATATAACCACCATAAAAATAAATATCACACGCAACGTGTAGGTTCGCAGCTAGTAAATAATAATAATAATAAAATTCTGGTTGGTCTCAGAGAAATGAAATTCTGTAAGGATGAAAATCACATGCAAGAAATTTGATTAGAGTGAAAAGGGTTGCATTGTCTCACTAATCAAATTTCCTTTGATCAGGCGTGAATGGATTGCCCTCTATTATAGACATCAATATGCTTCTTCATGGAGAGTTAAAACACTTTGTGAGCTTCTCTTAACACCAATGCAAGTCCTCTTAAAGGGTTGCATTGTGTCCCTAATCAAATTTCCTGCATGAGAAGTTATCACCCTCACCCACTTCTCTAGAAGGAAAAATTGGAAATCAAGTGAATAGATACACCATTGTCAGGGTGTGATCACACCTACAACACTAACTTTTCTTTTGAGAGAGAGAGAGAGGCATGGGTTGCTATTAGGGCTGTAAACTGACTCAATTGAGCCAAATATTAAAAATTCAAGAACAATACATTTAATTTTATCCGAAAAAGTGTCAAGTTTAAATTTATTACCAATTAAAATTACATGTTTAACTTAGTTCATTTTCTATCAAACAAATTCGAGTTTGTTTACAAGTAACTTAATTAACTTTTTTTTTTTTCCACGATAAACATTACAATTTTCTTTTTTACCTCTTTACAAATCTATATTAATAATTGTAGGGTCCAAATTTGGTAGGCCAAGCCCAAGCCTTGCAGATTGTGAGCCCAATGAATCTCGAACAATAAATTTGTAGAGAGTGGGTGAAACAGCTGGGCTGGTTATGGATTTAGTAACGATTCATTTGTGCAAGTAAGGATCAAATGATATACAGACAATAGTAGAGTGGCCCTCACTTAAATCCAAAGAGGTTTAATATTTATAGAGAAATGAATACAATTTTTTCTCTCCCCCTTCTTTTAGAGACCTATTCCATTTATATATCCACATCCTTCCTCATCTTCACTGTACACTTGTTCTCCATCCAAGCATTCACTTAAGTACACGTCACATCAGACGTTTACTTTAGTCTGCCATGAGTGGTAGTAGCTGAGGTTAGACTGTTCAGGTGTCTTCTCCACATAAATGCGGCCAGGAAAGTTGCTGCAGTGCATTAAATACGGTGATAGCAGTTTTTCCTTTTAGATATTTTTATGTTCTTCCCATCCCTAGGTATGCCCAGAGTTTGTTTTTTACCGTGGAATCAGTTGGGAAAGTCACTCAGGCCTTCAGTATATTTACTTGATCAAGGTCTCTAGTGATTTGATGAGAGGGACCTCTTCGGACCAACAGGATCGTCTTCGGACGTATCTATCATTCCTTTTTAAGTGCATTTCCACTAAACGGACTTAGCCCTAATCTTTTTACCTCTTCAGACAGACAGTGATACTCAAATTGGGCCCCAACCCCAATATGTAGCGTTGGACTTTCACACCCACAATAATTAATAACTAAATTATAGTTAAAATCATATTTTTGAGTTAATTAGATAAAATGATTTTTTTCGTTTATGAAACTTTAAAAATTAGATTCACCAACATTAATTGCATTTAAAATACTAAATGAACTATATATTTATATTGTCAATAAATCACAAATAATAATTTAATATGTTATTAACTTATTTACAAACTTTTAAATTCAATCTCAAGTATATATTTATATATTTTTATACATGTATACATATAAATATATAATACTATATATATATATATGTAAATCATGCTCTATGCTCATCAGTGTATTCACAAACACATTTTTATATTTGAGTTTGACTCGTTTAATAATCAAGCCTAAACTTGATTTTGAAATCAACTCATTTACTAAATATACAAATATAAATAAGGTTTTTCCCAAGCTAAGTCTATATGCTATTATAAACAGTTCAATTCATTTTAAATCATGGCTGTCATTTACTAGAAGTACCATCATTGATGGAGGAGGTTTGCCTAAAGATGGGGAGAGATGTGGGGTAGGTGTCAGACAGAATGTTGCACAGGTGAGGAACAAGAGATGTTAGAGAAACAAAAAATGGTTCTTTCATTCAAAATGAAATCAAGATTTCCACCTCTTAAGTTCAATTTTCAATTTATACTGTGAGTTGAAGTCAAGTTTTCAAATGTGACACGCCTTTCTATTTACCACAGCCTACCAAGTCAGCATGAAAATCTTAAATTCAAGCCATGATTTCACCAATGGCTTACTTGAAGCTGTTCACAAAGCAAAAGTAAATAAATTGATAGTCTAATGACAATGATATCATTTGTGATGTCTTATATTTGTAACTCGAACCTCATCCTCCTCTCCCCATTATCTACTTATGTCCAATAGAAAAATAACTTCTAAGCTAGACCTCCCCATACATCTTAGTCTATAAGCATAAAAAGAAGATGATGCTTCAATTTCTTCTGGTAATTTTTTTTTAATAATATAAATTATTTCATGTAGCTAAAGATTAATTGCATGCCTTCCATGGAATGGAAGAGCTTTGATTTTTGAGAAAATATGGAGACACTAGGCAAACTTTGATGGTTCTCTTGTACTCATAAAGGAAGAGGAGGCTCTCACTCTGTCATTGTAAGAGCCAACTTCTTCGGCTTGCATGGCTAGACGATTCAGTCCAAAACTTTTGTGTAAGAACCCCAAAAAGAGGTGGATTGAGATATAACTTACAAAATTACAACTACTGTGCTTAAAAAAAAAAGTTGTAACTACTATAGTAATTTTATCTTAAAAAAAAAAAACAAAATTATTATATATAGTATAATTTCATACTACAACTTTTTTATTTTTCTTTTCTGGTTCTGATTGTACAAACACTTAAACAGAAAACAAAGCAATCAACCAAAAAACCGATTGTTTTCACTGCTACTATCATCAAAAATTTAGCCTTTTTTTGACTTCCTGAAACAAACACATACAAGGGAGAGAGAAATGAATTTTAACACAAAGACACACTACAACTTCACTCAAAAGTTATGGTAACTTTTAAGGGAAGGTAGGATAAATTATACTACACACAACACACTCTTTTAAGCAATGTGGGACAATTAACCTTTTTTTTTTTAGAAACAAACACACACAGAGGGGAGAATGAAAGAGGTTCTAACATAAAGGTACACCACAACTCCACTCAATAGCCATGTTAACATAATAAGAGTTTTGTAGAGCTGTAATAATGGTTTTCTTATCATAGTCTATTATGATATGATTAGTTGTGAGAGCCTTTAGTAAAAATTAGCCGCAGACCCATGCGGTGCGTGAGAATATAAATATTATATAATGAATTGTAATATATAAAAAGTAACAATTACTTCAAGTATTGTCTATTTTTTTATTTAAAAAAAAGATTTATAAAAGTATTTTTTTTTATCTTTTTATCTCTACAAATATATCACTTTATTTTTTTCATTTTTTTATATTTGATTAATATTTTTTTTAAGGTGAACCATATTCTTCTAACTTCTATTGTAGTGTATTATATTTGCTTAATATACAATTAAACATTATAAGTTTCAAATTTATTATTCAAATTTCTCATCTCTTAAAGAATAAAGAAATTATCTTAATAATCAAAACACATTACAAAATTACAATGTTATTTTAACCAAAATTAAAATGAAACTAACGGAATAAATAATAGGCTTTATAATAATTTGTTATTCAAACAATTGGTAGGCATATTCAAATTTATGTTTCCAAAAAAATTAAGTATTAACCCAAACTAAAATTCAACCAAAGCTATAAAAGGGAAAGAGAAAACTTTTTGATGGGATATTAAAAAAAAAAAAAAACACAATACCAAAACACATATTAAAAAAAACCATCAACCTTAATTAGAGTTATAAAAAATAATAAAAATTCACCAAAAGAAAGTGGAGAGAGAGAGAGAGTACTCACAGTTTTGTGTGGGAAAAATATAGATTGAATGGAAAAATGATATCAAATTTATATAAAATAAAATGGGTAGAAGAAGAGTCAAAATATAAAAAAGATGAAGGAAGTATAATGGTAAAGTAGTGAGAAGATAAATAGGCAAAAGGAAAGGGAAAGTTTGGAAAAAGTGTAAGAGTAAGTGTGTGAACTAACTGGGAGAAGAAGAGTTTTTTTTTTTTTTTTTTTTAAATAGGAGGAAGAAAAGTTTAAATAGAGAAAAAAAAATATAAAAAATAAATGAATGACACGGCTGCTAATGTGGGTCAACAGGAGTGTAGAAACAATAAATGTTTCGCTTAAACTTTTAGTAATACATAGATTTACTTCTCTAATTGTTAGACCATACTTCTCTAACTGTTAGAGCGTACTACCAATGATGACAAGGTTGAAATTAGGTATATGATTCCTTGTAACAACAACAGTAGCTCCAATTTTTCTTGTGGAATATAAAATTGCATCAATATTAACCTCCACTTAATTGGATGGAGGCTACTTGATGCGGACACAAAATATAGGCCTTCAATTATACATACTTAGAGCACTAGCATTGGGGGCGTAAACACCCCCCAGTTGCTATTTTACATCCTAATTCCTTAAAAACAAGCTCCATCCTAGTTGCTAAACTCAAATTTTTTTCCCACCTTGCTACAGTGAGGTTGCATGTGTGCAACCTCACTGTTCACAGGTTGTATAAAAAATTATTATTATTTTATTTGCTCCTTTTTCTCTCTCCTTTAACTCTCCCTCATCTCATTATTCTTTTTTCCCTTTCTTGCTCTCTCACACTCCTCTCCGTCTGTGTCACTTCTCCATCTCTGTGTCTTCTCTCTCTATTTCTCTCTTCTCCATTTCTCACTCTTCTCTCTCTATTTTTCTATTCTTTTTCCCTTTCTCGGTCTCCCTCTCTCCGAATCGATGATTGCTGGTTCAGTGGTGGCATTTCGGTGGTGGTGGTGTTTTGGTGGTGGAGTTGAATTAGTGGCTAGGTTTGGTGGTGGCAAATTGGCCTTTGGGCTTTAGGTGGCCGGGTTTGGTGGTGGCAGATCAGCGTTGCTCGCGGAGTCATGGCTCACATGGGTCGTGGTTTCTTGGTCGTTTTGGGTTTTAAAGATGTTGGATATATTTCAACAATTTACTTTTGTGATAAAGAAAAATAAACAACACACAGATCTAAATATAAGCAAAACACAAATAGATATAATAAACAAGAGTAATAAACAAATACTGAATATATATAAGAAGAAACCTGCAAATAATTAAAAATCCACAGACCAAATGTGTAAAGCATGAATGATTCAGATCAAGTCTTGTGTTTGACACAATCTCCTTAAAGTAGATTTCGTCCCTCACACAATCACTGTGGTGTTTTGAGACTCACGGACGTCTGCCTCCCAGGATAAAATAATCTACAGCACGAAAACGAAGCTCACAATGTCGTGCTCTGCGAACTACGCAATGTCTCTTTCTCTCTCTTTGACACAAAATGAATGCACAAAATATTATCACTGGGAGAGTTTTTTCTCAAAAAAGTTATTTTTTATGAATGAGGGAAAATGAAATTATACGTAACTTAAAACTGAAACATTGTTTCAGAGATAACTGTTGTATACAGACTTACTAACTCAAAATAAAATAATAAAATATTATTATAAATTGGATAAGTGGGCCTAGTCCACACATGCTTAAAGCTCAACTCAATATCCAGCCCAAACTCATATTCTCTATCATTTTCAATGTGAGACTCAAGGATTTTCACCATTTATAATAATATCTTCAAGTGAATATAGAAAACATCAATTTCTTATTCACTCTATACTATTTTTCCAATAGAAGATCGGTCTTGGGTCATGGTGTTTGATTGGCAGTTGTGGCTGGTGTTTCGGTGGTGGGTTTGGCAATAGCAATGGGTGTGGATCTCGGTGGTTGTTTGTGGTTCTATGGTTATGGAAATTTTTTTTAGATTTTTGGGTCTGTGATGTGTTAATGCTGTAGTGGTGGTGGCTATTGATTTGTGGATTGTTGTGGTTTAGCGATGGTGGCTGGTTTTTTTTTTTTTTTTTTTTCGATTATGTGGTTTTCAGTGGTAGTGGTGGTGATGGGTTTGGTGGGTTGCTGGTGGTGGTGGTGGTGGTGGTGGTTGTGGTGATTACTAGCCTTGGGTTTAATGGAGAGAGAAGAAGAGAGAAGTGTGAAGTGTATATTATATTATTATTTGATGGTTGGTTTATACTATTTTAATAGGTTGAATCTAAAAATAGAAACGGTGATATGGGGTGAGTTGCGAAATGAGTTGGTAAAATAAATAAAGTGATGTTTGAGGAAGTAAAATAAACACTATTTTACATCCTCAAATGCTAATACTCTTATGGGCGTAAAAGCAAAAACAAGACGGCCTACCTTATGGTCTTATGAATGAAGCCTACTAATAATTGGGCTTGAAATCCTATTAAGCCCAATCATTTAATAATTAGGGTTTCTTTTATGTAGTTTGTTATTCTATATTTAAGCATAATTTTCAAGGTAGCTTTTTGGATTGATGTTCACTCCAGCAATGCTTGGTGTCCTACGTTTTATACCCTCTTTTTCCGTTGGCTTTTTTTTTTTGGTTAAATTTGTTTTTGTTTAATTTTGGTATCATTTAATTAGGGCTTTTTTTTTAATACAAATTTTGGTACTCTTTATTGGGATAATTACACTCCCCTCTCTTGAGGTTTAAGAGAATGACACTTCATTCTAAACTTAAAAGTAAAAAACACTTTCCTACATTGACATGACCAAACTTTGTTAAATTGATATTAAAAATGTTATGCGCTAAAAGCTCTCTAAAAAAAATTGTTATGCACTAACTTTCCTTTTACTTAATGACAAGCTTCCAAAATTATTATCCATTTCAGAATTAAAATTCATTGTTTTGAATTTTAAAATATTCAAAATGACTTTTGCTTTTTTCAACTGGCCGAGAAGAGATTTATCGTTGTAAATTTTTTGGTGTTTGATAAATTTTACATTTTAATTATAAATTTATTAGTTATTTTTTTACCAATTATGGTTATACTTTGTTAAAAAAAATCTTATAAAATTTTAAAACATTCCATTATTAATATATAAACAAAAAGGGGAAGTGTTATTTTCTTCAAACCAAGTGAGGTGAATGGTTTTTTCCTTCTAGTTTGAGTGGAGTTTTATTTCCTCAAATTTCAAGGAAGTTGAGTATAATTACCCCTTCTTTATTTAAGCACATTTTTCAATTTTGTAAGAAAGTGTTTTTCTTAATGGTAATAAAGTTTTCTTCAGTTTTATGATTGGTGCCGACTCAAGCTATGCTTGGTGATAATTCCAAGTAATCCTAGGTGAAGACTCGTAGGTTTTATCCCTTACATGATATTTCAATGTTTATTTTCCAGTAAAATTTGTTTTCTGTTGTCCAGCTGCGTCACTGCCAATAAGTGGGAGAGGTTGACAAATTTATTGTGGTTTGTTGCAGGTTGCAACTGACTTTGTTTTTGCAGAGATGAGGTACTTGCTTGAGAGTATGCTACATAAAGTTTTTGAGCTCAGTTAATTCATCACAAAATGAAATTGATTTCCACCCATACATCTTTAGTCCACAATTTAACATAAAAGAAAAAGATGCTTAATTAATGTTTACCAAAAATTTTATTTTAAAAAAAAAAAAAATCTCAATTAATGTTCCTTTTTCTTCTTTTAATTGTATATATGAATAGAGTGCTTCTTGTGGGCAAAGCATTAGTATGACATACCTTTTGAACGAATAGCTTGACTTTTGAGACAATTTGGAGACTCTGTACGTGCTTTCCATGGTTCTTTTGAATGCACAAAGGAAGATCAACTTGATGAATTTAGATTAAAAACCAAGATTTATTTTATATAGACAATCAAATATCATAGTTCATGCATAAAATTTTACAAATAAGAGTTTTAAAAAAATGCCTTTTAATTTACCAGACTGGTGACTTCTATTTGAAACACAGTCATCTGACTTAATGAGCCATTTAAATGGAATAATGATTTCATTTCCGTGGCATTCGGAAATGATGCAGGACACAGCCACCCTCCTATGAATTTACAAATTCAGTTGAAAGAGATGAGCCTTAAGAAAAATTTATACGATTTTTGGGTATAAAGATAGGAAGGAAGTATTGACCATTGATTTGTCAATCTCATACGACTTCAGGTTGGAGAAGATTGAACTTGAAGTGAAAAGTTATTTGTAATGAGATCATTGAAAAGCATCTATATCTCTCTTTAAGATGATTGAAAAGCACATTTGTTATTTACTTGATTAGATTTTCATTGAGACGAGGCAAATTTGTTCAAAGAATTAGAAATCTCGTTCATAATAGACATGGAGGCCTTTTCGAGCGGTTCTTGTTTTGAATTTATCAAGTTGCCTTCTCTAATGGGTTAAAAACACTATTTAACTATTTTATGTGTGAATGTACAGTGACTTCTTTTTATTTTCCTTGTATTGTTAACTTTAGAGGCGCAATCCCCTATGTCCGGATCCATTATAGCCTTCTTAAAATTGAAACTAATTGGTTTTACTGTTTTAGATTTTTTTTTTTTGGGGGGGGGGGGGGGGGGGGTGGGTGTGTAAGTTGTGGATCCGTATATGCTGTTGAAAGGCGAGGCGAGAACTTGGACAGCAGGCCAAAAATTGCCGGCACCGAAGAGAGGGATAATGCGTTGGTTCTAACCGTTTCTCTCTTCTTCCATAGGGGTTTAGACTTTTGGTTTTGGTATTTTAACATCAAGTGCGTTTCAGGTGCATATTCTGTTAGTATTTTAACAGCAAAATGTAGTGAATTGCTAGATGTATAAAATTTAAGAAGTAAACTAGCCAAAATAAAAATTTAAGAGTGTAACGGCCACTCACTTAAAATTTAGTGGGTGTGTGAGTATTTTTACCTATATATTCTGAGTCAAATTCGCTAGTAACTAAATATAGTGGGGATTAAGTTTTTCCAATTATGACAGTTTGAAAGAAAAGAGAAAATAGAGTTTTCTCACCATTAAAAAAACCTTCAATTGAGTCATTATCAGCCTTTGAATTTCTTGGTAGAGCCTGTCAGCAGTTTCAACAGGTTGCACCAAGGCCTCAATTGAGTCCTTATCAGCCTTTACTTGAGCTAAAATACCTATATGACCTACAACAGATAACAGCCATGGTTGGTGATGAAACACTAAACCGTTATAAGAAAAGGCTCTTCGAATTAGCTAAATAAACAAGCTTCAACAATAATAGAAAGTTCAAATAGCGGGCAGGGGCTTCTTGATCCACTTTCGACCTTCCCATCTGTTCTCACGCACAGATACTACCACTTATAATCTTTCCGGCCTTATGAAGGGAAAGAAAGAGAGAATTCCCTAATAAGAAAAACATAACAACATATTAAATCAATGTAAGGAAACCTCATCCACGAGGCACTACTCAGACAAGTTACAAAAAAGAGGAAGAAGTTTATTACTTCATTTTCAGTTTTGATTGTACTCTCTTTTTTTGATGAAATTGATATGGATTCTAGGAAAATGATAACAACAAACTTAATGCTACTACTAATACAGTCAATTACTTTTGTGCTGGTGGCAGAAATACTTTCACACCATTCTGCTCTATTAGGGGGTGTGTCATCTGTTTGATCAAAAGCAATCGCATCATTTCTCACAGCCTCAATCAACTACTTTTACTCCTTGTAGTGCCTCTATCTCAAATCAAATCACCCCTTAATTTTATTTTTTCTTGAACTTGACATGATCTTTGTTGTTATCTTTGATAATAGCTTAATTTTACACATTTATATCATTATTAGAAAACATTATCATACTTATTTTGAGTTAATTAATTCATGCATTTTGAGTTAATGGACTTTACTTTTACAAGGGCCATGATGAAGTCAAAAAATGCCAACCCAATTAAATTCGAGTCCAATTGGAGTAAAGAATCAAAGGAAATTTGCATCAAATCCAAGTCCAATTCGGATTAGGATTTCAAATTGCGCACTAATTAGTATTTGGAGCATAACTTTCGGCTCAGATATCCAATCGAGATGATTCAAGTTGGGCCGGAAAATTAATTTAAAAGGCTACAACATTATAGTTTACCAAAAATCCGAATTTTGAAGTTAAGTAGGCCGAAAACGTCAGTTAATTGAAGCCTAAAAATCTGAAATTTTCTCCAAACGGAAATTCAACTTGTAATAGGATTCCTTGACCTATTTAAAGGCTCTTTAAGGCAAAAAAAAAATCAATATTTTTATATAAAAGAGAAAGCATGGCACATTTAACCAAGAAGGTCCTCTTGATAGATTAGAGGGCGAATGTCATGTGTTCTCATATGACTTGAAGAATGCCACCAACAGGTGGCCTCTCAGGACGTAAAACGTAATTTAAGTTTTTTTTAAAGTTTTTTTTACAGTTTTTAGAGTTTTATTTGTGTTATTGCTTACTAGAAGTCTTGCTAAGGCAATGAGTGAAACCCAACCAATTATTGGTATGTTCTTAACAATTATTTATTGGTTTTAAATGCTTATGTTTTTTATTGTTTTACTTATCTAGAAAGTGTTTAGTACTGTATAATTCTTTTATTTATCATAGACTCTGAGCACAATGCTTAGTATTCCCTACGAAATAATTCACTAGTTTGTTTTGCCTAAAATCAATCAATTTCATAAAACTACCTTAGACAATTAATTTTTGAGTTCTTATTGTAAAATCATCCGACTAAAATCATCCTTCGTATGAATTTTAGTTGAGTTATAAAATAAATATTGTTAAGACTACCCATAAATATGTTGTGTGTGGATCCCCTAAACCTTAGCGACTTAATATATTGTTGTTTTCTCTCAATTTAAATTACCTTTACTAAACCATCAAAAATCTCTTCAATTAAACTTTATTGTTTTTAGTTTTATTCTCTTGTAGTTTGCTAATCAATTCCCTTTTTCTTGTGGATTCAATATCAAACTTACCGAATTATTACTTCGCGGACAATCCTGCACTTTGAGCACTATTTAAGTCGTAGCAAATCTTAAAACATGAAGCAACACGGATCTTCTTCTTTTTGAACTGCTCTTGATTGAAGTACTAATTTTTTTTTCTGTTTGTTTCAAAAGAAATGTACCCCCAGCCTCTCCTTATGGTCTTCCAAAGGCTCACATCATATGACCCATTAACCATATCCAAGCATCATCCTTCCTAGATACTACCATATTTTACGTCTATGCTGTAAGGGAAAACACAGTATTACACATAGAACTTCATTGCTTGGAGGTTGAATTATAGTGAACAGTGTACGACACATGCTTCCCTCAAAAGTTGACAAACTCAATTGGAGAGAAATTACCAGAATTGATAATTACATCATCAAGGGCCTGTGACTTTTGATCCAGCTCGAGTCAGCTCATGCAAATCTTTCTCAGCATTAGGAATTGTTTCCTTTCCAATTTTAACATATTATTCATAAACCATACGGAGTTTGTCCAACTGCTGAAAATGAGAGTCAGCACTTGAGGGGTCCACAGCCAGCGCTTTCGTGTGCTCAACAGAACTTGCTGCTTTCACTCGTTGCTGTAATTCACAAGAAAATATAAGCCACCAGATTTAATGGGCATCCTAGTGCAACACCAAACATTCCCCAAAAAAAAAAAACAAAAACAAACTATTGTGTGCTACAGTCCAATGATTAACCTAATGATGAAATAGACCAACCTTTTTAACAAACTCATCTTCCTCTTCCACACAGAGAGGGCGATCACAGCAAGGGCAAACATGATGAGCACGGGCAACCTTTTCAAAGGGATCAAACATTTACCGCATACCAACTGCAATGTTGTATTTGCTGCAAGGGGGTGCCCCATAATACCATTAGCACCTCTATAATCACAAAAGTGATGCATAAACATATTCATTCAGATATGCATCAATTGATAAGGTCTGTGAAGCAAATGTCAGGAACCTTTTCTGGACATATCTTTTCTCTTTAGCTTACTCCAAGACTTTGAGATAAGAATCAATAAGAGATTGTTAATCCAAGGACTGAAGTTTGGATTCAACAAATCTCTTCCTTGCTGTATGAAAATCAAATATGAAGCATTATAGAGAAAATGATTTTGACACAGGGAACTACTTTGCATAACAACTTGCTTCTTGAAATAAAAGCCACTCCAATATCCTTTTCCCCTCTTCCCCTCGGAGTGGAAACCGCATTACTTGGTCGTCTTCGAACTGAAGGAAGCTTACAGGTTAGCAAATATAGAAGAAGAGGGATGCCAGACTGAACCATTCAGAGGGGATTGGATCTGGAAAGTCCTAACCATTCCCAAGTTGAAATGCTTTTTATGGCAGTGCTATCATAAGAGCATTCTGGTTCAAGCTACCCTTGCTGCTAGAAGGATGGCAATACCCCCCCCCCCCCCCCCCCCCCCCTTATGTCCGATTTGTAATGTAGCCCGAGTCTATAATCCATGCTTTGGGAGACTGTCGTTTTGCTCAATACTTTGAAATTCTTTCCCTTCCCCCCTACAAGCCACTCTGTTTTATGAAGCTAATCTTCCCAACTGGCTGAGATTAAACTGTTGTACTTCCAAACCTTCTTCTTTTTTGGATTTTGACTGGGGCATCATGTTTTCCTTTAGAATCTGGTCCTTATGGCTTCAAAGGAATAGTCTCATCATCAGGAATGAGAGGTCTCATAGAAACTTGAAGGCAGAGACCTTGGCCAAAGCAACGGAGTTTACATCCATTGGCATTAATAGGAAGTTAACCTGTTCTCACACCAATATGAAAGTTGGTTGGCTTAGGCCTCCAGTGAGCTGGTTGAGCTGGTATAAGTTGAATTGGGATAGTTCTTCCCTAGGAAATCCTGGGCTAGCGGGAGGAGGGCTGATCTGGAATGATAGTGGAGATTGGGTCAGAGGCTATGCTAGAGCCATTGATGTTAGTGTTACCGACAGCGTTGTAGCTGAGCTGTGGCCGTTGGGAGGAGGGCTGATCCAAAATGATAGTGGAGATTGGGTCAAAGGCTATGCTAAAGCCATTGGTGTTACCACCAGTGTCGTAACTTGAGCTGTAGCTGTTGAGAGATGGAATCCAACTGTGCAATTTCCTTAAACTGGAATTGATTCCATTGTTGAAGATTGTAAGATTAGCTTGAGGGATATTCCTATGGTTAGAATTCAGCATTGGTATAGGTAAGCCTTCAATTGTGATGGTGCCCTTGCTAGAAGGGAGCTTTGTTACCTCAAGATTTTGTTGATTTTTTGTAACCCCGCACTGTTGCTAGTTTAGACTCTGCGGGGGTTTCAGTATGTTCGTGCTGTGTCTTCTTCTTTTGCTGTTGTTTAGTTGCTAATGAATTGCCTTTCCACAAACAAAAAAAAAAAACAAAAGAACAACCAAAAAATAGAAGAAGACATTTTTGTACTTAACGGAATTTGAACCTGGCTTCCTGTAGTTTTGAGTTTCATTGAGCCAAAGGAAAGTGACAGTCACCATTACCAAGTTAAAAATATAAAATTTGAAAAAAAAAAGGGAAAAATAGAAGTGACTATTATAGTATTATATACCTACAGGCTACACTTATCTAATTAGTGATTCTTCTAAAAAATACATCTTAGTGAGGACAAATATTTAATGGCATTTTTTTTATAAAAACAAAGTCATATTGCAAATGAAATAGACCAGAAAGTCGAAAGTAGAGAGCCACCAAAACAAGACAGGAACCTAAGGAAATAGCAGTCCTTTTTTTTAGGTTTTAATAACAAATGCAACAAAAACTCAAACAGCATCTGTCAATAATATATTCCCACACACCCCATCCAACCCTTATTGAAACCCCAATTGGTCTTCTTTCAAAAGAGACCAACCAATTTCTTTCCTCCATAACATCCGCCACCAAACACAAAAGCCCCTACCAAAAAAAAATTCAAAAACTAACATCCTAATAAAAGTCATAAATTTGTAAAAGAAACCATCAAGCCGATCCAAATATATAATATGTTGGTTTTCTCGATATGCCTTGTTTTCTTGACTCTTCTCAGTACCTGTAGTGAGCAGGCTTGTATGGACCCTCCACAGGGACACTAATGTAGTCAGCCTGGTCCTTGCTGAGCTTGGTGAGCCTAGCCCCAAGTTTGCCAAGGTGAAGTGCAGCAACCTTCTCATCAAGATGCTTTGGCAAGACATAGACCTTCTTCTCATATTTCCCGGTAGTCCTCTCCTTCCACAGCTCAAGCTGTGCAATCACCTGGTTTGTGAATGAGCAAGACATCACGAAACTTGGGTGCCCTGTGGCACAACCCAAGTTCATGAGCCGACCCTCAGCCAACACAATGATGCCTGAGTTTGTATCAGGGAAGACCCACCTGTCTGTTTGGGGCTTGATGGTGATGCGCTTCACACCTGGATAGTTCTCAAGTCCGAGCATGTCAATCTCATTGTCAAAGTGACCAATGTTGCAAACAATGGCATTGTTCTTCATCTTCTTCATGTGGTCCACCATGATGATGTCCTTGTTACCGGTGGTGGTTACAAAGATGTCAGCCTGAGATACAACATCCTCAAGGGTTAGAACTTGGAGGCCTTCCATAAGGGCCTGAAGAGCGCAAATTGGATCAATCTCAGTCACAATCACACGGGCACCAGCTTGCTTCAAGGCAGCGGCACAGCCCTTGCCAACATCACCATATCCAGCAACAACAGCAACCTTGCCGGCAATCATGACATCAGTAGCCCTCATCAAACCATCGGGGAGGGAGTGGCGGCATCCATACAAGTTATCAAACTGTTCCAACAAAAGATCACGCCCATTATTAGATCAATCATGACATACAGATCAATCACTAAAAAAACTTGTAATGTTTAGAAATCAATTTAGGACTTCAATCCGGACTAGATGCCCCAACTACTAACTAAGATTATTAATGTATTAAAGACCTGCTTTTTAAAAAAAGATGGATCCGTCCAACAATTACAAGTATCTCACAAAAGTAACAAGCACATAAAAGCAAACCCAACATCGGATCTTAGATTCGAAATCCTACAAATACAATATAAATAAATAAGATTCACTAGAATATGCATGACTAATTTATTTTTAGACTACACTATTCATTTCTGGTGTTCAATTTTCAGTCATGTTATCAAAATAGCTAAAGAGTAAACACGAATAGAACACAGAGCACTTCCATATCAGATCTGATGTAAAACCCAAAAGATAAACTAGATCTAGAACTTAAATAAAATCAAAATCTAATCTAAACCAATTAATTAATTAATAACAAAAAGTCCCCTAGTTCCAAATCAAAAAAAGACAGACACAGATCTAAACGAAAATGTCAAAAGACAATGTTTTTATTTATTACCTTGCTCTTGGTGACGGAGTCGTTAACGTTAATAGCAGGGAACAAGAGGGTACCATTGGCCTGCATCTGGTAAAGCCTCTTAACTCCAGTGGTTGTCTCTTCGGACACACCAACCAATCTTTGCTTCATCTTGTGGTACCTCTTGGGGTCTGTCTTCAACCCATCTCTGATAATGGTCAGCACAATCTGGAACTCGGCATTGTCGGTGGAAGCTGGGTCCGGAAGAGTCCCATTCTTCTCAAACAACTCCTCGGCCTTAACGCCCTCGTGGATGAGCAGAGTGGCGTCACCGCCGTCGTCGACTATGAGATCGGGCCCACCACCGGCGCCCCAGTCGAGAGCACGCTCGGTGCACCACCAGTACTCCTGCAGGGTCTCCCCCTTCCAGGCGAACACGGCGGCGGAGTCACGTGCGATGGCGGCGGCGGCGTGGTCCTGGGTCGAGAAGATGTTGCATGAACACCAACGGACCTCGGCGCCGAGGGCCGTCAGGGTCTCGATGAGGACGGCGGTTTGGATGGTCATGTGGAGAGAGCCGGTGATTCTGGCTCCCTTGAAGGGCTGTGAAGGGCCGAACTCAGTTCGGCAGGACATGAGACCCGGCATCTCGACTTCGGCCAGCTCGATCTCGAGACGACCGAAGTCGGCTTGAGACATGTCCTTCACCTTATACTCACGACCACTTGTGGTTTTCTCTACCGACAGAGCCATGGTGAGAATGAGAGTGAGTCGGAAATTGGATCTGATGAGATTTTGGGGAGGGAGAGAGAGCGAGACACGAGAGACTGATGGTGCAAATGTGGGGGTATTAATAGGTTAAGAGTGTATGAAATGGACGGTGTAGATTGGTTTTAGAGAGTTGGTGGATCTTTGGTAGACTTGATGAGTTTTGGCGTGGGACACGGAAGCTCATGCGGGGACCCGTGTGGCTGGAATTAGAAATGAGCTAACATTATTATGCGGGAGAGGCGTGAAGACAGACAAAGTCTTAGGAGGTGTTTGGTTTCAGGTGTTTTCATAACTTATTACTTTGTTTTTATTACTTATCACTTAAAACTGACTCATGAAAAGAAGCTTGTTTGGATTTATTTTCAAATTTTGTTTCCATCACTCAATTTTCTGATTTTTGAGTGATAAGTTATGAAAACCAAAAACACATTTGAGGTGTTTTCAAGTTCTGAAAACAAAGTTATGACGATATTTTTGTAAATACACACACATTGAGAGACCCACTGTTAAACTTTTTGCTCTCTCCAACACAGTTGTCTTCTTCTTTTTCTTGTCTTTCAGGTCTGGATCACCTTTCTCTATTCTCTTCTTCTTCTTCTTTTCTTTTCACGTTGGTTTCTGGGTTTGGTTGCATTTTTTTTTTTTCCTTCTTCTTTTCTTTCCTTTTCACATTTGGTTTTTGGGTCCCAATGCCGCTGCACCGATTAAGTCTAATATTGAACACTATGAGTTGAAAATTACAAAACCTAGCTTCATATCCAAAACCAACATCATACCTTCATCCAAAAATGCAACATGATCTTCATGCATCGGAACAAATTTTCAATCAACATCAACCTTCAATTTAACATCAAAATCCATAATCCCCTTAAGAAAATCAAAAATCCAAAATTCAATATCCAATATCCATACAAATCACTACAGATTGAAAAAGAAATGAGTGATAGATCAAGCTCTGAAATGAGTGTTTCGCTTCTCTCATTTTCTTCGGGTCAGAGCACGTTTTGAGGATGACTGATTAGCATCGCTGGGTGATGATGAAAGAGATCAGCGCCACCGCTGCACGTCAAAGAAGAACAATTGGCATAAGGTAGGTAGTGCACTAGGTGACAATGGAGGAGATCGAGGTCTCGTTGGGTGAAGATGCACACGAGGTACGACAGCGCTGGGTGACGATGGAGATTGGCGGCATAGGTCCTTGATTTGCTAGCAATGGCTGGGTTCGTCAAAGGTTTTGGCAAAATAAAGGGGTTGAGAAAGATGAGAGGCAGAGAAAGATAAGAGTCAAAAAGAAAAAAATAATAAAAAAATGTTTTATGACATTGGGTCAGTGTGTGGGTCTCAGTTTTTTTAGTTTTTTGGTTAAAAACATAACTGAGTGATGAGTGTCAAACGTGTGGGGTTTAGGGAATTGGAGTATTTTAAGTAATGAGTGGTGAGTAATAAGTGATAAGTGATAAGTGATGAGTGACGAAAATTGAGTGAGGATTGATGAGTGATGGTTTTTTTTAAAACCAAACAGCCCCTTAACTTTCTCTCTTTCTTTTTTTAATTAGTGATAATTTTCTATTCATCTCAATTTATAATAGTTATGCAAATCTGATTTACAATGAGATATTTGTGAAGTTCTAACTTGCAATTGGTAGTAGCAAATCTGATGGAATAACAAAATAGTAGCAATCAAATCTGGGAGATAGTCCGACTGTGACCCATTAGCCAAACAAAGCCACCAATCTAGATTTTTTTCAAAAGTAAGATCAATTACAATAATAATATTGATTAAAAATAAATTTAAGGTGATAAGAGTAAAAAGAGACCTTTGATTAATAGGAGTGTTTTTGTTTTTAATTATCTCATTAGATAATGACATCAATAGAAAGAAATATTTTATTAAATACCTTGGAACTCTGTTTGCATGGCTGCCTCCATTCATGCTTCTCACTGCTCTTAATGCTTTGAGTAACATAGGAAGAATGGAAGATTGGCTTCTTGTGTGCGTGTTTTTTCGGAATTTGCAGGAGACTTGAGGATAGAGATTGGACAACATTGTAACTATTTGATGATAACAAGAAAATTGAAATTGTGAATTAGTGGAAAACTGAATGTTTAAATTTCAATTTGTAAACTAATGGGAGAGTGCAAAAGTTTTATAAGGCATTTTTTTTTTACGGGGAGTTTGTAGACGCATTTTTATTGCTTTTTCCTCAATTGTTTACACTTATTTAACGCTGGTGCGAGGGTATTTTAGGGTAAATTTCAATAAACTACCATATGATTTGGGCTAATACTAACTAGGTCTAAGACTTTTCAAAAATAACCAACTTAGTTCCTTAACACAATTTGGTCCTTAAACACTGTTAGTTCTGTTATCTATTCTCAGCCTCTCTTCCTACCAATAACAGATTCTTTGTTTGGGTTTCGCTTTTTGGTGTACCAAAAATATCCTTATATAAATTCTAAAATAATATACCCTTTAGTTTAATTTTTTTTTCCAATAAAAGAAAAAAAATTAAAAGAGCTATTTAGCATTCTTAAAATTTACCGAAATTTTTGCTACCAATAACAAGCACTCCACCAAAACCCACTACCCCACATACGCTTCATCAACCTTCTACGTCGGAACTAAAAGAAAAACGGTTACTTCTATTTATATTCAAATGTTTGCTTTCTATTTCTATTTCTTATTTACTTGAATTGAAATACTTTCGTATCAAAAAAAAAAAATACTTTAACTACATACGGTTACTTCCTTTTTTATTAAAAAAATTAAATTAAAAAAAAAAAAAAACTACTCTTTCTTATCCCAAATCCCAATCCATACAATTATCATAACAATTAATAAGGTTTAATTATAAAAATTAAAAATTAAAAAAAAAATTCCACCTATCCACTTCTTTTTTACTTCTTTTAAAAAAGAAAACTACTCATTCTTATACCAATCCAGCAATTATAACAACAATTTGATAGTTTTAACTATATAAAAAAAAAAATAAACAAAAACAAAAACAAAATTGCCCTCATTTGAAAATGTTAAAAACTGAAAATTGCATTAATAATAGGGTTAACAACGAAGCTTACTATTCCAAAATACCTACGGCTATCTCACCTCCCACTAGCCACCACCAAAGAGTCTGAAAAAAGAGAACCACAAGCGTGTCACTCTCTCAACTCCCACAAGGGTATCACGTCTCCCTTCCTCACTTCACAGACTGATTCAAATTAAACAAATCCACCAGTTAAATTGCATTAATACGCAAATGTTTGTTTGTTTCCAAATATTTTTACAGCCTTTGTTTGATTTGTTCTCTAGATGCTTTAGACTTTTGTTTTACTTCTTTTTCTTTTCTTTTCTTTTTTTGAGTTTTTTACTCTAATTAAAAGGTCTCTTGGTTTTTTTTTTTTTTTTTTTTTTTTTCTTAGTAAAAGTTGCGTATCGATGTTGAGGTTGAGATTTCCAATATTTTCTATCAGCTCTTTGTTAGTCTTCTTACACTTTTTCACATTCACCTTATTGATATTACCAGGCTTATATGTGGGATTTTTACTTTACAATTCTCTTTTGCATGTTGTCAAAATTTGGTATATGTGGTCAAATTTAAGCAACACTTGGTTAAAGTTGGCAGTTTTCCTTTTGGTTTAATTTCATTATTAATGATTTTTTTTTTTTTTTATAAATGCAATGATTATTTTTCTCAGTATATATATTAGTTGTTGTCATTTTTTCCACAAGTTTGATACTTGTATGGGGCAAAAATCCGAGACCCAAAAAGGAATTCCGCTTGGATTAAGGTCCAATGTAATTAATTTATAGAGATGGGACTCCAGATTAACAGTTAAACTTTCAGCGACAATTCTTATTCAAAGATATAAATATGACAATAAAATAGTTATGGAATTACTCATAAAGTGTAAATTAATTCGCATTATCTTCCTCAAAAATGGCTAAGGAACCGTTTACATTTAGGAAAATACAAGTATATGTTCTACTTTCTCTCAATTTCATAAATCAACTTTCTTTCTCTAGGATTCCCTCCTCTGTTCACTAGGAATCTCTTACCTTTTATAGTAATCTTCTTTTTATCATTCCAATGGATAAACCGAAACAATATTCAGAACATTGGTTTATATAAGATTTTGAATAACTTTGTTGTTATATGTATATATAATTTTTTTAGTGATAACCTAAAATAAACTTGGTACTAAAATATTCAGTTCCAATGGATAAACCAAAACAGTATTCAGAAGTAAATTCCAATTAGCTTAACTGGTTAAATCTCTGATGATTGTATAAAAGATCTGGAGTTTAACCCCCGCCTACACCAAAAATTGATTGGTGTTTTGATTTGATGGTAAAGAACTATTATCAAAAGCGAACACAATAGGTTAAAACTCTCTCAAAAAAAAAAAAACAGTATTCAGAACGTCGGCTTATATTAGATTTTGAATGCCTATGCTGTTGAAATGGACCTATCATGGGCTTTAGCCACGAATTGAATCATTTTATTGTGAGTTTGTGTGGGTTTCATGTTTTCTTTTGGGTGGCCCTTTTTCAATTGTCCGCACTTGTGGGTGAGAGTGAGACCCATGATTGGATCTTACCTTTCGTGACACCAACCAACCCTTTTTCTTTATTTTATTTATTTATTATTATTATTGTTTTTTTTTTCGTAAAGGAATGCACGACAGCACGAGTACATTGGCCTGATTTCATTCTGTCGCTGATTTGGGTCTTTATGTTTTGACATGTTAGTCAAAAATAATAATAATAATAATAATAATAATAGTAATCTTATCAAAAGACATAATTAGTTTTAGTTTGAATAGCAACGCGTTTGTGTTGGCGGCTGCATTTCTTGGCCGGGTCCCGTACACTCAAGTAAGGAAAAATATAAAGTTAATTTTAAAACTAAATTTTACGATACTATTCACATATTTAAAAATTATTTTATTATTGTGTTTTCAATTTAACAGTATCTAAACATACCCTTAAAAACAATGTCATAAATTTAGGACTAAAAGTAAAAAAGAAATTTAAGTATCATGACAAAAATCAATTTGGAGAGTGTAATTTGGATTTTGTTTTGTGGATATCTTTGGCGATATTTGTCTGCGTTGAAGATTCAAAACCAAGATATAGTTTAATATATCAGATTATCCTACAGTTGGTCCCCCCACTTTCGGCCAAGTGGATGTCCAAGTCTAGATATGGAATTTGCTATACCTACAGCTGAAAATTATACGAGTTGTGAAATCAAAAAGATAAATAATAATAATAATAATAAGAGTTGTACTGTACACGGTGAAGGCATATTCCTATCAATAAATTGCACTTATAAGGGCACCGCAGTGGAGTTAAAAATTTAGCTATTTAGCTCCACCAAAAGTTATTTTATCTATATACATACTGCAATAGTAGATTTATTTTAGCTTTCAACACAATAAAATAATATAAACATCACAATAAAATAATATATTTACTACAATAAAATAATATATCCACCACAATAAACAAAAATCACAACCACCCGCAACCGCTACCGCTGCCACTACCGCCGTAGCCACCGACTCTCCCACCACCACCTCAATCACTACCGTCGCCACCGACTCTTCCACTGCCAATGCCACTGACTCTTCCACTGCCAATGCCACCGACTCTTCCACCGCTGCCGTCACCAACTCTTCCACCGCCGCAACCACATGATAGCAAATAATCGTCTAGTGTTAACACGAGATTTTTTTAACCCCAAATTATACTTATACATTTTTTTTTTTTTACTAAAACAATTTCTCAATCATCATGATAGCAAATAAGAAACTAGAGTAACAATAATATTTTGTTTTAACCCCAAATTATATATATACATATTTATCTTTTGACTAAAAAAAATTTCTCAATCGTCATGATAGCCTATTATCATCTCGATTGTCCGGAAGCAATGTTGGAACAATGTGAACTATGAAATAGAGGAACTTTATAAGAAAACATATAAAATAGAACACATATCATAGCCGGAACAATGTAGTCCATAGATTACTCACATACATAACTCAAACCAAATTACAATAAAACTCACATACTCGCACAAGTTCCTATGACTCATGTTTCTCAACATATAAAAAAGGAAGTTCCTACGACTCGCCTTGCAATTGCCATAAATGTTCAATGAGGTCCAACTAGAGTTGAAAATTAATTTCTCGGTCTCTAATGCGTCCATACCTCTCAATGTATGACATAAATCCATCACTTTGTTCACGTAACACATGCATAGGAGGATTATCCACTCCATCAATTTGTTCATAATCCAAGTCTACCACTTCATTATCATCCCGCTCATCTTCAACAATAATGTTATGGAGAATTATGCACGCTTTCATGATCTTTTGGAGTGTTTCAAGATGGAAAACTTAAAATGTAAACTTCCCTGCACACAGAAAATTCTCAAACTAACATTTATATCAAAACTTAAAATACTTAGAATTATAACAATAGAACATGATTATGCATAAATACTTAATTTGACATGTAGCTTAATCCCACTGATAAAGAAAACAACAAATTCATTTTTGAGCATCTCAAAACCAAACTAACAATTTCTCATTAAAATGACCACAAGAAATCCTTTTTGTGTGCTCTGTTTCTAGTTTTGTGCAACAAAACTAATATATTTCTCAACAAATCTGAAACACCATGACCCATGTACCTAAAGCATATACTCTCACAGGAAAATAAAATCCCCACTCACCAAAGTGTCATCATCATCGCATCAATCAACCAGAATCAGATGTGAAACATTAATAGCCCAATAAAATTCACCAATACAATATCACAAACCATCTTAATATCTCTACTTAGTACTCACACTCACACTTACAAAACCATAATCATCATTAATCTACCAAAATCAGATATGGAACATTAAGAATCCTAAAAAAACTACCGTATTCATCCATTTCTAGCAACTCAAAACAGCTAATACAAAGCAAAATGAAATCTCATAACATAAAATCACCAAGCCAATAATCCAGAATAACAATAAAATATCATATATAAAAAATCCCACATTCTTTGATGTTATACCCATTCTTTGATGTTATACCCAAATCAAAAATCCCAAGCATCCACATGAAGAAGACAGAGACAACTAATCTAAAGTGGATCGGCAAAAGAGAAGTGGGTGTGAGGCGAATCGGCGGTGTGGGTATGAGGCGAATCGGCGGCGTGGGTATGAGGCTGATCGGCAACTTGGGACGGCTGGTGGGTCGGTGATGTCGTGCTTCGGTGGTGGTGACATTGACGATGAGTAGTGCCGGCGGTGGTAAACAGAGAGGTGAGAGTTTGAGAGAGTAAGCTTGAGAGATGAGAGCTTGAGCTTGAGTTTTAGATGAGAGCTTGAGAGTGACACATAGAGAGCACGGTGTCAATAAAAGAAAGTAAAAAAATAAACCAAGTGATATTATTTTAATCTAGGTTGGAATAAATTTTTTTTTTTTAGCTCTCAGCTACAATGCACATCTATAATGCACATCTATAGATAGATGTGCATTGTAGCAATGAAGCTAAAAATTATAAGTATAGCTCCACTGCTGTGTGGCTGTTTTTGGCATTTTGGTGGGGCTAAAATAGCTATATAGATATTTAGCTTCACTGTGCGAGTGCTCTAAATATTTTGATTCGATGAATCCACAGCTAAATTTAAGCATTTCCCTGGACTTTAATATGGCTTGCATATATTCCAGCGAATGTACCTATGAAAAAAAATGGGTAGCTAAGAATATGACATCTGAAAATTCTAGAGCTAGACATCTTACTTAAGAAAATGACATCTACTCATCAAGAAAATGATTAGCTTTTACAGTCTTTTACGGTTGTAATTGTATTTTGGTGGAGCTGAGCTCCTGAATGGTAAGGAGAGTGAAATAATTTTGGATGTTTTGTTGTATGTCATATAGCAATTCAGGGCGGTTTGATGCATTTAGGGGCCTAAGGCGAAAATTGATTATCTTGTATTAAATGCAAAATTACTACTAATTAATATGAACTACGTAGAATTTTTTCTTTTTTTAGAAATTTTATAGACAGAAAAAGTTTGACAAAATTTTTCATACTTGTTGATGTGGTAGATTGATAGTGGGATTAATAGTGGTAAGTAAAAAAGCGGTGTTAGCAGTAGACTTAGATGAGAACTAGTAAAAGTTTGCTAACTCAACGCTTATTATTATTCTTTTTTTTTTTAGAAGTGCAACATTCACAATATTTTTTACAACAAATCCTAAGTTTTAAGTTGTTTTTTGTTTTCTATTTGAAAATATCACTATAATTATTTTTTTGTCATCAATAACAACCTACTACTTAACATTAGTTGTAAAAGTATTGTAAAAAATATTGTGAACGTTGAATTTTTCTCTCTTTTTTATTTGTTTTTCATCAGGTAAAAAAATATTATTTTATTTATTAATTATAAATAACCCTATTGGTTAAAATTTGAGGGCCTTTTTTTTACTTTGGGCCTTAGGCGACTACATTTCTTGCTCTAGCATTCAGCCGGCTTAGCAAGTAGCAAGGCTCTGAGTACAATGGACTAAATTGCTTAACCTATCATGAACCAAAAAGACAAAGGAAAAACGAATGGGACTTATCAACCGTGAAAGAGATGACTCATATACAAAATTTGTGAAGGAGAAGACTTATATACCCTATTAAGGACTCAACATATGTGAGGGAGAGGACTCATATAACCTTCTCCTAAAAAGGGAAGAGTGGATTGAATGCCAGCAAGTTATATAGTACTCACTAATCAGTACTCTCTCTCTCTCTCTCTCTCTCTCTCTCTATATATATATATATATATATGTTCTATCAAGCAAAGTACTCTCTCTATAGTATACATATATGCTTATCAAAAAAAAAAAATAGTATACATATATGATGGTATCAAATTGTAACGGAGTGAATACCTGAACACAGATAATTTAATGAATCAAATTATGCAAGGAACCCAAGGACCTTCTGCTTTTGTTGGTTGGTCATTCAAAGATTATTTATCATGTCGACTGGATCTTTGGGCTTCCAGCTGCTATGATGCAACTTAATCAAATTTGTTCAGTGCTACTGTGCTACGTACACTGCTAGTCTGCTACTGCTACCGTCTGATTGACTCTCTGTCTTTGGCCCCATCACCAAAATGAGAGAGTATAGTCTGACCATTAACATTGCGGTGTAAAACCTCCAAAATTGCTATTTTACTCACAAAATCCATAAAATAAAGCTCCAACCGGATTGCTATAACTAAAATAATTTGCAACCCAGCTATAGTAATGTTGTGTTTAAGCACTAGCATCCGGGGATGCCAAAAAAAAAAAAAATCTATTTTATATCCTCAAACACTATTTTATTTATTTTATCAACTTATTTTACAATTCACCTTGCATCCTAGTTTTTATTTTTACATAAAACCTAATAAAATAATATAAATTACTTAATTAAGTAATAAAAAGTCTCTTATCTCTCTTTCCTCTCACCCTCTTTTTCTCTTCACACACAACCACAAGATTAAAAAATTAATTTTTTTCTTTACAACCTGTGTAGCTCTAGCATTTGGGGGGGGGGGGGGGGGGGGGGGAGGGAGTGTAAACACCCTCATTTGCTATTTTACAACCCAAGATAGCCAAAACCCACTCCATCCGGGTTTGTATACTTAAAAATTTGCAACCTATGAATAGTAAGGTTGCAAACCTATGAATAGTAAGGTTGCATATATGCAACCTTACTATTCATAGGTTGCAAAGAAAAAAATTATATTTAATCTTGTGGTTGTGTATGTAGAGAAAAAGATAGTCGAAGGAAAGAGAGAGAAAATAATATTTTTTATTATTTTATTAGATAGTTTATATTATTTTATTGGATTGTATGTAAAATTAAAAAACTAGGATGTAGTGTGAGTTGTAAAATAAGTTGGTAAAATAGATAAACTAATGTTTGAGGATACAAAATATGTTTTTTTTTTTTGCATCCCTGGTCACTAGTACTCATTGCATAGCATATATGCAACCTTACTGGAGCTGGTGGGTATAATTTTTTGCATCTAGCAACCCAGTTGTGGCATGCTTTTAAGAGTATTAGCATTGAGAAATGCTAATGCCATATGTAAGGTGTATTTGGCATTTTAAGCCCCAAAATATTTTGCATCAAGGAATTCTAAACCTAAGTATTGCAAATTTTTTTGCAATACTGCTACAATACAATTCTAAAGATAGAATTGCACTATAGCACTATTGTATAAATTTAAATAATATTTTATTCTCAACTCCGGAATACTCTCAACTCTCTCTCACTTTTATTCTCATCATTTTCTCATCTACCCTCTCAACCCTTCTCACTTTTATTCTCATCGACGTGATAATCTTTAGGCGGATCGTTTTCTGGTTATTTTCTTCATCGTTTTCTGGCGGTGGAGATCAGCGAGTGGGCGTGGGTCAGGTGGAGATCGGCAAGTGGGTTTATGACTTATGTGGGCATGGGTTAGGTGGTGCAGTGGTGGCGTGGGTTTCTTGCGGTGGGTTTCTAGCGGTGGAGATCGGCGAGTGGGTGTGGGTCAGGTGGAGATCAGTGAGTGGGTTTGTGACTGATGTGGGTGTGGGTCAGGTGGTGCAGCGGCAGCGTGGGTTTCTTGTGATGGGTTTCTTGAATTTGTCTATTGGATATGTGCTAGATTTTGGATTTGAAGTTTGAGTTGTGGGTTATTGTTTGATTTTGTTGGATTTTAGATTTTGTCTGTGTGTGTTGTTGTAGATTCGGCATTGAGAGAGAGGCTGAATAAGATTATGGCTTTGGACTATTTCACCACCTCGCCAGAAATGAAGGCTCCGGCAGAAGTTAGAGAGATGGGAGAGAAAAGATATAATTTTGGGATATATTATTTTATTATGTAGATATATTATTTTAATGAGTAGAGTAAGAAAATAAAAGTTTGGGATGCTAAAGGTATTGTAAAATGATATGGTATAATGATAAAAGGGCTTTTTGATATGGTAAAATAGACTAGAATTGGAATTTTTCAATGCTAATACTCTAACGGTTTGAATTGTAAAATTGCAACTTGGGGGGTTTTACACCCCCCCCCCCAATGTGCATACAACCTCACTGTAGTAGTTGCTTGACTTTTTTAATTATTTTTTTCCTTCTCGCTTACCCCTCTCTCCTTCTATCATTGGCTACCTCCCTCTCTTGTTTCATTTTTTTTCTTTTCTCCTCTATCGTGAAGTAGTGTTTATATTATTTTATTAAGTTGTATATAAAAATAAGAACTAAAATGTTGATTATATTGTAAAATGGGTTGATAAAATAAATAAAGTGATATTTGAGGATGTAAAATAATTTTTTTTTTTTTTGGGTTGCATCCATGCTAATGCTCTGAGTGTTATTCACTTATCTCATGCAGCGTCGGTGGGTGCTATTAAACCGTGAGGTGAGAGCATGTGCGCTTCGTCCTGATAGTTTAGGGAATATTTAGCATGTGCTATGTGGGCTCGGGGTTTGCACTTTGCACGTAGTAAAGGCACTTTGACAGAGGGAGAAAATCTAGCTTTGTCCCACTCTTATAATCTATTATACTATATTATGGGTCTATTTGGATAGCACTTATTTTATTGAAAACTGAAAATGCTGTAACAAAATAATTTTTAAATGTGTGAATAGTATCGTGGGACCTATTTTTAATATTTTTAAATACGTAAACAGTATATAAACAGTACGTAAACAGTGTTTTTCCCTTGCACAATAACATCATGTGATGTTACTATTCATGCGCTGACAAAAAAAAAAAAAAAAAAAGGGAGAAAACGCAACCCACAAAACGTGCCGCAAGATTCAGTGCTATCCAAACAAGCAATATATCATCATATATATATTATTAATGTTTCTTCATATATATTTTTTATCTGGGAAATTTAAATCCTAATATTCTTATTTGAAAATATAAAAAAATGTCAGTTGATTTACAATTGTAAAAAAATTAACTTTAATAATACTTGTTTGAAATGAACTTCTCATATCCTCACAGCATAACCCAAATGCATATTAATTGTATTCTTTTACAAGTAGTAACATCCAAATAAAGATGAATAAATGTTGTTAGAAAATGTATATTGTAGGGACTCAATTTGTAATGGACCCCTCACAATAAAAATTTGTAAAGTGTGAATATAAGAGCTAATTCCGGTAAGAAGAAAAAGACGTAGTTCTGGTGTAGCAGAAAGAGTCTCTCCTTTTTCTGTTTTGTCAAATTCCCCAAAAATTCCCCTTTCAATGTATTCTGATTTCGCTTTATATACTAACTGCTCCATCTTACTTTCACCGTACACATGTATGCCTCCTTCTGAGGATTTCCTTCTGTCCCATCCGACCTTCCCGGATCCTCCGCTTAGTGGTTATAAAGCTGTTTGATTACTGTTCAGGTATCACCTCCACATTAATGCGGCCAGAGAGTTAGGTGGGAAGCATTTAATGCAGGGGGCAGCAGCTTTTAGGAGATATTTGTTATCTTTTCTGGTTCCTTCTTTGATCAATATTCATTAGTTTGGTTTGCATGTAACTCCGTAAAGCTCCTTGACAATTAAAATAGTTACATCAGCTTCGCAAGCTGGTTTGAAGAACGAATCTTATCCTCGGACAAAGGAGCATCCTCGGACGAATGGGTGTTCTCGGACTGGGCCATTGGGCCACAAGCCCACCTTCTATGGACTCCGTTAATTTTTCGGGCAATTGGCCCAGTATATTTTTATCAAACTTAATTTGATGCTTAGCACAACATATACAAATAGCTTTATAAAAATACTTCAATCTGAGATCCAGATTTATTATTAACAAAGTTATATATATATATATATATATATATATATACTGTGGTTGAGGAAAGGTACGGTAGCTTCCGACACTTATTGGACGGGCCAAAAAGGTTTAAAAACTACGCAAGCATCTATAATTATAAATGAGGTGGCTTGGGATTATGAATTTAGAAATGAGTCTTGGACTCTTGGCCTTTGACAATTAATTACTACTACTTGCTTATATTGGCTGCTTGCTTATTATTTACAGTAGTTTCAATCACAACAACACTAGTCAAAGACCAACTTAGGAATATGGAGAAAATTTTAACCTCAACCATTTTATTTTATACTATCTGTATCAAATATAATTTTCTCAAAACTTCCATAGAATTTGGAACATTATGAAAGTAAATTAGGAAAATGGTAGGGGTAGCCAGCAATGAGAATGGACTATTGAGGGTTATGTTCTACCTGTGTGAGTACTAAAAAATATAACTGGAGTGCTTGTTTATATATATAGTTGTTGATTAAAAAAATAAAAATCAGGTTTGGTAAACCATTCAATGAAAAGCAAGCCAAACTAGACAAAGCCCTAGTTTAGTTTATGACGTAATAACTAATAAGGATAATAAGATCTAGGTAGGCCAAGTACCTCATTTGAATATCCTATTTCTCAAACCATGACTCTCTCTCTCTCTCTCTCTCTCTCTAAGTTAATTATTTGCTTGTTTATATTATGTTCCTAAAAGATGTGGGGCACATATATAAGCTGCAGTAGGTGTATACTATTACTCGTCCAAAAAGTCAGTCCCAGTTCTAAGTCTCCAACTGGGTTGGTGCGTTAGGTGAGGGTGCTATCGGAAGTCCCAAATTTAATAACCACGACACGGACAGGGTGAAGATTGAAGACATCTATTAGAATAAATATCCAAACTAATGGTGATTGGTGAAGAGCGTAGACGTCTATCCAAAACATTCAACGCCTCTAATATGAGTAAGGTTGAGTTTTTTTATTGTAATCAATCAACTTTAGTTAAAAATAAATAAAATAGGATTGCTTTCCATTACAGTGTGTAACTTGATAAATTTTCCTCAACATAAGTGTTAATAAAAGCCATATTTCAATATTGAAAAATGTTATCGAGTGTCCTTAGAGCACTGGTTAATAATTTATTTTAAGAAAATTTTGATACTACTTTTATGAAAAATGAAAAAACTTGTCAAAATATTAATTACTTTTTTTTTTTTTTCACTTCTCATAAAAACTTTCTTTAAATAAATTATTAATCAGTACTCTAAGGGCACTCGTTAGTATTTCCCTTTCAATATATATATATATATATATATATGGAGGCATGAAAGGAAACTAGTGCCCGTTTAGTTCAGCTTTTAGGAGGAAAATAACCCGATGCAATTTCAAATCGTAAATTTTTGAAAAATCACGGTTTGGTACTACACTCTTGGAGGATCAATGCAAAAACACAGCAGAAAATCATGGTTTGGTACTGCACTCTTGGAGGATCAATGCAAAAACACAGCGGAAACCCAATAGGCTACCGTGGAAAAGTTTCTTTCATATTTTTTGATTACCCTTACATTTTTTTCCCAAAATCCAATTTTACCCTTCTTCTTTTTTTTTTTTCGATAAACGTTAAACTCATGCCACAACCAAAACTGCATGTGGCAAATAGTTACATGGAACGAATTATAACGCAGGAAACACACACACCCGATGTGGGACAATGCCCAATGATTTTTTCGATAAACCTTAAACTCACACGCCACAACTAAAATTCCATGCATAAATTAGTTGTGTGAAGCGAGTTATAAGGCAGGAAACACACACATGCACCTTTCTTCCTTGATAACACAACGCAACTATCTAAAAAAAAAAAAACTATGTCAAATCAAAATCTATTCTTTGAAAGTCAACACAACACAACCCATCCTCATAATCATAAAATTGGTGTTGTTGGCGACCAAAGCTATTTCTAATTCCAACTCAAGAGTCAGTCCCTCCAGAGACTCCATGGTTCTCACTTACCTTTACATTGCGATGAAAGAGACATGATAATTTCCATCTGAGATAGAACAAGGGAGAAAGAGAGAGAAATAGAAGCATGCACGGTGAAAAATGAAACTAATCACTACCTCATTGACGATGAAAACAAAGATGGAAAGGCCATATTAGATCACTGACAGGGGAGTGAGATAAAGAATGAGAGAGGGAAAAAAAATAGACGACTTTAGAGTCTTTAAGCAGAGTAAAGATTTAGCTTTTTGTTTTAAAAGACTAAAAGATAAGCTCAAATAAATAATCTATAAGTCTTTGGAATGTTTGAGAAAATGATAAAATAATTACTTTTTTTTGATAAATTTTTTATATTTTTTATGAAAGTTGTGTAAGAAAATTTTTAATGTATGTTTAGGAACAATTTATCATGCTTTTTACTAAAAACTTTTTGCTGAAAGTGTGTTAAAATATACTCGAACCTTGAAAAAAAATGCAGAAAAAAGTGAGGTTTTAAAAGCTGTACATAAAAGTTAAAAACTAAACTTATAAGCTAATGCCAAATAAATACACATGATTTTTTAATAACTGTTCCAAGGATACCCGTTAACATAATCTTCCACACATATGGAAGTATGAAAGAGAACTACGGTTTCGTTTGAGAGTTCATAAGGGAATAGAATGGAATGATCATAAAGGAATAGAAAAGAATGGAACGGAATTGAATGTATTTAAGCAAGTGAAATAAATGGAAAAGAAATGAATGAAATGGAATTAAGTATCCTTAATTGGATGTTTTAAAGTAAAAGAATAGAAATGAATGAAAATGAATGGAATGTAAGTAATTTTATTTGGGAGTAACATAAAGGGAATAAAACGAAATCGTTTTATGATAATATTACTATTAAACCTCCATTTTAAAATAAATTGTTGAATATAAATGAGTATTTTAAGAGTTTTAGTAAAAAATCATTAAATTTAATTTCATTCCCTTCTATTCTTTCCAATTTCGAAATAAATAAAAATTTGAAATTTTAAGGGAATAGAGAGGAATGAGTATTCCCTTCTGTCCATTCAATTTCCTCTTACTTAAACTCTTAAATAAAGAAATGAAATTTTTATTCCCTCTATTAAAACTTCCAAAAAAAAAAATTCTAAAAAAATTCTATTATTCTTTTCCATTCTAATATTTCATTCCATCCCCCCGGCTAAAGGTTGTTCGTGATGTATAGTAATTGAAAGTAAGGCACCAAGTCCAACAACCACATAGGCTGCTAAACAAGTGTAGTGGGGGGGGGGGGGGGGGGGGGAAATGATTAAGGAAGATGTCATTATCAAGGGAGTTGGTATTGTCAAAATGACCAAATTACGTCTCAACAACCCACAAACTTCCAACATCTCCTTTTTATTGTATTGTTTTGTTTGAGTCCAATTCCAAAGCACAACTATCATCTCCTACCATTTACCAACTCTAACAATGACATAGTGAACACATCATTCCCTTCAAGAAAAGTCTCTCTTTCTTTTCTTTGGATAATTAAATAAAAAAAACACATTACTTATTAGACACGTGTCCGAGATTACCTTCATTCACTATTCATTACCTATTTTATTATTTTGGCAATTTACATTCGACTCGTTCATTCCCTTTTGGTGAATCCATTGTGAACTCAACACCTTAGATCATAAAAGCTACGTTTGTTAAGCCCAAAGAAGTTTTTTCGGCTTTTAGATCTTAGATTGAAACTGCGTTTTTGTTTTCTGAGCAATTCAGCGTGCTTTTTTAAGCCCAAAAAAAAGTATTTGGGCTTTTAGATCTTTACTTTGACGGCCCTGCACAAACCCAAAAACAAAAAAACAAAACAAAACAATTTCGGTTTTCCTTTCGTTTCAACTGTATTTTCGGTAGAGAAGCCATTAGCAAAGTGCATGCAAACGTGCTAACTAGGCATATTTTATTAAAGGTGCTCCTAAAATATTTATCACTAAACCATTTTTAAAAGATTTAATTACTTTTAGTTTTTTTTTTTTTTTACCATAAAAAATTTTTAAAAATTGCTTATAAACCGATGCTAGGATATCCGTTAACTTTTCACTTTATTAAAAGTGAGACAAAAAAAATGGCCTTAAAGCTAACTTTTTCAAATAACCTAACTTTTTATCCTAAATTCACTTTTTATCTTACATTTAAACAAATAAACTTGTTGTTCCCACTGTTTCTTACACCATGAATGAATAAATGAGAATCTTCAGTGTAACATGTTGCCTTTCATATATTCCATGTCGTTCAAGACCTCTACTTTTTTTGGTTTGTTGAAAATCTTTCTTTAGAAAATTTTGAGTTATAGTTGATGATGCATGAAAATCAGTAAGCTAACTGTTCCGAGTTACAATAATGACTTGAAGACTTGAAAAGAAAAAGAAAGACTGTCAAGGATGACCAATGTGTACTAATCAAAGATCTTCCGACAGTTAAGTCAATTTTCTCTCTAGAACACAAGGATGGTGAATTTGTGAATAGTAGAACCTACCTCAGTAGAATGAGACTTGATCCTTTTATAGAGAGTTTGGAGTGGGTTTACTTGTTCGGATCCACTATCATCATGGGAGATGTGTGGAGTTAATGGAGAAAATGAAGCGGATTTCAGAGAACCCTCCTCACGTTCTGGAATGACAGATCGTTGTCTGATTGCATTGAGTTTATAGAACAACTCTTCAAAATTTATTAAATGTTACCCAGTTGTCTGTAACCCTATATGACATGGACGACTGGGTTGTCCTGAACGATCATAAGGTTTATAGACAAACCTTATTCATATTCATGATACTCTTTGATGGCCCCCCTCATGGATTGTTCTGGATGTGGTTTGGTCATGGATGGCTAACATGGACGAATTGGACTTTACTCAGCTCACCATCAATAGTCATTAGGCTCTCTCTCTCTCTCTTGCTCTCTCTCTCTCATTTGTTGAAATTTTATTTTAAGAAAATGTTTATTATAAGAGATTAAATTCTATAAGGACGTGGTGTAAAACCTATATTTTACCCCTCCAATCCTAACATGCCACATCATCTTATCAAATATTTAAGAATAAACACAATCACACTCAATCAATTCTAATACCCATATATAAATCCAACCAAATTGAGAATTTATTGAGATGTTATCAGGTGTGATAGGATATATTGAATTTTATTTAAAATGTTAATGTGGCAATCACTTATTGGATTGTGTAAAACATGAGTTTTACGCTTCATCCTTACAGAATTTAATCTCTTGTTATAATCATTGTAATCACCAATTCACAGATACACTTGTTAAAACTTTTTCTTTAGGAAAATCCTAGATAACTTAAAAAAAAAAAAAGGGATCCAACCAATGATAAAACAAATTTTGGAATGATAATAATCTTAAATGTATTAAAGGCTAAAAGATCTTCCCATAAAAGATGATAGATAATTTAAACTTCAAACTTGGATCTAATTAAATTAGAAGGAAAAGTCTTAATTACCTAATTAAATATTAAAATATTTTCAAGTTTATATCCATCAAGCTTTAAATAACATAAGCCAACTAATTTCAAATTTGAATTTTAAAGTTAATTAAGGAAAAGACAAATCAGTGTATCGTGAGATACACAGATACCTAAGAAAATTATTAAAAAAAATTATAGATATACATGTATAAAAGGTATATTCATTATAAATTTAGAATATATTTAACTAATGACCAATTTAATCATTACTTATGTAATAATATTTAACAAAGCTAACTAGATATATAATATTAACTTACGGTTATAACATATATATTCAAATTAATTAAACTCAGAAGTGATAATACATGATCTTGCCTAATCAACTCTATCTAAGTCAATGTTATCATCGTAATCAACATCTTGTAAAATTATTTTTTCATTGACATTTTCTTCACTATTATCAAACTGCCTTTATTTTTGTTTTTCTATTTTAATAATTTTTTTCATTTATATTTTTCTTGGCATTCTACATTTTTAGACTTATAAAAATAATAACAAAATAAAAAATAATTATATTTTCATTTAATACATTATTCATAGCATAGAAAAAGAAATTTTCAAATATGAAAGTAAAGTGTCAAGTCTATAGTCTAAATTTTGTAGGAGAAAGAAAAGATAGGGAAAAAAGAACTCACACGCTATTTTATTAGACTCAATTAAATTTCTCAATATGTTAAAAAAAAAAGTCTAACAACTTGTTTAAATCAAATAAAAAAAAAAAAAAAAAACTCATTTTGAACTCATATGTCTATGTATCATCTGATACATATAATTTACCAATATGATACAATAGGATTAATATGATATGCACTTATGTAGTAAACAGTTCATAAGTATTAACGATACATCCTTACGATACGAAACTTGTTGTACACGAAATGATACGACTCTTACAATACTGACAACTATGATCAAGAGATCAAGTTGCCTAAAGAATTCAAGACAATCAAATTTATATTTAAAAACAGATTAAGAAATGACAAGACAATTTAATGACTCAATGAATATGAGCATCCTTCCAAAACACTTTAAGGGTTTGTTTGGTTGGGTGAGTGAAAAACTGAGACGAACAGAAAATGGCGAGGGGATGAAAAAGTACGAAGATAAAAGAGACTTTAGTTTTCCCTCAAGGTATTTGACTGGGGGTGGAAAAGTGAAGGGATGAAAAAAAAATTTGTTTGGTTAAGAAGAAAAATGAGAGAATAGAAAATAGAGTTTGTATAAATTTATCATCATGTCTCTGTTAGATTAAACAAATATAACACATTATACGTTTTTTATTAAAAAATTATGTATGAATTGGTACTTCATTTGGGAAAAAAAAAAAAAAAAAAAAAACGATAAGCATAGGAAGTTCTATAACCTAAAAATGTCTTCTCAAAAAATAGAAAAACAAATGAGACTAAACATAAGAGTAAGACACCCCCCCCCCCCCCAAAAAAAAGAAAAAAAGAGAGAGAGAGAGAAGTAAAACATTCAAAAGATGATCGTTGCTTCTTGGGGTAATTTGTCTAAAATACAAGGAGCTTTTGCTTCTTGTTTTCAATCGTTTGTTGGCCATAATGTTTAGATGGTTAAGTTTATGCACATTCCCCTTTGTTTCATGTCTTATAGTTAGATTCTAAGGTTAGGGTGCATGTCAACATGTGTACGTGTGAGGGCCTACTAACACTAGGGTAAAGTGGCAGCCATAAGCATGGTAGAATGAGGAGTATCCAAATAAGCCTACAATCCAATCCAATCAAATTCTTAAGCCCAACCAAGGTGATTTAAGCCCAGCATATCATTATTTTGAACAAATTTCCCAACAATTTCAGAAGATATTTAAGTTATTTTGTCCAAGAAGTCAAAAAGCATTTAGTTGGAGTTTCCTATTGTTGATACTGCATTTTGTTAGGCTCTAAATTTTGATTTAAAGTATTTCATGATTTTAATAGCTAAACTCCATTTTTTGTTGATTCTAATAAATTTCTATGCGGTTGGCTAAAATTATATTAATTTTAATAGCTAAACTCCATTTTTTGTTGCTTCTAATAAATTTCTATGCGGTTGGCTAAAATTATATTAATTTTAGTGCTATATTTAAGATCATGAAATTCTCTTTAATTTAGTTTCTCATGGACAAAAAATTGGATTTGAATCAAATAAAATGTTGCCTAGTTTCTATTTGGGAACAACTTATTTAGCTGAAACTGAAAAACTTTTTGCTGAAAAATACTATAGATAAAGGTAAAAGTTAGTTGACTAGTGCAGTAGAGCCCATGAATATTAACAAAAAGTATAGTGAGACACATGAATAGTAGCAAAAATAAGCTGAAAGTGGAGATAAGCTAAAAATTCAGCTCATCCCAAACTCACCCTTAATCAAGGAAATTGCCCACTTTGTATTTTACTTGTGAATAAGTACATAGTTTTCTATGTGATGTGTGCTAAATTGTTAGTATGATTTTCAAGGAAAATTGGTACCATTTTGGGACTTGTTAATCAAGCATGTCATTAAGGATCACACACCAATGGTAGTAGTAACCACAACAAACAACAACATCAAGGATACATGCAACAAAGGTAGCAACATACATCAAAGAAAAGGAAGAAAGAAGATAGAACAGAGCAGAGACATCCTAACAATATTTTCTCACTCTCTCATATTTCTTTTCCATTTTAGCTAAATTCCTAACCTAAATTTTGTTCCTTTTTCAACTATCAACAGAGTACAGAAACATAGCATAGTAAAGAAGCTAGAAACAAAGGGAAATGAACAAATAAAAGAAAGTAACACTGAACCTTTTCCCATGGCCTTTTTACTTACTATATATGCAATGCTTGCTAGTCTACATGTTCAAACATCTCTAGATTTGTAGATACAACCACACAAAACATGTATTTATCAGTTTCATTCACACAAGCATGCATTTTTTAACGTAAAAGGTCATATTTTTCTGTCTGTTTCATTCATATAATGCCTATGCTTGAACACAAGACACACACGTCACAGTGCTACATTATAAACTTAATCACAAATACCATATCAACATCTGAAATACCTAAAACCCAAATCAAAATCCCATTTTTCAAACCCCAAACCCACGACCAAACATTCACACCCAAAAACCCTTCCATGTTTTAAACTCCAAACCCCAACATATCAACCAAGATGCAACAACCAAACAGAAAAATAGGAAGAAAATATAAGAGAAAGATCAAGAGAGAGCCACTTTGGCCGTGAACCGTAGTGGCCATTTGGTGGACCCTTGGAGGCAATGAACCTTGAGCTGAGAGAGAGAGAGAGTTTTAGCTTCGGTTATGGTGGGGCGGGGTCTTAAGATTTTGGCCTTGGAGGTCTTGAGATTGAAAGTTATGGTTAAGGGTAAGAGAGTGAGAAAATTTGTCATTTAACATTATTTTTTGAACAATTTAGTTAATTGTCAAGTTTGCAAAACTATTTTGTAAACTAGCATCTCGAGGCTCTGAAACTTGAGTTTAGTGAAAGAACTCAAGTCTTTAATCCTCGAGTTCCAAGTGGTGACAATCTGATGTGGAAGAAAAAAATCCACATGGAACTCAAGTTTCTAAAACTCGAGTTCCTTCCATTGTTTTTGTGCATGTAGAGGTTTTTCTTCTTCTTCTTCATCAGATCTTCCTCTTCATATCTTCTTCTTCTTCTTCTTCTTCAGTTCTTCCTCTTTAGATCTTCTTCTTCTTCTTCTTCTTCTTCTTCTTCTCATCCTCCTTAGTCTGCTTCTTTCTCTATATGCTCTTAGACTCGAGTTCCACATCAATTATTTATCCACATCAACTTAAAACTCGAGTATTAGATACTTGAGTTTCTTCACTAAAATCAAGCTTCTAAAGCTCGAGATGCTAGTTTACTAAAATGTTTCAAAAATATGCCAACTAAAAAAATAGTTGCTAAAATCTTATTAAATGACAAATTTCTCCTAAAAGAGTTTGGCTTGGGCTTAGAGAGAATGAGGTTAGGTCTGAAATTTAAGGAGAAAATAAATAATTTGAAAAGGAAATTAAGGAGATAAAGGCTAGGTGAGGTGGCAGAGTCTCATTGGGTCATTAGAGATTTTCCTGGGAAAAATTGCAAACTAACACCAATCCTCAAACAATTTTGTTAGTTAGCAATGTTTCTAAACTATTTAAAAAACTAACATAGTTTGAAAGAGTCAATTTCACTATAGCAACTCAAGTCTAAAAGACTCGAGTTTCATGTTGAACTCGATTATTAAAGAATCGATTTTCCCAACCAGAGAAGCCAAACTCAACTAAGAAGAACTAGAACCAGAAAAGACAAGAACAAAAATGAAGAACTACCAAAGAAGATAAGAACAAAAACGATGAAGAAATAAAAATAACGAAACAAGTTAAGTAACAAACCCAGCATTGGCGGCGGGGACGAAGGGCAAGGAAATCGGCTCAAATTTAATGTGGGTGTTCTTAATGGGCTCAGATTTGGGTATGGTTTTCTTCTTCTTCTTTCTTTTCTCCTTCTTCTTCTGCCATGTGGGTATGGTTGGTCTGGAGAATGATGGGTCTAGTTGGTCCAGAGAATGAAGACTAGTTTGGAGAATGAAGAATGAAGGAAGAACAATCAGGTCAAAGAAAAGAAAGGAAATCAAGTGTGTAAAACTTGAGTTCCATAAATCTCAAGTCTCTTAGACTCGATTTGCTACAATGAACTCGAGTCTAACATACTCGAGATGTTAGTTTGCTAATATGTTTTGAAAACCTAGTAACTAACGAAATTGTTTATAAAATAGTGTTATTTTTTTTTTAAAAAATTCGATTTTCCTAAGCTATGATTGGAGGATGGAAAGGAATTCTAATAAAATAAGATGGTCCTAGTTCAACACTTAAACCCACTTTAAGCCCAACCCGCGTCTACACCTGCCCATTGGGTCTCACATTTTTCACTCAGCCCAAGTCTTAAAATACCTAAGGCCCAGCTACTCAAATTCCCTTAGACCCCCATACCTGGTGGTTGGTGCCTTCAATAGTCAATAGTCAATAGTCAATACACCTTTTTTTTTTTTTTTATAATCAAACCATAACCAAATTCATTAATTGGGTTAGGGCCATAAATAAAACATCTATACAGATTTGGTCAGCAATCATGGGTGAGGTATCCTCAACCCATATAATGCAATCATCAATATTACAAGCATGCCTAGCAAGTGTACTGCAATATTACAATGTCTTCGCACATGGTTTGTCTCCCACATCCTGAATGCCTTCAGCCTCGTTCTTGCACCTTCCATTATTTTCTGAATTGAGCTTGGGGAATTGTCAGGATTCACAAGTGTAGACAATACTATTGAAGCATCGCCTTCTACCATTACTTCTCCGAGTTCCAAGTCCCTTGCTAATGTAATCCATTCCTCTGCTGCTCTTGCTTCTACCCTAATGCCCCTAAAGGGAAAGGAATTTTCTTGCACATTGCGCCCACCAGCTCTCCCTTCTCGTTTCTGATTACTACTTCCACTTCGCACTGCCCTGCCTCCTTAAACACAGCCACGTCAATGTTGACTTTGAACCATCCACGCTTTGGGGGACACCATGTTGTTCTATTCTACCCCCCAGCTCTGCGATTGGTGTCATTGTGAACATTGTTCTGATGAAACTCCTCCATGTAGTTGGCTACATCCCTGGCTACTGTTTTGGCTTGTTTGCACCTACCTTCATGCTTGACCAAGTTTATATTCTTCCAAATTCCCCAGACCATACACGCAAATAGTTCCCAATCAATTTCCTTTGCATACTCCTTCGTCAACCACATTATATCAATGAAGTCTCTCTGCGATGATATCCTAGAAGGGAACTTAATACCTAATTCCTTCCACACCTCAATAGCCATCAAGCAATTCCATAGAGTGTGACCTAATGTTTCCTTTTCACCACAGAACACGCAACCATCCATTGTCCCCACTTTCCTTCTGACTAGGCAATGATTTGTGGGTAGAATGTTCTTGCAAGCCCTCCACAAAAAATGTTTAATTTTGTTTGGACATCTCATCTGCCAAATGGACTTCCATATATTGGCCCTCTTTGAATTATCCGAGCAATTCCCACTGTCTCTGTTCTATTGGCCTTCTTTAAGGACTTGAAGAGATACTCCATATGCATTTCAGACTGTAAATATCTCATTATTAGTCCAAGCCCAAATTAAGGAATCCTCAGGTAGACTAGGATAGATTGGGATGCTCAAGACCACATTAGCCTTATAAGGGAGGAAGGTGTTATTCACTTTATCCATATCCCATGCACCTTTTTCACAATCCAGTAGGTTAGCGACCTTCTCCACATCTACACCTTGTCTTCTTGGGCTGCATACTTTGAAAGAAATAGGATTTGGGAGCCATCTATCATCCCAGATATTAACCTTCCTCCCATTCCCAATGATCCATCTCATGCCCTTCTCAAGTATACCCCTTGCAACCAAGATACTCCATCATGCGCAAGAAAGGCTCCCCCCCAAATGGGCCTCCATAAAACTGGAATTCTTGAAATACCTAGCCTTGTAAACTTTGTGGAGAAGGGAGGAGGTGTTCTAAAGTAGCCACCAGCCCTGTTTAGCCAGGAGTGCTAAATTGAATGCTTTTAAATCCTTAAATCCCATTCCTCCATCTGTTTTCCTGGTACACATTCGTTCCCATGATACCCAAGTCATTTTCCTCTCATTTCCTTGTTATCCCCACCAAAATCTACTCACAATACCATTTAGCTCTCGGCATAGGGAATCCGGGAGCTTAAAACAGCTCATTGTGTATATAAGGGTGGCTTGGGCCACCGCTTTGATGAGAATTTCTCTACCCGCACTTGATAGGAGTTTACCCTTCCACTTGGCAATCCTTTTTCCCACTTGGTCCTTCAGTCTATTAAATGCTTTCTTTTTTCCTTTCCCTATCATTGGAGGCAGCCCCAAGTATTTTTCATGTTGCTGAATGATTTGATCTCCAAATAGGTCTTTCACCCTTTCTTGCACATCCCTGTTCGTGTTTTTACTACAACTTTAAGGCCACAAAAGCCTACATTTATATAAGAGAGATTCACCAACACAAATCCAAGGTTTGGCCCACCATCAAATGAATTTACACAAAATTGCACCTTGGCCCTTCCAATTGCTAGGAATCAAATATCAACCCCCAATTTTTTTTAATTTACATTTTGGTCCCCAAACCTTTTCAAAATACAATTTCATTACCAAATCTTTTCCAAATTAAAATTTGACCCAAAAAGATTTCCAAATTCACTTTGACCAGAAACTTTCCAAAATTACAATTTGACCCAAAACTTTCTCAAATTATATTTTTAACCCTAAAGTTTTTGAAATCACAAATTGGCCTTTAAAACTTCCAAAAATTGCACAAAGGTCATTTAGGTCATCAAAAATGCATTTTAATCCTTATTTTGCCAAAATAAAATGTTTTACTTCAAAATTAATAAAATTGCCAAATGACATTTTTATTAGACTTTTTAGGAATTCAACATTTTTTTTCTTGTTCAATCAAAAAAAAAAAAAAAAAACATTTATGTTCTTGTTATTATTAGACTTTTCTCACATGTCACCTTAAGGTAGATTTATACATGTAATGCATTTACATGTCACACTAGGGTAGATTATATATGCCATGCATTCACATGTCATCTTAGGATAGATTATACATGTTATTCATTTACATATCATCTTAGGATAGACTATACATATCATCCATTCACATGCCATTATAGTTTAGATTGCATGTGTCATTCTAGGGTAGATTAAGTGTCGTTTTTACATGTCATCCTAAGATAGATCATATATCAATATCATTTTTACACATCATCCTAGGATAGAATTTATCATTGTTTCATTATAACATTTGTATTTTTTATGATATAATTTTTATGTTGAGTTGATCTATACAACTATTTTAGAATTGTTACGATATAATGTTTATGTAATTAAAGTCTAAATGTCTAATGATTGTTTAGTTTAACAATCAGTTAAATTATACAACATGCCCTGAACAAATTTTAATGTATTTTATTGTATTATTATGTTAAGTTGATTGTCTTCTAATATGTAAAATGATTATGAGAACTGCTCGGGTTAAACACTAGTTAGTTGACTAATGGGTTAAGCAATTGGATACCTTATGCATTTTTCTTAAAATGGTTTTGATTCTCTCACATCTTTTATTTCATATTCTTTTTTCATATCCACTTTTATGTATTAAAATGCAAACATTCTTATATTTTTTTGGATTTGTATGTGAAATAATATTTTACAAGATATATCCTAAACAACTATTTTAGAATTGTTACGATATAATGTTTCTGTAATTAAAGTCCAAATGTCTAATGATGGTTTAGTTGAACAATCAGTTAAATTATACAACATGCCCTGAACAAATGTTAATGTATTTTATTGTATTATTACGTTAAGTTGATTGTCTTCTAATACGTAAAATGATTATGAGAACTGCTCGGGTTAAACACTAGTTAGTTGACTAATGGGTTAAGCAATTGGATACCTTTTGCATTTTTCTTAAAACGGTTTTGATTCTCTCACATCTATTATTTCATATTCTTTTTTCATATCCACTTTTATGTATTAAAATGTAAACATTCTTATATATATATATATATATATATATATATTTTTTTTTTTTAAAGCTAGAACCGAATGAATATCATTAATGAAGAATACTAGAATCTAAATACAAACTATCAACCGCTGGTGGAGGATCCTCCTCTAACCATACAGTTTCATTATCAGATAATCTAGCAAATCTAACTAACGCATGAGCAACACCATTGGCATTACGCCTAACACAACTAACTGAAAAGGATCTAAAACCTGCAATCAAGCACCAAATATCTTCATAAATAAACCCAAGCCGAGCTAGATCTGGTTGAGCCTATGCCACTGTCTTCAACACCCTTGCATTGTCACCTTCCAAAATCACCTCCGTAAACCCAGCATCTATAGCAAATTCAAGAGCTTTATGGCAAGCCAGCACCTCCACCTCTTCACTATCTCTCACAACCCCACCCTTAGCGGAAATAGTAGCCATCAATTCCCCATTCCCATTGCGAACCACAGCCCCATAACCCAACTCTGCCCCATTGTTAAAACATGCTCCATCGAAGTTCAACTTGAAGAAATCTCCCTATGGTGGCAGCCATGCTTGACTTGCTGAAACCAGAACTGTCGCAGGTACATTCAGATGCTCCTATGCCTTATGAAACTCACTCAAATAATCCAAAACTCGCTTAATTGTGGATTTGTATGTGAAATGGTATTTTACAAGATATATCCTAAACCTTTTTTCAAATTAACAATATCAATTCTAAAATAATTACTTTTTATGATCAAGTTAAGAATCAAAATATTAAAAAAAAAAATTTTAGACGGAGATTGAACGTAAGTCCCCTAACTGTAACTGCTCAACTGGAACCCACATTTAGCTGTATCCTGGAGTCACTAGTCTTTTGAAAACTGCTACGAACAAGTTGACAGGGTTGAATTCCTCGCACTTAATTGACACGTCGGGAGGGGTTAATTGACACCACATGGCGTGTCGGGTTCTATTCTGTATCTGATTTATGAACCAAGCCGTGCCCTCAGGCTTTAAAGTTTGAACTTTAAACCTTAGGTTCTAACCATTGCTTCTATAAACTGAGCTGGTTGCTAGGTATTTGTACTCTATTTATTGCTTTCTATGCTTTGAATGAGTTACATTCATGATTTCATTCATGCCAAGAAGGAGGAGAGAGGTTCAAAACTTTTTTCCATCAGTCATTCAAGTCTAGGAAATGTCCAAAACAAAAAATGACAAACCACTTTTCAAAAAAAAAAAAAAAAAATGACAAACCATAAATGAAAGAGATGGATATTGAAAGCTAAAGCTCACCAATCCGGCAATTAAGGCAACAGTTATGATCTATGATATCCTCCACAAAAAAAAATCATCCTATTTTGATTACAACAGATAATCTTTGAAATAAGAAAAAATAGATTATCTAATAATTGACTTCGGATACCTCCGTGAATCATAATTGAAGTGTCATGTCATAAATCTAGAGATGAAATCTCGTACTCAATGACAAAGTAAGAACATAAACCTAGCACAAACCCGACAAATTTGTCTCATTCATTCCATATTATGAATTTAAATTGCTGAGAAGATTCCTAATAATGTCTCATTAATTCCATATTATGAATTTAACATTAAGTTTAACTAACACAAAGCTTTTCATGATTGCTTAAATGGCTTTTTGGAATCGATACACAAACCAAAATATATGAGAGTCCAAATAAGAAGTTGTGACATTAGCATTATTGTATTTTTGAAGTTTATAGTATTCAAATATATAGGAGAGAGATTCTCAAAAAAAAAAAAAAAAATATATATATATATAGGAGAGAGGTTCTGCTTTTCTTTTCAAAATATATGAAAGTCCAAATGAAATAAGAAGTTGTGTACTTGTGTTCTGATAGACGGAGTGTTAATTACAAGTTCCATAATTTTGTGGTTGGCCAATGTATAGTTTCATTTTGGCAAAAAGTTTTATTCATCTGGGATGATTTATACGATCCAAACCCATTAACTTAGTTAACCTAGTACAGTAGGTTATAAATAATTAAAAATTTATATACAGTTTCTTTGGTATCATATATTAGATTTTCTAATTAAATTTAAACACACGATTGTATTGACCAATGAAGGACAAATAGTTATTTCCTTTTCAAGAATAATTAAATTTTATTCTCAAAAAAGAAAAAAGGAATAATTAAATTTAATGGAGTTATATGTTTGAATTTAAGTACTGAACTATGCCTAAATTTTACCCTTAAATAATAATCTGTCCAACTAAAAAATTGAGCATAAGAAATACAACCCATTTTTAACTATTTAAAATTGGTATTAAAGCATTTTAAACCAACTAAGGTTGGGATCCTTTTTAATTACACTTCTTTACTAATTGTTATCATAAGTGGAGGAGGGGGATTCAAATGCTAGTTTTCTCATTATACGGGAGACCAAATATGCCACTATGCTACAAAGGCTCTTGGCGTGGTCCATTTCAAATTGGTTTCTTTACAATGAAAATTTATAATTTAAATCCTTGAGTATTACAACTTCAATATGACCCTGCAAAAGTTTGTCACATTTTCGCCATTAAAACACAATTTTTTTTTCTAGGGTAAACAGTTTAAAATAAATAGACAAAAATAATTTTTAAAAATTACCCTATCTCTCTCCTTTCAACCCTTTTTTCAAAATAAAAATTTTGAAAAAAAAAAAATCCCCAAACATACCCACGAGTATGAAGGAAAGTTTACCTAAAAAAAACTCATATTCGTCCCAATTTACATCCATAAAAATTAAAAAATTATCCAAAAATTTCCTATTATAAGGGAAGATTGGCCTAATATTCAAAACATATCAAAAGTCATCCAAAAATATAATTTTCTCTCAATTCTCTAACAACCCCCTAATCCTACGTAAGAAACCAACTCAGACCATGCTTCTTTAGCATGAGCTTTTTCACTTAATTTTTATGTACATTTTTAAAACTCTACTTTTTAAAAGTAAAAGTATGTTTAATCTTTAGCCCATTTAAAAAAAAAAGAGTTAACAAAAAGTCAAATAAACTTACACCAAACAAACTCACAATTTGATAGAATTATTAATCCCCATCTAACCTATTACCTAGGCATGTTTTTTTTTTTTTTTTTGCTAAACCAATATCCTGAACTACTTTTGTACCACATTACTCTATAGCTGTATAGCATCAATTATTGCCGGCATTTTGGTAGTTTTAGAATCATGTTGAATGTTGAATGTTACCTAGGCATGTTGAATGTTATAAAAGTAAAACCAATATCCTGAACTACTTTTGTACCACATTACTCTATAGCTGTATAGCATCAATTATTGCCGGCATTTTGGTAGTTTTAGAATCATGTGTTGAGATCAGTCAATTGCTTTAGCTCACTCTGTAGCCCAACGACTATGTTAACGTATATAGTGTTGTGGGCTTTAGGCCCAATTAGGTTACTTGTATAGCACACATATTTACCTGTACTGCACACATATGCCTCCTATATAAAGGCACCTATGTACATTCTTTAAATCATGAAATACAATACAATTACATTTAGTATTTCTAATATGGTATCAGAGCCATTGCTCTAATCCTTTGGTGTGTCGCTCTTAAGCAGTCTTGTCTTCTTGGGTGTCATCTGCAGCCGTTGTTGTGAGCAGCACCACTGCCTCCACCGCGACTCCAGTACATCAAAGACCACTGTCTTGCCGCCACCATCGCTTTCGCCTCTCCGATCAGACCACAGATTGTACCATCGGAAAGCAATATCTCCGATCTACTTTTCTGTAAAATTTCATCTTCATCGGACCACACACGCGCCCTCACGTGCCACTAGAATTATCGGCGTCACTGCCATGCGCCGCCATGCGCCGCCAATATCCTTCACGCGCCTCCGCGCTCATCCACGCGCCAGACACACGCCTCACACTCCAGACACGGTTTGTTAACGTCATCATCACTACCACGTCAGCCCTAACTGACGTCATCACTCTACGTTGTCGCTTATGTCATCACAGTCAGCCGCTTACGTCAGCAAACGTCAGCTGCTTACGTCATCTTGCTGACGTCAGCCCTAGTTGACTGTTGACTGTTGACTTTGACCGTTGACTTTTTCGGAGTTGACTTTTTTGCAGTTTAGGTGCTCCTTACCCAGTTTTTCGCGTAGATTTCATTTTTACAGTCTGTTTTTGAATATTTTGCTTCTAAATGAAGAATAAGGACAGGTCTTCTTCTTATTACAACAATCGTCGCGGCCAATCTATCACACATTTTTGCAAATTTTGCAAACGTTTTGGCCATAATATTGAGACTTGCTATCATCGCAACAAATCAGCTGTTTCAATTTCTGCTGCTACTGTTGCTAACACTAAGAGTGTCCAACCACTGGCTCCTGTCTCTGCACAGTCTAAGTCTTCTGGATCCATTTTCTCCATTTCCACAGATGACCTTATAAATATCATCGCCAATGTCATACGTGTAGTTGGTAATGCATCTTCTTCCTCTTCTCTCTCAGCTTTATCTGGTATGTCTCCTACCTCTTGGCTTATGAATTTTGCTTGTTGCAATCATATGACACCTCACTCGTCCTTATTTTCTAACCTTAAACCTGCACCGCACCCTCTTAATATTCGCACAGCAAATGGTTTCACAATGTCTGGTCATAATATTGGTTCAGTTTCAACCTCTAACCTCTTGGTTCCTGGAGTCTTTAATGTTCCTGACCTTTCTTATAATTTATTTTCTGTGGGACAATTAGCTGAGTTGGGTTATCGTATTACCTTTGATTATTCTGGGTGTATTATGCAGGATCCTAGGACGGGACAGGAGCTTGGGGCAGGAGCTTGGGACCGGTCCCAGAGTTGGGCGTATGTTTCCCGTGGACAACCTTCGTCTTCCACTTGTTGCTCCTTTTTCTATTGCTGCAGCTGCTGCAGTTTCTTCCCCTCCTTCCCTTGCACTTTGGCATGCTCGACTTGGTCACGCATCTTCCTCTCGAGTACAACAATTAGCTTCTAGAGGTTTGTTAGGTTCAGTGTCTACAGAAAATTTTGATTGCGTTTCGTGTCAGTTAGGAAAACAACCAGATTTGCCTTTCAATACTAGTGAATCCATATCCACTGATATCTTTGACCTTATTCATTCTGATGTTTAGGGGCCTTCCTCTGTCTCTAGTATTGGTGGGTCTAGATAGTTTGTTGTCTTTGTTGATGATTACTCTCGCTATAGTTGGATTTTTAATATGAAACATCGTTCTGAATTATTGGAAGTATATTCTAATTTTGCAAAAATGGTTGAAACTCAGTTTTCTAGACGCATCAAAAATTTTCAATCTGATAATGCTCTTGAATATACTCAATATGCCTTCCAAGCTATTTTGCATTCCTATGGCACTGTTCATCAACTAACTTGTCCAGGTACCTCTCAGCAAAATGGTAGAGTCGAACGAAAACTTCGTCATATTCTTGACACTGTTCGTGCTCTCCTTCTCTCTGCTAAAGTTCCTGCTCCTTTTTGAGGTGAAGCTGCTCTTCATGCTGTTCATACTATTAATCGCATTCCGAGTCCTGTTATCCAAAATCAAACTCCATATGAGCGCCTTTTTGGGTCACCTCCAGACTATCACCACCTTCGCTCCTTCAGTTCTGTTTGTTTCATTCTTCTTCAGCCACATGAGCATAACAAACTTGAGCCTCAGTCAAGGCTTTGTTGTTTTCTTGGCTATGGCGAAACTCAAAAAGGGTATAGGTGTTATGATTCTGTCTTTCATCGTCTTCGTATCTCTCGTAATGTTGTTTTTTGGGAATATCGCCTCTTTGTTGAGCTCTCTCATTTCAGTGCTTCCTTATCTTCCTCCTCTGTCTTAGATCTTTTTCCAGATGAGGCACATATTCCTTCTGTAGCTGCTCCTGATCCTCCTATAGTTGCTCCTAATTCTATTGCTGTAGACTTCTCTGTCCAACTACTAGATATCACTGATCCCTTTCCTAGTTCACCCTTTAATGAACAAGTGGAAGATGAACAGGTTGAAAACGAGCTACCCAACCCCAATCCTGAGCTTGGGTCTCCTGCTCCTACTCCGCCTGAAGATCTTGCATAAGACATTCCACCTCATCACTCAACTAGGGTAAGATCTATTTCTGCACATTTACTTGACTATCATTGTTACATTGCTCTTGCTACATTACACGAGCCTCACACCTATCGTGAGGCTTCCACTGACCCTTTTTGGCAGATTGCAATGAAAGAGGAACTTGATGCATTATCTAAAAACCATACTTGGGATTTGGTGACACTTCCTCCTGGGAAATCTGTGATTGATTGTAAGTGGATCTACAAGATTAAGACTCGCTCTGATGGGTCCACTGAGCGCTACAAAACTCGTCTTGTTGCAAAAGGTTTTACACAAGAGTATAGGATTGATTATGAAAAGACCTTTGCTCCGGTTGCTTGTATCTCATCTGTTCGTGCCCTCTTAGCTGTTGCTGCTGCCAGTAAATGGGACCTTTTTCAGATGGATGTCAAAAATGCATTCCTTAATGGAAATTTAAGTGAAGAAGTGTATATGCAACCTCCTCCTGGTCTCTCTGTTGACTCAAACAAAGTTTGTCACCTTCGACGTGCACTTTATGGCTTTAAACAAGTTCCACGAGTTTGGTTTGCCAAATTCAGCTCTACCATCTCTCACTTGGGTTACATTGCCAGTCACTATGATTCTGCCTTATTTCTTCGTCGCACTGACAAAGGCACTATTTTACTTCTCTTATATGTGGATGATATGATCATAACTGGTGATGACCTCAGTGGCATTCAAGAACTCAAGGCTTTTCTCAGTCAGCAGTTTGAGATGAAAGATCTTGGACATCTCAGCTACTTCTTGGGTCTTGAAATCACTCATTCTACAGATGAACTTTATATTACTCAAGCCAAGTATGCCTCTGAACTCTTGTCTCGCGCTGGACTCACTGATAGCAAGACTGTTAACACTCCAGTTGAGCTTAATGCGCATCTGACTCCCTCAGGGGGGGAAACCATTGTTTAAACCCTCTCTTTACAAACGCTTGGTTGGCAGCTTGGTTTATCTCACTGTCACTCGTCCAGACATTTCCTATGCTGTTCACCAGGTGAGCTAGTATCTGTCTGCTCCACGATCGACTCACTATGCTGCTGTTCTGCGCATTCTTCGATACCTAAAGGGCACTCTTTTCCATGGTCTTTTCTACTCTGCTCAGTCTCCTCTTACTCTCCGTGCATTTTCTGATGCTAATTGGGCAGGAGACCCCACTGATCGCAGGTCCACCACTGGTTATTGCTTTCTTCTTGGTTCTTCTTTGATTTCTTGGCGAAGCAAGAAACAAACTCATGTGGCCCGCTCCAGTACTGAAGTAGAATATTGTGCCCTTACTGATACCACATCTGAGCTCCTTTGGCTACGATGGCTTCTCAAAGACTTAGGTGTGTCTACATCCTCTGCCACTCCTCTTTATTGTGATAACCAGAGTGCTATTTATATTGCTCACAATGATGTCTTCCATGAACGGACTAAACACATCGAGATCGATTGTCATTTTATCCGTTTTCATCTTGTTCATGGCGCTCTCAAGCTGATCTCAGTCTCCTCTAAAGATCAACTTGCAGATATCTTCACCAAGTCACATCCTAAAGGAAGCCTTCGTACTTTGGTTGACAACCTCAAATTGGTCTCACATCCACCTTGAGTTTGAGGGGGGCTGTTAACGTATATAGTGTTGTGGGCTTTAGGCCCAATTAGGTTACTTGTATAACATATATATTTGCTTGTACTGCACATATATGCCTCCTATATAAAGGCACCTATGTACATTCTTTTAATCATAAAATACAATATAATAACATTCAGTATTTCTAACAGACTAATTGAAATTTCATTAAAATACTAAGGTTGGTTTGAATTAAGAGAGAGTAGAGTAGAAATGATAAAAAATTAATCTATTTTCAGTTAATTCTACTTTACTCTTTTCTACTCTCTCTCATCCCTCAATCTAAACGGCCCTAAAGAAGCAACACCAAAATCCCTCTTCTACTGTTTCCAGACAAAATGGGAAAGGGAAGAAATATTACAACATAAAATTCAATGACTTCTTTTTTTTTTTTTTTTTTTTTTTTTTGAAGAGTTCAATGACTTCTTTTGGTGACATGATAGGAAGGATTCTCATCTTTCTAATTCAGCCTTGCTTTCCTTAGATGGAGATGGGTCTTCTTCTAACTCACTCTTTTGCTGCCCTTTTAAAAAGTCTAAGACCGCATATATGCTTGCATGCTTTTACACAACTTAGGTATGCGATAAGCAATGATTAAATAACTTTTTATTAAATACTAGTATTAAACATGTGTATAAGTAATGTAATGTAATCACATATTGACAAATAAGTATGTTGTGTCCAAGTGTGTGGATAAGCGTTTTGTACGTTAAAAACCCGACTTTTGGTGGAAACATCTTGCAATTGGCTGTCCTTTCAATTTTTCTTTATTTTTGTTGCACGATGCCTTTCAATTATGATGACAAAATTAAACAGATTGTCCTTTCACAGTAAGTTCAAGGCACCATTGTAGATGAGAGTGATAGATGCGGTCATTGAAATCATGACACAGAAGTCAGAACAGATCTAATAATTGTTCGGCAGTTCCTTACTCTTTTAACTTTACATTTACTCTATTAAATTTAAACTGCATACTATATAATTACTCGTATGAATGTTGTACGAGACTTTCATTGAAATGGAACCATTGTCCAGTAACTTGGCATGCCACTTACATAATTGAAGCTTTTCCTAAATTTAAAACTTCAAATCTATATTGAAAACTTCTAAGTTGTGATAGAGGGTTTTTTTTTTTTTTTTTTTTTTTGTTATTTATATATATATATATATATACTCACATACTAGTCTTATCACATGCACTTCACGTGTAAAATGAGACTTTTTTATTTACTTATTTTTTTATAATATCATAATTTTTCCTTCATTCCAATTTGAGATTTACACATTTTTTCATTAATATTACACATTTAGAAGTACTAATATAATCAAGAGTGTTATGAGGCTAGATTCAAAAGATGAACAAATATTACACGTTTATTTTGTAGCAAAAAAAAAATAAAAAACCTGTGTTTTTATTTTATATATATAATTTTTATTTTGGAATTATAATTTATAAGTAGATAAAGCAATTTGAAAATCAACAAAAGAGTAGCTCTATTTTTTAGGCAATATTTTAGTCGGAGTTAGAGTTATATTTTTATTAGATTGTCATTTAGTTTTTTGTCTCTACTTAAAAATAGAAGTGTAGAAGCATTTTTGAACAAAAAAAATGAAGATATCAAAAAGGGGAAGCCCCTTAAATTGTATTCCAAAGAGGGCATTTTTTTTTAGTAGTCCTATTTTGTAGCCAAAAAAAAAAATTTATGTTTTTATTTTATATATAATTTTTATTTTGAAATTTTAATTTATAAGTGGATAAAAAAATTTGAAAATCTACAGGAGAGTGGATTATGTTTTAGTCAATGTTTTAGTGGAAGTAAGAGTTGTATTTTTACCAGATTATCCATTAGTTTTGTCTCTATTTAAACATAGAGATGTAGAGGTATTTTTGAACCAAAAAAATGAGGAATATATATATATATATATAAAAGACTAGTTTATTTCTTTTTGGAAAAAAATAAAAAGAGTTATAGTACAGGACACTTTTACAACATTTTGACAAAAAATTTGAAGTGATTGACTATTAATGGTAGGTATAAAAGCGATGTCCATGGTAGACCTAAATTATAATTAGTAACAATTTATTACATAAAATTTTTTGTGAAAATGTTGTAACGAAATATTATTCAAACCAAAATTCTAAACATTATTCACAATAACCAAATGATGGAAGAGAAGAAATATCAGAATTTGGGAATCTATTTTGTTTACAATGATTTGGAAAAAAAATACAATTATACCTTAAACGAAAGATATTTTAAATAACTAAATAAGATTTTTTTTTTTCTGGAGAATGTAGAAAAATTAATTAAAAAAAAAAAAAAAACGTGTCGAGCCACTCTTATAAATAAGTGGTTTGTAATTTGTGATGAGAGACATTGATTGCATGAAATATTTACAGTCGAATCCTGTTTACAAAACCAAATGTCATGTTTCTCCCAATGCATCAACTATGAAGGGTAGAAGTGAAATTCGAATTATCATTTAGGTTTTCAACTTTTAGTTCAAAATTATTTGAATAAAATATAAGCAGAACAAATTGTTTGTAAAAATTAAATCCATTATAAATTTAAATGACACAAATCTCTTCTCTACTTTTCTTCTAACACTCAAAATAATAATGAATTGTTGAAATTTATATGTCAAACAATTACATTTAAAGTTATCGTTCAAACCTCTTGAAATAGATCTTTTAAATCCAACTAACTTTGGGGTGTAGTGCAATTTGATAAATATGGTCCAAACAGAGACAAGGAACTACAAACACCGAACACTCTTTTAAGTTTTAAATAATATTAGAAGTGTTCGTGGACGGAAGCAGATTTAATATATATAAAAAATAAATAAATAAAAAAGAATTAAAAAGAAGAAGAAGAAGAAGAAGGTATTAGAGTTTAAATATAATTGAACCTGTAGTTCCCATGAAGATTTTATATATTTTTTATTTTATAAACCCATGAAGACTATTAAGACAAGGAAAGTGGTGAGAACCTTTGCTCAATATTCATTCTTTTGTTTAAACAATGCATTAAATATGTTATTATTTTCTATTAAACAAATTTTAATATTTCCAATGCACATATAACCTATTATGTGAATATCTTATATATAACAAACATTCATTTGTTTCAAAACTTTAAAATATTAGAAAATGATGAATATAATCATTTAAATGTTGAGATATGGTTTAAACTCATGGCCATCTACTTTAGTACCGACAATTTAGGGATGTCAATGGGGCGGGCGGGGTGGGGCGGGGCCAAATGATGGGGTCTTCACCCCCACCCTGCACGATTTTGTCTTGCCTCATCCCCGCCCCACCTTGTATAACGGGGAAAATTTTCTTGCCCCATCCCCGCCTCTTGAGGCCCCGCAAAGCACCGCCCCATCCCATAAATCTCTACTTCTTGTTGATTTGCCCATAACTATTACAATTTAAATAAAATAAAATAAAATAAAAACAAAAAAAAACATGTTTCATTAATAAAAATATACTTGAAATTACAAATAAATTTATCCCATCAAATCAAACTAATTTTTAACAAAAATTGAATAATATTATCCAAGTGTTTTACAAGGCAATATCACTATAAAAACAAAATTTTCTTAGTACAAAATCAATAATTCAATAGTATATAAATTTGTTTCTAATAAAGACAAAAGAAAACATTAAAATTGGTACCTTCCAACATTGCTAGAGAAAAAAAAGAGGCAGAGAACCAAGTTAGGTAGAATAAAATAACTTGATAATATGTTTGTTTAAATAGTAGGGTTTTAGAGTGTGAAAAATTTACAATTGAACCCTTATCAACGTAGGGCGGGGCGAGGATAGGGCGGGTTTAAAAAGTCTAAACCTATCCCCGCCTCGTCCTGTGGTGCGGAGTTAAAATCTAGCCCTAAAAATGTTAAAATCTTTTTTTAGAGTTTAACAATCATTCTAATAAAGTATTCAATTTTCACATCTTGCAGTTATCTATACAAGAAATTAAATAGATGTTCAAGACATGTTTGTGTCCCATTCTTTTACAATTCCTTCATGTGCCTTATTGTATGCATGAGCTATTAATTTTAACATTTTTACCCAAAAGAGCTACTTTTACTCTTTCAACAATTGTTTTTAATCTTTTTTTATAAATAATTTTTTTTGGGGGTATATTATGCTTTATATACAATTGATATGAAAAAAAAATTATTAATTTGATTTAAAGTAAATTCATATTCATTTTTGAATTCCATTGAGTGATTTTATTGTTAAAATTTGTTAAAGTAATAAACAAAATATAATAATACAAATTAAGTGAACATCTAACCAAAAAAATATACTCACCTTAAAATTATTGTCTTACCCTAAAAATATATTGTGGGGCCCTATCGTATTAACCACACTGGCCCACTACATGCGGCCCAAGGCTCGCGCCGAGGATAACGTAACGACCGAGGATAATAAGGAAAGAGCCCAGGTTGTCCAAAGGCCTCGCCGAGGATGATAGGCCCCTCGGCAAACCAACCTAGAATAAAAGGAAAATATCCTTCGTTCAATATATGAACGTTACCAACATTCTGGCCGCCTTAACGGTGAGGTGACCTGAAAACCCTAAAGCATCAGTCACTTCAACTATTATAAAGTCTGTAAGGGCGGCTGAGAAATAACATAAAGCCTGTAAATACAGATGATGGGACAGTCCCCTGTACATAGAAGCTCCGATAATTGACAAGTGGATGGTGAGGATTAACTAAAGTAATAATATATATAACAAAGAGGATTCCCAACAAAAGGGGGGCTGGAAGAAAAGAGGGACAAGGCATACATATCAACTATAAGAAAAATAGATCCTGGGACGAAGCCGAGGACGGATTTGTTTCATAAACACTTAACCAAAATTATCAGGATCCTCACAAATACTTATCCAAAGCCATTTTAAAGGCCCATTACCAATACCTAACCGAAGGGATGGTCCTGATCCCCATAGAAAACACCCAGTAAGGTCATTTTGTTATCATTGTGTTGATTTTGCATCATCCGTTGTCTGTACTGTTAATGCCTAGCCCGTTTACCCGCATCTCTACAAGTTTTATTATTAAGGGTCCATTACAAATTATGCCCTTACATATATCAAGTTGGCCATACAATATTAGTAGAAATAACAACAAATTAGCCTCTTCACATGTGTTTAGAGACTTTTGTAGTGCTTTAAAACCAATTCTTTAGAGCCTAAACTACATTCTCTCTCTTCTTTTATTTTCCAATTTTGTTTTTTTGAATATTAAAAAGTGGTGTAAGAACACTAACATCAAGTATGCTAAATACTAAGTATTCTAAACTACCTTCAATTTTATCTTTTCTCAAATTAGGTAATTATATATTTGAATTACTGTTCTTGTTAACTTTTATGAGTGAGAAAGATAGATACTAGGGAAGTATGACTAGTATTATGAATTTCAATTGTTTAGTTTTGACTATTTTAATGTGTTTTTTTGATTATTTTTTATGGAATACTATTTTTAATGTCTTAAAAAGAAGACTATTTTAATGTCTTAGTTCTTATTTGTTAAATAGAAAATAGGAAATGTTAATAAAATGTGAGTAGCATTTTTAAGGATGTTCTTTAGAGAAAATTAAGGTAGCTATAAAAAACCTCTCTTTTTAATTAGGGATGACAAAATATGCTTGACCCCCAAGTATCCGGTCTGACCTGACCCTAATGGGGTGCCCCGTGAAGCAAATGGGGCGAGTTTGGGTTTTAATAAAAAAAAAAAACCCGAAACTGGTTCGAGAATTATGCAAACTTGGCCTGAACCATACCCGTATACATATATAATATTAAAAAAAAAAAAATTAAAAACCCTAACCCTAGGTATAAATATCTTTTAAACTCTCTCTTCATCTCTCAGCTCTTTCACTCACATGGTCGCCTCTCCCTCTTCATCTCTCAGCTCTCTCACTCACACGCTCACAAGCAGTTAAGCACAGCTTTCTACTCTCTTAACTCTGTTTCGTCCTCGCCGATCTTGCACTGTCGCACAGCCCTTTGCCCCTTTCATCTCCCTCGCCCATCTGCCATATCCCTCACCTATCTCGCACCCTGTAAGTCAGCCACCCTCTCACGGCTTCACTCAGCCGCCTCGCTTAGCTACCCTCTCATGGCCTCATGGCCTTGCTCCACCTTGTTCTCCATTTTTTTTTCTTTTTTTTTTCTAGGTTCAGTTCGTCTCAATCACGTGAGTCTATGTTTGTGTTTATGATTTATGTGTTTGTGTTTGTGTTTGTGATTTTGAAAGGGAAAATCATAAATATGAAATTTGTGTTTGTGATTTCTGTGTTTATGTTTGTGTTTGTGTTTGTGATTTTGGGCCGGAAAATCATAAATTGAAATTTGTGTTTCTAATTTTAGGTTGGGCTGGGCATGACTGGACGGGGCTAGATTGGGCAACTTTCGTGTTAAAAAAAAAAACTTGTTTATTAAACGGGCCAAGTTCGGGTCACAGGGGCAGGCCTGTGGGTCGGGCATAGGAAAACCCGCCCCAAACTCGATCCGTTGCCATTTCTTATTTTAATCATGGATTTTGTTAAGGTTGCATTAAATTTAAGTAACTAACCCCTATCCTCTCTTTTTAATTATGGCTTTTATTAAGGTTGCATTAAATGTAACTAACTAACCCACAACTACCAGAGTCCAAATATTATTTTCCCACATTTCCTATGCTCCACTAATAAAACTTTGATATTTGCCCATGTCTTTAATTAAATGGTCATATTAACATGTGCCCTAATGGCAATTGTTAATAAACTTTATTAGGAAAGTTTTAACACCATTTTCATGGGAAATATAAAAAACTGTCAAAAAAATTAATAGTTTATCATTTTCCCATAAAATGTTTCTAAAAATAGTTCCTAAACCAATGCTCTTAAGGCACTTGTTAACATTTCCCATAATTAAATCATAATTTTCAACCTTTTCTCATTTTCCCAAGATAAATAAATACACACACACACACACACACACACACACATATACACACACACACACACACACACACACACACACACACACACACACATATATATATATATATATTTATATCTAGTCACCACCATCACCACCACCACCACCACCGCCAGTCCATCACCATTAACCTTCATCAGCACCATTAAGAAGAGATTGCCAACTTCTTCAACAATCATCCACCACTGGTAATTACCAATAAATAAAGGGGTAATTACACACCTTGCCCTTGAAGTTTGGAAAAAATGACAATCTATTCCAAACTTAAAGAGAAAAAACACGTTTTCTCCTTGACATCTGATTGACTAAAACTTTGTTAAATTAATATTAAAAATATTGTGTACTAATTTGCCCTTCACTTAAGGGCAGGTTTCCAAAATTATCTTATTTCATAATTAAAACTCATCATTTTAAAATTTTAATTAAAGTGTATTTTAAAATATTAAGTGCGAATTTTGCTTATTATTATTTTTTCTTTTTTTAACGGGTTATGGAGAGATTTGCCATTGTAAGTGTTTTAGTGTTTGATAAATTTTGCATTTTTATTATAAATTTATTAGTTATTTTTATACTAACTATTGTTAAGCTTTTGTAAAGAAATTCTTATAAAAATTTAGAATAATTCATTACTGATATAAACAAAAGGGGGGAGTGTTAATTTATTCAAACCTTAAGGAAGAGAAGTGTTTTTTCTTCAGGTTTGGAGTGGAGTGTCATTCCTCCAAACATCAAGGGAGGGGAGTGTTAATTTATTCAAAACTCAAGAAAGAGAAATGTTTTTTCATTCAGGTTTGGAGTAGAGTCTCCAAACATCAAGGGAGGGGAGTCTAATGATTCCACAAATAAAACATCCCAACACATCCCCACTAGTCACTACCACCACCATGTTTGCAATTTTGTAACCATCTCAAAAAAAATAAAAAAATAGTCACCACCTTCACTAACTATCTCTGGCACCATTAGGAAGAGATCACGACATCATCAACATGCATCGCCATACCTAGCCATGGATTTGGGGATGACAAGTCGGTCACGGGTACCCACTAACAAGACATCACAAAACTAATACCCACTTACCCAGTCATGGATTTAAAGAAAAGAGGTGGTGGTAGATGGCTATTGTTTACGTTGGAGAAGGGTTGTTATCAATGTCAAAGAAGGTCAGTGGTGGTGGCCAGCTATGGATTTGAAGACAAGAGGTGGTGGTGGATGGCTGTGTTGGGGTTGTTTTATTTATTTATTTATTTATTATTATTATTATTTTTATTTATTTATTTTTAGTAATTGCCAACGGTGGTGTATGGCTATTGATGGCATTGGTGATTTCTTCCTAGTGGCGTTGATGAGGTTTTATGGTAGTGGATTGGTGGTGGTGGGCTGGTGGGGAATTTTTTTTCTTATTATTTATTCTAGGAAATTGAAATAAGAAAAAAAAAAGGCTAAAAATTATGACTTAATTAAAGAGATAAACAAGTGTCAAAATTTTATTGGTGGAGTATAGAGTAGAGTAAAAAATGTGGGACAAAAGATTTGGACTCCTATTACGGGAGTAGAAAAGGGAATGGCAACTTAAGCTAGAAAAATGAGATTAAAAAAAAAAGAAGAAATAATAGAAAAGTGAAATGATAAAAAATATGTTAATTTTTTCTTATTTATATTTGACAGGGAGGATGTAAAGGTGAAATGATAGAAATGTAATTTTTAATAAATTTCTATTATACCTTATTAGATAGGGAGATAATAGAACAAATTATAATTAAAAGGGGTAAAATAGTAATTCACATGTAAGAAACATATTCCACCCAATTTTGGATGATGGTTTTTGGTGTGGCTAGGGGTTGAAAATTCCACCCATCTCTTTTTTTATCCTCCCTCTTTCTACCACACTAAATAAGGGATGGAAAAGAGGGAGGTGGACTAAATTATATTCATCTAATTAGTAGATTATAAGTGGGTTCTAATTAGCTCCACGTGTAAAGACAAATCATTGAATAAGATATATGAGATTTGAACCCCGCCAAATAAAAAATCGATTAGTATCTTAGTCTAGTAATAAAAGCAATCATTATGAAGTGAATGCTATAGATTAAAATTTTACTGTATTTATACAAAAAATTATTAGATTATAATATGCCAACTCAATAATTTTCAATAATTTGTGTATGTAGCTTGAGTTTTTCCATGGACACACTCTTTACCACAACTTGCACAGTTGTCAATATGTGATTTGATTACATCATATACACATGAAATCACTAATGACACTTGATAAAAAGTAATCTAATTATCGTTTGACATGTGCAAATTATGGTAAAATATGACAATGTTTATGTCCCTAGGTCATTTGACCTTGCATTATTCTTATGCTCCGTTTGATTTGAAGCATACTATTTTTTGTAAAATGTTTTTCCATCTTTAGGTGTTTGTTTATATGTAAAATGTGACAAAACTTGTAAAATATTTTCCATTGATCGTAAAATCATTTGTAAAAAGTAGTAAAATTTTGGTAACATATTTTACAAAAACACACTTAGTGGCCCTCCTCCTAAATCTGGTGGCTAGGTTGCCAGTTTGATCATTAGATCCTCCAGTGTTAATAGTCAAGTTGTTGGAGACAGTGGTTCCAATGGTCAGAACTGTCATTCCAACGGTTTGGTGGCCAAGGAGGTGGCTCCAAAAGTCAGGTTACTAGAGTCATGGTTTCGACTAGACCTCTGACTCCAGCGACTCTAGTGGCTGAGCTACGGTCAGGGACGGAGCCAGAGCAGTAGGTTTGGGGGGGCAAAGTTTGGACTTAAAAAAAATATATATATATATATATAAAATAAAATAAAAATTGCAATATTTTAGTCATTAAGAGAGAGAATTCAGACTAATTTTGATATTGAGAACCCAAAAAGTGTAGTACCAGAACTTGATTTGTGTTAAAATTAAAAAGCTTGTTTTTAATTGCTTTTATTTTGTTTCATTCAAGTGCTCTGTTTCTTGTATATATAAGTAGAGCTGCACTTTCCTTATTCATTTAATGAGAAATAATTTTCTCTCATCTTCATCTCTAAGTTTATCTTCTCATATGAGATAGCAAACAACATATATATGGGGTGTTGTGAGGGCCCTGGTCATAACATAGCTCCAAGATTATTTTTATGGGCTAAAACATTAACATTAAATATACATCTACCTATAGAAAAATTTTTCCCCAAAATCCAGGGGGGGCCATGGCCCCCCCGGTCAAAGAGTAGCTCCGTCCCTGGCTACGGTTTGGTGATTTATATTTGAAAAATTTTACATGCCACACTAAACGTATAAAACTATTTTAGTTCAAAACAAAAGGACCCTTGAAACAGTAAAAATTTTAAGACTATGTAAAATGGCACAATTTGTGCCACAATGTTCACATGACAGATTATAAGTAGTAAAAAAAAAATAGTTAGATTATGTGAAATTGAAATTACAGGTTGACACGTTGAATAATGGTGACAAACATTATAGCAATGAAGTTGAGATGTAAGCGCCGAATTTTTTTTTTTTTTTTTTTTGGGAGGAAATAAGCGCCGAAACTCAAACTCTAGTTTCACATGGCGTTACACGCACATGAAGCGAAAAAAAAAAAAAAAAGTGGGACCCGTAGCATTGAATACCGTTGTTTCTCATAGTCTACCTGCCCCATTTCATTTCTAGTTTCTTCTATTCACCTTCTCTCTCTGAGTGAAGTTGGACATTGGAGTCTGGCCGTACCGTATAAATCAATATGATAGTTGAAAGAAAGGACCGAGTTGCACATGGAGCTCTGCTCTCTCCAATACCTCCATAAATCTCTCTCTCTTTCTCTCTCTCTCTCTGTCTGTCTCTAACTGTGCCTCTTTTCTCTGTACTACTACTACCGTACCATTTCTAACTTTCTACAAATAGCCACAGAGATATTAAAGTTCTGAATAGGTTTATTTTTTATTTATTTTTGTTTTGTCGCATCTGGGTCTTTGTCCTTTTCCTCTAAAACATACATAAGAAGGCTTGGTCCGAAGTTGAGGAAAACCAAATTGGAACATAGGAAGGAAATGGCAGAGGAAAGTGTGAGTGAAGTTACTACTCCAGTTCGTCAGGTTCTTCTCATTTCTGCTGGTGCTAGTCATTCTGTTGCTCTTCTCTGTAAGCTTCCATCCTTTTAACAATTATTTACAAGTTTCCTTTCAACTCATTTTGATTTTGATGGAATGGTGGATTGAATTGTTGTCACTCTTTCTAAGGTACTGAGATATTCTGAGGAAAATGGAATGCAATATTGATTGTTCAGTGGCTTGTGTGGAAGTTATTGTTCCTTGGATTTTTCTAGTAGTGGAAATTCTGTAATTCAAAGTTCTAGAAAAAAAAAAGTGATCTTTCCTTTTTTTCCGAGAGATAATCTCTGCAACCATTTTGGGCATATCTTTTAATGAGATATTTTGTGGTTTTTGCGGGCAATTCTCCTTGTTCATTGCAAAGCTCATTTGGGGTTCTTCTCTTTATATATAAGGGTCTGTTTGTTTGGATAGAACTTATAACGTTGAAAATTGAAATCTGAAAACTGAAAATGTAGCAAAATAATTTTTAATCGTGTGAATAGCATTGGATGTCTCATTTTTAATAAAAAAGTTGTTAAAAAGTTCTTCTCTTTATATCTAAGGGTCTGTTTGTTTGGATAGAACTTATAACGTTGAAAATTAAAATCTGAAAACTGAAAATATAGTAAAATAATTTTTAAACTGTGAATAGTATTGGATGTCTCATTTTTAATAAAAAAGTAGTTAAAAGTGATATTTGTGGGTCTGTAAACAGTATATGATGCATTATTTAAGGTTGAAAAGTCAACTTTTGCTGCCACGGTTTATAAACAGTAGCCACATTACTCCTGAAACGCGTGAAAAAAAAAAAAAAAAAATTCTAAAAGAGAAAACGCAGACGCGCAAGCACTGTCCAAACGCACCCTTAAAAGTCATTATGGAAACAACTTCCAAACTGTTTATTTATTTATTTTCTTGTTCATAAAGTCCTATGATTGATTAACTATTAACTTTTTTTTTGTTTTTTTTTTTTTTTTGTGCCCGTATCTCACTTTGGATTTAGAAATCTTTCTCTTTTGATAAGTAAAATGTGATAGCCAATCCTTAGCATTTAAAATTTCATGGAATATTGGGATGGTGCAGGGACTGCTCTATTGGCAACACATTGTAGATTTACAAAGCAGATTGCCATCCAATTACAAATATTTCTTTGTTTTATTTGATAAAGCCAGATATTTTTATGGACAGATTAATATGTGCTAATATTTGATCATTTGATGGACATTAACAGATCAACCCCATTTATGACTATACTAGAGTGCAGAGCCTACACGCACCTTAATACATTTTGTTATAGACTACATTATCATTTAGTCTACAATGGGGCAAAAGTCAAGGAAGAGTGATCATGATAATCTTAAATTTGTCAATGTTGATTTTTTTACCAAAGAAAACATTGCCAAATATATGTTGATGTCATGGATTGTTGTATACAACATCAGCATCTTCTAAGTATTCTGTCATTCTCTTAAATTTCTAGGTTACTTGTTTCCTTAATGGGGGCTTCCTAGTAACCATTGTCTGATCCTGCATGGATTGACCCTATCTTTTAATAGATTGGTACTTGATTTGGCTATTGGATCAGAATTGATTTTGATATCTTGCTTCATTTTGCTGTGGGGGCTCTTATTCTTGATCTGCCACTAAATAGGGTAGGCACATGTGAGGTTTTTTTTTTGATAGGTAATAAAGAGTATTATTAAACACATAGTAAAACAGAATAAAGCAAATACAAGGTGTTCATGATGGTGAACACAAGGAAATGCAACCAACAACCAAATAGCAACAAACAACAAGAAAAAACTTAAAGTGCAATACTAAGAGAAGAAATAAACTCCAAGATAGTGGAACAATCCGAGAAGCCCCAACACCTAGACCAATCAAATAAAGTCTTCTGGCATAGAGCTTGTAATTGAGCCAAGGATTTCTCGGTATCCTCAAAAGAACGCTGATTTCTTTCTATTCAAACAATCCATATCAAACAGCTAGGAACCATATTCCAAATGTTTGAATTAAATTTACCCAGCCAATAGTTCCAACAATACACCAAGCTTTCCACAGAGCCTGGCATGACCCATTGGGTTCCAAAGATCTGAAACATATAAACCCAGAGAGAGTAAGCTACATGACAATGGAGGAGGAGATGATCTATAGTTTCCTCATTCTGATGGCACATACAACACCGATTCACCACAAAGTGCCGGTGATTGCATCGGTGCTGGAATCAGAGGGAGTAAACCCTAATGATGTGGCAAGGGTGTCGGTGGTGTCCAAACCTGGGTTTTCCGGCGTGGTGGTGACATATCGGAGGAAGAGGGACGAGACCCATACTCCGATAGCTGGGGATTTAAGGGTAGGGATGACGGCGAGACCACCCGAGGCAGCGGCGGAGGCTCCGATGGCGCCGATGGTGGTTTCTGAGGCTCCGATGAGGGCTAAACTCCATTCCTGCCCAGTAGCGAAGCTTCTTGCCCCTATCTCGATGGTTTCCCATCCTGATCGGGTGGTTGAGAGGCAGTTTGGGGATGTCCCGAGGAACATGTTGGACTCTAATGGTCCTGGGAAGCTCGAAGGAATGGATATAGGCTCACACCTGGCGGTGCCGTTGCCGGAGAAGTGGAAGGTGTTGAATCAGTTTTTTCCATTGAATATTTTGGGTAGGGAAGGGGACCCTTGGTTTGAGGAGGTGGAGGAAGTATTTACGGAAGTACCAAGCATGAGGGATACAGAGGGGTGTGACTCCCAAACAGGTATGTTAGTGTTGGAAGTTGCGTTTGCAGATTTGGGTAACGGGGAGAACATCAGTAGTTCACTAGAGTGTGTTCCCTTGTCTTGTTGGGTCCCTAGGGTAGCTGAAGATTTGGTGTTGAGTACGGCAACTGAGGAAGGTGAGATTGTTGCTTCAAAGGTGGAACACTCGAAATGGGTGTCTACTATGATGAAGAGTTTTTGCAAAATGGTGGGCTTTCCTATAGTAAAACATGAAGCTCAATGTGTGGCTTTATTTTGTTTATTAGAATAGGAGTGTCTTGAGGTAGTCAATGATGGGTGTAATTGGCAACCTGTTCAAGCTAGATAGAAAGGTCTTAGGGAATTGCGGGGTCTGATATCTACTGTAAATTATGATGGGACTTTCTCTTGGAACAGAGGTTCGTCGTATGGTTTAGGGGCTATTGGTTGTTATAAATGTCCTTAAGACTTCTTTCTTGGAATGTTAGGGGGTTGAATAACCCCCAAAAGAGGGAGGTTTGTAATAATCTTTTGAAGGAATGGAGATGTGATGTTGTTTGTTTGCAGGAAACTAATCTTTCTTCTTTAAATTCTGCTCTTGTGCGGAGCTTATGGGGTAGTCCTTTCATTGATTGGGTTGTACTGGACGCGGTTCAATCTTCTGGGGGGGTATTGCTGATTTGGGATAAACGGGTGGTCGAGAAAATTGATGTATCTGTTGATTAGTTCTCTGTTAGTGTTCTTCTTAGGGGAGTTTTGGATAGTTTTGAATGGGTTTGCACTGGTCTATATGGCCCCAATGCTAATCATCATAGGGCTGCTTTGTGGGAGGAGCTGTCTAGGGTACGGGTCAGGTGGAACACAGCTTGTTTTTTATTCGGTGATTTTAACATTGACAGATACCCATGTGAGAGGCTTGGTTGTGAGTCTTTTAGCCCAGCCATGTTTGCATTCTCGGACTTTATTGAGAATAATTCTCTAGTGGATCTTCCATTGGATGGGGCTACTTTCACTTGGTTTAGAGATGTTGAGCCGCAAGCTATGTCACATATTGACAGGACCCTAGTTTCTGTGGATTGGGTGGATCATTTCAGGAATGTGTCCCAAAGGGTGCTCTCTCGTGTTTTTTCTGATCATTGTCCGTTTTTGGTGGAAGCTAGTGGAGTTGGTAGGGGTCGCTGTGCTTTTAAGTTTGAGAATATGTGGCTCAAAGTTGAGGGTTTTGTCGAGAGGGTTAAACATTGGTGGGAGGGGTATAGCTTTATGGGTTCCCCTAGTTTTGTTCTAGCTTAGAAATTAAAGGCTCTTAAAGAAGACCTTAAAAAGTGGAATAAGGAGGAATTTGGAGATTTGGCATTTAGGAAGAAGTGTTTGCTATTTGAATTATTGGGTCTAGATGCTAAGGAAGAACTGCTGGGCCTCTCAAATGCGGTGGAATCTCGCCAAACATAGGTTAAAGGTGATATTGCAGCTTTAGCTGCTTTAGAAGAGACTTTTTGGAGACAAAAGTCTCGTGCTCTGTATGTGAAGGAGGGAGATAATAACACTCGATTCTTTCATAGATTAGTGAACTTTCATAGAAGAGCTAATCACATTAGAAGTGTTGAGGTAGATGGTGTCTTATATGAGGATGGTTCTGCTGTACAATCTCAGGTGGTTCAGTTCTATCAAAATCTCTACACGGAGACAGATATGTGGCGTCCAACTGTGGATGGGCTGGATTTTGATTGCATTAGAGAGGATGAGAGGTTGTCCATGGAGAGGGAGTTCTCTAAAGAAGAGGTTACCCAGGTTTTGACGGAGATGGAGGGAGATAAAGCATCTGGGCCTGATGGCTTCACTATGGCTTTTTTTCAAAAATGTTGGAGTGTGGTGGAGGTGGATGTCATGGCTGTTTTTGAGCACTTTCACACGTATTCTGTGTTTGAACGGTCTTTGAATGCCTCGTTTCTCTCTCTAATTCCCAAGAAAAATAATGCTATTGATGTTAAGGATTTTCGGCCTATTAGTTTGGTAGGGAGTGTGTACAAGCTGTTGTCTAAGGTGTTGGCAAATAGACTGAGGGTTGTGCTAAATAGTCTCATCTCTGAGTCTCAAAATGCTTTTGTTGGTGGAAGACAAATTTCGGATTCAGTGCTCGTTGCTAATGAGCGCTTTGATAGCAGATTGAAGAGTCAGGTCTCTGGGGTGGTTTGCAAACTGGACATTGAGAAAGCCTATGACCATGTGAATTGGGATGCATTGTTCTATCTGTTGGATAGGATGGGTTTTGGGGTGAAGTGGAGGGGTTGGATTAAGGCTTGTATAACCACTGATTGCTTCTCTATTATTGTGAATGGTTCTCTGGTTGGCTTTTTGGGTAGCTCTCGTGGGTTTGAGACAAGGTGATCCACTGTCCCCTCTTCTTTTCCTTTTAATTATGCAAGTACTAAGTAGGATTTTGAAGAAAACTGAGGATTGTGGTCTACTTCGTGGCTTTAATGTGGGGCCAACTAACTCTATAGGGGTCTACAATAATATGCATCAGAATGAAGCAATCAAATAACATCAAATTGATTTAGAGTAGATTTGGTTGTCAGTTGAAATTAAAGGACTCGGTTGCATACCATTTAGCATCTCAATGGTTAAATCTATAAAATTAGAGCTTAATCTCAGCAGATTTTATTTTGATAAATTTATGGATTTTAGGAAATGTGGTTATACCAAAGTTTTTCTGTTTGTAATATTGGCTTTCATTTAAGTGCCACCCTGTCTATATGGATCTATTTTTAGAATTATATAGAATGTACAATGAATAAATTCCGTGCAATGGGAAGCTCAATTCAGCTGGTGTTATTGACATGGCACTCTTCAGCTATCCCTAATCTTTGAATATAATATCAAATTGGTGTCTGTTGCCTTCTTAGATAAATCATTAGGATGGCTAAGGTTGAAAGCTTAGAACAATTAATCATTATTTATCCCACAAAACATATTAAGTTAAATGGAAGAACATTGTCAAGCACCTTGTTTTAGGACCTCTGGTAATCAAATTTGCTTTCCCAGTTGATTAGAGCTATTTACAGCTTTATTGAAGGAGAAAAAAAAATACTATTACTGCTGCCAAGCAATTTGCTTGGCAGTATTTTCTTTTCTGCAATATTTTGTGGAGCCATGTTTGTTTTGTTGATCTTCAAACTTGCTGGCTTGACTGTTGCTTCTGCGAATGACTTGTGTGCCCATAATTTCTAATATGACTATCTTCCTTCATAGATGTACATATATAAGGACTACCTTCCTTTATTCTTTTATTTAATGGATGGCTCTTTTGTTGGCTTCAGTTCTTTGTGTATATATTCAGTTGGTGCCAGTTCTCTTCTGGAAACATGTTCAGCTTCATTCTCATACCTATGTTATAAATTTCATGCATTTGTTTCTTGTGCTTTTGTTAATATTATACAGCTGGAAACATTGTTTGTTCTTGGGGACGAGGAGAGGATGGACAGTTAGGCCATGGCGATGCTCAAGATCGACTCTTACCTACTCAATTGAGTTCATTGGATGAGCATGAAATAGTATCTGTTACATGTGGAGCTGATCATACAGCTGCATATTCTCTGTCACTTGTGGAAGTATATAGTTGGGGATGGTCTGTTTATCATCTTTCAATTTGGTCTTTTGAAATTCACTTTGATTGCGTTTGGATTTGAAAATTTAAAATCAAGGGATTTGAAGAACATCACAAGTATAAATTGCTATATATATATATATAAATATAATATAAAAGAACAACACATGATGATGTGGGTTTTGAAGATTTTGTCCAAATAAAAACAATTATGATATTATGGATTTGAAAAGACATCTTAAGATTCTTAACTCTACTTATTTGAAATCCACTATTAACAGGGCTCAAGTCCATCCATAAATTTCATCAACAGAAAACAATCTGGCATTTTGCACTATATTCAAGCCATTTAAACCTGAAATTGAAATCCAAATCTTTCTTTTGTAACTTCCTCTATCCAAATGCACCATTTAGGTATTTTACCTCGAAATATGTTGTCTTTGCCACATTGTTGCATTGATTTTAAATTTAAAAACTAAACATGTTTTAGAAGTTAGCTAAGATCTTGTTTAATAATGTTCTTCGTTTATTTGACTCTTCATGAAAGAAAGTGGTTGATCAGATGGTTGATAGTGGTACTATTATGGATGAAAAGAAAAGAAAAAAAAGTTGAAAGGGGTATAAGAGAATTTGGTCTCTTGTCCTGCTCTTGCCGAAGGGAACTTTTATTTTTCAGAAAGGTTTCCATTTATTCTGTTCGCCCTCCCCACTTGTAAGATTTGAGAATTGAGTCCTTGAGGAAACCTGTAGGTCTTGAGTTGGGCTTTTGGGGCCACCAGTGGCCTTAGGTTGGCCAAACAACCCTTTCTGATTTACATTAGGTAGGTCTTACCTGGGCTGCCATGCAGTTCCATGGTCAGCATGGTGTGTGGGGCTTGTTTGGGCCTTTTAGATAAATCGCTTGTTGCGATAAAGTCTGAGGGGGTGTCAGCAATGGATAACACTTGGCTGCCAACACTAATATTTTGTCATATGCAAATTTTTACTTGCCTTTTGCTTTTTAAATCACATTATTTTTAGCTTCCTGCTTGATTGCAATATGACTAAATTTATAGTCCACTTCTTGGTTTGAAACTTCAAATGGACTTTTTATTGAATGGTTTCCTTCATAAATTATGGCTATGCTTAAAGATTCATGCTTGTTAATGTTCATGAGGTTAAATTTGTTTTAGGAGGCGGTGAGAGATGTATATATATATATTGGTTTTTATTTATTGTTTTATTTTATTTTTTTTTATATTTCCTAAGAAAAAAACATATAAGTATTCTATAGTTTTGCACTTTCGTTTCTTGCTTACTGATTTTCATATATAATTCTTATAAAAAAATATCATATATCATCGATTGTGTAAACAGCATGACATATTGTAAGATCCTTTATGTTGTTTTACTCATTTACAGAACTCTATTAGTTTTTCTACTCTTGGCTGGATGTTCATGTAACATGGCTTCTTACTCATTGTGTTATTTAATAATAAATGCGAATGTATGTTGATATTTTTTTTGGTTTGATTTTCATGTTGTTTCTGTGCATTTACCTATTTTCCAGGGGTGATTTTGGGAGGTTGGGTCATGGAAACTCTAGTGATTTGTTCACTCCTCAGCCAATCAAAGCATTGCATGGTCTAAAGATAAAGCAAATTGCTTGTGGGGACAGCCATTGCTTGGCAGTGACTGTGGATGGCAAGGTGCAGAGGTTAGAAATCTTTCCTAAACTCTAACCCAAATTTATGTTTTGATGAATGCCTAGATTTTAAGTTATTTCAATATAGCTATAGTAGCGGTCAAATCCAAGGTGGTTGCTTCAATGTCTTAGCAGTATTTACTAAAAGTCCACTTTGGCCAGCCTCCCTTCTTTTTCATCTTACATTTGAATGGAAAAAATCATTTTCAAACTGAAAGGGACTGAAAATTTTTGCTTAGTAGTAGTACATCACAATTCACAACTCACTTGGGACATTAGGATAGCAGACCCAGGATAACAGACCCAATGCCTTAGTAAGCATCATCCAACAAGTCCCATGAACTCTAAGAAGAACAAACACTACGCTTGATCTCTGACAAAAGACGAGAAACATATGATCACAAATGGGACCAAAGTTCCACTCTATGAATATCATGTTTGAGCTCCCATCTAGGAAGGTAATTTCGTGCTTAATATGTACACGTCTCTTTAGAAACCTATAGGTTTGTAAACATAGACAATAGTTTGCTATGTCTACCTATTCCCTTGATGCCTAGCTGCAGTGGGTTGTCTATGCTAGATCAGTCTATGTAGTTGAAGTGTGGCTTGTATTGCCGTAAAGTCAGTCATGATTGATCAAATTTGAGTAGAAAAAGGATTCCTCATTACAAAGGAGAGATTTTCCCTAGGCTTGGTTGTTTCTGTAAGGGAGAGCTTTATGTATGTAATTGGATTTAGGTTTCTTGGGAGTGCCTTTGTGCTACTAATGTAATCTCCCTATTTTTGTAGTGAAACTTTCTCCTTTTTGTCACCCATGAATGTAGGCAATTTGCTAAACTACGTAACTTCTTGTGTTTTCTATCTGTATGCTTCTTGATTTATTATTGTCTTTTATTGTTTTGGTTTGAATCTTGTGAGTGCTATCGCATAAGAAGTGGTATTAGAACTTGGTAAGGGTTTTGATATCTTGATTATAGTAAATATGCCGAGCATCAACTATGAGGTGGAGAAGTTTTGTGGCAGAGGAAATTTCTCCATTTGGCATAGGCAGATGAAAGATCTCCTAATATAACAAGAAGTTCATAAGGTGTTCCTTCGGAAAGTAGGGAAGCTTGAGAATATGAGTGACGAATACTGGGAAGAGATGGAAGAGAAGGCTGCCAGTGAAATTTGTCTCAACCTAGATGATGAGGTCCTTCACAACATTACAAGAGCATAGACAACATAGTAGATTTGGAAGAAATTAGAAGGTCTCTATGTGAGAAAGAATTTGGTGAATAAGTTGTATGTAAAGAAGTAGCTTTATGGTTTGCAGAAGAAGGAAGGCTCAGACTTGTTGGAGCATCTTTGTGTGTTTAACATTGAGATTTACAAATTTAGACCCCAGTTTTACAGCTTATGTCAATTTTAAGCTAACTAACAAATTAAGTTCAATTGTTAATGTAATTAGCCAATTAACATATGCATGGATATAAAAACTTAGCAGCAAGTCCCAACTAGAATACAAACACAACAAATTGTTTACAGAGAGAAACTTGAAACTGGGCAAATTACTCTTTGGGCCCTATAGCACCAAATGATCCACTAAACAAGAATAATTGCATTGTTTTGTACAAATTATTTACAAAACCCTCCAATCATTTTGATATCCGATTGTTTTATAATAAGGTAAGAAGTCCCTTGCCCATTATCTTTCCGTGAAAAGGTGTTTGGAAGGTGAAGGCTCCCCTGCGTGTTTTTTTCTTTGTTTGGACTACTGTATGGGATAAGATCGTTATAGGCGACAATATGAGGGGTAGAGGAAGGGATTTTGTTGATTGATGCATTATGCATCGTTGTAATGGGGAGACAGTGGATCATTTGCTACTTCATTGTGGTAAGGCTTACCGGTTGTGGAGTTTGGTTTTTAAAATGTTTGGGATTTTATGGGTCATGTCAAGGTTGCAGACACTCTCTTTGGTTGGTGGAATTGGCTTGGAAAGCATTCGTCTAGTATTTGAATTTTAGCTCCGTTGTGCTTAATGTGGTGTCTTTGGAAGGAACGTAATTGGAGGACGTTTGAGGACATGGAAAGTTCTGATGACCAGCTATTGGCTTCTTTCAATGGATCCCTTTATGACTGGTCTAGGGCTTTGAGACTCACCACTAGTGATTCTCTCCCTATGTTTGTTAGCTCTCTCCTTTGTAATTAGTATCTTTTTTTTCTGTCTGTCTTTCTTTTTTTCTATTCTCTCTTTGTATTCCTTCTCTGCCTTATGTTTTTCTGCGTAAGGCAGTTTTCTTGTATATACATCTATATTACTTATGAAAAAAAAAAAACCCTCCAAGCTAAGTAATGACTATGTACTTGAGCCTCCAGCTCCTGCTAGTGCCCGATTCCTCAAATCTTTTCTTCTTGTGAATCACTGGATTTGTGAATTGAGCCTCCAATTGCAAGACCAAGTCTACTTGGCCATTCCAAGGCCCCTTGGAGATTTTGGGGCTATTTCAATAATTCCCCAAAACCAAACAACACCAAGAACTTTCAAGGTTTCATTGTGTGTATTGGATTTAATTGGAGAGGGAGAAGGTAGATAGAAGAAATGGATTTTTGCTCTTGGCTTTTAGGATTCTTTCTAGCTCTTCAATATGAGAATTCTTTCTTAAATTTCATGAGAAATGAGGGTTATATAGAGGATGGGTCTTTAGGTTGGTATTGTAGAGAACTTTGTAACTGATTTCTCTCAAGTTGCAGAAATGTATGCTTGAGCGAATGAGCGGAGAGAGGCAAACTTCTTGTTAACTTTTTTTCGAACTCCTGATTTTCCTGGCACATTGCCTGACACTCCAAATTTCACTCGAACTAAAATCCCTAGCCTGCAGCTTCAAAATTTAATTCTTGACCTCTTCAACATACTACAAGTTAACTCACAATAGTACAAAATACATTGAAATAAAAAGAAAAAAAATTACATGTAAATTTGGCACGGACTATGACAACACACTAAGAATCCTAACATGTTCAATACTTAGTTTTTGAATTTGGGGGTAAAGCTTGGGGAGGAAGACAAAGCGATACCCCTTTTAGCATCCAGTGACTACGTTGATGTCTAGAACTCAAAAAGGTGCATAATGCTCTCCTATCACATGTAAAGATGAAGTTGGATAGTTAGTTTACCAGGCCAATGGATTTCTTGGAAGAAGTAAGTCAAGGGGAAGGAACTCCAATAGGAAGTGATCTCAGTCCAGATAATAAGCAAAAAAAGATGTAGAGGGTGCTAATATTCCTAATAAACAATGATGTTGTGTGCGTGGCCATTTTTTGGTGAATAATAATATTTTACTAAAAATCCTCAGTATTCAAGACCTATAACTAAGAGAACAAATTCAACAAACAATCAAGAAAAAGAACAGCTATCAATGAAAGGAAGCAAAGGAGATGAAAGGGTGGACAACACAACCATCCACTTGTATAAAACAAGCTGAAAAACTGGTTTTAGTTTTGTAGAAGGCCTCTCTAAACCTCTAAACATTCGACTATTCCGTTTCCTCCATACCATCCACATCAGACACAAACATACTGCATACCAAATATTGTCATTACCCCATAGAACAAAACTCCCTTTCCAACATGTCGACATATCAATGATACTCTCTGAGGCATAACCCACTGTACCCTGAATAAACAGAAGACTAGGGACCATAGCTCACTAACATACGTACATTGGAGGAACAAGTGATCAGCGGTCTCCCCATACTATTGCATTCGTAACACCACTCAACCACACAAACCGTTTGGCAGCAAAGATTAACAATTGTGGGAATCTTACCCAAGGCAGTGGTCTAGGTAAAAAAGGCAGCCTTAAGAGGAACCTTAACTCTCCATATGCTCTTCCAAGGAAATGGATTGACACTCCCCTTTAATATAACACTATAAAAGGAATTTACTTCAAACATATCACTCTTATCAGGCTGCCAACACAACTACTCTTATACATCCTTCTTGTTCTTAAATAGAGAAGATCCATATATGTGATCATCTCCCATCTCCTCCAACTCCCATTCATGTAAGAACCCTGTAAAGGTAAAATCTCAAAACATGGACTCTGTTAGAATTATATGGTTAAATAATTAAATCAATCATCTCCTAACCATTTAAGCTTTTGGGAGAATTGGTAATTTAACAGACCCATCTTGCCAACACAGATAATCCGCAAATCGCTTATCCTGAGCAATGCTAAACAAAACAGGGAAAATATCCTGAAAACTCCATCTCTGCACCACCAATCTAGCCAACAATGGACATTGGCTCCTTTTCCTACGGTAAAAGATACAAACCTAGCAAACCAGTTCCAACTTGCTCAAATATACTTCCATAAGCAAACTCCATACCCACCTCGAACCTCCTTCAAACCACCCACCCCAATCACAACCATATTTGCGTTCCACAACCTGCCTCCATAGAGCTCATTTTCTGTAGCAATCTCCATAACCACTTATACTATAGAACTTGTTTAAACCGCCCCATCTACCTAATTCCCAACCCTCGCTATTTGATCGGGGGTACACATTGTCTTCCAGTTCACAAGGTGATACTTAAATTCATCCCCCCAAGCTACCCCAAAGAAAACCCCACTGCACATTCTCAATATGACTTCCAATACTAGCTGGGGGAAGGAAGATAAGAGAGAATGTAAGTGCACAAACTAAAGAGAGTACTCTTAATTAGAGTAAGCCTACCCCCTTAGACATATAAAAAATTTCTACCAACCCAAAAGCCATTTCACCATCTTTTCCAGAATAGGATCCCAGACCTCTATAGGTTTAAATTTAGCTCCTAAAGGTGGTCCCAAGTATTTCATTGGAAGACTAGAGACCTTACATCCAAGAATAAGAGCCAAACCCACCACCTCAGGAACAGAACCAATTGGAACTAATTCAGACTTCCTCAAGTTTATTCTTAGATCTGAAACTGCCTCAAAACACAACATAACACATTTCAAGTGAAGGAGTTGATTCGGATCCACACCATAAAAAATCAAGGTATTGTCTACAAACAATAGTTGTGAAACCTGTTTGTTCGTTTAGACCCCTTAAACCAAATTGTTTAGCCTAATATATTAACCAAGTGATTATTTAGATTAATTATTCAAATCTAGGTTAAACAACAATATATCAGATCATGCAAAGCAGTGAAAAATAAATAACACCATGATATGACGGCCCAGGAAAACTAATGAAATGAACCGTTTCAAGATAAAAACCTATTGAATTGAAGTACAATCAGAATTAACCCTAAATCTATTGCTATCTCAAGTGGTAACTTACTAACACGACCACGTGTAAACTCCGAATCCACGGACTCCTTCTTTTCTCGGATTTACACCAACACAAGCAACCTTACTTGTGACTTTGAGATCCCACTCAAAGGTTTAACAACACAAACTCTCCAGTTTGTGACTCCAAGACCACCCTTGAAGGTTTCGATAATTAGCAGTTATTGATCTTGTTGCAGCGACTTTTGATCTACTGGATCTAATGATATGAGAACGATTTCCGGTAGTGACTTTGATAGAAGAAGACACAATACCTTTTAGATCTCACAAGAACACTTCCAAAGTCTCTATAAAACGTGGTTTAGGGTTTCCTTTATATAATATGTGAAATAGATTTGAAACCCTAATCACTTATTGGGCCAATGGGCTTTTGGGCTTAATTAAAATTTCGCAGAATCTGATTTTTTGTGATTTTCGATTGGTCGGATCTAATTTTCGAAGGGTCGGATTTCACAGAATTTGAATTCTTCTTTTTGTAGCATGTATGTTCTTGTGTTTTGACTTGTAACATCTTGAGCATTGTCTAATCAAACCTATAGATCTAGGAATCTATATTTAGACAAGTTTGTGCTCACGGTTTGCCAATTGTTCTAAACTTTTAGAACCTAACAAAACCATCAAAGGGAAATTATCCCTGCTTGCCACAAAAAAAATAGCCCTCAATAAACAATCTGTATACTACTTTATCAAACAACTTACTCAAAGCCTCCATAAGTGCCACAAATAGTAGGGGCAGTAAGGGATTACCCTGCCAAAGCCCTCTAAAGCTACTGAAAGCCCACATGAGCTACTAGAAACTAAGACAGAAAAATATACAGTGGAAATACAAAAATAAATCCAAACCCGCCACCACTCCCAAAACCACATCTTCTTAATAGATGAAGTAAAAAATCCCATAAAAGTCAATTAATCATGACTGAATTTGAGTTGCAAAAGGAGTCCTCATTCCTTCAACCTTTTGAGCTCCTTTGCTTGTGCAGAAAAACCAAGTGTCACCTCCTCCAAACTCAACTTTTGTGTGCCTATATACCTGGTCTTTTGTTTAATTTTTGTGTGAGAGTTCCAAGCCATGGCAAGATTTTAAGCTATCTTGTGTAACTGAGAGTGGCACAAAGAAGAGATTATCTCTAGTTTTGGTCATTTGTGTGAGAGAGAGCTCTCTGGGTGTATTTAGGTTTTAGGTTTCTGGAGAGTGCCTTAATGCCATTTTTGTAATCCTTCTATTTTCTTAGTGAAATTTCATCCTCATCCCTGCCCGTTAATGTAGGTAGTTTGTCAAACCACGTAAAAATTCTTGAGTTCTCTGTGTGTATGGTTGTTGATTTATCTTATCTTGACCATTTCTAGTTTCAATCCTGGGAGTGCTATTGCACAACATATTTAGTTTGAACTTCCCACCGCCAATTGAAAATTCTATTTAAAGGATATTGGGAATACACTCGTAACAATTCCTGATGTAGAATTACTCAAAGGTTTCTTTTTACAAAGACCCATTATGGAAGCAATAACTATAGGTCTATTGGCCATCTCCTTTGAGTGATGAACTTGCTTTCCTCATAATATTGGTTAAATTACATGGCAGGCTCATTGATAAATACAAAATTTGGTATTTATCTTATGTTCGGTTGGAACTGTCTTCAATGTCTTTACACCAAATTAATTTTGAGCAGAATTGTCTTGAGCGTTGTTAGGAAACATGAATCCTAACCCAGGATATATGAGATGTGAATACCATAAAATAGACGAGAAGTGATCAATCCACAACACAAACCCTAGATTTACATGGTGCACCAAAACTAGGGCTACATCCATGAAGTTGTTGCAATTTATTTTGATGGCTATGGAGTGATAAGGATTATATATCACCCTACTCAACTATTTTTGGGGCTACATGTATACATGAAATTTCAATGATGGGCTTAGGCTTCTAATGTAATCTAAAGCACCGGAAATACCCCCAATAATTGTAGGGCAAATTTTGCATGATCTGGGGCTGGTCCTGAACCACCAACATATAAAAAGAATAGCCATCATGTCATGTGAACTTAGGCTACTATTCCAATGGATTCTATGTCTAAGTATTCTTGCTTTCTGCTGTCATTTATTACTTATGCATATAAGCTCTAAATTTTAGGAAAATGATATGCTAGTGAATTATCTGTCTTTATTTTTATGAAGTTGGGGGCGGAACCAAAATGGTCAACTTGGTCTTGGCACCACCGAGGACTCTCTTGTCCCACAGAAAATTCAAGCATTTCAGGTACTTAAGTCATTTAGTTATTTTCAAGAGACATTCATTATATGCTCTATTTCACCTTCCTCACTTTTAATTATCAACATTTGAAGGTATAAGACTGTTCCCTGTCAAGACAGAGCGAACTTGCTTTTTCTTTTAACCCTTTTTTTAATATATAATTTTAGAACATAAATATTAGGAAGATGTGTATTCTTGTAGTTTATGATTTGGTTCTCTGATAAAGAGTTATGTTCTCATTAGTTGTCTATATCTATGTGGGATAGTGTTAGGATATTTACTGACTTCTGATCCAGTTTTTCAATTCACAAAAACAAGGGATGTATCCAAGTAAAGAATATTGGAGGTTTGTAATTGGAAAGGTCTAAGATCAAAAGGGAACGGATCTCCAAAATCGATGCAATCCTTTTAGCATTTTTCAAATTTCACTTTTGGTAGACCAATGAGTTAATTAATATTTGGATACAATCGTTTGAGAGATCAAAACTCAAAAAAAAAAAAAAAAATCATCTGAGAAATCATTATATTTCTTTAACAAATTGATGAATTTTCAAGGCACAAACAGTCATGGATGAATATAGTATGATATCTTTTCAAATGAGAAGAGACTAGTCCTATTTTCTCTTAATTGAAGAAATAATTGCAAATAAAAATTAGTAATCCAGTAGAGATTGGTATGATTCAAATTCCACATTTTGTTTGTTTAAGTATCATTGTGTCATAGCTCTATGACTCAGATTTGGTTCATCCTTAGATGAATTGCACTATATTGACTCAGATTTGGTTCATCCTTAGATGAATTGCATTATATTAACCCCCATAAAAGAAATGGTAAGTATTAAAAAATAAACAAACAAACAAAAAAGAAGATTACAATTTAACAGAAATTTCACCACCAAGCATTGTGACTGTACGTGCTTGTTTCCCTTTATCGATATTCTTTTGTGCTTGTTGCTTATTTTTAATAGAAACTGTGGATGTCACAACTCACAAACGCTACCAACAATTTTGAAAAATGCCATCTATCTAATAACTACGTTTATTGAGAGTTCAAAATATTTCCATCAAAGAAAGAGAAAAAATCAGAAAAAAACGAATTTATCAGGATAAATAATTATCCGGAAATATGATGTTATTTTTCAAATTCCTGTATCAAATGACAATGTAATTTATGAAATACACAAACAGAATTTTTAATCAGGTTTTCATACGTACACTTTTATGAAATGATTTATGCATCTAACTCATGTATCTCTTGTTAGGGAGTATCTATTAAAATGGTTGCTGCTGGTGCTGAACATACTGCAGCTGTTACAGAAGATGGGGAGCTATATGGATGGGGCTGGGGCCGATATGGAAACTTGGGCTTGGGTGACAGAAATGATCGATTGGTTCCCGAAAAAGTTTCTGCTGTTGATGTATGTGAAAATATGGTATTATTTATTTCTTCTTCTAAGATAAGATAATGGTGTAAATGATCATTTAAGCTATAGTGCTGGCAAAATAGTGTCATACATGCATAATTCATTGGACTTAAAGATTCTGGTTATAAAATATTAGATCTTTGGTGTTAATAGGAAGTGGTTGCGTTGGTTCATGAATGAGTGGAATTCCAAAAAATTTATTGCAGCTGTCTATGTTGTTAATAGAAGTAAAATTAGGATGTGTTGAAGGGCTAGCCCTTATGGCTTTGATCTTTTTGAAGGTATTTATTCAAGCTGGTTTTTCTTTGAGAGTGGGGTGTCATGGACAACGGTACTAGGGTTTTGTGATGATAAGTGGCATGGTTGTCTGCAACTATGGTTGGAGTGTTGAGTTTCAAGTACATTCTAGCTGGCACAAATGGGGAATTGGGTAATCTTATGGAGGGAAAATAAATATTTGGTGGTTGTTGTTAAATTACCAATTGTCCCAAGGTTAAGTTATTGGAATATGGTAAATTTAATCATTTAATCACACAATTCTAACACTCTCCCTCATGTGTGGGCCAAAACTACCTTTTAATAGGTGAGACCCAATACGTGGGATTTCAAATGGGAGGTAAAGTGGAGGAGACATAGATCAAATTCAGGACCTCCTACTTTGATACCATGTTAAATTACCGATTATCCCAAAGATTTAACACTTTTCATAGAAATCTTAGATTGGGATGGAGTCTTTCAATAGACTGTTAGGCCTCTTAACAGTCCTAGGTTGGTGCCAGTGGTGGAGATTAAGATGTGTGTGAGATCATTATAGTCTTTGCTATCAAAGCTTGTTCTGTTCTTTCTTGGGTCATCAGGAGGGATTATTCATGAAAATTTTCATTTGGATAACTCCCATGCAATAGAAAGTGGGTTTTTTGAAGGAAAAAAAATCTTTAGATACCCAATATTTCTGAATATGATTGACCATAGATGATTTCATAGCATGCAGATGGATGACCCCAAAGAATTGTGAATTAAATGCGAGGGATATATGATTTGTTCTGTCATCCATTCATTTGGGCCGTATTGTCCCTTCTATATTGGCATTTGGTCCATATTATTGGGAAGATCTAGATTATATTAGGTGACACTTCATCACTTTGACTGTTCATAGATGAGTGGTGACAGAAAGCTTGATCTCTTCTGGGGGGAGTTGCAGATTTTTCTGTGTGCATTCTTGTTGTGTATGTGGAAAGAGAGGAATAGAATATGAGGATGTTAAGGCAAGGGGAATATAGTTGACAATTGGATATCCTTTTGTTGCTATTGCTTTCCTTGATTCATATGTCAATTTCTTATGAATTTTCATGGTGCTCCATTGGCTTTTCTATGTTGATTTTCCTCATAGGCTTTGGCTCTGATCCTTGTTTGGTATCTTGTACATATTGTATATGATATTCTTTGTTTCAATGAAATTTATTACAGTTATAGCAATTGTCTTGTGTCCAAATAATTCAAAATAATTGGGAATATACAAATTAATTATCAACATTTTATACATCAAAAAAAAAAGAAAAAAAGAAAAAAAAAGGCTAGATGGTTTGGCTCATAAAGGTCTCCCTTTAATTGTTTCCAAATGAAAACTAGGCAGGTACCAGATTGAGGCAGAGCTGATACTGTTACAAACCGGTATAAGCTATAAAGTCAATTGAGCTGTAGGAACATTGTGGGAATTGAATGTTACCTGCTCTAAAATCTTGGTCATTATTTTCAATTCTAATTTTTATTATTCTTTAACCCGTTAGGGTTCAGCCTAGTGATTGGAGGCTTGGGATGAGCTATAGACCTTGACATCCTAATTTAGATCCCCACTAGAAGTTCCCTTGGATTACCTGATACATGGTTTTGGCGGGTGGGATCGTGTATCCATGGTTTATTCACTAAGGTGGGTCCAAAGGACCCTACCTTGGTGAGGTCCCATGTCATAAAAAATAAAAATCTTGGTCATTATATCCAGTATATAGATTTATTGCAATATGTTAAACACATGGTGTTTCATGCTCATATCAGGATATAGCCACTCGAATGGAAGGTCAGTACAACAAGAGCTATATGAAGTTGTAAATTAATAACACTGTCATTTCCATTGATATACACTGTCTATATGGTTGGAGTGTCCTAATTTGATCATTGTTCTTCACTCCCAATGAGATATGTATATTAAATGGATTTTAAAGAAGCTTTGTAAACTGTCTGGTGCCCAAAAATAAGTCACTTGTTATTTAGATGAAAATTTGGGAGAAATCTGTAACTGGTGTTATATTTTTTTCACCTGGTAGGTTACGTTTGACATGAACATCTTTTTTTCAATTCTAACTCTTCTCATGAAATACTTAGTATCTTTCATCTTGAAAGATAAATATCTAAGTTCTCCAAAATACTCTGCCATTTTCTCCTAGCTCTGCTTTGTTTCTCATCCCCATCCCCCTCATCATGTGCTTCACCTTATAGATATATATATATATATATATATTTTTAAAGATCAGTTTTCTATCAAATAATGTTACAGGGTGTGAAGATGGTTACGGTAGCCTGTGGATGGCGGCATACAATATCTGTTTCCGCTTCTGGTGGTTTATACACTTATGGCTGGAGCAAATATGGTCAACTTGGACATGGGGATTTTAAGGATCACCTTATTCCCCACAAGCTAGAAGCCTTGCATGACAATCATATTTGTCAGGTGATCTCTTACTCCCATTTTCTTGGTAATGATTTTTGTTTAGAATTGAAATTCAATATCCTACAACTTTCTGAGTTTGGAATGATAATTTTGAGATTCAAATTGTTTTGCAACCTCCATTGCCTGGGCAACAAATTAAATAATATTGATAATTCTCAATAGAAGTTTTACAAAGGCATATTCTCAACTTATAATCCATTTTCAACAAGTCAAGCTGTCCTATGTATATTCAATTATACCACTGAATAGAATTCTCTTTTCATGCTAGAATATGTCATGCATTTCAACAGGTCAAGCTGTCCTATGTATATTCAGTTATACCATTGAATAGAATTCTCATTCATGCTAGAATATGTCATGCATCTGAAAAACGTAATTGAATTTGTGATTGGTATGAGCTGGATAATGCTTATCAAATTACATCTATTTTATTGTGTGAGATCTTCCACTCAGAACAATTTTTTACCACAGATTGGGAACACTTCTCTCTGTATTTGGTTATATGTAAAGTTGTATCTAGACCTTCTAAGAAAACTGTGTCAAAAATACTCTTGAGCCAGCTCTTCAATGTTTAGAATAAGTAGTAACTGGTAAAACTAAATGCAAAAAATTCTGTATCATTATCTGTAGCAGTAGAACTGTATATGCAGTTCTAAATTGGGTCAAGAAATATTCAAATAATGAGATGAGTGTCAGTCTGTGCACCATGCTCAATGCATATAACTGGCCCAAGAAAGACTACTGTGTGTGCCTTTAATAGTAAAGAGACCCCATCTGTTTCTTCCCAAAGTAGAAAATGAAATATAGCAACGGGTGTAGGGAGAGCTCTGTACTTGCATATGTGTGTGTGAGTTGTGTGTGTGCATTCTGTTCCTAAGTATCACTAAAGTTCATATTTACTTCAGTAGAAGATTACTTCACCCATCCTTCTCTCCACCCAAAAGAGAAAACGAAATATAGCAAGGGGCATTGGGAGATCTGTAAATGTGTGTGCGTGTGCGCGCACGCGTGCGTGCATTCTGTTCCTATGCATCACTAAAGTTCATCATATTTACTTCAGTAAAAGATTACTTTTATTGTATTGTATTGTATCATGGACCATATGTTCAATTTATGTTTGATTCTTTTATGAGAATAATTGATGCCTGATACATGTTGAATTACATATGGTGGACTTAATTGTGCTGCTAAAGTCCATTTTGTCTGAACTTTTCTTGGCTTGAGAATTTTCAGATATCAGGAGGTTGGAGGCATACAATGGCAATTACATCTGATGGAAAACTTTATGGCTGGGGCTGGAATAAGGCTAGCCATCTACCTTCTTCTTCTTTTTTAAATTTTATTGTCTTTAAAATATTTTGCAAAAGCTCCCTTGTTCATGAATATCTTTTTTTCAACCATTTTGTGGTGTCAATGCCCATATCCTAACTCATGCCATGTTTGTTCAACGTGGTAATAATATTGTTACTAATTTTCTGTCATGGAAATTTGACAACTTCAATTGTCACTCTTTTTGAAATTTTACATCTCTTAAGTTGTACTTCACCTGCACTAGCTAATTTATTTTGTATGTAAAACCTTTTGGTTGATTTTATTTCTGTCTCTTTTATGTACAGTTTGGACAGGTTGGAGCTGGTGACAATGTTGATCATTGCTCTCCTGTGCAAGTTAAATTTCCCCAAGAGCAGGCACATTATTATTACTGTAGCACCTAAATTGGTTAAGATATTCAGTTATAAAGAGATTTTCTTCTTTTGATTTCTTGTCTTAGTGAGATCCCCCCCCCCCCCCCCTCCCACATGGGGCTGGTTATTCTCTTATTTCGTTGTAAGTACTCTTTTTCGTAGTCTTATTTTTCAATTATTCATGCATATTTTATTTGGCACTTGGCAGAAAGTAGTTCAAATCTCTTGTGGGTGGAGACACTCACTTGCTGTAACCGAGAAGCAAAATGTATTTTCTTGGGGAAGAGGTACCAATGGACAGCTTGGGCATGGGGAATCTGTTGACTGGTAATAGCATTTAGATCTGGATCAATATCTGGATTTGCATGCATTAATGATTGTTACTCTATTTGCTCGTATGTAGAAATAATAAGCTATGCATGAGGAAATGAGATGATTTGGATTCCTTCTTGTTTTTAAATATAGGTCCTGCTTAATTATATGTTTACTCTCAAATTAATGATGTTTGTCTCTTGTAATCCAAGGAACGTTCCAAAGATCATAGAGTCCTTGAGTGTTGATGGATCTAGTGGGCAGCAGATAGAATCCTCCAATGTGGATCCATCATCAGGTGCTGTATTCACTGAAAAAAAAAAAAAAATATATATATATATATATATATAGGCTAGTAATTCAAGAATTTTTGTCTTAATTGTTGGATTTTTGTTTTTGTTTTTGTTTTTTTTTTTAAATATTCCTTTTATATGTTTCCTTGGACAGGCAAAACTTGGGTCTCACCATCAGAGAGATATGCAGTTGTTCCTGATGAAACTGTAAGTTTCTGTTCCAATAAGTTTAATATCAAAGTTGGATACTTTATGTTATGGACGAGTGATGATTCCCACTAAGATTTGAGTTGTAACTTGACTAGAGTAAAAACTCATAAGCTTGAAAGTTTCTAAAATTGAGGAAAATAAATTTATTACTCCTATTAAAAGGCTTCTATGGTAGTAACAACAAAGAACAGTGACCCAAAAATATACAATTGGACCTTGTAATTTTTTTTTTTTTAAATTGTTAATTTTGACAGTATACCTCTTTTCAAGAATTACCAAAATATTTAATTGAATGAATGTTTTCACCACCTTTTTAGCACTTTAGCTGTAGGGAAAGAAAGATTGGCATCTGTCTGTGTCTCTCTCTCTCTCTGTTTGTGTATGTGTGTGTTGGTAGCTTGGTAGAATGAGAGTCACATCTGTATTGTGGAAAGTCCATATGGTGCAACATTTCAACCAGGATGACTGTAGCTTATTCCGGTTGTAGCTCTTTTTGCCTTTCTTTGTTGTATTTCCTTTTCTGTCTGCTTATGTATCCCTTTTCCAATTTAAAAAAAAAAAAAAAAATTAAGGTTGATAGCCTTGCAAACTGAAGTTTACAACAGGTCATTCACTTAGTATGCTTCTGCAGGTCCAAGGGCAAGCATCTGTCTCAGTCCGTGGTGATGGGAATGATGCAAGTGTTCCTGAAAATTAAGTCAAACGGGTATGAGTGATATTCCAGACATCAATGAAACAGTCAAGTGACTGTTACCTGTCCTGGCTTCTGAGTTGCCAAGCATCATTTTGTGAACTAGGCAACTACATGATTTCTGTAAATTCTAATCATTTCTTGGATTTAACACTGGTTTATGCGCGGAGGGTATACTTTGAACTCTACTCCTTCAGAAATAATTTTTGTTTGAATGCAATAGTTGTGTCTTGTTTCTTTCCTTGGCTATGGAAAAGCATTTAATGATGCTTCTAATCTCTGGGGATCTTTGTTTTTTATCAAGGAACGCGAAAGATTCACTTCTGGTCAATTAGACGAGTAATTGGCTCATGGGCAAAATCTAAGCTCTAGTTTTGCAACAAAAGACATGCAACTTTATATTAACTATAAATCAACCTCATTACACGAATCTACTCTTCACCTTTCGTTTTCAAAATACTGTTGCATTCATTGTCTCAAAAATTTCTAAAATTACTGTAGCCACATCTATTCTATGTTCTAGGCATTTATTCTACACAAAAGCCAGTAGTGAATGTAAGAGCTATCATGTTTGCTTAATTTTATGAAGCGATCCACGTAATAGTCCAAGTCCAAAAATGTATTAACTTTTACTGTAAAAGCAAGAGAACAAAGGCCAAGAAGAGCCCAAGTCCCAACAAAGATCTCAATATTGTACATCACAACTTCCACAATGTTAGGAGACTGGTAGGAATACCGAATACGAATATCCATAAAGAAGTTTCACTGAAAACTCATTATCTTTTACACCAGGAATATCCATTTGTATTAGAGAGTAGGAAGCACTATAGAAAATAAAATACGTATTTATCTAGGTAAATAAACGCCTAACAATTAACATGGTATAACTGTCATTACAATACAGGTTTTGCTTCATCAGCATTAGAATTTTCTTCTTAACTATTTCTCACTAAAATAGTGACGAATTATTTTTAATCAATCAGATCAAATGAGACCAATGAAAGCATTCCTTTATGTGGTCGTTTGTTTTACTTTGTATTTGAATTCTTACCTGTGAAATAGTTTCAATTCCCTTAGCTCTTCAAGATATCTTTAATCTTTTTGATCTAGAGATCAAATTTGGTAAGGACGGGTATGTTTTATACCATCCAATAATATATTGTCACATCAGCTTCTTACTTGAAACTCAATACATCTTACCACACATAATAACATCTCAATAAACTTACATTTAAGTTGGATTTTCAAATGGGTATTAAAATCGATTGAGTGTAATTGTGCCTATTCTTTAATATGTAATATGATGATGTGGCATATTGAAATTGGAGGGGTAAAACTTAGGTTTTACAATATATCCTTATAGAATATAATTTCTTTGAGCTATTATAGAATTTAAAATATAGCAGAAGTGTTGATATATAAAAATAAATAATTACGGTATCAATTGACAAACTAAAAATATAATGTATTCACTCAGGAAAGAATATCAAAATTAATAAGAAATTGATGACCGAAGATTGAAGAAAAATTATTTGTACATCTTTGTGATAGGAAATTGATGAAATTTTTAAAAAGCCTTTTTATTTTTTGGGATTTATTAAAGCTTTGTTTATTTATTTATTTATTTATTTTTTTATTGATGTCAGTGTAAATACTCTACGCAAGGAGGTGAATGTTTTATTCTAAAATTAGAGGGAAAGAATGTGTAAAAAAAAAAAAAAAAAAAAAAAAACCTAAGTAAGTTTAGTGCAATTACCTCATATATACTTTAGCCAAAAGGTTTTGTCATTGTCATTGTCATGAACCAATGTCCACTACGCAATCAAGTCAATAATGTATCAAAGCTTGTTTCGATTTGGTAAACAAAATATTTTGATACTAGTCAAAACTAGTGTGTCGTTTCTAAATTATTGCTAATATATATAGTTATTTATTTATATCTTCATTAATCAAATTCCATATAATTTAATAACAATATTTAATATTATAAACCCATACTTTATTTAATATCTTAATTTCTAGCTAGAATGTTATTTCATTGACAATATAATAATAATAATAATAATAATAATAATAATAATAATCAACATAATATATGTTCAAATGGGTTCAGCCAATCAGCCAGATACAAATGATAAAGACTAAATCATTATTTTATTAAAAAGTAAGAGTCTATTTGGGAACAGCTTATTTAGCTGAAACTGAAATTTTTTTTTGCTGAAAGTTCTGTAAATAAAATTAAAAAATAGCTGAAATAGTATAGTGGGGACTCATGAATAGTACCAAAAAGTGCAATAAGACCCATAAATAGTTACAAAAATAAGCTAAATAGTAAAAAAAATTGGTTTTTTAGGCCAATGTCAAACGCAACCTAAGTCTCTTAACGTAACCATTCCCACAACTTTGTCACAACTTGTCCACGTGAAGAGAGTGGTGGAATTATGGACCCACATAGACTCATCAATTTCTTCTATCACTTACAACCACTACAAAAAACTGGGACTATCCTGGCGTTTTTAAAACGCTGAGATAGCCCCAAAAAGTGTTGGTATAGTCCAAAATGCTCTATCCTGGCGCTTTTTTCCTCGGCGCTTTGTAGCGCTATGCAACGAGTGTGACAATAGGTCCAAATGACCTACACCGGTGCTTTTAAAATCGTTGGTATAGGTCTCGGCGGTTTTGAAACCCTATCCTAATGCTTTTTAAACCACTACTATAGGGTATTTTTTTAAAAACAAAACATAGGCTATAGCGACTTTTTAAAAGTGCCGCTATAGGTCCTTTTTAGCCTGTAGTTGCGGTTTTAAAAGCGCTGCTAAAGGCTTTTTTAGTATAGGCTAAAAAAGACTATAGCGGCGGTTTTAAAAGCACCGCTATAGGTCTTTTAGTGGTTGTTTATTAATACGAGCTTTAGCGGCAGTTTCAAAAGCGCTACTATAGGTCCTTTTATAAAAAATTTGGGCAGAAATATTTTCCTTGCATTTTGTTTTCCCAACCTGTTTATAGCTAAAGAAAAATCAAAATTAAATAAAGGACTAAATCTAGTTGACACGCCAATATAAACCCCACAATAATCAAACATATTCAAACTATGAAATTAATATAATACAATAATACAATTTCTAGTTATAATAATTTTTATGCCTAATACAAGACATTCCAAATATCTGGAATGTTATATCAAAGTTGCAAACTAAAAAAAAAAAAAAAAAAAAAAAAAAAAAAAAAACCCACAAGCTTGATGATTGATTTTGCACTGGAGGAGAATGGTCACTCGCATCATCACCAACCTAAATATTTAACAACAATGTTACTAAATAACACAATAAGACATCCATTGCCAATTGGATACATTATATACATATTCTAATAAAAACATCACATGAAAGATGACTCTAATACCAAATGTAAAAATAAATTTAGAGTTGCGGAAGAAAATAAACATACCTCTAGCTATAGTTGTTTAAGTGTTTTAGAAAAAAGAATACTCAATATAAGATAGTGTATAGATAAACCTTAAAGCTACATTTGTTAGCATATATTAACAACTATGAATGCAACCCATAACCTCATATTACAATTATCACAACCAAAAGTCAAGTAATCCAATCTCAGAACTCATAGAGGTAATTTACAAAGCACTTGGCATGCAACAAGCATAATCACATTCACATATGTCAAAATCATCTCAAATGCAAATGAACACACTTTAAAATAAATTTATCTCAATACATGAGATAGCAAGACCCATATAGTTGCTCTAGGAAACCAATCCTCAAATACTCGTTAGTAAATTAGACAACCAAATCCTTTTATCAAAGGAAAAAACCCCCAAAAGATATTACAAAACCATCTTAATCCCAAAATCACTAAGCTTCTTTCATGCTATTTCAAGAAAAAATCAATGCAAATCTATTGTGAAAAATTATAAAGTTCAATACACACATTTGCATAATAGCTAACCAAATAATATGTTCTCATTTTTTTTTTTTTGTGTGGTAAATAGTACTATGAAACAAAGAAGACAGGCCTAGCTTTTAACTGCAAATTCAATGTATTAATGACATAGTTTCCTAACACTATGAAGATACTATGAACATGAGACTTAAGTTCACATCTCAATCAACCACCGCTGTACACCAGTTCCCTGAATTTTCATTAAAGAGATTATCAACGAGAAGACTACCTAGCCAAAAAAAAAATGGGGACCTCAACACATGCCAAGAGCTTGATATTAATTGGTCATGAGGACCACTCATCTAAATCAAAATGGGCTTGATAATGTACTTGTATTGGATCTCCTGCTCACGAGCTTGATATTAAGCTCAAAGTTTGCTTAACTAATGAATCAAGCCAAGCTAAGGCCAACTCAAGCTTTTAGACTTTTTGATGAGCTCGAGTTCAAACATTGTTCCTAGGCTTGGTTTGAGTTCAAACTGAATTTAAACATTTTACTTTTATTGCCAAGCTTCACAATTTGACAAAACTCGATTCATTTATTGCCCTAATAATGCTCACTAAGGCTTTTACTTTATTTATTTATTTTTTTTTCCTAGTGTGGATTGTTTTTACTTGTTAGTTAAAACGCATATGTTAGAGCATTCACAATAAAGTTGCTAAAATTATAGCTTTTAGTAACTCAAAACACTACTTTATAATGCACCCCACATCAAGTGTCTTACCTAGTGTTATCCAACTTTTATCCATGTTTGACTACAAACGCAAGATGAATGTTACTTTAGCAACATAATGACAATTCATGCATAATATTCTATCATCTAAAGCTATAATCTACTTAGATAAAGTCCTATCTCATTCATGAATGCACAAGTCCATATAGACCTTAATACTTAAACAAATATACATAAAACAATCAAACATTCCCAATATGAATTTAATCCACCTTATAACACCATGCCAGCCACCCACTTGTTCCAACTCAACAACCCACCACAAACCAGTGATCAACATTACAATATAGAATTTTACAAGAATTTAATAAGAAGTTACTCTCTATGCTCAAGCCAACACACACCTTTACTAGAGAAATCCAAAGTGAACATAAACAAATAATGTTTAACATGCCAAAACTAGAAAAATAAAAAATTATAATAACCCAAAACAAATTAAAAGTGGGAAGCAATGATTGTATTAAGTTTAGACACAAGAAAAATCCTAAAAATTAAATAAAATAACAAATCTTCCATACATTCACACATTCCGGTAATGATGCAAATAGTGGGCCTACTAGATAGAACCGTTAGTGACAGTGTCATGAGTTTGGCCAAAGTTTGTTAAATTTCTCTATAAAATTTGCTGGTAATTTCTTTGGTGGGAGTTTTTGAGACAATTAAAATAATTAATTGACATTTTAGCCAAATGACAAAAGTAGTAGAAGATGAAGAAATAATTAGTAGGAAGAAGTTACCCTTTATTGGTTCAAACTTGCAATGTCGAATCAATCCAAGGATGAACTTTGCTCATTATCATCCTACCCAAAAGAAAACCATATGAGTTATTTGAGATTAGTTTACCACAAATGATAGTTTACCACAATTAAAATAATAGTTTTTTACCACTTCATTTGAAATAATATAAACTACTCATTAAAATAATAAAAAACAAGCGCACAAAAAACTATAGCAACCACCTCCTCCACCACCACTACCACCACTCCACCTACCATAACCACCATTGTAGCAACCACAACCCACCACAGCCACCACCACCACAAGCCACAACCCACTGCAAGGAGAAAAGAAAAAGAAAAAAACCAAAGCATAACCACAACCATCCACCAAAATCACAACCAACCACCACCCAACCACCACAAAAACAACCAGCCACTGCAAAATCAAAATCTCTGCCACCTTCCTCTTCCACCAAATTTCAGCCACACACTCACCAATAACATTCCTATCCACTAACGCATCCTAGCCAAGCACTCACTGGTGGCCGATCTAACCCACTGCAGGAAGAAAAAAAAAAAAAAAAGACAAACAAAGCAAAACCACAACCATCTACAAAAAACAACCAGCCAACAAAACAAAATTGTAACCCAAAGATCTAACCCACGCACTCACCGATCTCACCATCATGCCTCCACAATTTTTTCTCCACCGCTCATAACTCACCATGTGGCATGTTATGGCAAAAGTTATATAAAATATTGAAGTACCAACATTTTTCACTTTTTTGTCATGACAAGCATACCATAAAATGGGCGATCGGACCTTAGTTTTTACTTTTTATAACTAATTTATGTATATTTTATATTAGAGTTATATGATCAACACATAAAGAGAAGGAAGATAAAAGCTGGTCGAGTAAAAGAATAGAGAAATGTTAATGCGTGGGGAGTGGTCTTGTGTGTGGGGATAGATACTTTATTTAGGACATACAAGGAATGCCCACAATTTCTATTGTCTTGCGGAGCTGTTTGAAGTTTTGAGAGCAAATTGGCAAGTCCGTCACATGGCATTGCCTAGTATAGGAGGCTAGACAATTTTCCTCTCATAGCTCGTTTTAGGCAACGGAAATAATGCAGCATGTGAAGTGCAAACCTACAATCCCTGGCTATATAATGGATTTATATGGTTTTAAAAGACCACAATGCCTAGGAAGCAATTATATTTGCTTACATCTACCACAATCACTGCACCAAAAAAAATCAAGGGTTAATACAACAAAAGTATTATAGTAGTATTAGAAAAAATATCACATCTACAAGTTAAAATTGTTGCAATAGTAACTAAAAAGTATTAAATTAATGCATCAACAATAATAAGTTGCAATAACTTTTACAATTTTCGGTTGCAATAGAAGTGATAATATATTAGGAAAAATTATTGCAATAACTTAAATTGAAGAAATCGTTGCAATAAATTGATATCAATTATTTTTGCAATCTATTGCAACAAAAATTTTGAACTAATAGCTTATTGTAATGAAGTTATCATTGCAATAATTTGATATTAATTCTTTTACAATCTATTGCAATGACAAATACGAAACTGCAATGAATATATCATTACAATAATATGATATTAATTATTTCATAATTTATCGTAATGACAAATTGAAGTAATTATCTATTACAATGAAGATATCATTGCAATAATTTAATCCGACTTATTTTGGTCAATTATTTGCAATTTATTACAATAAAATTCATAAAGTAGTAGCCTATACCTACAAGATATTCGAAACTGCAAATTATTTATTACAACAATATATAAATCATTGCACCAAAGTTGTCATTAAAATATTTGAAATTTGTTGCAACAAAACTTTTTGTTGCACAAAGCTATTACCTCAAATTTTATTGCAACACCCTGTATCAACTATTGCAATGACTCTAATGTTATTGCAACGATTTTTTTGGTTGCAATAAACATTTTTCCTTGTAGTGGAAAATGAAAAAAAAAAAACTAGGACAAAGGATTTTTATTCGGTGAGAAATGAAGACCAATGAGACTAAGAGAGAGACTGATGTTTGTACTTTTAGTTTGCTTCTTGTAAACCATAGTTGGTAATAAGCTATGCATGACTTGCATGAGCCATGAGGAAATGAGATGATTTGGATTCCTTCTTGTTTTTAAATATAGGTCTGCTTAATTATTTTTTACTCTCAAATTAATATTGTTGGTCTCTTGTAATCCAAGGAACATTCCAAAGATCATATGAGTCCTTGAGTGTTGATGGATCTAGTAGGCAAGAGATAGAATCCTCCAAGGTCGATCCATCATCAAGTGTTGTATTCACCGAAAATACATACATACATACATACATATATATATATATATATATATAGGCCAGTGATTCAAGAATCTTTGTCTTAATTGTTGGATTTTTTTATTTTTTATTTTATTTTAATGTTCCTTTGATATGTTTCCTTGTGACAGGCGAAACCTGGGTCTCACCATCAGAGAGATATGCAGTTGTTCCTGATGAAACTGTAAGTTTCTGTTCCTATAAGTTTAATATCAAAGTTGGATACTTTTTGTAATTGACGTGTCAAGATTGATTCTAAAGATCAGAAGAGGAAGAAAGATCAAAAGAGAAAGAAAGAAGTTCAGAAGGGAAACAAGCTAAACGACAGAGCCTAGTTAATTGTTAGCTATACCACAAGTAGTTTAGATAGTTTATTTATTCTCACATGTAAAACACACACGCGGCTTATCACATGTGCTGTAACTGGTTTTGCTTATAGTTTGGGTAGTTAGTTTCTTTTCTATTTTTGGTATATAACTCAATTCTTGTACAGATTCTTTCATTCAATGTAATATACAGAAATTCCCAAAACTTTCTTTAGCTCTCAGGCTTCTTTTATCTCTCTAGTAGTATTTTTTACATGGTATCAAAGCACGAGCTTTCAATGGTGTCCAATTCTGATCCAAGTTCTTCTTCTTCTTAGCTTTTACTTTCACCAATAAAGGATCCTTAGAGTCCATTCTTTCTGCATCACAATGAAACACCTAGTGCGATTCTAGTCTCTTAGCCTTTGATTGAAGACAATTACCCTACTTGGGCTAGAGCCATGAAAATGGCCTTGGATACTAAAAGCAAGCTCAGATTTGTTAATGGAAGCATCAATGCTTCAATGGCATTCACTCCACTCGAGAAGCAAGCTTGGTCGAAGTGCAATTCCATGATTTCCTCTTGGATCTTGAATTCAGTTTCACCTCACATCACAGCTAGTGTTATCTATAGAGACACATCATTTGAGGTTTGGAATGCTCTCAAAAATTGGTTTTCTCAAGCCAATGGACCGAGAATTTCACAGCTTCAGAAGCAAATTTTCACTGTGATGCAAGGCAAGGAGATTCAACAACAACAAAATTTTTCATAGGTCTCCAAACCCTAATGGGATCAATTACCATATGGTTCATATGGTAAATGCACTTGTGGTGTGAATGACAAGATTAGCAATTTTCAGCATCAAGATTCAATCATGCAGTTTCTTAATAAATTGAATGATTCCTATTCACAAGTTAGAACTCAGATCCTCATGATGAAGCCTACTCCTTTGATAGATAAGGCTTTTACATTGGTGATTGAAGAAGAAAGGCATATCTTTGGAATTCAATGTAAGTCCTTCAGTTGAATCAACTGCCCTTGTTGTCAAGAATCAAGGTTTTAATGAAAGTTTTGGTTTTTCGAGCAATGATGGCAAGAATTATAAGGGGAATACTAGGAAAAGAAGGCCTGTGTGCAACCACTGTGGCAAACTTGGCCACATCATGGAGAAATGCTATAAGCTAGTTGGTTATTCTCCTAGTTACAAGCAAAAAGGAAAACCTGCAATGGCTAATCAGGTTAGTGTTGAAGTGATCAATGCCAGTCTGAAACTGCACAATAGAACAACAACTTCTTTCCTTTCACTTTAGAATAATGTCAACAACTAATATCCATGCTGAAATCTCATGCTTTTTCATCTCGATCTAATGTTGCTATGCATTCAGCTAATTCTGCCATCAATCCCAATGCTTTCTCAGGTATTTCTTGTAATATTTTTCAAGATTCCATGTGTTTGAGTATGCAACATTCTGTATTTGTTGTTAATCCTGCAAATAAGACTACCTTTGATAATGAAACTTGGGTTCTTGACATTGGGGTCATAGACCATATCATTCACTCTATCACTTTGTTAACCAATATCATTAGTTCTATATCTACCTTTGTCTAGTTGCCTAATGTTGAAAGAGTTACTGTCACACATACTAGAACAATTCAAGTGACATCTACTTTAGTCCTTGAGAATGTCCTGTGTGTTCCTTCTTTCACATTTAACTTGATAATAGTTAGTAATTTGACCAAATCCCTATCATGTTGCCTTGTTTTTCTTTCCAACTTTTGTTTCTTACATGACCTTCATGTTGGAACACAATTGGAGTGGGAAAAACTGCACAACAATCTTTACTTGCTACAAAACTCAACAAATTGCAAATCCATTTCAGAAGCTTCTTCAATTCTGCAGTCAATTTTTAGTTCTTTTGCTCATTCTGTTTCCAACATTCATATTGTTTCTAAGCCATATATTTGGCATTTTAGACTTCGGCATGCATATGATAATAAGCTCAGTGCTTTGCACAATGCTCTTCCTGATGTAATAAATTTTCATAGCAATAAAGATTGTATTCTTTGTCCTATTGCTAAGCGGAAAATGCTTCATTTTCCTTCTTTTAATCACTTACCTGATCATGCTTTTGATATCATACATTGTGATGTTTGGGGTCCCTTTTATAAACCTACTTAAGAAGGATTTGAGTATTTCGTTACCATTGTGGATGATGCCACTTGATCCACATGGGTCTATCTCATGAAATCTAAATCAGAGATCAGATTTTTTCTAGTTTCCTTTTATAATATGATATGTACTTAGTTCCACACCAAGATCAAGGTCTTTAGAACTGACAATGCTCCAAAATTTTTCTTAAAAGATTTGTTTCCTACTAATGGTATTATCCATTAGCACTTGTGTGTTACCACTCCACAATAGAACTCAGTAGTAGAGAGGAAACACCAACATATTTTGAGCATGGCTAGAATACTTAAATTTTAGTCTAATATACCTCTTTATCTATGGGGTGATTGTGTTCTTACTGCTGTACATATAATCAATAGGTTGCCTTAACTTATTTTGCAAACCAAGTCACCCTTTAAGAAACTATATAACAAACTTCCTTCCTATGATCATTTAAGGGCGTTTGGATGCCTTTGCTTTGCCTATACTTTGGCCCATAATAGGTCTAAATTTGAACCTAGATCCACCCTTTGTGTTTTCATTGGTTATCCATTTGGTGTTAAGGGCTACAAGCTGCTTAATCTAGTTTCCAAGAAAATTTTTGTTTCCAGGGATTGTTTTTTCATGAAACCATTTTTCCCTTCATTTCTTCTACCTATTCTTCTTCTCCCTATTCAGATATTTCTTTACCTCATCTTTTTCCATCTATGGCATCCCTTCCAGATTCTCTATTTCCTTTTGTTTCTCCATCTATTGATTCTTAGCTTATTTCATCTCCACCTATTATTGCAACTAAGCTTATTCCATCTCCATCTATCCCTACAGCTGACCCTATTCTTCCTCCTGACCCTATTCCTCCAACTTCTATAGTTCCTATTCCTTCTGCAGATGATGCAGCACCTACATCTCTTCCTACAGTAGATTCTACATAACTTGGGAATACAGATCCACCTCTAAGGAGATCTCAAAGGATTTCCAAGCCTCCATCTTATTTGCTATCATATAAATGCAACTCTATTGCTTGTGATTAGTCTGCTCATTCAGTTCTTCCAACAAGTCTGGTCATTCTCTAGCTAAATCAGGTACCCAATATCCCTTATCCAATTATGTTGGTTCGTCCAAATTACCTCCATCCTGTGCCTATTTTTGTTCCCTTATTACTAATGTTTTTGAGCCTAAGTTTTATCATGAGGCTAACGAGGACCCTAAGTGGCAGGAGGCAATGGATGCTGAAATTGCTACCTTGGAGTCTAATCATACTTGGACCCCCACTCCTTTACCTTCAAATAAGAAAGCTATTGAATGCAAGTGGGTGTACAAAGTGAAATATAAGTCAGATGGGTCTGTTGAGAGGTACAAAGCCAAGTTGGTTGCTAAGGGATTTACTCAACATGAAGGTCTTGACTTCACTGAAACTTTTTCCCTTATGGCAAAGATGGCTACTGTTAAGACACTACTTGCTATTTTTGCTATGAGAGGTTGGCACTTGACTTAGCTTGACGCGAATAATGCTTTTCTTCATGGTGAGCTTCTTGAAGATGTCTATATGCAGCTTCCTTAAGGCTTTCACAGCAAAGGGGAGTTGGTCTGCAAGCTTAACAAGTCTCTATATGGACTTAAGCAAGCTTCAAGGCAGTGGTACTCCAAGTTTTCAACCACCATTTTAAAGTGTGGATTTCGACAATCTAGATTAGATTACTCTTTATCACTAAGAAGTTCCAGAATTCATTCATAGCTTTATTAGTCTATTTTGATGACATGCTCATTGCAAGTAATGATGTCAAGGCTGTTGAAGAACTCAAGGTCTTTTCGGATTAGCTGTTTAAACTTAAAGACCTTGGGAATTTAAAATACATCCTTGGACTCTAAGTGGCGAGATCAGATAAAGGGATAACCTTGTGTTAGAGAAAGTATGCATTAGAGGTGCTAAAAGATGCAGGGATGACAGGTTGTAACCTTCCAGAATTCCAATGGAACAAAGCCTGAAATTGAGTAAATTTCATGGAGAGTTACTACCTGATCGAGGGGTATACAAAAGGTTGGTTGGTAGGTTGTTATACCTTACCATTACCAGACCTGATATATCATATTCTATGCATAAAGTTCGCCAATTTATGTCTAAGCATAGAAAACTGCATTTGGATGCAGCCTATAAAGTTTTACAATACATCAAAGGGTGTCCTAGTCAAGGCATTCTTCTATCTTCCAAATCAGATTTACACTTAAAGGCTTTCACAGATGCTGCTTGGGTAGCATGTGTTGACACTAGAAGATCAACTACTGGTTACTGTGTGTTCTTGGGAAAGTCTCTAATCTCATAGAAGTCTAAAAAGTAGTCCATAGTCTCAAGATCATCTACAAAGGCAGAGTATAGAGCTATGGCTGTGACTGTGTGTGAGATAACTTGGCTGTTAGCATTGTTGAGGGATTTTAAGGTTTATCACCCACAACCAGCTCTACTTTTCTGTGATAATCAAGCAGCAATGTATATAGAAGAGAACCCAATATTCCATAAAAGAACTAAACACATAGAGGTAGATTGCCATGTGGTTAGGGACAAGGTACAAGACAAAGTAATTAGATTGTTTTACACTCCTACACACTCACAATTGGCAGACTTGCTTACAAAGGCTCTTAGTAGCCAATAGCTTGTTTCTCTACTTACCAAGATGAGCATTGTTAATATTCATAATTTTGGCTCTTATGTTGAAGGGGAGTGTCAAGATTCTAAAGATCAGAAGAGGAAGAAAGATTAAAAGAAATAAAGAAGTTTAGAAGGAAAACAAGATAAATGACAGAGCCTAGTTAATTGTTAGCTATACTACAAGCAGTTTAGATAGTTTATTAATTCTCACGTGTAAAACACACATGTGGCTTATCACACGTGCTGTAACAGATTTTTCTTATAGTTTAGGTGGTTAGTTTCTTTTCTGTTTTTGGTATATAACTCAATTCTTGTACATATTCATTCATTCAATGCAATATAGAGAAATTCCCAAAACTCTCTCTAGCTCTTAAGCTTCTTTTATCTCTCTAGTTGTATCTTTTACAAGACAAATGATGATTCCCACTAAGATTTGAGCAATGACAATTTTTTTTTTATACAAGTTATAAATTCTACTTTAGCCTAATCTAAGTGTATATATGTGTGAAGCTCTAATGTAGGACACAATTTACTATTTAATTATTGTAATTTATTAATTTTGGTATTTAATTTGTAATTTTCGTTATTTTAAGTTTAGGGTTATTATTTCCTTGTTTTTAGGTGCTTTTAATGCTTTTTAGGTCAAATTTGGTTCCCATTATAGTTAGGTATTTGATGGTAAACTAAAAATTGAATCAACTCCAATTCGTCCATGAGAGTCGTCTAGGTCAAAAAGTCAATAATCGTTATATCCACCAGGACGGTTGTCCATAGGCATTTGGATCATCCATGAGTAAAGCACCTGGATGACCCCCGACACTTTGAAAAAATTCAAGAGAGATTTATCTACAAGAGCTAGTGATTTGGACCACGTGTTATTATCTCAAGGCATGAGTAGAATCCTAGTTCATCGCTATAACTTTCTATTAAGTACTTAACTTTCAACAACGGTTATAGAAGATTAGATTGAATATTCTAACTGCTATAGCAGTTGTGGAAGTTAACCCCGAACCTTCTGACTTCTTCAAACACAGGGAAAGTTACGAAATAAGTAACCACTTCAAGAGCACACTATATAAACACTCATTTACATCAAATGAAGGTACATTTTTAGACAACTCCCAAAAAGTTGGAACTCCAGAATTTAAGATAGAAACTAACTTAAGTATCGGAGGGTTCTTGGCCGGTCTGCCCCGCTCACCTTTGATTGTGTGTTTTCCTTTCAGGCCTTTCAAGTAATTACTAGATCATTGAAGCCCGGAGCATTCAGCCTACTAATTTTCTTCACATCATCAGTATTAATTAGGAGTTATTTTAGAATATATTTTCTTGTTTGTCAAGTTTTACGAAGCCCATTAAATAGGCCCCTAAACTGTACATGTTTTTTGAACAATTATTCAATCAATAAAATTCAGGCTTCTATTTTTCTATTTTTTGGTGGATTCCAAACCCTTTCTCCTTGTGGATTCAAGGAACCCTCGTGGATTCGAGGTTATTTTCAGAAGCAAACGTGTTTTGTTTCTTGTTTTTCTAGAAATAGACGTGTTCTGATTTTTTACGCTTACGCATCCCATATCAGTTGGTATCAAAGCCTTGACTTATCCTGATCTGGTGGCTGAGGTATGAGACGGTAGCAATTTCGGTGACAAAAAACTTATCAAGTAGTACGTGACGTACAGCTAGCACTCACAAATATCTTTGCTAGGATGTCGTTGTTGGAGCATGGAAACAATAGGATTTATTTGACTTTGAGAATATTTATTATGAGAGAAAAGTTAGGCATGCTTTGTATAAACTTAGTAAGTGTGCCTTACGTTAGTGGGAATGAGTACAATCTGATAGAATCCAACAAAGTAAAGACAAAATTTGTTCATGGCTAATGATGAAAAAGATGCTTGCTATCAAATTTTTTCCTTTGGATTGTGAAGAAATCTTGTCATATACAATACAAGATTATTATTGGCCAAGATGTTCATACTTGAATTATTTTGAAGAGCCAAATATTCCACCATTAAAGAATTGCATGTTGAAGAAAATATTGTTTTTGAAGAATATGTAGAAGTCAAAGAAGAAAATATAGAGATTTTTGAGAAAATTAATGAATGCCTTGTTATAGAAGAAGAACCCGAAATCAAGATTGTAGAGGAGATTAATGAAGACCCTATTATAGAGAAAGATCTTGAAGTCAAGATAATAGAGAGAGGAAGTTGTCAATGATCTTGATAAAGTCAAGTTAGATGATTGCAACATTCAAGCTCCTATTATCTTGGTAGGAGACACCAAAACAAAGTTTATTGATTTTATTGGGGTTGATAGATTTGATTCAATTGTCAGTTCTTATTTGGTAAATCTCTACAATTACATGAAGACTACGGAAAAAGAAATTCAAGTTGATTTGTTTATTCCATTAATGAGTTGCAAGTATGGAAAGAAGATCAAGGAGCTCAAGTATTCGAAGTATTTGTTTATTTGGAGTGGAAGATTTCAGATTTCAAAAATGAACTCGAGGAGTGGAGAGGCCTGACGTAGGACACAATTTATTATTTTATTATTGTAATTTATCAATTTTGGTATTTAATTTGAAATTTTCATTATTTTAGATTTATGGTTATTATTTCCTTATTTTTGGGTGCTTTTAATGTTTTTTAGGTCAAATTTGGTTCTCGTTATAGTTAGGTATTAATTAGGAGTTATTTTAGAATATATTTTCTTATCTGTCAAGTTTTACGGAGCCCTTAATTAGGCTCATTAATCTGTACACGTTTTTTGAACAATTATTCAATCAATAAAATTCAGGCTTTTGTCTTTCTATTTTCTAGTGGATTCCAAACCCTTTCTCCTTGTGGATTCAAGGAACCCTCGTGGATTCGAAGTTATTTTCAGAAGCAAATGTATTTTGTTTCTTGTTTTTTTAGAAGTAGACGTGTTCTACTTCTTAACACTTCCGCATCTCGCAACAGAAGCTCCCTCTTGGAAACTTGAACCACGACCTTTGCCTTATTCCACACCCCACAGGTCACAAGCACTTATATTTGTAGAGTGACCATCGCACCGGTGGTGTGCGGTGGGTGAGCTATGACAATTTTAACTTTACTAGAGTATAGACTCATACGCTTGAAAGTTCTAAAACTGAGGAAAATAAATTTATTACTCCCATTAAAAGGCTTCTATTTCTATAGTTTGTCATAACAAAAAACAATAACCCAAAAAATATACAATTAGACCTTGTATTATTTTTTTCTTAAATAATAATTTTGACAGCAGAACTCTTTTCAAGAATTACCAAAATATTTACTTGTATGAATGTTTTCACCACCTTATTAATACCTTTGCTCTAGAGAAATAAAGAAATTGGCATGCATCCTCTCTCTCTCTGATTGTTTGTGTGCGTGTCAGTAGAATTTGAGTCACATTTGTACTGTGGAAAGTCCATATAACATTCGGGTTGATAGTTGCAAACTGAAGTTTCCAAGGGCAAACAGCTGTACGTCTCAGTCAGCGGTGGTAATGTAAGTGGGATATTCTAGACATCAATGAAACAGTCTGGTCACCTGTCCTGGCTTCTGAGTTACCAAGCATCATTTTGTGAACCAGGCAACAACACGACGATTTCTGTAAATTCTTATCATTTCATGGATTTAAGTAACACTGGTGTATGCCCGGAGGGAAAATACTTTGAACTCTACTCATTTAGAAACAATTTTTGTTTGAATGCAATAGTTGTGTTTGGTTTCTCTAATTCCTTGGCTATGAAAACGCATTCCATGATGCTTTTAACAGTTTCTTTGGGGATCTTTTTTTATCAAGGCACATGAAAGATTCACTTCTGGTCAATTAGACGAGTAGCGTCGCTTTAAAGTATAGACTATAGAGGAAATTTAAAATAAATAACAAAGAAAAGAAAGAAGGAAAAAGCTGGTCTCAGTAACATTGGAATTTCAATAATTGAGTTTAAAAATCTTAATTGATTCTTGTGCTGGGAGCTTCACATCACAGAGCAAACGATATGCAGATATATCTGTAAGGGCTCGGTATTTTTTTTTTTACATTTTTTTTCCTTGATTCGTATATGCATGTTGATTTTAAACAAGAAACTGCATGGTACACGCACTTTGCAACACAGGAATTTTCACCAACCTCACATTACTATATTAGTGATATGCTTTGTCGATCCCTTGTAACGTTTGACGTAAGGAACACGATTATAAAAAAAAAAGATGTAAGGAACACAATTATGGATAGGTGTTCCTCAATGATTCAGCACGATTCTTGATGGTTGAGTTGCTAGAAATTGGTGTTAAGGATCTTAGGATTGGGTATGTATGGCTAATCACAAACAGCAGAAGCTTTGTGACAATAACCCTTTGTCGTAAACAAGAACTCTAATCACATCCATGCATGAGTGCGAAAAAACATTATTAAAAAAGTACAAAATTCAAGGGGAAAAAAGGAATAATCAAAGATGTCATACCAAGTCAATTTTGCAAAATTTTTTCCCCAAAGTATTTTATCTCATGCAAAAGACACAATGAATGAAATAACAAGGGACATTAAAAAAGTTAAATCCCAATAAAGATACGAAAATGTCATTTAACAATCTTATTATTTTTGGAGGGAAATTTTTTTATTTTGGCACAATATGAGATTGAAAAGTGACTTCTGTGGCCTAAAAGGGTCTTTGAGAAATTTTTTGAATTTTGGGGTCATTTTGTAATTTCATGAAAGTTAGGGCAGTTTTGGGGTGGATCTTTTTTGGGTCAAAAATGTAATTTTTTGAAATTTCGGGTCATAAATGTAATTTAAAAAGGTTTGTGGTTGACTTGTAATTTTGAGAGGTTGTCATTTTCATGATTTTGTATGGATTCGGTGGCTGATGGGTCCAAGTAGATGTTGGGTATCGGACTGGGCTGATGTTATCATGGGTTAGCCTTAATTTGTTTCACAGTTTGGGCTAGAAGAGTTTAAGTGAATGGGCTGGAGCTTGTTGGGTTCAACTTGGGGTTGAGTGTATTTTTTTTTCCGATTGGGCCTGGATGGGGAAAGATGGATTAAAACTTGAGCTTGGGATTTTAAATGAAGTGGGCTGATTTTTTTTTTTTTTTTTTTTTTGAGGTAAAAAGGATAGAAGTGGGCTGCTGTTTGAGTTTAAATGAGGTTTGTGTTTGAGATTAGGGCTGTGTTTGTTTTGGCTTCAAACTGATTCCGAAAATGATTTTCCGAAAAATTGGGTGTTTGGTTGTTACTTCAAATTGGGTTAAACTGAAAAGCATTTCCGGGTTGACCGAAAATGATGCCAAAACGAGTGAAAATGATTTCCGTTTTCATTTTCACTTCAAATGATTTCCGGCCTTGGAAAATAGAAGAGAGAGAGAGAAAAAGCAAGAAGATCGCCTCGTCGGAGCAAGACGATCGCACCGCTCCAATCGTTCAAACCCACCCTCGTCGAACCCAGTCACCGATCATCGAGATCATCTCGCCATTTTCGAACCACGCGCAAAGAGAGAGAAAGAACAGAAAGTAGAGAGATCGTCGCACCACCGGCGAGATCGCGCTCGAACCCACTCGCACCAGATCGCCAACGAACCCACTCGCACCGCGCCGACAAACCCACCACTCCGACGAACCCATTCCTCAAACCCACCATTCTGACCGAATTGGTTTTCTTTCACTCAGATTGCGCCATTGATGAATTTTTTTTGGTTGGGTTTTGTTTCTTTCACTACTCAGATCGCGCCATTGATGAGTTTTTTTTTGTTGGGTTTTGTTTGGAAGCTGAGAAAATGTGAGCATCAAGTATAAAATGTGTTTTCTCTATTATTTTTAAGAACACAACCAAACTCTAGAAAATATTTTCCAAAATATTTTCCATAATGCAACCAAACACTTAAAAATATTTTCCTTTCCCGAAAATAGCATTTCCGAAAAATAAATATTTTCCTAAAAATATTTTATGGGAACCAAACACAGCCTAGGAATAAGTTTTGAGCTTGAGAAAGTTTCAGTTCGGTTGTATCAGGTATGGGCCGAAGGTTTTTTTTTTTTAGAAAAAAAAAAATTTAGTGGGCTTATGATTTTGGGTTAGGCTTATTTTCGAGTTAGGCTTAAGTGGTTATTATTTTCGGGTTGGATTGAAGGGAATTGGGGGATGTGGATTTGGGCTTAAATGACCTCGGCTCTAGAGGTGTGGGGGGTTTTTAAAATTTAGTGCATTCACATCAATGATGCTAAAAAATTTAAAGTTTTCAAGCTTTAGCAACTCAAAAAGCTACTTTATCTATTCTTACATTTCACTTTACAATACACTCTTCATCTCATCTCCTATTTTTAACATACAATTATAAAAATAATATAAATAACCCAATAAAAATCTTTGAACCAATACATAAAATACACGCCCACTAGGCTTGTCCACCACCTGCCTAGACCCGAAGAACCGCCTAAACCCAAAGCTCTCCACCCAATAACAGACTAATCCAAGCGATGGTTCAATTGGCCATGGGTTGTTGGTGCTAGGACTCGAAACTATCAATTCGAGTGGCGGTTTGGCTATCTGAGAAACTGACAAACCCGACTCATTCGATGACTTGTTCTCTCCTTGTCTAAAATTGCGACTTTCGGCAAAAATTCGATAAGCCCGAACTCTAACTCCGTCGATATAAGGAGATCTCAGCCAGATCTCGATAGATCCAACAAAATCTCGACCAAATCTCAATAGATTCGGAGGAATATTGGCTATATCTTGTTAGATCCGACCAGATCCAACAAGATTTTAGCCAAAATTTGGCAAGATTTGCAAACCGAAATTGATAAGACCCAATCCGGCTGATCCGAAACTCCATTTGGGTTAGTTGTGGGTTAAGATTTTCCCCACCCAATACTGTCGGGTGGAGTCTAGGTTGGGCACAAACTCGACCCGAACCAACCCATAGGCAGTGCTAATAGCCATAATAACCATCAACAACCACCGTCACAACCACTGGAAAAACTTGCCAAACCCAAATATAAAAAATAATCCCATCAAACACCCAACAACCATCACAAAAACTAATCCCAAATCGATCTCACCAACCACTAATCACAATGGAGCCAAAAACACCAATCAGTGCTGATCTCACTAGCCATAACAAAAAACAAACGTTGATCTTCACTGCAACAACAAACAATCTCACAACAACCTTTATAATCGCCATAACCACACCAATTCAAACCCAAAAGTAACCCAAAATCCACTATAATGACCCACAACCACCATAACCACCACTGCAAACCCACAACTGATGATGGCGATGCCCCAAAGAGATGAAAGTGTTGACAATCTTCCATTGATGTTTAGAGGAGCTCGAGGTTATGGTTGATGAGTTTGAGACTTTCGAAGGAGAGAGAGAGAGTTGGGAGTAATTAAAAAAAAAAATTAAGGTTTGAAAATTTTAGATACAACAACATTGATGTAGGAGTTTTTTTTTTTTTGGTGCTAAAATAGTTTTTTTTTAGCTATTTTAGCATTACCAATGTGAATGCTCCTAAGTGTATACTGAAAGGGTTGGGTCAACGGGTTGGACTAGGCTTAACCTGGTTCACCTCACCTTAATGAAATTACCCTTCAACTAATTAGGACTTAGGAAAAATCTAGAGGACCAATGAGACTTTAACACCTGACACCCTTATCTCATCTTTTATTTATTTTAAATCTCTTTTGCTTTTCTTTATCTTTAAATTAAATTAAAAATCCCTAAAACTATCTCTTTATTCTTAAACTCTCCTTCCTAATCCTTGCCCACTGTTTGTTAAAAATTCCTAAAACTCGTTCTTTTCCCATTGTTTATGGGTTTGAGGATTGGATTTTTTGGTTTGAGGGTTCAAAAATTTGAATTTGATTTGGGTTTGGGTATGATTGTTTGGCAGTGGGTTTGATCTGTATGTATGGGTCTGATTTAGGATTTTGGCTGTTTTTGTATGTATGTTATTGATTTGGGGATTTTTAGGGGTTTTGGGTTTATGTTATTATGTGTGCGTTGGTATGCTTCTGTGATAACCAAAAAAGAAGAAGAAAATGTGTACATTTATATGTATAGAAAAATGTGTCAACGTAAACAAGCATGTATTAACAAGCAACATATGAGGGAAACATATATTACGCCGTTTTGACTATTTTGGTTGTTTTGATTCTTTCTTCTCTTTGCTCTGCTCTTAATCTACATCATTTTTTCTTTACTCTGCTTTAGTGCTTCCATGTCTTGTGTGGCTTAAAAAAGATAAATAAATAAATAACACATAGAACACAAGTGAAATCCGGATTAAAAAGGGAAAGGAAAGAACAAATAAAAGAGGAGGGAAAAGAGTAAGGTTTATTCAAAAATCTCTATGTATTTTTTGTGGTTGTAGCTTGTTGGTTCTTGAGATTCTACTTTTGTAGTCTTCTTATCGTGCTTGTCATGGTTACTACTGGTCTTGATGTGGTTTGCCGCTCTACTTTTTTTGGTTATAGTTGCTTAGTCTGATGTTGCTATAGATGGGGGTCTCTGGTAGATAAGGAAATAAGGGATTTTTCTATGGTTTTGGGTTTGTAGAAGAAATGACATTGCTTTTTGTATTTTTGAGCTTTGTTTGAGGGTTTACATTGGGTTTTCTTAGAAATTTTTTGGTTGGTTTCTATGAGGTTTTGTGTTGGTGAGAATGGGAAAAAGAAAGAATTTTTATATGTTTTTTGGGGTTATGCAAGGAAGGGTTTTTCTTTTTTGTTGCTAGTATTTTTGGAAGGGTTGATTTGGAGGTTGAGGTGATCATATTTTTGGGTTGTAGGAATGTTTGGATTTTTGGGTAGATGAGGAAAGGATGGATGATGTTGAAGAATGTAGCCAAAAAAAGAAGAAAGATTAATGTCTAGTTGTTAGAATGGAATGCGTTTTGATTTTCCTTGGGCCTCTAAAATGGGGGTGATGACAGCCGTTGATGATTAGGAGAAAAAGAGGTATTTATATAGGACTCCTAGCCCTTAGGAAGAGTTGTCACATAGTCTTAATGCAAGGATCAGTGACATCACATGCATAGGAATATTCTAGCATTTAGGACAATCCTTAATTCACTTGCACAATGGATTAGAACTTGGACTGCAGTGCATTTAAGGAACTGTGTGGACTTTAAATCAACAATTATTAATTCATAATAATACTTGGCATGCCCAATAATTGAAAGAAATTAACATGATTTCTAGAAAAAAAAAATCACATGCATGACCTGATAAAAATAAAGGGACCAAATATGACAAAGTAAATGAACCTGAAGAAAAGCAGGACACATAACTTACAAAAGTCAGTTAAATTCCTTAATTAATTTGATTCTTAAACCTTAATGTCATGCTCAACAAAAGAGATCCAAATGGTATATTTAATACCAATTTTTCATTAAAATTACACTAGAATTTTGGCATGCATTCAATTTTGGCACACAGTTAAAATGCAAAATGGGTAATTTAATTAATTAAGTGATATGTCATTTGATTCAAACTCATTTTTTGCCCATGACCAGTCAAATTAAAGGAAATTTCATGATCTTATAATTCCAAAATTAATCTAAACACATGGTTAGATTTCAAATAAAGCTCAATTAAATTTAGTTAAACACATAGAGATTGATGAAAATCAACAAAAAATGGGGTCTAACAATTAAAACCATGAAATCTTTTTTTTTTTAGGGCTAAAACTTCTATCAAAATTTAGAGCCGAACAAAGTATAGTAACAACACTACACATTATCCATCAATTAAACTTAAACACATAACCATATTAAATTTATTGTCATTGAAAAACAAGACTATTTTGAAAGAACTATAAGATATATAATTTTAACTTTAACACAATTCCATAGTTTTGTCAATTGTCATCCAAAAACATCTTGATCAATCAAAAATATATTCAATAAGATTTCCTACTTATGTTAACATTTTGAAATAATTTTTCTATTTGTTTGCTATCGTACTTGGATTTCAGCCACATTTGACATTGTCCTCCCCACTATTGAGGGTTTTTCACTTGACCTCGTGTTTTTAGTGTAAACTGCAAAAATGTGTGACATGTGTACGACACTAGGGTGAAGTGTGTGCAAGTGAACTTCCTTTATTATATTCATTTTTAGGAGTCGTCACTAACAATTGGAATTCTAAGGTGAATTGGTCACCTAAATCCAATTGATTTTATTTCCTAAATGAACTAAGAAAATCCTAATGACTCCTGAGCTAAAATAAAAAATAAAAGAATGTCTTGAACTAGAAGACATGGATTTGGAAGCTCGGTCACGTGTGGGGAATGTACTAGGCATCCTACAACACCTATCTAAAATGATGATACCTTGTTTCCAATTTAATAAAACTTAAGTCTCACCATTTTAAATAATAACTAAAATATTTGGCATTTGGTTTTAAAAATTAAGGATATTATGTATGTACATGTTAAATAAAAGAAAACCAATCTATTCTACATGTAAATGTATATTTTGTATAATCTACCATAGGTAACATGTGAATGCATGACATGTAATTTGATGATGCAAAGAATATCAGTAGGTTGGATGCTCCGGGTTTCAACGGACTAGTAATTACATGGAAGGCCTGAAAAGAAAAATACCTGATCAAAGGTGACCGGGGTGGACCAACCAAGAACCCTCCGACGCTCAAGTTAGTTTCTCTTTTAAATTCTAGAGTTCCAACTTTTTAGGAGTTGTGAAAAACTTACCTCCATTTGATGTGGATGAGTGCTTATATAGTGTGCTTTTGAAGCAGTTACTTGTCTCGTAACTTCCCCAATATTTGAGGAAGTCAGAAGGTTCAGGGTTAACTTCCATAACTGCTATAGGAGTTAGAATGTTCAATCTTATTTTCTACAACTGTCGTTGGAAGTTAAGTACTTAGCAGAAAGTTATAGCGATGAATCAGGGTCTTGCTTGTGTTTCAAAATAGTGACACGTGGTTCAATTCACTAGTTTTTTGTAGGAAAATCTTTTTGGAAATTTCCTAAGTGTTGGGGGTCGTCCAGGCGCTTTTCTGAGGGACGACCCTCATGCCCATGGATGACTGTCCTACGAGGGATGACCATTCCTGTCTTCTTGACCTGGACGACTTGCATGGACGAATTGGAGTTGATTCAATTTTCAATTCACCATCATAATCTATCCTAGGATGACATGTGAAATCTAGACTAGGATGACATGTAAACAATGAATGACATGTATAAACTATCATAGGATGAGAATGACATGTGTAATCTATCCTAAGATGACATGTAAATAAATAATGTGTAATCTATTCTAAGATGACATGTAATTAAGGAGTATGCATGGGTCAAGTTGGGTCGAGTTGATGGGTTTTTTCAATCCAACCTACCATAGTTGAGTTAAAAAAATCCAACCCACTTGGATTGGGTTGGACCCATAGGTTGAACATTCTTTTTAATTGAGCATTAGTACCGTACCAACACAAATAAGAACAAATTTATACCTAATAAACATAAGCATAGCATCAAACCAACACAAACTATTTTTATTAGTGCTCCAAAGTTTAAACCAATGAAAGAACAACAAATTTATATTGGTAGTGCATCAAATCAACACAAATAATCAAACCAAATAACATCTCATTTAGTTAGTAAGATATGAAATAGTTCAATCTCAATTCAGTTAAGAAATAAAATAAACACGAACTAGTTTATTGTTCTATAGTTTCAATCTGAATTTAGTTGAGAAATAAAATAAACATGAACTAGTTTATTATTCTATAGTTATTAGGATATTATATAGTTCTATCCCAACTCAATTGATAAACAAAAAAGTAAATAATATATTTTTAAAACATATATTAAATATAGGTGGGTCTTGTTGAGTTAAGCAAATTTGTGAATCTATTGACCCACACCCAACCCGACCCACCTTAAAAAAGATTTTAACAATCCAACCTAACCTAGCGAGTTGTGTTAGATCAGGTTAGTTTTGGGGGATATGCGGGTTAGTTGCACACATTACATATAAATGATTTATTTTAGAAAGCAATATCAAAAGGGCATAGGTAAACATATGATCGCATGACATTTTCTAAGAAAGTAAATTGCATAGGGAATTAAGTAACTCCATTGCAAAGCATAACGTACCAAGTGCAGTTTTGCAATTCTATTTCCCAAAGTGTTTTATCATATAAAAAAGGTCAAAGAAATAACAAGAAACACAAATATTAAATTCCTAGAAAATATGAAAACGTCGCTATTTTAAATTTTATTATTTTTAAAGGAAATTTTTTTCATAGTATATAGGTGTCTACTTCTGCACTTTTATATATACTTCTTTTATAGTGTATAATCATTGTTGTTGTTATTATTATTATTTTTTGGTGAAAAATTGAACATGATATAACTAATTGCCAATTGAAAAAAGAAATATTAGTCAAATTATGATATAAAACTTAATTAGTATTTTTGTATCTTAAAAAAGTAAGAAATATAAATTTACAATAAAAAACGATATTAAAAGTAAAATGAAGTTTTTAATTAATACCTGGGTATATATAATAAGGCTCTATTTAAAATTTTTGCCTAAAACACCTCAGATGATTTTGAGTTGGCCCCACTAATAGCATTGACATGATTCTATAATAACAAAAAATGTAGTATATAAATATGACAATATTAATTGTATTCAATAGTAAAGAATATTTAACTCAAAAATTGTATAATATTTATGACTTGTCCAGAGAGTTAGCATTATCTGTTCTAAAAAAATTATATTTTAACATACCAAAAAGTTATTTTTATCTATTTTTCCATAACATTTAACATTACATCATACATTTAATTTTTTATTTTAATATATCACCCATTAAAATAACCTAAAAAAACACTCATCGTCTATTAAAAACAAAAAATAAATAAATAAAAAGAGAGAGCGACAAAGAGACAGAGAGACAGAGAGAGTTAGTAAAGAGGAGAGAGAAATTATTAAAAAAATTTAGTACATAGTTAAAATACACTTTTACTAGTAGAAGTATACTATAGTATGTGTAAAAATAATTTGACATATGACACATATGTTGAAGGTGTATTTTTGATGTTTGGTGTGCTGAATGCTAAAAATTAACATTTAGCACATCTAATGCTAGTGCTCTAAGAGCATTAGCATCAGCTGTTTTATAAAAATGTTATTTTAACACATTAAAAAATTACTTTATCTATTTTAACACACCACTTTGCAATACATCATATGTTACATCTTCTATTCTTTTACCATTTTATTTAAATTTTCTTTATTAATAGAAGAGAGAGAAAGTAATAAAAAAATGCCTAAATTTTTAGCATGTAAGTCTTGCCTTCTAAAAGTGGAGCATCACTACAACTACATACCCTTAGTGTAATGGTCATTCCACAAGTATAAGTGTCTGTGGGGTGTTGGGGAAAGGGTCGTAAATGAAGAACCAACCTGTTCATAAATAGCTCAAACTTGGCTAGATAAAGTGCTCATTTATATTTGCTTGGTTATAAATAAGTCAAGTTTAAGTCTTAATTTTAAGCTTGTTTAATAAACGAGTTGAGCCTAAACGAAAAAAAAAATGTTCATAAACAAGCTCGTGAACAATATATATGGCTTAAATAAAATAAACTCATATGCTATGTCTTTAATTAATTAGGAGTTGAGACCACATATATATATACCAAATGATGATATGCTTAATATGAGTTTGATAATGTACTTGTATAGTTGTATTGGATCTTGAGCTCAAAAACTTGATATTTAACTTGAGCTTAAGCTTGATATTGAGCTCGAGTTTGACTTGACTAATGAATCAAGCAAAGCTAAGTAGAGCTCTGTTGATGCCGATTTTTTGACAAAGGGCCCAACAATAGAGAAGGTGAGAAGGAGAAAACAGTAAAGGAATAAAGAAACAAGCCCAGCAGGCTGAAATGGTAGGATTGAAGGCCAGCAAGCCCACAAGAATAAGAAAAGAGGTAAAGAAGAAGTAAATGGGTCGAGGAAGCCTAAAGGATGAAGTAGTAAGCCCATGGAAATTAAAAAAAAAAAAAAAAAAAAAAAGAGGTAAAGAAGAAGTAAGTAGGTTGGGGAAGCCTGAGAAATGAATTAGTAAACTCAATGGGTCGGCTTAAAGGCCAATAAGCCCGAAAAGTAATAAGAGGTAAAGATATTGTAATTAGGCCGAGGAAGTCCAAAGAATCTAGCAAAAAGCTCATGGAAGTAAAAGAGGTTAAGAGGAAATAAATGAGCCGAGGAAGCCCGATGAATGAAGTGGTGAAATAGGTTGGCACAGTAGGAATGTTGGCCAACAAAGCCCAAAAGAGGTAAAGATGTGAAAAGTGGGCCAAGGAAGCCCTAAGCAAAAGATTGATGAAGAAATGGGCTGGCACAGTAGAAGCATCAGCTTGCAAGCCCATGGGTAACAAGAAATGAAAGGAGAGGCAAAACCATCGCAGACACGATGAAGTGAAATGACAGGATCAATAACCAAAAGGCCCACGGACATAGAAAAGGAAAGCGTGGGCTCGACATGAAGATGAGGGCTTTTGCCTAAGTAATGTCCAGTCCAAGAAAGGGTGAAAGGCAGAGAATATGAGCCCAAAAACTCACACATCCTTCACGCCACAAAAGATAAACACCAATCAGCATGTACAGCAGAATCAAACAAACACAAAGGCAACATAAATGGTGTGAAGACCAGGAAAAAAAAAAAAAAACAAATTTAGACAGAGTGGAGCATGCACAAAGGGTTAAGGCACCACCTACTTGTACCCAGCCAATACATAGGAGGTGAGCCACAGGTCAAGACTTTCAGAGGGTATGGTTTAGTGGTGGGGAGAAAAATGGGGTCTATTTTGGGGTTCCCGCTCAAGCTCCTTTGAGGAGAGATGTCCTGCTGGGATGACATCTCACCCAAAATAGGTAAGTATGGGCTGGGACAACTTAATGCATGCCATAAAGGTAGGTAATGAAGAGGTTTAATCCTTATCTGAATGAGGGAAGTGAAAAATAGAGAGTGGTAAGAAAAAAGACAAACAATTTTTTCTGGGAACAGATAGTGGTGCAACCAACACATTCAGAGCAATGGTAGTGGTTGAGCAGCCAATACATAGGAGGTAGGCCAACGGGTCAAGACTTTTAGAAGGTGTGGTTTGGCAATGGGGAAAAAAATGAAGCCTATTTTAGGGTTCCCGCTCAAGCTCCTTTGAGGAAAGATGTCTTGCTGTGATGACATTTCACCTAAAAGAGGTAAGTATGGGCTATGACCACTTGATGCATGCCATAAAGGTAGGTAATGAAGAAGTTTAATCCTTATCCGAATGAGGGAAGTGAAAAATAGAGAGAGGTAAGAAAAAAGACAAGCAATTTTGTCTAGGAATGGACAGTGGTGCAACCAACACATTCAGAGCAATGGTAGTGGTTGAGCAGCTGGTAGACCAGTGGGCAGTCCTAAAAGGACACCCATAAGGAGCTAAAAGCAGTTGAAGGGTACAAATGGTAAATCACACCATGGCAGATAGTATAAAAAGGGGTAGTTGTGAATAGTGAAAAGGGAGGAATGAAAGGAAGGAGAGGTAGAAAGAAAGAACAAGAAAGAATAGAGAAAAAGAAAGAACATACAGAAAACTAGAGAGATACAAGTGGTAGGAATAGAGGCATGCATCAATAGACTATCTTTTTCTCTCCGTCTTGACAGACCCACTCTCTAAAGGATTGAAAATTGAAGCTTAAAACCATTTAAACCATTTTTCCAAAGTGCATAACTTCTATGGCAGAAGCCTTCCTTGAGGTTACTCACGTTGGAGAATGGTTTCCTTTTTAGACTCGCTTTTGCTAAAAAGCTAAGCCTACTTCTCTGGCAGACAAGCTTTCTCTTTTCTTTTTTTTCTTTTTTTTTTAAATTTTTTTTATGCTTATTGGCTGATTAGTTTACCATTCAGTTATTAAATTGTTTGCTGTAGCATTATTTCCATTTGTTGTATTATTCTACCATAACTTTATTAGCTAATTTCCTTATTGTCGTTAGTTTTATTCATTCCATTTAGTATTTTAATTATTCTGCCATATCGTGCTCTTGCTATAACGTCTGTAACAGCTATTCCTACCATGCCCATAACATACGCTTAACCTGCGATGCCCTTGCCAGAATGTGTCCATATTGGGATGGCTCGACTTGCGCATAAGCTGGCCTAAAGTGTAGTCCCATTTAGGCTAGTCCTAGCTCTCTTACCTTAGATCTACGGGACGTAGTGCAGCAAGAGGGGTCGAAGCCCAACAACGCAAAAAGGCCCACCACAAGCTCAAACTTTAAAACTATCTAACAAGCTCAAACATAATTTGTAAGCTTGATTTAGGTTTAAGCTAATTTTAAACATTTTATATTTGTTGTTGAGCTGAGCTTGAACATTCAATACTTGATAAAATAGGATGATTGAATTATAATGCATAAAAAAGGTTTAAGCTAATTTTAAACATTTTATATTTGTTGTTGAACTGAGCTTGAACATTCAATACTTGATAAATAGGATGATTGAATTATATTGCATAAAAAAGTAACATGTCCTTCCTCATTTGGAACAACTCATAGCATATATCATAAGTAACATTTAGCACTTCCATTAAAATGCATGTCCAGTCAAATTTGAGTATTTACAAATTTTTTAGGCATATGATGAAGTAATGCAATCTTCATGCAAACCAAACAAAAAAAAAAAAAATATGTTTAAATAATTACTTTCAATTTTGTACATGCCTCATCTCTTTATTACAACAATTGTATAATTAAATTTATTTGTCTCTTTATTACAACAATTGTATAATTAAATTTATTTGTCACTATATACTAGGAAGCATGAACCTACTTTGACATTAGGATAACACATGAGTGAAGATTATCAAATATTAAATTTACGTACATATTAGTGTCATATAAATAGTTTTTAGTCTATGCAAGCAAAAGGGGACGTCATTATCATCATAAATAAATAAAAAAAATTAAAACCCATGAGTAGTTTCAAGTATAGCTCTTTGCAATGTTTTATATAAGTTGATATCAAAGGTGCTAGCAAATATATTAAAAAAAAAAAAAATTCTCCCTCATATTCTGTCTGATTCCCAAAATGTTTTCCAATCGGATAAAGAAATATCGAATAATATCCTGGTGGTCTTTGAAACCCTTCACCATATGAAAACTAAGAAATCCAGAAAGAAGGGTTTTTTAGCCATGAAGTTAGATATGAGCAAAGCATATGACAAAGTCGAGTGAGTTTATATCTTAAAACTTATGGAAAAGATGGGTTTTGATAGCAAATGGATCCAACTTATCTCTAAATGTATTAGCACTGTTTCATATTTAATTTTGGTGAATGGAGAGCCCTTGAGTGTCATCAAACCTTCTAGGGGTGTTAGACAGGGAGACTCTCACTCTCCCTATTTGTTTCTTTTATGCTCTGAAGGTCTAACTTAGCTTATTAAGCAAGTTGTCCAAGTTGATAAAATCTGAGGTTACTTTCTTTGCAGGAATGAACCTAAGATTGCTTAGTTGTTTTTTGCAAATGACAGTTTGCTTTTCTATAGAGCTCAATTGGGGGACATTCAAACCATCCAAGTAGTGCTTGATATATATAAGTGTTGATGCCCACTTTTGACAAATGGCCTAATAGCAGAAGAAGCCTAACAATATGAAGAAAGTGAGAAGAGAAAATAGTAAAGCAAGCCCAGTAGGTTGGAATGGCAGAAATGATGGCTAACAGGCCCACTAGAAGAATAAAAGGCAAAGGGGAAGTAAATGAGCCGAGTGAAGTAGTAAGGCCATGGGAACAATAAAAGGTAAAGAGGAAGTAAATGGGTCGAGAAAACCCGAGGAATGAAATGGGTTGGCACAGCAGGAATGTTAGTTAATAAAACTCAAATGAGGTAAATATGTGGAAAATGGACTGGCATGGCAAGAACATCAGCCCATAAGCAAACGGGTAATGAGAAATAAAATAAATGTAATGATATAGCAGGAACAATGAAGTGGCATGGCAGGATCCTCAGCCAAAAGGCCCACAGACATAGGAAAGAAAGGAACATAGGCTAGGCAAGTAGGAGAGGGCCTTCACCTAAGCAATGCCCAACCTAGGGAAGGAGTGAAAGGATAGGGATATGAGCTCAAAAGCCCATATCTCCTTCACGCCACAAGAGTTAAACACTCACTAGAATGTGCAACAGAATTAGACAAACACGGAGGTAGCAGGAATGGCGTGAAGGCCAGAAAGGAATAGATTCAAATGGAAGTGGAGCATACACAAAGGGCCCAGGCACCACCTACTTGTACCCAGCTAATACATGGGAGGTAGGCCATGGGTTAAGAGTATTAGAAGGTGTAGTCTGGCGGTGAGGAGAAAGAGAGAGTCTATTTTAGAGTTTTCGCTCAAACTTCTTTGAGAGAAATGTCCTGCTGGAATGACATCTCACCCAAAAGAAGTAAGAATGAGTTGAGACCACTTGATGCATGCCATGGAGGTAGGTGAGGGAATGGCTTAATCTTTATCCAGATGAGAGTAGTGAGAATAGAGAAAGGTAAGAAACAAGACAAGCCATTTTGTCTGGGAATGAAGTGTGGTGCAGCCAACACATTTAGTACAATGGTAATGGCTGGACAACTAGCAGGCCAATGGGTAGTCTTGGAAGGACACCCATAAGGAGCCAAAAGTAGTTGAGGGGTAAAAAGGGAAAATCCCATTATGGCAGACATTATAAAGGGTGGTAGCTGTGAATAGTAGAGGATCATCAGAAAAAATGGTGTCACCACCACGGAAAGAAATAGAGGTAGAACAAGGAAAAATAAGAGAGAAAAGAAAAGAAAACACAATAAACCAGAGAAAAGCATGAGTGATAAGAATAGAGGCATGCATTAGTAGGCTACCCATTTTCTCTCCCTCTTGACAGACCCACTCTTTAAGAAGTTAAGAGTTAGAGTTTAAGCCATCTAGGTCATTTTTCCAAAGTGTGTAATCTTTATGGCAGAAGCCTTTTTTGAGGTTACTTACATTGGAGATCAGCTCTTGTTTTTTGTACTTGTGTTTGTTGAAAAGCTAAGCCCATTTCTTGGGCAAACTAGTTTTACTTTTTGATTAATGAACGATTAGTTTGTTACCTTATTACTGAATTGCTTGCTATAACTTTGTTATTTGTGATTGTATTATTCTGCCATAACCTTGTTAGATTCATTTGTCCTTTTATTTAGGCATTAATATTATTTGTTAAATGTTATAGCTACTTTGCCACATTGTATTTCCTGCTGTAATATCTGTAATTGTTGTTCTTGTCGCGAGCAAAATCAAGTATTTTCCTACTTCCTCTATCTTTAAAGCAAAATCAAGCTATGGTTCCTTTGCTTGGAAGAGCATTGTAAAAGCTAGGAAAGTCATTAAGATGGGAGTGAAGTGGAGAGTTGGGGATGGGCAGAAGATTCAGGTATATGGTGAGCAGTGGTTACTAGGTGATGGTGGTAGTAAGGTGATGTCTCCAATTTCTTTTCTACCCTCCGATGCTATTGTTGTTGACCTCATTAACCCACGGACAGGTTGGTGGAACTCATAGATTATTGATCAAAATTTTCTACCTTTTGAAGCTAGAAAAATAAAAGGCATCCCCATCAGCACAGTAGCCTAAGAAGATATTCTCATTTGGTTGAAGAGCAAGGATGGGTCTTTGTTGGAAAATCTGGTTTTGTATCTCATACAAAACACACAGCAAAAACAACAAACACGGATCTACTTCAATCATGAAAGATAACATGTAACTTTGAATTCTAGAACAAAGAACAAGAAGCGTACCTTGATGCAGTGAATTTCAAAACCATAACTTGAGAATACCTTTAATCTTCATCTCAATTCCATATGGTGCCCAAGATGTATGGTCTCTCAATCAGTCTTTTTGTACATAGATTCTCAAAGAAAATTCCTCTTCTCCTTATTGTGGAGAAAAACTAATTTCTTTTCTTTTCATCATACGTACATTTTAAAACTATTCTGATAGTTTCTTTATTTAATAACTCTTATTAAATAATGACTGATTATCTAATTGGGTTAGCCTTTTGGGCCTACCCAATTGGGCTTTAATTTGTGGCTTGAGATGGGACTAAAGAGAACAAATAAGACTCTAGCTCCAATGGGCCTTAGACTCTTCTATCAACTCTTGACAAGTTTAAAGTTACTATTAATTATATTCAATACTACTATAAGAATATAATTACACTCTAGACCTTATTAATAAATTATATCCAAAAACTTTATTATACATGCAACCCATTCATAAAAATATTCGTAATAATACAAAGTCATGAATATAGACTGCCACTTTAAAGATTATTACATCTTAATCTTTAAGTACCCGGTTTAATCCTTTATGTTATTCATCATATATTTATGAAATCTAATTTTATAAATATATACTTTAGTAACTCCTTACTAAAGTGGTTAGGCCCAACACTCTGAATAACCAAACCCATTAAACTTATTTCAATGGAATATTTTATATCTCCGTTAAGAAATTATGAATTTCATCTTGAAAATATATGTTCCATCAACATTAAATGCGGTTGCCCAACATACTGAGGTTTTGACTGTAACTTATAGATCTCACTCCTGATATATAAAAGCAACCTACATCTCATGTTCAGGTCCATTATTCTCTCAGGATTTAGAGTTGATGTAAATATGAGTCGTGAGATTTATTGTTCATTTGACTGTCGTTAGGAGAATAATAAATCTCACAGCGGCCCAGTTCAATATGTCTTAACTCTTAAAACATATTAACATATCAACTAGAAGTCTCCACTTCCATGATCAAGACAAATCATCTTAGTTGATATGTTATAGTCTTCGCATATGAAACGCCCAGTTTCATCATCGACTACGAACTAAAATTCTGAGTTTATAAAGAACTTGTGATTTATATCTTCTGTGACTAAATCATATAAATCACATACTATGCATCTCATGGACTAAGATAATGTCTCATTAGTTCATTTATAGATAGTCTCATATAATTAACCTATTTAATTATTTATGACATGTCAATACATTGGATTTTAGGGCATAAACCCCTATAGTCTTATGTTGTCAAGTCGGGGTATAACATATTATGTAAAGAATAAGCTAGAGATAATCTTTCAAGTTCAACCCTAGGTGCTGCTAGAGGCTTCCGGTCTAGTGTGTGGAAACTACAGATCCCAGGTAAAATTAAGCATTTCCAATGGCGAGCTTGTACAAATTCTCTCCCAACAAAACACAACTTGTGGAAACGGAGAATAGTCTCTAACAAGATTTGTGAAATCTGCCAATCTCACCCCGAAGATGTTTTGCACTCTTTGTGGAATTGTGATGCTAGTAGAGTTGTCTAGGACTGAGATTTTGGTTGGGTTGATAGAAGAAAAGCTGCTAGAGGTTGTTTTGTCGATTTGTGGAACATGGTTTGCACCAGACCTCAGATGATGGAGCTGTTCACTGTTACCGCTTGGATCATTTGGAATAGGAGAAACAAAACTCGCCTAAAACAGTCTGTTCAGCTGCTATCTCAAGTTCCAAATGAGGCTAACCACTATCTTCTCGAATACAAAAAATTCAATGCTCTCCCAATGAAGACTAAGCTACTCATAATGGTGAAATGGAAGCCCTCGGACTGCAATTGTTACAAGACAAACTTTGATGGTGCCGTCTTTGAGGACTCAAGGGAAGCCGTAATTGGGGTGGTCATTAGGAACTCAAGGGGTAAAGTGGTGGCCTCCCTCTCTAAAAAAAATCCAAAATCCCTACTTTGTACTTGTTTTGGAACTGATGGCAGCAAGGCATGCTGCTTCTTTTGTCGAGGAGGTTGGCTTGAATAATTCCATCATTCAAGGAGACTCTGAAATCGTCATCAATGCTCTAAAAAATGGCAACATGTTCAATTTAGCTCTTGGTCATTTTCTCATAGACACTCTATCCCATTTAAACTATTTGAAGAGTTGTGGGTTCCAGTTAGCTCAACTGGTCAAGTCTCTGATAGTTGTATAAAAGATCTGAGGTTCTATCCCCGCTTACACCAAAAACTAATTTATGCCTTGGTCTGATGATAAAGAGCTATCATCAGGAGTGGACGCCATAGGTTGAAACTCTCTCTCAAAAAAAAAAAAAAAAAAAAAACTATTTGAAGAGTTGGTCGCTCTCTCAATCACTTAGGCTAGGTAATGTTGTAGTAGACGCTTTAGCTAGGAGAACTTGTTTTTCTTTTCTGCTTTCTATTTGGATGGAGTCTATTCCCCCAAACATAGTTAACTTGGTTAATGCTGATTTACTAGCATCTTGAATAATACACACAAGATGGTTTCTTTCTCAAAAAAAAAAAAAAAAAAAAAAAAAAATAGCATATCACATACTAATTCAAATAGATCAAACTTTGGCTCCTAGAATATTACACATGGTTCACAACAAAGAGGGCATCATAATTAGGAATGGGATGGTGTATGAGGTTATTAACCATTTCTTCAACAAAGTTTTTTCCCTTTTTGGGTATGCATTCCCCTAGTTTAAAATCTGGTTCTGTCCTTACAAAAAGTTAATCAACTATTTTTATCTTGTTTTTCTAAAAAGGAAAAAAACAAAATTAAAAAAGAAAAATACAATTTTTTTTTAGAAAGAGTAAAATACAGTTAACACTCCTGAATTTTGGGCTAATACTAGTTACGTTTAAGACTTTTCAAAACTGATCAACTTGGTTCCTAAACCATTACTCATTTTTCTCCCCTCTCACGAAGATTATGGATCAAATTAGTCAATTTTGAAAAGTTTTGGACCTAACTGACATTAGCTCAAACCTTAAGAATGTTAACTATATTTAACCTTGTTAGAAACAATAAAATAATTAGTGATTTCACAAATTTAATGTGTGAATTGATAATATAACCCCACATAAAAAAGAAAAGAAAAAAAAAAAAGAGTTTTTACTGCTATTTTGTCTTTATTTATTTTGAGATAATGCACTTCCCCTATTTTTTTTCATTGTAATATTGTTTGTTTTTGGTATTTCTTTTGCTTTTTTCTCGGTTAGCTTCGCACCAAATGTTATTTTCCATATTGACCAAAAGAATACTATTTTTAAAGAGGACAAGCATATAATCGGTCATCTTTAAAAAATGGAAAGTCACACATTTTTTGCTTTGGTCTGATCTAGATGTGAAAATTGAGAGAATCATTCAAACTATAAATATACTAAATCTGAAAAAAAAAAAAAATCAATAAACATGCCAATAGGTAAACACAAAACCCATCCACAGTAAATTAAAAAAGAAAAAAAAAGGAATAAAGAAATGGCAGCAGTAGATAAATTAGATATTATTTGAAAGGTTTGGTGTGGCTTCTTTCTCATAAAAGTTCTTACACCAACAAGCACCTTTTAACCCAAAAATAGACTCATTGCCTATGCTTTGGCTTTGCTTTCCCCTCTCTCTCCCAACATTATTTTTCACCACCACCAAACCGGCATAGAAAATAAAAAGAGAGAAAAAAGAAAAGAAACAGCCCATCAAATAAAAAAAATAAAAAAAAAGAGAAAGAAAAGGAATACAATTCAAAAACTCAAAAACACACACAAAAAGAAAAAAAAAAAAAAAAAGAAAGAAAGAAGAAGAAGAAGAAGAAGAAGGGAACAAGGCCTTGGAGCTAACAACTCCAATCCTCTCTATCTCTCTATATCTCTTCGCCGCATGCTTGGACCTTTTCAATATCAAAATCAAATTAAGATCTCTTCATTTCTCTCCTATCCCTCAGATCTGAAAATTTTCGTTTCCTTTTTCCGATTTTGCCCTCCGAAATTCCGGCCGAAATGAACGACTTCGAGGGCCTATTAGCCTCCGATTTCGGCTTCAAACCCCAAGGCAAATCGGCTCCGATGGCCGGTTCCAAATCCACCTCCACCGTCGGAGGATCATCAACGCGTCCTCGCTCCTCCTCCAATTCCTTCGATGATCGCGATTCTCTCTTCACCACCGCCAACCCGCAGCAGAAATCCCAAGATTTCGGTTCCGGATTCGGCGATCTCTTCGGCTCCGCTCGTTACGCCCCCAAATCGGACGCCGCCACCGCGACTTCTTCCTCCTTCAATTTCGATATGTTTCGCGATTCCGGTGCTCCGGCGAAGTCTTCGTCTTCATCGTCGGCGCCTCCTCCACCTGTCTACGACAAGCCGGTTTACGATGATGACATTTTTGATGGAGTCCCCGGGCTCAAGAGCTCGTCGGCAAACGCGAAGTACGAAGACGTTTTCACATCGGTTGCAGCTTCATCGCCGCCGAAACGGAGCGGTAGCGGGATTGGGAGCGGGAGCGATGCGTTTGACGATCTTCTAGGGGGGTTCGGGAAGGTGGAGCGTGAGTCAAAGGGTTCGGGCGTAAATGCAAAGCGATCGCAGAGGGAGGAGAAGAAGAGTGTGCCTGATTTCGATGATTTGCTACCCGGCTTCGGTGGTTCTAGGGTTCCTAGTGAAAGGTAATTGCTCTAACTAAGATTACTGATCTTCAATTTGAAACAATTAATTTTTTTCTTTTTTCTTTGGCTTTAGTTTGATTCGTATCTGTTTTGATGTGGAATTTGATTGGCATTTTGCTGATTAGCTAAGTATTTTGCATAGTTGAATTTGTTGGGTTTGAATTTTGAACTATATAGCTGTTATATTGGTTTTGATGTGTGATTCGATTGACATTTTTGTGGTAATGGTTAATTGGGTTTAGACCTAACTACTGGTGGAGTGGAATTGGATTATGGGTAGCATCTGATTTGGATTTTGATTTGTGGGTTGAGGTTGGATTTGACAGAGGAAATTCTGGAAAACATATCGTATTTGATTTCATTCAAGTTAAAGTAAATAAATAGAAAACAAATGGTTTGGAGAATAGTGAAAATTACTAATGAACTAAGAGAAGTAATTTGAGAGGGCACTTGAAATAATAAGGAAAATTGCCAGCTGATGTGGTTTAAATGTATGGGTAAACTGGAGAAGGATAGTGTGTTTGCTTGGGTAAAGTTTGGGTTCTGTTCAATATTACATCGATTCCTCCTCCCAAGACGTGCAGTTCAAGGATTCCCTCCCCCTCAAAGAAAAAAAAAGAAAAGAAAAACCGAAAAATAGAAGAGAGTTGGGCATCAAGTTGTGTAATCCAATTACTAACACACTCTAATTACTCAAGTTTGCTTGTATTGTGGGATTTATTTTATTTTTTTAATCAAGGAGAAGAAAAGAAATTTCTGTATGTTCTGTATCAGATATAAACTTTGGTTTGTAAATATATTTCTGTGATTGTGGAAGGTACATGTTTGGAACTTGTGATTTTTGGAGGAAATTTTATGTCTCCTGCAATCATTGGAGATAGCATTCAGTGTCAATAACCATGTTGGAACTTTTTGAAGATGATTAATCATAAAATTTTTGTGATTTGTGGGCGTTGCCGTTGATTGGGATGGTAGAACTATAAAAATGGACAAATGCACTTACATGCACAAAACAGGATTATACAGTCAGTACCTGCATGGTACGTTGTTGTTGTTGTTGGTTGTTTTTTTATGCCTCCATGTTAACAATGAATTTATTAAAATGTCTTTTGGTATAAAGTCAATTCCTGTATCATGGCATCCAACGTGAACAAGCATCTTTCTTTGGGATAGAAGAGTCTTTAGTGTCCTTTATGTCATTATGTGTCACATCATTTACTTATCAAAAGAATGGAAATTATGTTTGAGATACTTTTGACATTCACTATCCTTTTCTTTGGCATTAACATGCTAGTCAGTCTTTGATGCGTCCAATCTCTGTAATCATGTGAATATAATGACTGAGATTATGTAGAAATGGGACAGACGCAGTAACATTCACCAATATTTTCTAGTTAACACTAGTATTTACATTTTTTTTATAAGTACTAGTATGGACTTATTGAAACACAAGAAAGAAAAATTAGTAACAGTGTTATGTAATACTTTTTACACTGTTGGTTTCATTATATACTGTTACATCTCGCATAAGTATATGCCAATATTTATCTACATATTTGCTGTAATGTAGCTGTATTAGTTGATTTATGCATTAGCACCATGTTGCTTTTTTCACAGGCCAACTTCAGAGACCAGTTGGTCCTCAGAATCAACTGTCAATGCAGCTAGATCTCCCTCCAGCGACATGGAAGACCCCTTTAAAATATTAGAATCAACTTCACATCCTGTTGTTTCATCTCCTGAGCACTTTGTTGATCCATTAGAAGAAATTAGTAAGCTCAATAATTCACGAAGCACAAAAAGTGAGGATTTTTCCGCTGCTAATGGAGGAGTAAATGATGATGCTGACCCCTTTGAAGGCCTTGGGAAATCTGTACCAGCATTTTCAGCAGAGAGGAGTAACAGGGGGAAGGACAAGAGTCCTTCAAGGACAGATATGAACGCGAGTTGGAACAGAACTTCCACTAGTAAAGAATCAATTCAAAGAACGTCTATGAGAAGTCCTGAAAGTCACTCACAGAGGAAAACACCCGTTCAAAGTGATCAGGAGTCTCATCAGACCCCATTTGACATGCCAACATTTTCATCTGATTCTCATAAATCTTTTGGTCAAACAGCTTCCCCCCCTTCCTATGTAAATGCTAGTTCTAATGAGGCAAATGTTCATGTCGATATGTCTCCTAGATCTGAAGAAAATTTGGAATCATCGGAAGATGTATGGCTGACTGTATCAGAGATTCCTCTTTTCACACAACCCACGAGTGCTCCACCACCTTCAAGGCCCCCTCCCCCCAGGCCAGTACAGGTTTCAAATTCAAGGGGAAGATCAGGTTCCCCTGCTTACACAAGTTCAAGAAAGATGAATGAGTACAATTCTTTCCCGAATTCTGCTCGATTCTCTCAGGGTCCCAAGTCAGCTTCTGCTGCAGCGAGTGACTCAGTTGCATCTCCCTTTGATGACCTTGATGACTTTGCCATGGGTAGGAGTCAAAATAATGTTGATGAGAGTGCAAATGGTGTTCCTAGTGAAGAATTGGAGATGAACTCAGTTGCCGCTGCCATGAAGGAGGCTATGGATAAAGCTGAGGCTAAATTCAGACATGCGAGGGAAGTAAGGGAGAGGGAGAGTACAAAAGCTGCTAGAAGTAGAGATACTGTGCAGTTAGAAAAAGATGAGAGAACTACACAAGATGAGAGAGTATTAAGAGAGAAACAAGAAAGGATAGACCGTGAACGGTTGCAGAGAGAAAGGGCAGAGGAAGAGAGGGAACAAAAAAGGCTTCAGAAGGAGAGAGAGAGAGCTAGGGAAATTGAGAGGGAAAGGGAGGAGAAGGAGAGAGAACAGAGGAGGCTTGAGAAGGAAAGGGAGAGAGCGAGGCAAGCTGTGGAAAGGGCTACTAGGGAGGCACGTGAAAGAGCTGCTATTGATGCTCGCCTAAGAGCTGAAAAAGCTGCCGTTGAGAAGGCAAATTCTGAAGCTCGAGAGCGTGCTGAAAGGGCTGCTGTCCAGAGAGCACAAGCTGAAGCCCGTGAAAGGGCAGCCCAAGATGCGAAGGAAAGGGCTGAAAGGGCTGCAACAGAAGCAAAGGAGAGAGCTGCAGTAGCAAGGGCTGAAGCCGAAGCACGAGTAAGGGCAGAACGAGCTGCTGTAGAAAGGGCTGCAGCAGAGGCTCGAGAAAGGGCTGCAGCTGCTGCGAGGATGAACCAACAAAAGAATGAAAATGATCTTGAATCCTTCTTTAGCATGGGTCGAGCCAGCAGTGCGCCAAGGCCTAGGAATAATCCTTCGGTGAGTATTTGAGGTTGAAACATATATTTACTTTAGCATGCAATTTTGGGTTGCTGAATTCCTGATTGTATATCTTAGGAACCATTTGATTCCCAATTTCAGAACAAGCAAGACCCTGAAGTGGCGAGAAAATCTGCAACAGTTTCCACAAACATTAGGAAAGCAAATTCGGCAACAAATTTTGTTGACGACCTTTCGTCAATTTTTGGAGGTAGTTTGAATGCAGCTTTAGCAATAACGTAGTGATATTACTTCTTTTGTGGTCTCCTATCTCATGTTGCTGCTGGATGTTTTATTATTTTTATTTCTGGGTGAAAGCTGCTCCATCATCTGGGGAGTTCCAGGATGTTGAAGGAGAAAATGAAGACAGACGAAGAGCCAGGTTGGAACGCCACCAGAGGACCCAGGAGCGGGCGGTATGTGTCTGTCACTAGACTAATTTATTCTCTATCCCCTTGTATACAGGATGGGTTTAAAGTACATATTCCACTTGGACTAGATGGTGGCTATGGTTCATTCAATGTGTTTATTATCAGTGCAGTTTCACTGAAGTTGTCATTGTTTTCTGCATTTTAGGCTAAAGCACTAGCTGAGAAGAATGAGAGGGACCTTCAAACTCAGAGGGAACAAGCCGAGAGACATGTAAGTACCTGTTGTTTCCTATCAAATGTTCTAATTTTCTCAATTGTTTTTGTTTTGTGCCTCTCAACAGCGCCGCCGCCCCCCCCCCCCCCCCCCCCCCCCCCCTTCCTTTTTCCAAGAAAGAAATTAATGGTTTTGACTACACACACTCGCCATCCCATCATTTTATGAATGGGTAGGCCTGATTTATGTGAAATATATAGTTAGATTTAAATGATTTTCATTTTATAAACCTAAAACTGAGCCAAATAGGACTGACTAGGCTGGTTTGTGCCTTTTTTTTTTTTTTTTTTTTTAAATAACATTGTTGCACTGATCAACATCACATCTTTATTCTAGTTCAGTGAAAAATGCCATTGATCAACGCTGCATCTTTATGATTAGTAATTATAAATTTTTTTTTTCTAATTTTTTTTTGGGTGCCTCTCAAGTACACCATATGTGTACTTGGTGGTGCTCTCTAGTCTTTTAATAATTTTTTACTTATTAAAAAAAAATATAATAGTTGTACGGATTGCTGTATTTTATTTTCTTTGTTCAGTGCATTTCATATTCTGTACACATACACATGCACATATGTTGTTTCATTGCTTTTGTGTGTCTTAGATGCTAGGCTGTACTGAAACTCATGTGAAGTTACTGTAGTCCTTATTAATTGTGCATGGTTTCAGAGGATTGCGGAAACACTGGATGCTGAGATCAAGCGTTGGGCTTCAGGGAAAGAGGGGAATTTGCGTGCTTTGCTCTCAACTATGCAATATGTATGTTTTTGTGATCTATATTCCATTTATCTGACATCAATTAATGCTTAGTAGTATCTTGGATTGCGTTCTCTTTGTACATTATATGTGTGTGTGTGTTTGTGCGCATGCTTTTTACTTGGATTTGCAATATGTATGATTTTTATATTTTATATATATATGTGTGTGTGTGTGTATATATATTTGTTTGTTTGTTGATAATTTATGTTTTCATTATCTATATTCCTTCGTGCTTTTTATGCCTCTCATATGACATCAATTGATTGCCTAGAAGTATTTTGGCCTACTTCCTCTTAATACAGTAATTGTTTATGTAACACATAGGTGCAGCACTGTTTTGTTTCTTCAAAATTCCTTGGCCAAGTTGTGTGCTTGTTCAAATAGCAAATTCTATCACCCTCAGCTTGCTGCTGCTTGAATTGATTAACAAAGTGCTTACTAGCTGCATGTCATTCACCTTCTTATTGTTTTAGTGTTTGATGCAAACGAAAATTTGTGATCTATGTATAAAATGAATTCATCATGTTGAATTTAGGGATTTGATTTGTTGAATGTTCTATGTGCCTGTAGTTATCAAAGATGAGTTTAAGACTATAAAACAATTCTCTTTTAAAGCTTATATGCCTTACCTATGGTGATCTGCCCATGTTAGTTAGTTGATAGTGATATGATCAGTGAGAATGATATTGAAATGGATATGGAATGTTGCATGTATGCATGCAGGGAGATTTTGTCTCATGAATGTCCATGCTGTTGGTTTCTTTGGAAGTTATAGAGTCTTTGTATAGCGAATTTTCCCCCATTCTTTCTCTCTCTCTCGTCCCCTCTCTATTTCTTTTGTGTGGTGTAGGCCCTGAATATTATGATAGCAAGGATTAGCTGAAGACCTTTGATACACCTGAGATTATTATTTCTGATATTCTATTTGTGGACAATACCATTAATTTTAGTGGGGTCACAAGTCACATCTAGATCTACTTAGATAACTTGAGTATTTCCTTCTTTTCTTTGAGGTTCTTTTGGCCTAAAAATCTGTTCAGTAATGGGTTATGGTATTGATTGGGGTGGTTGGTGTTGGGGAGATTGCTGATACATTTTTTTTTGTAAGTGCTGATACATTATGTTGTAAGGTCGGCTCTCTTCAAATGACTTTTTCGGGCTTACCATTAGGCCCTATTTATGAAGCTATTATGATCTAGAATTTTGAGGTTAAGATGAGAGAGAAGAGATTGGCAGGTTAAAAGGAAATCTACTGTCAAAAGTATATGTTACTTTTGTTACTGTGCCTTGGTCTGTCACTGGTGGAGTTGATATACCAAAGAGGACTTTCTTTGTGCGGGCCTTGGGGCATGATTTCAAATATCACTTGGTTCGAATGTGTATGTTACTTTGTCTATATAAACCAACTTGCATACTTGTTTGTGTCTTTTGTTACCATGCCTTGGTCTTTCACTGGTGGAGTTTATATACCAAAGAGGACTTTCTTTGTGGGGGCCTTGTTTGTTCTCTTCTCAAGTTGGAGGTTTTGGAGTTAGGAAGGTTAGTATTCTCTATCTAACAAATTTTGGGGAAATGAGAATGGATGTATGGGATAAAAATTGTTACCTTGTAGGCGTTTGGTGAGATTAAAATTAAGGGGTTGGTGTACAATCATTAATTTTTAGTGAATTCAGCTGACCTTTGTTTAGGTATGTTAAGACTACCTCCAAATGTTGTTGATTGGTGGTTTATGTGCAAATCCAATAGGGAGTGTGGATTATCTTCTCCTTGATTGTCCCATTGCTAGGGAGTTGATGAGTTGTGGGACCTACTGTTATGTTTGTTTGGTGGTACTTGGGTAATGGCCAATTCAGTAACTGCTATGTTGGCTTCTTGGAGGAGGTTGGGCAAGCTCAATAGTGGGGAAATATGGATGACTGCTCCTTGTTTCGTGTAGTGTCTTTGGAAAGAGTGGAATATACATACTTTTGAGGGAAAGTAGATCCATGCCATATTTCAAATTTCTCTTTCTCAAGATGTTATATGAATTGACTTCCAATTCCTTCAATTTCTCCATGATTAGCTTCTTGGACTTTTTAGATGACTTATTTTTCAGATGTTAATCTCTTTCTTTCTTTGGTCCTTTTTAGTTTTTCTTTGCTATTCTTTTGTATACACCCATGAACTAGGATTGTGCTTATTTTGTTTTTTTTTAATGAAATTATGTTGCTTATATATATAGATTGCTTCCAAATGTTGCTTTCTTTGTTTGGACAGCCACCTTGCGGATAATAGGAGAGAGGAGAATTGCAATAGTGTGATGAAAGATCACTTCTATAGACTTTTTCTTTTCTTCTTTTTGGCCTTTTTTTTTTTGGGGGGGGGGGGGGATTAGCTGAACTCTGCTCCACTTGTTAGCACTAGACAAGGCTTGGGCCAAATTATACTTTCCTTTCTCCATTGGGAGCTATGGTCTTTTGTCTTTATTATTGGATCTAGTTGGAAATCCCAGTTTTGTAGGCTTAAGAGTTGTGGCTTTTTTGGTTAGATCGTCCCATTGTGCTTTTTGTATTTGAGAATTGGTGTTAAGGGTGTTGAGATAATGCTTTTGATAAGCAATGAAAATCCGTTAAAAGAAAAAGTGCTAAAGGGGGCACAACCCAATTACACGGGAGGTATACAAAGGAAAAGCTCAAATGAAAATTTAAAAATAAAGTAAAGAAAACAACAAAGGTTAATTCAAACTCAAGGTATCCAAGAACTCTTGGAAATTTTTAGATGAGAATTGAAAGTTTGATAAAAACTTCAACTTTGACGTGTGCATCTCTTACCCCTAAAAGCAAATGAGCATTTTATTTTATCTCCAAATGCACCACATTAAACACAGGGGAACAACAATGTTCTGTACCTTCCTATTGCTTCCCTTACCAAAGTACCCCTTCTAACTGAATAATTCCAACATGAAAGAAGGTATTACACTGGCCACATCAAAGAAACAGAAATTTTGAGATCACAATTGCTGAGCCACTGCACAATGGAGATAGAGATGACCTACCCCATTCTCCTTGTCTTTTGCACATAAAGATGACCTACCCCATTCTCCTTGTCTTTTGCACATAAAGCACCAATCCATAATGATTAACCCTCGCTTCTTAAGGTTATTTGTAGTCGAAGATCTTACCTAACGATACACACCATATGAAAAAGAATCCACCATTGGTGATAAGTGAGCTTTCCAAGTACATTGCCAAGGAAAAAGATTCCTACCTCCTCTCAACTTGTCAGGGAGCACTCTAGTGGTTGAAGGCTTGGGATGAGCTGTACACCCAGACATCCTGGGTTTAATCCCCACTAGGAGTTACCTTGGATTACTTGATACACCGTTCTGGCGGTAGGGTTGTGTATATGTGGTCTACTTCCTAGGGGTGGGTCCAGAGGGCCCTGCCTTGGTTGGGTTCCATGTGTAAAAAAAAAAAAAAAAAAAAGAGATTCCTACTTCCTCTCAATTGCTTATAATAACTATTCACTTGGAAGACTTCAGTCTTTGAAGGGAGCCATACCAATTTTCTAGTTTGTCTTTCCTCGTGACATAACGTTTTAGTATATGCATCATCCAGTAATTGAATAATATATTCTATTTCACAGTCTTGCACCTCTCTAATGAATAATGGATTCCTATAAAAACACCCATTCCTATTCTCCACGTAATCTGCCACTTTAGCATATTTGACCCTAGCAATATGGAAAGGCTAGGCTCTCTCTCCTAAAGAGTGGTCTTGTCTTTCCACAAATCATGCTTAAATCATGCAAAATCATATTCTAGACCCCTCACTAACAGAATATCTAATAAACAGTGAGAAACTTTCCCCACTTCTAATATTCTTTCATAAGCCTTCACCAACGTAAAGTCCCTAACCTTCTTAGAGCCTCTCAAGTAGTGCCATACTTTATATCTACCACCTTCCTCCATAATGCATTTTCTTCTTCCCCATAGTGCCACAATCATTTTCCCAACAAAGCTTGATTAAAAAGAATTAGCTTCTTAATCTCCAAACCTGCATCACCAAATGGGGTGATGTAGGACTAATAGGAAGGAAGCAAAAATCAGATTGGAGAGATGAGCTTTTTTATAAATTAGGGTTAATGTTTGGTGGGAAAGGGCTAGAAAATAGAGTAATATAGGTTTTCTAATGGTGAATAGGAATAGTAGGATTTGAGGAAAATCATGGTAGTCAAAGGCGAGCCAGGCGAGGTGAAGCGCCACCAAGGCACCTCTAAGGCTCTATGGCGAAGCGCCTTGAGAGCCTAGGCTGGCACCTTATTGAAACTTGTCTTTTTCAAGCAATTCAGAAGCTTTCTTTACATCAAAATTTCTGCTTTGACTTTTCAGCTTCTTGTTTGGACTCATTTGCAAGCTTTTTAGGATTTGAACATCGTGTTTAGGTGTTCCTTTTTGGTTTTCTTGTTCAAATTTTATAGCAGGGTTGTTCTAGCTTTTAAGCTGGCTGTATGGAAATTCAATTTTTTGTTTAGGCTGTTCTAGCTTTGCAGATTCCTTCACTTTATGATTAGATCTAAAACCCTTGTAATTGTTTCCCACATGTAGTTGTGTCATTAAATTCTTGGATCAATAATTCATTAAGATTGAAAGATTGAAGAGTATGTGAATCATAGGATAAGAGCAAGGTGGATAATTTAGAGAAGCACACCAAGAGTATTGTGTGATCCTAGAATACCTATTAAGTTGAAGGAGAAATTTTAAAACACTACTATAAGACCAGCTATGCTCTATGGTACTGAATGTTGGGCTGTTAAGAAGCAACTTATTCATAAAATGATTGTAGCTATAATGAGAATGTTAAGATTGATAAGTGGAAATACACGGAAAGATAGAATTTGAAATGAGGAAATACGCTTAAAGATAGGGTGGTCCCTATTGATAAAAAGATGAGGGAGATTCGTTTGAGATTCAGAGGTGAGTGATTATTGCACCGGTAAGACAGTGAGTTTATTCAAGTTGAGGGAACGAAAAAAATGTAGAGGAAAACCAAAAATAGCATTAGTAAAAGAAGTGAAAAAAGGACATGTCAATTATGGAAGTAACAAAGAGTATTGTTTCAGATAGAATATAATGCTAGAAATAGTACATGTGGCGGATCCTCATTAATATGTTGAGGATCCATAGTTGACTCCCAAAATTTTGGGACTAAGGCTTTGTTGGTGTCTCTCATTAAATGACCAAGATTAAAAAAAAATCAATTAGCAATAACCAAGCCCATTATACCCATCCATCATGGGGTTGACCATGTCATCAAATCACCATGATAAAAAATTCAATTTGCAACTCATTTAATGAGTCATGTGGGCTGGTGGACTACTGACCAACAAGCATGACAAAATATTCAATTCAAAAAAAGAAAAAAAGAAAAAAAAGACAAAATAGAGTGATTGGGCAAAGAACCAGAGAGCTTTACTGAGGAAAAGATGATTAAGGTGTTGAAATGAGTGTACAGAGGGGAAAAACCGAAGGCAGTGAAACTTTGAAAAAGAAGTTGGAGTAGGAAGATATATCATTTTGTACAATTTTGGTCACACAATCGTATAAGCACCAGAGACTAGATAGAGTAGTCTGGCGGTGCTTGTCCATCTGTAAGTTTTCAAAAGTTTTAAAAAACTTCCCTTTTTATATGTAAAAGTTACAGGGAGGATGTGAATCATTTATTTCTACATTGTGTGCTGGCTCGGGCATTGTAGTCTATGATATTATGTTTATTTGGGGTTTCTTGGGTGATGTCATTTTCAGTGGAGAGATGTTAGAGACTTGGCAGGGGGTATGGCAGGAGTGGTATTGGGGGGATTTGGAAGGCAATTCCTTTGTCTCATGTGGTGTATTTGGATGAAAATGCATGATGCTATGAGGAACAAGAACTGTGTTGAAGTCGAAGTATTTTTTTGATAAATATTATATAAGTGGATTATACGAAGCTGAAACAGCTTAAAAAGTTTGGTATCTAAACCGGTACATTTTAAGGAGGTAAGTGTACCAGATTAGTAGCCGGTACAAAAAATACCGGTTGTATTGGCTAGTCTGGTGCAACATTAATAACTTTGGTTATTTAGGGATATATGATGGATGAGTCATGCATGGTTTAGGGTTCAAAAGGTTACAAATCAAGGTGTGTTTGCAAGGTTTTTACTTTTAAGTTGCTGCGAATTTTAAGAACAGAAAAGGAAAAACAATGAACTTCTAGCCATTAGACCTAGGATTTCCTTGGCATCACACCTTAAAGAAGGTTGTATTACACAAATCTTAAACAAAGCTTCATAGCCTCTGAAGATTTACGAAATCTATTCTTTTTCTCTCAATAAAAAGTATTACATCCATATAAATAGATAACTAATACCTAAACTCAGATTTCTTCAAACCCTAATAAGAGTTGGACTTGGAATCCTTGGGATTATATTACTAAGCCCAAACTAAATAACTAAACTCAAATAGAAACCAATAAAATAGTCAAAAATCAAAATAAGACCCACTGGACCTGTGCTCATAAACCAGAAATTTACAGAATTGATCCTGTCACTTAAAAATAAAACTAAAGTAACATTTGCTTCGTGCTGCTTATGTCACATGGAGGAGTTAACATGGTTGTTTTTAAGTTCTTGCTGTACTGATTGATCTCTTTTAGAAGGTAAGTTATTAGTTTCACGTCTTAATTAACAATTTTTCTAAATTTGGGATGGATTTGATGAACTGGTTTGTCTTCACTGAGAATATGTGATTTCTAAATGTTGTAAGTTAGTATTTGCTTATACAAATGGTTTCAGTAATTGGTGTCTGTATTGTTTTTATTGACTGGATTCATTCTCTGGATGATCAGGTACTCTGGCCTGAATGTGGTTGGCAGCCAGTTTCTTTGACTGATATGATTACAGGGCCTGCAGTTAAAAAGGTATATAGGAAGGCAACCTTGTGCATCCACCCTGATAAGGTGCAACAAAAGGGTGCCACCCTTCAACAGAAATATGTTGCTGAGAAGGTGTTTGACCTCCTAAAGGTACTTAATGAATCTCCAATCCATCTAAATAATTTTATTGCTCTGTAAAATTAGTTTTTCTGGTGTGTGTGAGGGGCCATGGTCTATTGACATTTGACACTGCAATTGATAGGGTTATCTCTAGTAACAATTCTGGCTTTTTGGTGTTAAATGTAAATATATATGGTAGCAAAATTTGCCAAGCATTGAGTTTGTACTTTCATGCTGTAAAAGTGAATAAACAACCACAGATTATAAGAATTGCTGTATGTGGTAATGATGCATGTGGCATCCTGTGGAGTGTTTCTGCCTTCACTCACCCTCATTCGTGGAACTTCCATCATATAATTACAAAAACTATCTACCTATATCATTAAATTCTACTCCAGAGAAATGTTTGATAAGTTGAAGCCCTTTCATTTTTGGTTCTATCTAGGGTCTGTTTGGGATCTGTTTATTTTACTGAAACTGAAATTTTTTTACTGAAAGTACTATAAATAAAGGTAAAAGTTAGTTGAAATAGTACAATGGGACTAATGAATAGTACCAAAAAGTGCAGTGAGACCCATGTATAGTAGCAAAAATAAGCTGAATAGTAAAATAAGTTGGCTTTTTAAGCTGGAGCCAAATGCACACTTATTGTTGGATAAGTTAAATAGTACTTTGGTTACATTTCGCTGGATTGTTCTCATTAAAGGTTTGATAATATGATCACAGGAAGCTTGGAACAAGTTCAATTCTGAGGAGCTTTTTTAAATATTACGGTGGTTTTTCCACATCAAATTAAATTCATTGGGTAACTGCACCATTTGTTGGGAGGTGAAACAGACATCTGTTCATGGACTTCTTTACAGCGATAGTGAATTTTGGTTGAAGTTTAAATGTAAAGGAGGGCTCCTTCTATAGCCACGGAGATGCCTGTGTTGTATCCTGTCTTCTATTGCCATACTTGATGTTCCTTCAAGGGTTATCAGGGCTCCAAGATCTGAGAATGAAGTTCAGAATGGCCAGTTGATGTAGAGTAGTATTTTCTTGGCATCAAGCCCGTGCCAATTTCATTATGTCACCTCAATTCAGTGAGAAGGCCAGTCTGTTTTTTGTAAGTTCTTTTTGTACTTTTGTGATATAGAACAATTCATTTATTATATGTATACCATCATGTGTATTGATATCAAAACATTGACTTGCCAGTGTGCGATTGAGTTGAGAATTTAATTATGATAAAGATTCGAGTGTATTGCTTTTCTGAGTGTGATGTTTGATTTGGTTGTATTTTTCATTGGTAGGGCACACTCCTTGAGCCTATCAAAGCTTGAACACTCGTATGCTTTTTGAACATAAATTTCTTCCATTCGTACCAAGAGAAATTAGGGCCTGCACTCAACTTAGTCCTTGTCCAACTAAGATGTTATTTTCTCATTTCTCAACCAAAATGAGAATTCTCTCATTCTCATATTCGCACAATGGGAAAGTCTCTGGCTAATAAAGAGTAGAGTGAGGCATAATATGGGCATGTTAGGTTGCAGGCCTGCACTGCAACTTAGTTTTTTTCCAACTATTGGCTTGGCTAAATGAGTCTAACTCCACCATGGTTAATCTAGTTCCTAGTTATTAATTATAGGTATGGTTAAAACCTTTGGTACCTGATGCATATTTTCTTAAATTGCTTGCCCTTCTTAATGTTGGAATGTATATATTTCAAATTCTTGGTATTTTTAGTAAGTCCCAAATTTTTCCTACTTGAACTTGTATTAATTAATTAAAACAAATTGAGGTAGGTAGAGCCACGGCTCTCAAGCAACCAATTGGCCCTTTCTTAAGTCGCCAAGTGACCAAATTTTGGCATGATATCTCATTGAGGTAAGTACGGCTCACAACTTCACTAGAAGCGACTATTTGCCTCCTTTCCTCCACCGAAAAGATATTTAGCCTGTTACTCGCATGTGGGCAAACAACCACTTTTCTAACCATTATTTTTGGAGTAATTCTTAGGTACTTTCAGAACAAGATGAATGGTGTTTTCTCTTATTAAATTCATAGTGGAGTCTACTAATTAAATTCATGGTGGGATTTACTATGAATATGAGAGAGGGGAATATTATTTTACTATACTCTAGGAGTACTTAGGTATTTACCCACCTTTTGTGTGAAGTAGGTAGGAACCATGACCCACATGCTCTTAAGATTGTACTCTCATTTATCTAAATTTCCCACCTATCACATAAGTGAGTTCATTTGTAAAAATTGTAACAGAAAAATTTAGAGATAAAGGAAATAGAGAATGAATAAGAATTTAAAATACTTTTATAGAAGTTTATTCTCATTCTTTGTAAGTAGAAGTGCATCCAACACCAGATAAATTCAACCAGACTCGAGTTGACTGCCGGTTGACTCGAATACTACGGCAATCAGTAGTGGGTCTTTTTTCTCCAAAATCTAAAACCATCTGTTTGGTCTCAGATCTTCTTCCCAAAACCTGAACCGATCGAGATACATAGCATTTCCAGGCGAGATTTTTTAGATTGGGTGAGATCTCAGCTAGATCCATGAAATCTCCATTAGATTTGTCGAGATCTCTTTAGAATCTGGTGGTATTTCGTCAAATCTGGAGAAAGTATTACCAAAATTTCGCCATTTTTGCCGTTAACTCATTGGATTTTGGCCAATTTTCAGATCTCCAACTTCGACTAAACCGACCACCATCCGTTGAAGGTTGGATTCGCTTGATCCGATCTACCACTTTGGTTGGCGGTGGGTTGAAATCTTAAACGCCCGATTTGGTTGAGTCAGATGCAAGTTGGGCACAAACTCGTCAGATGAAAGTATTACCAAAATTTCGCCATTTTTGCCGTTAACTCATTGGATTTTGGCCAATTTTCAGATCTCCAACTTCGACTAAACCGACCACCATCCGTTGAAGGTTGGATTCGCTTGATCCGATCTACCACTTTGGTTGGCGGTGGGTTGAAATCTTAAACGCCCGATCTAGTTGAGTCAGATGCAAGTTGGGCACAAACTCGTCTTGTGGACACCCCTAACAGAGGTAGACATTATAGTTTGATCATAGGAGGTTTCAACTTGAGAATTGATTTGCATCGAGTTTTACTCTAGGTGGCATGAGTCAATCTTTAAGGACAATGCATTCATGTGATTCAATAGCTTTGTGAGATTGTTTTTGAACTTATTTATATTTTCTGTTCTTGATGTTGAATTTTCAGATTAAACTTGTTTTATTGGCAAAAAGAATTTGTGCATAGAATAAAATATTTCCAATTGTTAGGGATGTGGATGGGTTAACTTGGGTTGAGTTTTAGGTATTTTTCAACCCAATGGACCTCCTTAAGTTGAGAAAATTTGAATTCCACCCCCATGGGTTGAGAAATCTTCAACCCAACCAAACCCATGATAACTCTAAAAATCAACTCTACCCAATTGGGCTGGGTTGAGTTAGATCGTCAAGTAGAAACCATTTTTGCCAAGCCTAATAAGAAAATTTGGTCTTCCTTCTATTATTTAAGCTCATTATTTAGTAAATGATAAAAATTTATTCAATTAATCATAATATTCCAAATACCAAAGCAAATTGAACTAACAGATGTAAACGAACTCTCAAATCTAAAATAAATCAAATTAAAAAAACTTTTATTTTTAAAACAATTAATAGTATGGGTGGGGTCAAGTTACTTGGGCTGAAAATTTTTCCAACCCAAACCTTACCTAACCCAAGAAAAAAAATAAAATAAAAATTACAGCACCACACAACCTGACCAATTCATCAACCAACAAAGAATCAACTAAGGTTGGGTTGGGTCAGATTTGTATGTTTGGTGGGTTGAATGCACACCCTTAATTGTAATCAATCATTTTTATTTTAAGTAAACAGTAATACTTATTAATTAGAACACACATGAAAATAGTAATAATAGTGTTTTAAACCGGGTTTATAATACATTATATAACCAGAATACAACTACAAAAGGGCCTAGTTGTAATCAATCATTGTGTTTTTGGTTTGCAATGTTCTTGGGTGGTGGTGATTTTGGGCCGCAATGGCTGTTAAGGTGTGGTGGTCGTAGTAGTTTTAAGTTGTGGTCTTTGATGGTGGTGATGATTTTGAGTTGCAAAGTAGTGATAATGCCATATTGGTTTTAAGCAGTAATGATTTTGGGTCGCGATAGTCGTTATAGGTTGTGTTGGGAGATTTTGGTATTCTTGGGTAGTGGCGGTACCTTTGGATTGCAAAGTGGGTGAATTGAGATTTGATTGTGTTGATTAGTATTATGTACTTCCAATTTTTTTTTAAAGTAAATCTCATCGTATAAATGTTTTTAAGTCTCTTTCTTTTTTCCTCTCTTTTGTCTTAGATATATATAGCTTACAATACCATTGTCGTTGCCATAAAATTGTACTTTAAAGTTTAAACTTTACCTAACTCAAAGAGGTCTTTTTACATTTTATCAGATGCTTAGAGAGTTTATGGAAATGTTTGTTTGACCCTACTTTAATCGAAAGTTTGTCTGACCCTACTTTAATTCATTCAAAAGTAATGATGATCATTTAGTCAGCGTTAATTTTACCTAATTAACAGTTTGAGGCCTAAGATGACCCTTTAAATGAGATATTCTTTTCACATTTAATTATCAAGCAAACAATATTTATTTAAAAATATTTATTATATTTTTTTATTAAAATTCATTCTTCATGCTTTTCTAGATGAAAAATTACTAATTAAATTTGTGTATTTAGGTTTTAATAATATCTCATTTTCAAATTTTTTTGGAGAAGAATCTCATTTTCAATTGATAATATATGGTAATCCACTTAATCTTTTTGTGATATATTGTTCTTAAGTTTAATTTACTTATTTTTTATTTTGAAAAACTTCTTTATGCAAGATCATTAATAAATATTGTAATTACAATTTTCTAAGCAATACATATATTTGGAAAAGAATCTAGTCTCTCTTTTTTTTTTTTTAAAATAAAGTTTTGTTATATTATATATTTTCAATATTATTGTGATTATTTTTATTGTTTTCTTTCTGCTATAATATTTAATTATCTTCTCACTCTTTTTGATTTCTTGTTTATTTGTGAGATTTTTATCTATATTTTATATATGCTATACTTTTTATATTGCTTGTTACAAATTTATCAGCTAAACCTATTTGAGATTCAATTGCTCTCTCTCTCTCTCTCTCTCTCTCTCTCTCTCTCTCTCTCTCTCTCTCTCTCTCTCTCTCTCTCTCTCTCTCTCATATCCATATTGCTAAAAAATATTTACATATAAAAGAAACAATATCTACAATATAAAATATAATATAGTTTAAATAAAATAAATTTTAAAGCAAAGCAACAATTGTAAATTTACTTAACGATAGAATCACCAAGCAAATATGAATTCAACACTTCTTTTTTTTGAGAAAAATTCAACACTTAACTTGATGAGTTAATACTAACCAAACCAAGATTTATTTCAAATAAAAAATTAAATATAACATTTTAGGCATAAAATTTAACAAAAATAGATGAAAATTATTATTACTTTTTCTTTAATAAAAAAAAGGAGTTTACTTTACCTTGGGAATAACAATGCATGGTTAAGGAAGATTGTGTGACTAATTTTGATAATGTATCATGTGTGAGACTAGTTTACAAAGTTTAAAGCTTCAATCGTTAGGGAAAATAAATAGTCAATGATTAATTAACACATTCACAATTTTTTTTTTTTTGAAACATCTTTGCTCTTTTCAATTTGGTTGGATTTCTATTGACTCCCAATTTTGGGGGCCTTCTTGGGGTGTAAAAGAGAGTGTTATGTACAATCCACCAAATTAGGAAAAATTAGGAACTCGATACTACTAATGTTGAGTTCTAATTGGAACTTGACATTGATAATATCGAGTTCTATATATATTTTTAAGTGGAAATCAACATTAAGACATTTCTAATGTTGAGTTTTCCACACAATTTTAAGAAAAATTTAAATGACAAAATAAAAATAGAACTTGACATTGCTAATGTCGAGTTCCAGGCAAAACTCGACATGAACAATGTCAAATTCCAAAGTAAAGATATTTTGCTATATGGGCTGTTTAGCTACATAATTTAAAATTTTCAGGTATTTACCCTTTTTTGTCCCACTTCCTCCCCATCCCCTCTCAAAAAAAGAAAAAGAAAAAAAAAAGCCATATATTACTTTTAAAGGGGCAAAATGATATGGGACATATATATATCCGTATGTGAAAGGCATGTTACATACTGCGTTACAGCATATACCTGTCCTAACAAGTGCCTTTATTTCTCCGCCAAAAAAAAAAAAAAAAAAAAATTTCAAGAGTCTTTGACAGTAGTCTAAGTAGTCAAAGTCTGGATCCGATCTTGGCTCTTATAATAAAATTCATACGAAGTTATGATGTCACTAGTAGTTATGAGTTTTGAACTTTGTTACCTTTGTTTTTCTATTATATTGGTTTGTAGGTCTTCACTAGTCACTTACATCACTGTCAGAGTTTGTTGGGCTGAGCTTATCTTCTGGATACACATTTTTTTAATGTCTCACTTTTTTCCCTGTATAAATGTATTTTTACTTAACTTATTTTTTAAATAAAATAAAATAGTTAAAATAAGTTCATTTCAAATTCTTAAGTTTGTTTGAATATTGTTTATATTTTTTGAAATTAAAAATTTATTATTGAAAGTATTATAGATAAAAGTAAAAATTAGTTGAAATAGTACAGTGAAACCTATTAATAGTATTAAAAAGTGTAGTGAGACTCATAAATAGTATAAAAAAAGTTAAATAGTAAAATAATTTTCATTCATAATTTGTATCCAAACGGAGGGTTGGAATAATACAAATTTTCATTTGAGTTAAAAGCTCATTCCAAACTTGTTCAAGAAAAGGGATCAAGTATTGAACTGTAACCATCTTAATTAGATAGCTAAAAAGTTGCTGTCTTAGATAGCCTGTGACCACACTTGTTTTCACTGAGAACCAAACTTATTTTGAAGTTATTATCTCAATAATATCTCGCACCAATTAAAATTATATGGTTGTGCCCATATTCATCCTATAAACTTGATTGGTGTAGGGCTTGGAACAGCCCTCGAATCCAACCAACCAATTCAATGACCAAAAGAAAGGGAGAGGAAACTAGTATGCAAAAATTTTCCCACCAAACATCCTATAGGATTCTCTCCATTTCCATTTCACAATTAAGATTATATATTTTTCAACAATGCTACAAAATTATAAATACAATAAATCTCACAACATATTAATGTGACATATTTTAATTAATGTAACATTACTTTTATTGAATTACCACCGTCATTATTTTTATTGTACATTAATCACAATTTACTATCTCAATAATTATTAAAAATGTTATGTCAACCACCACACACAAGTACTCTTGGTTTGATGATCATTTAACGAGTACAAGTTCTTGCAGTTGTGGGGGGGGGGGGGGGGGTTAGGGCTAGAGTTAAAGTTTTCAGGAATGAGCTTTACTCACTTATACACACTTTAATTAGACTAGATTAGAATTCTATCTTAGAGAAAAAAAAATGTTGTGTCAAACATTATTTTTTGGATTTGACATACAACATAATGCCACATCATTTAAAATTATATATTGTTAGGACAAATTAAGACATTGGTTGATTTTGCAGCGAAATTAGTTAACTTATTAAATTAACCTATTATGAATTTAGATTGATATCTAGGTTAATTATCACATAGCAACATATACCATAAGAAAAACAATAAATATCCAAACGGAAAACACAAAATATAGTAATGTAGTAAAAACCAATGGAAATCCCACTACACTCTAGAGGCAAAACAGAGCACTATATATATAATTAAAGCTTTTATATATATATATATATATATATTTCTTTTGCTACCTCCTCTAGAACTTACTTATGTTAGTCAACACAGTTTCAAATCCACGTGCTACCCTATATGTGATTGTTGCATCTCACCACTTCAGTTACCCACTTGAAGATTTGGTTTCAACAATTTCATAATTCTAGATGTAGTTATCTTCGGGACCATCGAAGTGCCTTAAATATTGATCTATGAATTATTGCTTTCAAAGAGTGTGGCACACACAACCCTAGATGCAAAAGTATAGATCGTTAAAAGTCTTTAATCACATCCTTTAGGTTTTGATTTTATAGTCTTCTGTCTTTCTTTAGTGGCACAAAAACCATAATGACTTGTGTATTAGGTGTATATAGTAACTGTAATTCATTCATTGCTTGTGGTGCCCTCAGGTTGTGAGAGGCTTGCCTCATACATCTGAAACACAATATATTTTTTCACAAGAACATATAAAATTCAACTATTCGAATAGCCAATTTACATTTCTAGGGCTAAGAACTGAGATATTTCATAAGAAGATTCATACTTTGGAATTGACATGCGTAATTACACACAGAGTAATTCATCTTCCTGATTCTTGAACTTAACAAGAACCTTTCAGAATCCAGACATAAAACTACGTACAAATTAATAACCACACCAACACCAACCACTTAAGGTTGTTTCATTTACATGAAACTGAAATATGATCTTCTTACTTTTGTTCAACAGTTAATTGATCGAAAAGAAAAGACAGCCAGATGGTGTTCAAGCGGTGGCCTTGAATGGCTTGTAGGACATAAGGGCGAGAGCAACACCGGCAACTGAACCAGCAGCGGCAGCAATTGATATTATGAGGCAAGAAATGCTGAGCATTTGGAGGCATATCCATCTAGTGCTCCACTTTGGTATTCTCTTCTGTTTAATGTACATCTCAACCGGAAAATACACAGTTAAGGGCCAAAAACCAAGTGCACCAAGAAGTCCCACAACATCATTGAAGAAGGGAAGCAACATTGATATAATGGTGGTTAACATTACGAACATGGTTCTCCAAACCAACCGGAAGAGGTTTAGTTTAAATGAGCCCAAACCCGGGATTGGGATTGGGAATTCCTTGGTGATAAAACCACTTTCAGGCCATTTTTGTGCTGCCTTTTTCTCAACGAAGGCAAAGATAGGTTGGCAAAATACTTGGTATGCTCCAACCAGATGAATTACTATGGCAGCATTAGCTATATCAAGAAGCCAATATGGGTGGTAGAAACCAAAACCAGTGAGGAGATTGCCAGGTGTTAAGTCACCAAAAGCTGCATAACCCATACACCCACAAAGCATGTAAAATATAGTTGTTACAGAAACGCTAATAAAAGTGGCTTTCTTCATTGTCTTTGATTCTGATGGTGGGGATTTGACTGTGTCCTGCAAAAAAGTTCATTATCTATTTGTTAGACTTCAAAAAATATTAAAAAATTTACTGCTTCAAAGTTAAAACTTTACATGGGTCACCAATTACTTAAAAAAGTTATATCTTTACATATTATGGGTTGAAGTAACATAATTATATTCACTGCCACATCAACTTGTAAATATGTTGCAGTAAAATTGATAGTAATTTTAGTATTTTTCTTTTCCTAATTTGAGTGAAAAAATTATACCTGAATTTCAATAAGGATGACTGAAAATGAGTAAGCAAATGCTATGTTTCCTAGAGCCTGGAAACTCCTCCACAACTTTTTGGTTTGATTTACATCTGCTTTAATGCTTATTCCTGTGAGACTACCCCTTAAAGTTCCTCTAGCTGCTCATCAATGAAGAACAAGCTTGAGTCAGTTAAAATAAATCGTTGAAAATTAATAAAAGTATAGTTCAAAACAATACTGAAGCAATTTAATTCAACCTGCAACTTTGGCAGTTCCAAGTGCAAGACCAATTGAAGAATAGGTGAAAGACATGACAGCAGCGACTATTGAAAGCCACCATATTTGATCGAAGTCTGGAATTTGAGAAAACACAATTTCGGTTATACCAAACAAGAGCATATATGGAGTGGTAGACATGTGACATGGGTTCTTGTCGCCACTCGCATGAAAACAATTAGACCTCTTGATAGCCCTGTACATATATATGTGTCAATTAAAATCATTAATTATGTTTCAATTAAAATCACTAATTTTAGCATTAAGTGCATGCAAACTAACTAAGAAAGCAATAAATCAAAAATCTTGTGACTCACGTCATGCTTATAGATGCCGCTATGGTGTATCCAACAGCTATTCCAAAAATATTCAAGTACTGAATAAACCCACATGCCTTGAACTTAGCTCCACCTGAAAAAGATCAAAATGCATATCATATTAAAACACAGAAAGATCCTTTTCACATGTAACTATATCTGGAATTGGTACACTACTTAAGAGTTTGTTTGGGAACAACTCTTTTAAATTTTTTTTTTAATGATCTTTTTTTTTTTTGTTTTGTGGATAACTATACTTTAATCAACTTTCAGTACTGAAGTTTATACCAAGAATGGATCGGACTGCGTCCATGTAAGTATAGTTTCTCTTGCCGGAGACGGGGTCACCGGTTCGGTAACAGTCAGCCAGCAGTGATGAAGCGTAGAAATTAACAAAGGAGAACAAGAACATGACAGTTGGTCCAGCAATCCAACCAAGCTGAGCTATGGCCCAGGCTAAGGACAGCACCCCAGATCCAATCACAGCAGTTATTATGTGAGCACTAGCAGTCCAAAAAGTACCTGATTCATGTTAAAAAAGTAAGAGTCATAGAAAGTTGTTAAGGAAAAAACAAAAGTCTGCGTGTAATATATTTATTTTACTTTCTTAAATTTAGCTCAAGTTTCCAACTTTTGAAGATTTAAATTTTGTTTCTATCTTCACAGTCAAAAAAAAAAAAAAAAAAAATTTGTTACAGGCTGCGTCAGTTTCTTTTAGGTATCATGTCAGCAGTCTTGTCTGTCATGTAACAAATTTCTTTAATACGGCATGTCATGCATCAAATTTCTTTAATAGCAAAGAAATTAAGAGAAAGATAAAATTGATATCTTTCATAATTTGCTAGTAAATAACTACAGTATTTGTTCAAATTTGCATGAAGAGAACTAAATTTGAAAATATTTACTGGACGAAGAGAGAAAAAAAAAAAGTTTTAAAGAGGGAGTAACAAAATACTATGTTAACAAGGAAAAAAAAAAAGGAATGCTAAAACATAATACTTTCCACAATTTTCTTCACAATAATAATTGAGGCGATGAATTGTCATTGGTTTTTACATGAGACACAGTTTTATTGTCTAATACTAAGAATTTGCTATCCTTGTGAAATAATTATAAAAGAGGTTCTGCATGTAGATTTTACTCTTAAAAAAGAAAAGAAAAAGGTTTTGGAAGCAGCCAAACAGGGTACTGAGGATATTTACCAGATCGTTTGAGACGGCCATCATCATCGAAGCATTTGGAGCCATTCTGAGCAAGCACATCTATGGAGACGTCAAACACTTGGTGGTGCTGGTTGTTCTTTGTGGCAGCGTTCTCACCCATCTTTGAGTACTCAACAAAAAAAAAAAACCAAACAAAGAAGATGTATATATGTTGGTGAAAAAGAACAAAAAACAAACGAAAGTTGGAAATGGGTTTTTGTTTTTAATGTCAAAGATTCTAATGGAGAGCCAAATATGAACGAGAAAAAGTAGCAAGTTGGTCAAGAATCTGGTATGTCTCACTTGCATTCAAAACCTAACCCAAAGACACATATAGAGTGAGTGAGGATTTTCTTTGTATGCACTAGCTAAACTTAAAGCCCCAAGCAAGAGAGAAAGAGGAAGGAGAGTCTTTGTATGCACCACCTAAAAGCTTAACCCAGAGAGAGAGAGAGAGAGAGAGAGAGGAGCGTTGGGAAGAGGAAATGCAGGAAATAGCAGAAAGCGTTGGGAATGGAGGGAAATGAATGAGGGGTTGGGGATATATATAACGGTTTTCTTTAAATTGAAAAATAATAATAATGATAATGAAAAAAAAAAAAAAGGTTTAGAAAGTAAGGGTGCCACGTAATACTATGACCCAATATGACTGGGTAGTCAAGGACCGTCCTAAGTTGATCTTTTTCAACAACCCCATCAATCTCAGGAAAGAACATATTGAGTCAACTCTCTCTCTCTCTCTAGATCTACTTTATGACTTGACAGTAAACACTATTTTATGAGTGAATTATCCCCATATTCGAGAACATTAGACAGATGCATATGTATCTAACTCAGAGGAACTACCAAAAAGATCTAAAATCAAGTGATCTTGGTGAGAGTGAGAGTGATCTGCCAAAAAAAAAAAAACTGGCCTAACTTAAGAATATCATTTGTCAAGATCAAGAAAAGAAAAACAAGACAAAATGGGAAGAGGAGAATGGAAAACTCAAGAAAGTTTATTGAAAATTTTTGGGTTGGTGGGATTAGAGATTTTTGTATTATTTAGCTTTAAAAAGTTATTAAAAAATGGCAGCTTAATTATATAAACCATACTTTCTAAATTTGACACTGTTTCAATTTCATTCATAAACTTTTGATTGTTTCAATTTTGTCCATCAACTTTGCTACATGTTTAATTTCATGTGGTCCTTCTGCTTACTCCCATCAATTAATGAATTGCCGTCAAACAAAAAAATGATGCAGTTTTGATTTTTTTTTTTTTTTAGCATCCACATAATAAAGAAAAAGAAGGAAGAAAATCATTTCTACTAATTTCTAAAATATAAGAAAGTTTATAACTTTTTAGCTTTTTTGGAACCAAATTGTGGTCCGTGTGAATCGTTCAGAATCATTACCTAAAAGTTAAGAAAAGAAAAAGTTTATGGTTTCCCATGCAGCATCGGGTTGGAGAATAGGCCTACCTTCTAAATATCTTGCATATTCATATTTTTTTTTATAAAAAAAAAAAAAAATGACTTTCTTTTGTGGTTGTATGTGTGTGGAAGAGTGGGGTGGGGAGAAAGGGAGAGGAACTAATATTTAGGCGAGCTTGGCCTGGTGAATTGTGTATCCATACCTAACATGGCTTGAGCTAAGGTTGGTTTAAGTTAATGAGGCTTATTATTGGACCTAATGTAATAACAACCTTAATCGAATGTTTAAATTGGAATAAAATTCAAATCAATCTAGCTTGACTCAACATGACCTCAAGCTTGCATTTGTAAAATGATCACCAGTCTTATGATTAAGAAATTTTACCGGTCCTTGTTACAACTAACATATTGCAAACAAAATACAACATACAATAAAGTGAGCCGTCTGACAATTTGAAGAAAAAAAAAATGTAACAAAAGACAAAATATAACAATTGATCGCACTATTGGCCACCAATGTTGCTTGATGCTTAAGTGATTACGAGTAATGTCACAACCACTTAGCCACATATATGTTAAGCCAAAACCAAAAAATGTATATATAGCATATATGAAAGTGTCTCACCTGCTTTATTCAAGTCCCCTGTTGCTTCCTCAAAACAAGGAACTCAAAAATATGTACAAAAGAGGGTTTTATTAAAAGAAAAAATGATCGAGATCGATGGGTTTATGAACCTATTGCTGCAGTTTCTTTGGGTTTAGTGTTTCAAGCTTATATATAGCTAGGCTGTAGGCAATGACGTACTAAATTTTATAATGCTGTCATGCTGAAGATTATTACTTTTGTATTGCTTTCTCACGTGTATTGCCTCACGTCCATCCTTATTGAAAGAGAAGAATTGATGCTCCTTCCTTCTCCTCCGTACCTTTGATGAATATGTATCTTTATGTGTTTGATTGGATGCTAATGCAAATTTAAGAAAAAAAATTGTATCATCATGATTCATGTTCATGTTCATGTACTGAAGGGTGCGATTTTGGTCCCCCTTTGTTATTTATAGTAATTACAGACTTGTGGACACAAACACTCACAAATAAGAAAGGTGAGGCCACTCAACCATTTCTATGATCAAATGTAATTATTTTGTCCCTATATTGAATGATATGGCTAAGCTAATATTTGAATGGAGGGCTCTTATGATCTTTAAAGTCTATAAATTTACTGTAAACACAAGCGATAGATCGGTCCTTTTACAAGTTCTTGTCAATGCAATGTTATGAGGTTACGTTGGTTGACTCTAGTGTTGCATTACTTCATCCAAACCCAAAGCTAAGTCCACATTCATTGAAAATAATATGAAAATTAAATATATACTAGCAATATATATATGTTCCAAATTTGTTTGACATCCCATAAATTGCTTGCTAATTGTAGGTTTAAGGAGAAATTTTAATTAACCTTATATGGGATCTCTCAAAGTCATTTTCTCTAATCTCCTTTCGTTCCAAATACCATTAGGAAGATGGATTAGCTATAAACTCAAGCAATAGATTAATACTTTTAGATGTTCCATTACTTGATCCAGACTTAATGCCAAAAATCCTATCTCATTGCTGAAAACAATAAGTAATAAAATAAAAATATACATTCAAAATTTGATTGACATATACCATAAAGTGGTTGCTTGTAGGTTTAAGAAGAACTTTTTACCTTAGGCTAGGATATCTCAAACCCACTTTATGATTAGAAAAAATCTGGAGCGCCTTAAGTACATACGTACCAACCTATAGTCTTTCATAAATAAGAAAGTAATGGTTTAAAACTTTCCCTTTAAAAAATCAACTTTCCCTTTAAAAAGGTATATACAGGTAGAATGCCACAAAAAGGTGCATACAACTTTCCCTTTAAAAAATCAAAATAAGTGATGACAGTTCAATCTTCCATGATGAAAACAAAAAATTTATTTACTGTTGAACAGTATCTGATACGCCTATAGCTAGCTTTGGTATTGCCCAAAGACTGCGGACAAAGAAAGGTATTGGAGAACCAAAATACTCTTATCATTACAAGATCGGTATGTTTGAACTTTGAAGGGTTGAATTCTATCTTTTTCAATTATCTATTCATTAATCTTGTTTAGTGGTGTTAAGATTAAGTGGTCAGTCAATTATTAATAGCGTCAAGCAGTACAGAAGTGACACGTGGTTTGAATAACAACTGAAGTAGATGAAGAAATTATATTGCTTAGGAATTTAATTAATTAATTTATTTTTTTATATATTTGTTTATTGCTAAGAGCACTATGTGATCCAAGCATATTTTAATCTTCCACCATTTAGAAACCTATTGAGTAATTATAGTGATTTCTTATGTAGACCTCTAGGAACTTATACAGCAAATTAAACCAATTAATTCAACAAGTTATATGATTTATTCTAACACATACCAAAAGTAATTAACTTTATAATCACCAAATCTAAGCAATAAAATACATAAGGACAAAGACTCGGTAATGAAGTCAAAAACCAATATTTAAGAACCTCTTAAAGGGAAAATTTACTTAGGAGTCCAATTCGTTTAGAAAATTCACTATAAAGAAACGTTTACAATGGACTAGGTATAAGAATTATTTTTCTCTGTTTAGTCCAAGGTAAAAAGTTTCAAGATCTACTTAGGAATCTATTTTTCTCTGTTTATTTTAATATGATCTTATATGGTAGGTTAGGTTAGACACAAATTAGCTTTTTAGTTTCGGATTGCAAACTTGGTGATTTCACCCAAGAAAAATAGTTGCAAACTATTTGACTAATTTTAGTATTTTACTCAGCAAGTCTTGGTTCTGCCCGAGCGAGATTCATTTGATCATTTGAGGGGGAGTTCAAGTTCACTTGAGCATAATTTTGTTCTTCAGCTTTTCAACTCTTGATGGACTTTTGATTTGATCAAACTTTACTATCATAAATTACAACTCTTAAATACTATGTCACATGGAATTAGCCAAAATCTAAACCTAATGGGGTCAATTAGAAAAAAGTAAGCAGTTGGGTCAACAGACTCAACACGGTATGATCCTTTTTTTTTTTTTTCATATAACAAAATAATAAAGAAACAAGAAAGAAACTTGAGCATATTCTTGTAGTCTTCCCTCCAATTCAAATAAGACAACAAAGAAATGAAAATACTTAAAACTTAAATGTTAATACATAAATTTGTGCACTAGTCTAATAATTTCATAAGAAAATAAACTAGAAAATGGAGAAGGTGGAGTATACTCCATAGTAAAATTTTCTTCATTAGTATCCAATATTTCCGAATTCATAGATCTTGTGTTGGCACTTGGAATTAAAAGTTTGATATATATATATATATATATAATTGGATTGTTACAACATTGGAGAAGGGAGACTAGAATCATGGGTCTCCTCATAATTGGGAGCAAATTATGTCATTGAGCTATGAAATTCTTGGAAAAAGTTTGATAATTGATAGCATACAAATACAATTCTATCAAAATTAAGTCATTTTAATAACTTGATAATAACAAGATTTTTAGATTTTATCCAAAATGACATAATCATTATAGGAGTGCACATATGATGTGTAGAAAAGTATTTGTTTAGCTCAATTAATTTTCTAGTAAAGGGAGGCTATCTTTAAGAAAGTGAGAATGAGAGGGAGAAAAATTGAGAGTGAAGATAAAAAATCGATAAAGTGAAAATTATAGAGAAAGAGGAGAGTCTGAAATTGTGAAACAAACTAAGTCATATGCAACATACAAGAAACAAATATTTTTCTTTCCTAAAAAAATAAATTGTTAGAATTTAGGTTGGAAAATTCGATGACTTAATATTTTTTTTGAATAAATAACATGGGTCAAAGTACAAGCTTAAAAGGCCCAAGAAAGAAGGCATTTTTTCAAGAATAATATGTTGGTGCAGGTGTGTGTTCCAAACACTTTTATTAGTATTTATTTTCTAGCCGTTGGAAATTTATGAGTAAAATAGCTATTGGCAATTATGATAGCCGTTGGACAATAATGGATAATATAGCCGTTGGGGGGTTTTATGGGTTATTAGTTACCAATAACTATAGGTTATTATTTTCATGAATAGCCTATACAATATCCACCATCACACCTTTCCCTATAAGTAAGTTTTTTACTCTATATATTTAGATATACACAATTCTATTATATGGCTTTTTCACATATTTTTCTACAATTTGTATTTGTTTTAAGGAAAGACATTAGAGAGTTGTTCTTGAACCTTCGTGAGTGAAAATGCATCTATTACGAAGGTTGACGCTATAGTCTAATACTGGGGGATGTTTGGCCAAGAGAATCAATCGCACTGACTTTTACTTCGGGTGGCACGAATCTACCTTTAAGGGCAACGCATTCGCAACGTGATTTTATAGTATTGTGAGATTGTTCTAAACTCCTTTTTATTTTATGTTCTTGCTAATTATTTGGGATATTATTTTTGTATCACAACTTGTTTATTCACTAAAATTTTTCCAACAATCTTAAAGGTTGATTTCATGCTTCAAAATGGATAAACAAGTTATTGATCAAGAAATTTTATATTGTGATATGATATTATGTTTATAAAGAAAAAATGCTAGTAGTTATATTCTTAGATATAATTACTTATATCTTTTGTGGAGTTTATTTTACTATCTAGTTTATCTAAACAATTTGGTGGACTAATATTTTAGAAGAAAAAATAAATGACGTCCACCCAAATGTGATTTTGATTCTCTAATCTAAATTAATATGTGAATAATATTATGTAACGTTGTCTTGATATGTGGATATCAACTTATTGCATTTGCAATTATGTGATACTATATGTGTATTATATTTTGTGAAATTGTTTTATGTCTATTGAAATTTGAGAAACATGAGATTGAAGAAAAACATATGTGTTTTGAGAAATGTTTTTTGGAATTCAAAAAAAAAAATGTTAGCAATAATTTTTATGAGAAATGAGGTAAAATTTTATTTTTTGGTAGAATTCTGAAGAGAGAGAAAAAAAAAAAAAAAAAAAAAAAAAAAAAAAAAAAAAAAAAAAACGGTGTAGACTTATGGTGAAGGCATTCCTATTGTTAAGTGAAATCAATAGTGTTGTATCACAACCTGGCGCTCCTTTTGTATATTGAGGATACAATGATACTATAATTTAATTAAATTTTATTTTCCTTGCTAAAGTATTCAAGTAATCATTTATGGTTATGTGAAAAAGAAATTGTAGATGATTAAACGTTTGTATTATACAATTGTGGTATAATGATGTCAAATTATACAAAATATTAAATGTCTTATTCTTGTAAAATTATTAACGTTCCTAAGAGTGGTTTCTAGTAGTTAGAGGTTATTGGCTCTGTGTACAAAATCTATTATTTTTACATCTCTTGACACAAATATATGAAATGAGAAATTATGAAAAATAATTAAAATTTTCTTCATATATATTTTAAAAAAAAAATGATCCAACTAGTATTTTGGACTAGTGGATAAGATTTAGTGGAAATAAATATTTCTTTTATCCACCAAGTGCAAGAGTGATATTAATATATATATATATACACACACACACACACACACATATACATATTTTTATTGGCTATATGTGTTTTTTTGAGATGGTAGATAGGTTTTTATGAATTTGAAACAAAAAGACCTTGCAAATCCATAACAAGAGGAACCAAACTCCTTAGTTTGGTACATAATAATTTGGATGATTTAAAACACATAATGACTAGAGATGGTAAAATTTTTTATGTAATCTTTGTTGATGACCATTCAATATTTATTTAACTTTGTGTATTAGGAACCTAAGATGAGGTATTGAAAATTTTTATAATATAAAAAATGAAGTTGAGAACGGCATAAGTCTAAATTGGTATACCTCAAATTGTGGGGGATGGTCGGCTAAGATGTTACCCAAATCTAAAAGGAGAATACCTCAAAGTGTGCGGGTACTTGCCTAACGTCATGCTACATGAACCTAAAAGGAGGAAACTTGATTCTTAAATATGTAATTGTGTGTTTATTGGTTATGTTTATTATAGTTCATGATATAGAATTATTTTCATCAATAGTGATGTATTTAGAATTTAATACTATTGTTAAATCTTAAAAATACTTTCTTTAAGTATGAGTTTCCTTTGAAAAATAAGGAGAATATGTTTCATGAACCTATTGATACTTCTAATGATCTTATGGTGATGTGCAAGAATTGAGAGGAAGTAAGCGAACTAGGGCGAAAAAGAGTTATGGCAACAATTTTGTTACCTATATTGTTGAAGATGAACATGTAAGTTATTATGATGCAATTAAATTTGTTGATGCATCATTATTGTTAGAAGCTTTTAATAAATTATTAGATTATGTCTAATTACACTTGGAATGGGTTGAGCTTCCACCTAAGGTTAAGCTTATTGATTGCAAGTGGATGTTTAAAACAAAATTTGTATGGTTGCAAGTGGGTTTTTAAAAGAAACTTATAACTGAATGGGATCGTAGATAAGTATAAGGCATACTCGGTAGCTAAAAGCTATGAGCAATAATATCATGTTGATTATTTTATACTTATTTTTCGATTATTAGAATTGCATCTATAAGAATATTGTTTGTCATTGTATCTATTTACAAACCTATTATATATCATATGAATGTTAAAACTATTTTCCTAATAGGTGAATTAGAAAGAAAAAAAAAATTATATGGAGCAACCCAAGGGTTGTGTTGTCCTTGCACAATAATGTAAAGTTTGTAAATTGGTTAAATCTTTGTATGGATTAAAACAAATACCTATTCAATGACATGGAAATTTTGATATATGATGCTTACACATGGATTTGTGACTTATGGTCATATAATAAGTTAAATAATAATGAATGTGTCATTATTTGTTTATATGTTGATGACCTACTTATTATTGGAACTAACCGTAATGTTGTGCATGATACTAAATGTTTTCTTGCTTCTAAATTTGATATGAAAATTTTGGTTAAGGCAAATGTTATTTTAGGCATCACCTTAGGGATAATGATTGCAGTGTACTATCACAATCTTATTATGTGGAAAAAAAAAAAAATAAATAAATAAACACTTTAATATGTGACCTATGTCTATTATGTATGACTTAAAGGTGCATTTGGTCAAAAGTTGTGGTGATAGTGTTTTACAAGATAAATAAGCATAAATTATTAGTTGTTTAATATTTTTGACATAATGTAGTTGACTTGATATTGCATATGATGTTAGTAGATTGAGTAGATACACTCATAGTCCTAGTGTTGAGCGTTGGAATACAATATCTATATTATTGATATATTCAAAAGGGACTTTTTATTTTTGTTTGTCATATTGTGGTTATCTTGTTGTTTTAAAAGGATATTGTGATACTAATTGGATCTCTGATACAGATTATGTAAAGCCCACTAGTGGATATGCGTTCGCACTAGTTGAAAGGGCTGTCTCTTAGAGTCATCCAAGAAGACTTGCATAGTGAGATCTAATATGGAAAAAGAGTTAGTGGCCTTAAAGAAGGCTAGGTCCAAAGCTGTATGGCTTAGGAGTATATTAATTGATATGCCTCATTTTACTAAATTTATTGTCTCTGTTTGCTTTCCTTGTGATTGCTAGACTACCATAACATGTGTTAAGAGCAAAGTTTATAATGGGAAAAGTTTACATATCCAATTAAGGCTGAGATAGCTTATTAATAATAATATTATGTCATTGGACTTTGTGAAATGGGAAAAGTTGACATATCCAATTGAGGTTGAGACAGCTTATTGATAATGATATTATTTCATTGGACTTTGTGAGGTCTAAAAGAAACTTGACCGGTCCTTTGACCAAACCACTAGCAAGAAGGCTGGTGAGTGAGACATCTAGGGGGATTGGACTGATACTTAAGTTACGACACTGTGACTAATGCCCATCCTCTATGATGGGTGATTCCACACAAGAGGTTAAATGGGTAGAGGTCATTAGTGGTTCATGGGCACTGTCATTTGTTATGTGTTTTTCACTATCTCGGTAAAGAGATTAGTGATGAATCCATCCCTATGGTGTGAGATAGTGCTAAGTTGCAGAATTTGGTAAGGTTGAGCTTTAGGCTCTTAATGAATCCGTATCCCTACTTGTTGAGATAGGGTGTATCTGCACGCACTCCTGATGGATGCCATCAACTAAGTTGCAGTTTTAAGCTCTTAATAAATCCATATCCCTACATGTTGGGATGAGGTGTATCTACACGCACTCCTGATGGATGCCACCGACTAAGTTGCAAATTATTGGATGCTGAGTTTTAGGCTCTTAATGGATCTATATCCCTATCTATTGGGATGGGGTGTATTTGCACTCACTCATGATGGATGCCACCGACTAAGTTGCAGATTATTAGAGGTTGAGTTTTAGGCTCTTAATGGATCCATACTCTCTACCTATTGGGAGGGGGTGTTCTGCACGCACTCTTGATGGATGCTACCTATATGTGAGTGGAAGTTGTGCCGCTTCCTATGAGACTTTTTGGATACGTCTCTAGAGCTCTCATGAAACCCATTGGCGCATGGCCTGGATAAGGCGCTAACCCGCTTAAGAACAACCTTAGTAAATAAAGTTGTGTGGATGGTAAGTTTGGATTACTAATAGCTTGGTTAAAAGAGTTTTAACTCTACCATTGTCTTTTAGTTCCTACTTATTTATCTTATGTATGATTAAAACCTTTTGGTAACATATTGATGCATGCTTTTTTTAGTTGCTTGCCTTTCCTATTTTGTGTTTGTAACATGTGGGGGATTGTTGGTGTGGGGGATTGTAGCCGTTGGCAATTATGAGTAAAATAGTCATTGGGCAATAATGGATAATATAGCTGTTAGGGATTTATGGGTTATTAGTTACCAATAACTATAGGTTATTACAGTCATGAATAGCCTATATAAAACCCATCATCACACCCTTCCCTATAAGTAAGTTTTTTACTACTATATATTTAGATATACATAATCCTATTATATGGCTCTTCTACATATTTTTCTACAATTTATATTTGTTGTAAGGAAAGGCAATAGAGGGTTGTTCTTGAACCTTTGTGAGTGGAAGTGCGTCCATTACGAAAGTTGACGCTATAGTCTAATCCTAGGGGATTGTTTGGCCAAGAGAACTAATTGCACCAAGTCTTACTCCGGGTGGCACGAATCAACCTTTAAGGACAATGTTTTTGCAGCGTGATTCTATAGCATTGTGAGATTGTTCTAAACTCCTTTTTATTTTATGTTCTTGCTACTTATTTGGAATATTATTTTTGTATCAAAACTTGTTTATTCACTAATATTTCCAACATAATATGCAATTTCGACAACAATTTGATTACTATTTGATTGGTTGAAGGAAGTATTTTGACTACCAATAGACTTAGTTTCGACTTTTGATTGATTGAAAAATCATCAATATTGATTATGACATGATTTAATTCATTCAGTTGCTGCCTTAAGCTTCTTATTTTTGCGGCAAAATAGCATCTTTTTAGAAAAACATTAGCCAAATAGCATGCAGATGAAACTATTTAGTTAGTTGGACTGTTTTTGGAACTCGAGTTCCAACCCAAAATCGAGTTTCCCAAACTCGATTTCCTCTTGGTAGGTCATCTGACGTGGAAAAAAAAAACACGTAGAACTCGAGTTCCAAACTGGTAAATACTCGAGTTTCCTAGACTCGAGTTCCACTTTTAAAAAAAAAAAAAAAATTATTCCACGTCAAACAACCTACCAAGAGGAAACTCGATTTTGAGTTGTAACTTGAGTTTAACAAACTCGAGTTCTAAAAACAGACCAATTAACTAAATAGTTTCATCCGCATGTTATTCATCCAATATTTTTTTAAAAATATGTTGTTCAGCAAATTTTGCTTGTTTTTGCAATACATGCAAACATTTAAAAGGCTTATTGCGATCGTAGCACTTCAATATAAGTTTTAGAGAATATTTTCATGTGCCTCAAAGGGAGAGAAAACCTAAAAATTTAGTTTTGATCAACTCGTGATTCAGAAATTGAAATTCAAACAACAATTTTACCAGTTTGGTGTTCAAAAGCTGATACTACATAGTCTGTGATCCCAGAATTATTGTTGTGGAAGTCAAATCTTCAAGATGGTCATTAGAGTTGTTCTGAGAGTCTGATCATGATCACACACACAAACACACACACACACACACACACACATATATATATATATTGGTGAGAGAAGGAATTGATGTAAAAAAGTTTATAACGTCTAAAATTGGTGTAGGGTCACATAAGTAAGTTTATCTACCAAATAGAGTCTAGTGCCAAGGATATGAATTAGACTGAAAAACTTCTCTTCATATAGTGGATTCCTTTATTGGAATAGAAGTATCTTAGAGTTTTTATTTTTTTATTTTTTAGGAGTGTTCTTTATCTGTTTTGCACTTTATCACCAAATCTGGTGCACGTATGATTGGTTGGTTTACTTTTTCTAATTTGTTTATATTGTGGCTATGGTTTATTGATAATAATAAAAAAAAACCCTAATAACTGATTTGATTTAATTAATAAATTTTTAATTAATCTGCATAATTAACAAAAGGGTCTAAATTAACTTAAAAAAAAAAAAAAAAAGAGTTTAACCCACCGAAATAGTGGGTTGGATTCAGGTTGACCCATTCTTCATGGGTCTAGAAAATAATTACCTATTCTAATTTTTATACTCTAGGTTTAGGTGGTTTAACAAGTTTGGGTCCAATTTCACCATGTTTAGATACCACCTTAGAACATATAAGGAGTGATTATATCCCAAAATTTTCAAAAATAATTATAACTTTCTCAGTAAATTACATGCACACCTATAAGATTTATTAATTAATTACCATGCATTTGGTTTTGCGTTTTGGAGAGTTTTTTTAGTTTTTGAAACTAATTTTTATGGGTCCTCTTTTCTTTTCATGTTGCTAGGATGAAACTCCCTTAAAAAAAAGAAAAAAAAAAAAAAGAAAAATAGAAAAGAAGAAGCTAGTTTTTGCCATTTTTAAGCATATTTTTCATCAAAACTTAAAAAATAAGTCACCTTACAAATAAGAAAATACGCTAGTTTTTTTTTCCTATATATATATATATATATATGAAGCTTGTTTACTTTTTTCAAACCATAACTTATTTCTGAACCACTTTCATGAGCAAATCAGTCAATCTAAATATGCACACTTAATGGCAAAAATATCAGAGTCTCTTCAACAACTTAAGAATTAGTCAAAGATGTTGAGATGAATTCAGAGAAAATCAAAAGAGATAATTGAAATAATTATAAAATCAATTGAAAAGCAATGCACAAATGAACAAAAACATTGGTCATACTGTCAAATCAAAAAGTATTAAATTTCATTTATTTGAGAAGGAATTTTTTGTTCCCGCAGGTATATTTTCCAGAACTGATTCTAAATAGATTGGAACTAACAAGAAAGTAATAGTAAACTTTTAGATGTTAAATTATCTTCAATTTTTTTAAACTATAAATGCATTTCAAGGTTGGAATTTGGAACACTTTCGTTTCCATGACAATTGTTTTTCCTTTTCTGAGGCAATCATAAAAAATAAAAATAAAAAGAGATTCTCCTCTTTGTTACAAATTTATAATAGATATATTCATTATGAGGGTGGCAATGCACGTTGGGAAGACATTATATTCTAGGGAATTTAAGTTAGAAGAAGAACCATTGAAAGTGGGGTTTTAAGAGATTAACCACAGAATTGAGTGGCGGGTCCATTGCAGAATGCTAGGCTTAGTTTAGACTTCAGATCTCAATTGGCACTGTGATGATTGAGCTACAGTATGCTAAAGCCTACCAATCCTAAAGAATCAGGTGGACCAAGACCACTAAAACATTGTAACAATGTTTATCAATCATTTTTGTACCAACCAATTATATCAATGTTTCATCACTGGGTGGAAGGGTAGCTTCAGTATAGGTGGATCAAGCTTCTATTAGGTGCCCCACAACTTTGAGTATCTTCTTAGTGGCTACAGTGATATGAAATTTTATTATATAGAAACAATAATATAACAAAAATATGCAACCACTATTTTTTTTTTTTTTTTTGGATAGGAATGTAGCCACAAATTTAATTTCAATTCAAGCTATAATTTATTTGTCATGCTTAGTATCAACCTACTTTTTTTTTAGAAAGCACTATCAACTTAACCACTCTTGCATGATTTTTTTCATTGATGATAGCCTTGAATATAACTTTAATATGCATATAATAAAAAAAATAGGAAAACTTTTTTTTAAAACTTTGGTTTTATCCTAGTAACGAATTAAAGCTCATACAATCATTATTGTGCTAAACAAAACTCCACACAGTCTCAAGTTTTTTTTTTTTTTTTTTGGTTTTCAAGTACTTAACACAATAATGAAAATGTGGCGTTTGAAGTTGAAGTTGTATATTTAAAACTATGTGGTTTAAATTTTTTTTTTTCACAAGGAATAAAATTATAGGGTTTTTTTTTTTTTTTTTTTTTAATATTAAAAATCCTGAAGAATTATATGTTATGCTTAAGATAATCATTTTTATGTTAAGTAAAATCAAAATTTTTAACTGTGATATAATTTGATTAAGATCTGTACAATCATTATTATGCTTAAGTTTTTCTATTATTTGAGATAATTACAAGTACATATTTTTATTTAATTAAATGATATAAAAATAATTAATATATTAGCAATAAAAAAAAAAATGAATGAGTAAAGTACACATTTTTGTCCATGAAATTTCATGTAGATTTACTTTTGGTACCTCAAATTTAAAAAGTTCATATTTGGTTTCTGAAATTTCAAATAAGGAATAGTTTGGTCCTTTTCATCTATTTTCATGTTTACGTGACTAATAGAATGCTGATGCATCATACTATTTTAGGGACCAAATCAACCAACCACATATTTAAAAGACCAAAATCAAACTTACTCCAAAATTTAGAGACTGAAATTATAATATATCCCAAAAATATCAACACATAAGCAATTTGATTTCTTTTATATTATCAAAAAGAAATTTATATATGTAATTGGATTACATAAAACATAAATATCTATATTGTGAAAATAAATCAAGATAAAGTTATGAAAAATACGATAATATATGCTTTTAAATTTCACAAGACTCTATGTTTCTTTTTCTCTCTTTTTTTGTCTTTTTAATTTCTTTTAAGCAACTATACACTGCCCAACATTTATTCCTTCAATCATAAATTTCTTTTCAATTATTCAAAAATTAAGTTTGTAAGAAAAACTTAGAAGAAGTTCTCAAGGACTGATTCTGGAAATAAAGAGAAGACCGAAATATAAGTTGAGGTGGATTTGTGAGTGTTAAGGGTATCAAACCTTTTTTTTTAAAAATAAAAAATGAAAAAGAAAAAAAAATGATTGTAGGCCCATATATTTTTCAAAATTTTTGATTGTAGGCCTTACAACGTAAAGAAAAGTGGGTGTCCCGTGCAGGTGGCTATCTATTGTCACTTTATTTATATGATTATTGAGGGTTGGGGACGGAAGGCTTTGTGCTTAATTATTTCATTCACAGCTATAACTATATCTAGTACCTTCCTGAAGTTTATGAATGTGTTTTTTTTTTTTTTTTTTTTTTTAAGAACCTACATGACCCAGTCATTAGGTTTTTGCTTTTATTTATTTAATATATTTTTTAATGAGCGAAAAGATTTTTGTTGCACAAAACAAACGGGAAAGCCTGTACAAAGTCTAGCAAAGGTTGATTTTACCAACCTTGAAAACAAATCATCTAAGAAATTAAACATTTCGATCAAACAAAAAATTACATCAAATAGGTTACCATTCAAAGGTTACAGAAAGAATGGTCCAACAATTACATGGAGTAATTCTTATTGAAATATGCACATATTAGTTTCCAGCCAAAAAAAAAAAAAATAAAATAAAATTCCTCATCTGTCTCCAAAGACTTCTATTTTTAGTCTCCTTAGTGAGCGTTTGAATTGCAATTATTCTCACGTTTGCGTTTTCTGCTTGCGTTTTGTCTCTTTTTTTTTTTCTTTTTTTTTTTTTTTTTTTTTCAAAAGGCGTGTGAGGGAGTGTAATGGGTATTGTGCCGATACTGTGCGGCTACTGTTCACATGAACAGTAGCCACAGTTGTTGACTTTTTGTCCAGAACAGTGCATTTGTGCACTGTTCATGAACCTACAAATTTTATTTTTTATCAATTTTTTCATTAAAAATGGGTCTCACGGTACTATTCACACATTTAAAAATTATTTTGCTACAGTGTTTTCAGTTTTCAGTTTTCAGTTTTCAGTTTTCAACTATATTCTTACGTAGAAGAGCATTCCTCTCTGTCCAAATGTGGTAAAATGAGATATTCATCCTAATTTTGATATCAACACAATCAACGAATTTTGAAGAAAAAAAAACTACACACACACAATCAAGGATTTTTGCAAGTCACATCCCAAGTGATTTCGATCATTATACATTTCAAATGAAATAAAAAGAATTCATTTTACAATGAAGACATTATTTTTTGGATTTGAATGTACAAATAGTTACGTCATTTAAAATTTTAAATGATATGACACTGAACATAACTTTAAATTTATAATATTTAATATTAATATGAATTAGGAAATTGATTCATTTCAAATGTATGATCCAACATCTCAATAATTAGAGCTGGCTCAATAGGTGATGTAATTAATGCAATCGCCTAAGGCCCCCAAATAAAAGAAGGCCCCACTGCATACCCTTTGGTGCAGTGGTCATCCCATAAGTATAAGTGCTTGTAGGGTGTAGAGGGCAAGGGCCAGGGTTAAAGTCTCTAGAAGAAAGTTTCACACACACATACACTTGTATTAGGCTAGAGTAGAAATTCTATCTTGTATATATATAAAAAGAAAGAAAAAGAAAAAAGAAAAAAGAAGGCCCCACTTGTAAAAAAAAAAATTATATATAATATATTTATCTATATATTTTAATTAAAAAAATTAATTACTTTTATTGGTCAATAAAATGCATTAAAAGAGCCTCATTGTATCCTAAAATGCAAAAAATTAAAAAGGGAAAAAACAAAAATAGTCAAATTTCAGCTAACAAATTTAAATTTTAGGAGATAAACTTATTAACTCATTCTTGAAATATGCTAAAATCAAAATTAATACCAAAAAAATTCATTAATAATACAACGTAATTGTCTTAAAATATAATAAAATAGAGATTATAAATTTCAAAAACAAAAGAAAAATCTCTCATCTCTCTATCTCTCTGCCTCTCCATCTATATTCTTACTCTTCTTTTCTTTATCTTGATTCTTGATCTTCTTTTATAAACTTAATCTAGCTTGAAATCTTTCTATGTTGATTCCCTTCAATTCACAGTAAATTCAAAATTGAAAAGGGGTAACGTGGGCCGTGGGCATACCAGAGGTAATCTTCAACCACTCTTTATCTTTTTGAAAATTAAGATGAGGAGTTTGCTATTTATTCAATTTTTTTTTTAATTTTATTTCATTGCATGATTGATTGATAGGAGTCATAAGACAACAAGTTTTTTGCACATAGCCATAGGACAGGCTAGACATGTACACAGTTGTGCACTTCACAGCAGCACAGGTTGCACACTACACACTACACAGGTTGCAGAGGCTGCACAGCCCACAGTCATAGGACAACACATTTTCTTACTTTATCAATTATTATAAATTATCATACCAATTAATAATTTGATGTATATCATATCAACTCATTTGTATTATAGTGATACTAATTTATTGAATCATATAATAAATTAATTTTTATTTGTGCAAGTTTAGACTTTAAAGTGGTCATGGCTTTAGAAAAATTGCAATAACCAAGTTCTATTATTCTATACTTTAAATTTTATTTTTAGTTGAATTATCATTTTTAATTATAAAATTTTCAAAAATTCAAAATTCAAAATTAATAAAATCTTGTTTAAGGTCTACTATGTCACAAGAAAGATTAAGTGGATTAGCTATATTATCAATTGAAAAAGAAATGTTAGAGGAACTTAAATACAAAAACTTAATTAGCAATTTTGCATTTCAAAAAGCAAGAAAAATAGATTTTAAATAAAAAAATTCAATATATATTATTTGATTAATATTTAAATATAAAAAAGACTCCACTTAAAATTTTCGTCTAAAGCCCCCAAAGTTGTTGAGCAGCCTTGCCAATAATTAATAGTTTTATTGATTAAAAAAAAATATTTGAAGCTCTTTTCCATATTCTTTTCAAGAAGGCCCATTCGTAAATTAAAAAAGATAATTTTTACTTTACATGGAATTTCCTCAAAAGCCAGAGAGTATATCATCCCCCATTGCACCTGTTTAGATAATCTAATTTATATTAAAAACCAACTTAGGAATGAACATATTTGGCGATACGTTAGAATATCAAACTAGCTAGCTAGCTTTCATCATGCAACTTTTGAGTACCCCTGATCACTTCCCAAGTAGGAAAAGAATCATGAACATTGAACAGTGAACACTAGTATTTGAAGGTTCCCATGTGATTGAATTGATTAATAATGATATTTTTTTGATAAACTGATTAATAATGATATCTATACATTTGTTTCGAACATTAATTAACTAGATCCTCAACTTTAGCATTTGTATTACTGGCATTTTAGAACCAATGATTCCTTTGAGTGCCAATTATCATGCCATAAAGTGAGTTGATGAATCATTTCCAATATTGTGAAGCCTTAAGGCGGGCAATGACTTTAATGAATTTCCAATTCAAGCCCTTACTTTTTCTGTCTACGAATAGATACCCAACTAACTTAGGCTTCTTAAGGCTTAAAATAAATAAATAAATGAAGCTTCAAAGGTTTTATTTGCTGAACCAGACCATGGAAAGCATTAAATTGGTTCTTATTTGAGGAAGTATGAACATGCTAGATGTAGGGAATTAATCCGAAATTCCCAACCTATGAGAGACAAAAAATAGAGAAAACACACGCTAAAAATAAAATAATTACATGTATAAGACAATATTTACGTGGTTCGGCAATTTGCTTACGTTTACGGAGTTGTAGAGATTTTACTATTATCAAAGAAAAATACAAAGTGCAGTAGTACAATTTTTCTCACACTCAAAATCTTCCATTAAAAACCACGCAACATTATTCGAGTTGGGTCATCAACTAGATCGAACACAACTAGACTCCGCAAAAGCCCAACACTAGATTGCTACTTGCTAGTCCTATATAGAATAAACCCATTGCGCCATATAACAATGCCTGCGCAAATTGAACCTTTCCAGCAAAATGACATTTTTCTAGCACTCCAAGGTTCAATTCTCTTCACAATTCTATCAAGCAAGGCTTACAGTCATTATAATACAGCTTTCCAGAAATCAAAGCTAGGAACACCAAGGCATACATGTAACCAGAACCATATGCCTTATTCAGAAAGAATAATTAATACTCAGGATTAATTAATTCTTGATTTCTTATGTTACTGCCAAAATCACTCTTTAATGGATAAACTTTTAGCATTCACAACAAATTATTTAAACTTATCCAGCAACTCCCTACCAATTGTCATTGAAGAGTGGATTACTGCAGAAATGATAATCATGGTCATCACTAATCAAAGCATAAATGTGTTATCTTGTAGCAATTGGCATATATGAAAGCCAGATTACACGTCTATCATTCCAATAAAAAATGCAGGATATGCAGCCCATTACTAAGAATTTGAGTAGACGGCGACTAAACCCTTGTCATTATGTCCTATCAGGAACCTATTTTTCTCTTTACTAATTTAAAATTGAAAAAGAAATGCTTTAATGCTCTTTCACTGTCAAGTTCTTTTAAGCATCTCAATTGGTCAAACATGTACAAAACTCTCACACAAAAATGTGCTGAAAGAAATAAAATAAAGAAAGAAAGGGCAAAATTAAAATTAAAGAAAGTAAAGGGTTGGCTATATTTTGAAGCTTTCTGCATGCAATATAATGCTATGTACTATATCAATATAACATGTCCTATCCCATCAAAAAAAATATATATAGAAGCACTTTTGTGATTCTCTAGTAATTAATGTGGCAGCCACATAATGGTTCTACTTGCTACTAAAGTTCATTTTTTATGCCACTTGATATTGCAAGATGCCAATTTATAAGATTACACTGTGGCCAACTTTATGACAAGTTTTTCTTCATCAAATCATTAAAGCTCTTGAAAAATATTATCAGGATAACTACTTGCTTAGATTTTAAGATTAAGATGAAAGTATTTAATTAAGAAAAAAAATCTAACCAAAAGGTGTCCAAAAGATCTTCCTACATAGTTAATTAAGATCTTCAAGATATAGTTCAAATGTTGAAATATACCTAGCATTACCAATTTGATCACATTCAGAAAGTTCCTAGGTGAAAAAGAGTGGCTACTTTTCAAGAAACAAAATGATTACTCACTTTGCATACCTTATGCTTCTATTCTTGCTGTCTGTCACTTATGAGAACTCATGAAAACATTATCTTGAATTGGAACTTGATAGAGCTAGGTTCATTATTTTCTGCATAAATCCTCTCATCTACCCAATCCTGCCATCCATTTTGCATCTAAATTCCAAGTTCCAACTCACACACCCACTTAGCACCTAAGTGTTAATGATTTCTATTAATAGTATATAATCTGAAATAGTGAATAATTGAGAATGACAATGTTCTGGTGCGTCGGAAATGCCATCAGCCCACATGGGATTCAGCTAAGGTTTGGACCCAGGTTCCAATTAATAACTTCAAACTTTTGATCTTCTCGATCTTTGTTCGCACATCAAACATAATAATTATATCATTTGATTGATCAAAGTTGTCAATATAACTTCAATTTCATTTTATCCTGCGAGTTTATAAATTGTGAGTTCGAGTAGTGATAAATCTTATTATTGTGCGGGTGGTCTCATGTTATGCATGATAGAGTTTAAGTGGACGGCAATGACCACCACTGCAAATCTCCCCCTTTCGAATTATCAAAAACAAAAGTTCAAGTTCATAAGTTTTTTTCTCTCTCTGTCTCTCTTTTATAATTATATTGAAGTTATATGGATTGCAAAATTTATTTTTCTCTCAGTGTTCAATCAAAACATTGTTAGGATTTTTTTGGCTAGAACATGTGTTCCACTTTGATACGTCTGAGATTATATAGGATCTGGTTTTTAGGGTAGTCAAGTTAAGAGCTCATGCATCACATGTCGGCTCCTACTTATTATGTTACCCTTTTGACAATAAAATAACTTGATTATAGCAAGTGAAATAAGATATTATAGTAAGTGAAGTAAGATATACGGTAGTGTACAACATTTTTCATAATAAATTTAAAGCGCCAAACTGTTATCGGTAAGCAAAAAAAATAATTTTAGTAGTGACATTAAATTTGAACCAATAATAACTTACCATTTAGAATTTTGTGTATAAATGTTATGCACGTAGCATTACTCTAAATTTTTAAGAATAGTGCTACATTCACAATATCTTTAGAATATCTTCACAGCAAATCCTTAATGACAAGTTGTTAGAATTTGTGTATAAATATTATGCATGTAGCATTAATCTAAATTTTCTCTAAATTTTTAAGAGTAGTGCTACATTCACAATATATTTACAATATCTTCACAGCAAATCCTTAATGACAAGTTGTTATGGTGAATAAAATAATTAAATTAGTCGTGGCTTGGTGGGCTAATAAGAAGCAGTAAAAACATTATGGCCATAGCATTACTCCTATAAAAGTTCTACTAAACATGCATTTACAACCTTAACCTAAATTACTAAACTATGAAAGGAAATCTCACAATAAAAGAAAGCAATAAGTGAAGAAGGAAATGCAGAGACTAGCCATCTAACGTTATGGTCAACCAATTATGTGAGACTCAATAAAACGTGTGAAAGTAACTAAGCATGTAAGCATCAATCAAGCATGTGAGTATCTTTATTAAAAAAAAAAAAGCATGTGAGAATCAATTGCAAATTCATACTTTCAATGCTTTGCCTTGTTCAAATTAAAATTTTTAGTTTTTTTTTTTTTTAGTTAAATGAATATCTTCATTAACTCCTACATTTCTTGTCAAATTAGTTTTACAATTCAAAATCAAATATGCTCTTGACTTTTAGGGTGAATGGAAAATGGGTAAGAGAAAAGTCTGGAGAAAATAGTGTTTGTGGTTGTTTGGCTGAGGATGAAAAATGGGAGAGATTTTGGTGGGGTCTAAGAGTTTTCTCTCCTAGCCTAACAAAATACAATCTCCCCATTTTTTTTTTAGAGAATTTCAACCTGATAAGGATAAAATTGTAAGGGTACGCTCACCAAAGGAAAGGCATAAGACGACATTCCAAATCAACTCGCCGGCTTTGCTTGTATCCATCAACAAGGCAGTAGGAAGTCTACAGCTTTAAGCTAATGATGTCAATAAAGGGACGATGGGAAGCTAACACCACTAAAGCCGACGGTTCTGACATAATCCTGACTTGATCACCACGCATGTGTATATAAGGAAATGTCTTGTACCTCACGTTTAGTGTTAGTCTCCTACAAGGAAAGGATTCCGCAATATACGCTTATAAAGATTCCTATAAGAAAAAGACTTCTAATCCAAGGAAAAGATGTCAACCCTCTACTACTATAAAAACCCAAATACCTTCACAAACCAAGGTACACATAATTCACCCTATCTCTAACACTCTAGAGTTGTGAGAAATTCTAACTTGAGTTTCTCAGAAGAAGATGATCAACGTCTTCACCACCCGTATGACAACGCGCTCGTCGTTAGCATAAGGATTCAGAATGTTCAGCTAGCAGGTGTCGTCCCAAAGATGTCACGAGTCAATAACCCCATTATTGGTTTCTTGGAAGAAGATGCTCAACGTCTTCACCACCCGCATGACAACGCGCTTGTCGTTAGCATTCGAGTTGAAGACTATAACAGGTATCGGGTTTTGGTTGACAACGGAAGTTCCGCATACATCCTCTACTACCCGGCATTCCAACAGATGTAGATCGATAGAGAATGTCTAGTTCCAACCAATGCTCCACTCGTTAGGTTTGGAGGAACAAAAGTATATCCCCTCAACGCAGTCACATTGCCTATAACAATTGGGGATTATCCTCAGCAAATCACTAGGAATGTTACATTTCTTGTTGTCGATTGCTCTTCCCCTTACAATACCATCATAGGACGACCAACCCTTAACTCATGGAAGGCCATAACTTCTACCTACCATCTAATGATCAAATTTTCCACTGACTACGGAGTAGGGGAATTGCGAGGAGATCAAGTAGCTGCATGCGAATGCTATATTGCGATGTTGGAGATGGACGACCATCTACAGACCATGAGCATAAAGGAACAACAGACGAGAGCAAAACCTGTAGAAAGGCTCAAAGAGATACCCTTTGATAGCTCCAAATTAGACAAAACCACAAGGATCGGTACTCTCGCTAGCCCAATGGTTTGCCAAATGCTTGTGGCCTTCCTTAAGGAGAATTAGGACGTGTTTGCTTGGAGTCATGAAGACATGCTGGGAATCGACCCGTTAGTCATGGTACATAGACTGAATGTGTCGCCTACTTTTCCACTCGCCCGACAGAAGAAGCGAGTGTTTGCCCAGGAACAAGATCAAGCAATAGCAGAAGAAGTCGGTAAGTTACAAGAGGCGGGCTTCATCAAGGAAGTATATTATCCCGATTGGCTAGCAAACGTGGTAATGGTCATGAAAGCTAATGGGAAATGGAGAATGTGTATAGAATTTACGGATTTGAACAAAGTATGCCCTAAGGATAGCTACCCTCTCCTTCAAGTCGACATACTGGTAGACTCTACAGCTTATCACCAACTACTGAGCTTCATGGACGCCTTCTTAGGGTACAATCAGATCCGGATGGATGAAGTTGATCAGGAAAAGGCTTCATTTGTTACCAGTTAAGGTCTTTTTTGATACAAAGTGATGTCATTCGGCCTTAAAAAAGCAGGCGTGACGTATCAAAGGCTTATGAACAAGATGTTTGCGAACCAAATCGGAAGAAATGTTCAAGTCTACGTTGACAACATGTTGGTAAAAAGCTGAAGAGAAGAAGACCATTTGAAGGATCTCAAAGAAACATTTGGCACCCTTTACTCATACAGCATGAAGCTTAATCCGAGTAAGTGTGCATTCGAAGTGATGGCAAGAAAATTCCTAGGCTTTATGGTATCTTAAAGAGGTATCAAGGCCAGTCCAAACAAGATCAGAGCCATAGTAGAGATGGCCCCTCCAAAGAACGTAAAAGAAGTGCAGAGTTTAAACGGTAAAGTAGCAGCCGTAAACACGTTCGTTTCAAGAGCGACAGATAAGTGTTTACCTTTCTTCTGCACGCTGAAGAAGTCTTTCGAGTGGACTATGGAGTGTCAGCAAGCATTCGAGGAGCTGAAGGCCTACCTTTCTTCCCCACCGCTGCTAAATCCTTCACAACCGGGGGAAGAACTCTTCCTGTATTTGGCCGCCTCCCCAACAGCAGTCAGTGCGGCCTTGGCCAAAGAAGAAGAAAAAGTTCAAAAGCTCATGTACTACGCCAGCCGGGCATTTCGTGGTGTAGAGGAAGGGTATCCACCCATGGAGAAGCTCACCTTCGCTTTAGTTTTGGTGGCCTGCAAGCTTAAGCCGTACTTCCAAGCCCACACGATCATTATCTTAATCGACAAACCCTTATGGAGGACAATGAGCAGCCCTGAAGTTGTCGGTCAGTTGGCGCTATGGGTGATAGAGTTAAGTGAGTTTGATATTCAGTACCGACCGCGCGCATCGCCATCAAGGGATAGGTTGTCATTGACTTTATAACAGAGTTCACCAACGGGGAAGACAAGGGAGCAGATGAATGTCCACAGTGGAGTGTACATACAGACAGATTGTCTAACAGGCAAGCTGAAGGAGTCGTGCTTCTCTCTCCTAAGGGAGACCAGATGAAATATATGGTCTGCCTCGACTTCCCTGCCACAAAAAATGAAGTGGAGTACGAAGCTCTAGTAGTAGGGCTTGATCTCGCCAAAGCAGTAGGGGCTGTAAGAATAGTTCTTCACTGTGACTTTCAGGTCGTCATTAACCAAGTAAATGGGGATTATGAGTGTAGAGGCGAAAGAATGAAAAGATATCTGGACCAAGTAAGGAGAAGGGTAGACGAGCTAAAATCCAAAATTATCCAGATCCCCAGAGGAGAGAACGAGCAAGCCGACCGACTTGCCAAAGCTGCTTCAGCCGAACATATGACTACCCTTGATAATGTACTCTCTTTTGTTTAACTTTCTCCACTAATAGATTCTGTCGATATGCAAAAGATTGGTTTCGAAAACAATTAGACCACGTTGTTAGTCTCTTACTTGAAAAATGGTGTCTTACCAAACAAAATAGAGGCCGTAAGGAAGCTGAAGGTTCAAGTAGCGCTATTCATCTTGATGAAGGATGTCTTATATAAGAAGGGCTTTTCCTGCCCATACCTAAGGTGTTTAGCTCCCGAGGAAGCGGACTATGTCATGAGAGAAGTCCACTTAAGGATCTGCAGAAACCACTCAGGGTCACAATCGTTGGCACATAAGTTGATTCGAGCGGGGTACTACTGGCCCACCATGGAAAAAAATGCTTAGACTTATGTCAGAACCTGCGACAAATGCCAAAGATTCAGCAATATCATCAGAGAGTCGTCTGAGGAATTGACCCCTATGACAGCCCCATGGCCATTCACTCAATGGTGGTTAGACATCATGGGGGCCGTTCCCAATAACGGTACGACAACTGAAGTTCCTGATAGTGGACATAGACTACTTCACAAAATGGGTGAAAGCTGAAGCCTTAGCCACCATTACAGAAAAGAACGTGAGAAGTTTCTTCTAGAGGTCCATCATATGCAGGTTTAGGATCCCAAGGGTGTTAGTCTCGAACAACGGAAAAAAATTGGACAACGAATCTTTCCAGGATTTTTGCTCACAGTTAGGGATCAGAAATCACTACTCTTGCCCTGCCCACCCTCAAGCTAACGGACAAGTTTAAGTCATGAACCGATCCTTGCTCAAAATCATCAAGACTCGGCTCAAAGGGGCAAAGGGTATATGACCTAAAAAGTTTCCAAGTATACTATGGGCGTACAGGACAACAGCGAGGACGCCCATAGGGGAAACACCATTTCGGCTAACATACGAGAACAAAGCAGTCATTCCAACCGAGGTCGAACTCATAAGCTACAGGGTGGGCAATCATGATGAAAGGAAAAACGACGAGGCCATGCGTCTACAGCTTGATCTAATTGACGAAGTCAGGGCGACAATGGAACAAAGGCTTGCACAGTACTAGGACCGCATGACTAAGCACTACAACTCCCGAGTCCGATACAGAGACTTTCAGATTGGAGATCTTGTTTTGAGAAAGGTCATGGGCGCTACCAGAGACCCCACCCAGGGGAAGCTCGGCCCCAACTGGGAAAGTCCCTACTGAATCACTTCATGGCAAAGAAAGGGCACTTACCACCTGGAGATGCTGGACGGACAAAAGCTACACCATCTGTGGAATGTCGAGCACCTACGGAAGTATTACCAGTAGAAAAGGTGGCATGAAAAGCTGCAACCCTTTCTTTCAAGTTACACCTTAGTTAGTTTTAACTATACTCCTCAGTTTTCTTATCTACTTTAGTTTCTTTTGCTTGCTACAATAATTCTTTAAAAGCCCAAGGGGCAGGTCTTTGTCTTTTTAAGAACTACTTTCTCTACGAATGCATGGTTTATTATAATAAGAGGAGTTTATTCAGATATGGCTAAAGTGTTTATCTACAGAAAATAGTCCATAAAGTGGACAAGTCTACAAAATAGACAACTTTATTGTTTAGCCCAAAAAATGGACAACCTCATCCTAAAAAAGGGTGAAACAGTGTTAAGTCCACAAAATGGACGAATCCAAGTCTACAAAGTAGACGACCTAATGTTCAGTCCACAAAGAGGACGACCTCATCCCAGAATGATGAAATATTACAAGCACCCAAAGTGAATGAGTTTATTATTGTCCATAAAAGGAACGACTTCATTTCAAAAGGATGAAGTGTTATCAAATCCACCAAGTAGGCAAGTTCAATGATAAGTCCTCAAAGGGAACAAACTTAATTTCAGTAAAGCAGACGAGTTCATTGGTCCATAAGGTGGATAAGTCCATCACTTGATAAAATGGACAAGGTAAGTGAAGCTGACGGCTTCATAAAGTTACTTAATAAAGTCCCTGAAATCGGACAAGTTTGATAGCCAACCCATAAAATAAACAAGTCCATGAAAGTGGACAAAGTTATAAAGTAGACGGTCCGTAATTATGCACGAAAGTAGACGGACCTAGCTAAGTTGACGGGCCTATTAAAAAGCTAAGAAACGAGGTAAAGTCTACAAAGTAGACGTCCTTAGGTGGATAAGCCTGTCATGTAAGGCAGACGGGTTTGTATCTGACTTATGAAAATAGCATACAAACATACAAGTGCCAACTAGTAGAAAACTAAACGATGTTAAAGACGACGAACATAAGATATTGTATATAAAATAAAATCTACAAATAAAGCCCAAAAAACATTAGGGCATTTAAACATTGTTTGAAAAGTAAAAAGAAGAAGTGCAAAAATAAATTGTGACTAAGGCTAAGTGGTAGGAGCATCATTAAAGGTCTCAGTAGCTTTTTCCTGAGCAAGAGGGTCCTCTATGTCTAAGAGCTCAATGGACGAATTGGAAGTAGAGATGGGGGGATTTGCATCAGGCTGAGCTAAAACGACGCCATCATCTTTGAGAGAAGGGTCGTCATCTTCATCAACGACGGTGTCTGATAAGTGTAATTTTTACATGATTTTTATTATCCTCTTATTTATTAAAATTGTTAGTTTTCCTTTATTTCTTTTGATTTGATTTGATTTTTTATTTATATTTATCTATTCATTTGTGCTTTGAAGGAACGAGAAGAGCAAGGAATCAAAGGAATTTTGCACAAAATCCCAAGTCCAATTCGGATTAGGATTCCAGCCTGCACATCAGTTAGTATTTTCAGCATAACTTCGGGCTCAGATATCCAATCGAGATGATTCAAGTTGGGCTGGAAAGTTAACTTAAAGGGCTACAACTTTGTAGTTTATCAAAAGCCCGAATTCTGAAGTTAAATGGGCCAAAATAGTCGGTTAAGTGAAGCCTAAAAATCTGGAATTTTTTCCAAACGGAAATTCAACTTGTAATAGGATTCCTTTACCTATTTAAAGGCTTTTTAGGGCAAAATTCAGGGGGCCGCATTGAAGTATTTTTTTTGGGAGTCTTTCTAAAGAGGAGGATCTGAGGACAGGCGAGAGCTTCATGTTGATCAATAATCAGATGAAAGACATAAGTTTTATTTGTTTTCTTTTCAGTTTTATTATGAACTAAATTTTATTTTCTAGAGCGTTGATGTAGTCTAGCAATGAACACACAATTTATATTTTGAATTATTTTATTTTTAATATTTCCATGATTGAGTGTTTAATTCTTATTCTTAATGCTTACTATTTTTTACAAATTATAGTTTGATCAATTGAATTACAATGAGACCGAGAGGTGATTTGTTATTTTAGTTCTAGAATTAAACACCACTAGTTGAGCGAAAGCAGAGATGCTTTACCGCGATTAGTGTGATTTTTCAGAAAATTCAAAGTACATAATGAGTCTCCAATTAATTAAATTCACATAGAGATATGGAATTGTTAGTTGAAGATATTTTTGATATTATTCGAGAGAAGATATTGAATACTCAAGGAATTTTTAATCATCAATGGGAAATTATTAGAATTTAATAATTAGGAAGAATAAATTGTGTGGGATTTGTTAGGTGAAATCAACTGCTCTAGATCCATTCTTATCATATTTTTACACTTCTAGATTTTTACGTTCTGTTATTTTTTTTTTTCGTAGATTTATTTTTATTAAATAGTTTAATTTAATTCAGATAGTAGAGTGTTACGAGTAGTAAAGTGTTATAATTCTATGCGCTTGCAGATTATTTTAAGCAAACAGTGTCGCCAGCAGGTGTTGTCGGTATAGGATCATCCATAAAAACCCCAGATAGATCTAACTCTAGGAAGGCTAACGCGACTTGCTTAAGGCAATCGTCAAATCTAGTGCCATAATATTCAGCACAGGAATCAATGAATGATTACGACGCCTTGAATTCCTGAAAAGCGTTAGTCCTAGCTTTCTCCACCTGCTGACGCAAGGTCGTCAACTCGTCCTCTAGCTTTGCCTTCTGACAACTTGCTCCCTCCAATTTCTCCTTCGTCTCCTTCAACTCGAGGTTCAGAGTACGGAAGGCCTCCTTATACTGCTCCTACTGGTCCATTAAGTTAGTATTGTGCTTCCTAACCCGAGTGACGACACCCTCCTTGGCCACACACCGGTCCTGAAGTGTCTTAACACGTACCAAGGCCTGAAAAGGGTATGGTCGTCAGTCCATGAACAAGAAAAAGATAAGATAAAGCTAGCCAAGGAAGTGAGCTTACCTGAGTAAGATAAAAAAGAGCTGACGACCCTAAGTCCTCCGTCCCTAGTTGAGCATAAGGATCTATGTTCGTCGACTTTGTAAGGGACTCCACTTCCTCGACGGCATAATCCTTGTGAGTGAGCAAGCAACGAGGCCCCTCAATGACGGGACCAGAAGAAGTCATCACCCCCTTCCCCGCACCACAGCTAGACTTGGGAGGTGACTTCTTCTTAGGATTTGCACCCCCATGAGTGATGACTATCTTTTTAAAGGGACGGTCATCCTTCCCGTCAACCTTCCTTTTGGCTGAACCCTTAGAAACAGTCTTGGGGGCTGACGAGGACACCCTTTCCTTCCCTTTAACTTTCCTTTTTCCTTTCTTCTTCCTTTTTATGGGCAACAGCTGCCCTCACCCTTTGCTTAGCTGCCTACATTTCTACAAAAGACAACAAACCTGCATTAGAAAAGTCGCCGATAAGAACAAAAGTGACAAAATGTTAGAAAATCTACTCATGACGATGAAAGTATTCATCTAATCTGCGAGCTTCTAATGTTAGCTCAGGGCCTTCATAATAAGCATGCAAAGTGTAGAGTGTAATGAGATCCTGACACTTCCGTTCGCCCAATGGGATTTCTGTTACTCGACGAATAAACCCGTCCTGCTCCTCTGTAATATGAGGGCGGATGCTAGCTGAAAGAAAGGAGAAATAGATGGTGTTAGAAGCCTAGAATGAACCAATAAGGGAGAAAAAGGAGATGGGATCAACTTGAGTCCCTGACAAAAGCCCAAGTGTTGTCAAAATAACCATGGGGCATTATCTCCCATTCTTCCTGAAGACACACCTAATCCGTCCCTTCAACAAAAAAGTATTTGATTTTCCAGTTTCTATTAGAATCTGGTATATCAGACACTAGTCTCAAATTCTTCTCCCAGGTGGCAAAATGATATGTCCCCTTAGAAGAAACGATGTGCTGGGGTCTGTAGTAGTAGAAGAATTCATCCAATGAAAGCTGACGGTTTCCTCCACTCAAACGACCCCATAGGATCTCGGCACCTATGAAGATCCTTTAGGCATTTGGGGCAATCTGGCTGACAGACAATTCCAGGAAATCAGCTAGCTAACGGTGCAAAGTCATCAGTGATAGTCTAAGCTCCGCAGCAAACATAGCATCGTACATGCCGATGTCTGCAGTCCTCCCTATATAGCACTTTTCGTTTTTTCTAGGAAGACAGATAAGGATGTGGTCTGAGATTTGGTAACGGATACGCAACTCCTTAAAAACCTTGTCACTCATCTTTAGTAGAAATTTATTGACGGCCCAATCCTCGGAAAGAATGAAGGGACAGTTGCCTCTGGGACTTCCTGAAGTTCCCTTACAAGACTCCTCATTACCTTCATCTCCGTATCTGTCGCTATCCCTCTCCTCTTTACCCTCCTCACTTACTATTTCTTCCTCACCTTCCTCTCCATAACTTCCCACTTCCTCGTTAGGAGATTGGGCTGATGTTTTCCTCTCTAACGACCAGGAAAAGCCCTCGAACTCATGACCTGAACCAAATACCTCATCGTAACCCGCTCCATCGTGGACTGACAACTGATCACTCGACACATCACTTGACATCTGACTACCTACAAGTGACTGATTCATTCTAAGAACCTAAGATGATGGCCTCACTATGGAGTTAATCAATTAGAATAAAATACATATGTATAAGGAAAAGGAGATAAAACTTACAAGTCTCTTGAGCGAGTGATGGTTTCAAAAGAGATGCCAGTAGCACAAGCGACGAAGTAAACAAGTTGACGGAGTAAAGGCGATGGGTCTTCTCTCAAGAAATCAACAAGGATGAAATAGGAGATATGAGGAGGAGAGATAGGTTATATATAAGGGGAAACTGCACGGAAGAAGCGACGCCTTCGTCCAGAAGCGGAACCAACCAGAATGCGCCACGTGTCCGAGCATTTAATAATAGCTACTCTAGGAGTCGCCCATAAATGATTTTCCCGCTCTCTGGGCCAAGTAGAAAATTAGCAATAAAAAGTATAACTCCATAACCCGTCAGTTTAAGCTGACAAGGATATGGAGTAGGGGGCAACTGATAAGAATAAAATTGTAAGGGTACGCTCACCAAAGAGAAGGCATAAGACGACGTTCCAAATCAACTCGTCGACTTTGCTTGTATCTATCAACAAGGCAATAGGAAGTCTACAGCTTTAAGTTGACGATGTCAATAAAGGGACAATGTGAAGCTGACACCACTAAAGCTGACGGTTTTGACATAATCCTGACTTGATCACCACATATGTGTATATAAGGAAATATCTTGTACCCCACATTAGTGTTAGTCTCCTACAAGGAAAAGATTCCGCAATATACGCTTATAAGGATTCCTATAAAGAAAAGACTTCTAATCCAAGGAAAAGGTGTCAACCTCTACTAATATAAAAGCCCAAATACCCTCACAAACCAAGGTATGCATAATTCACCTCAGGTCTGGCACTCTAGAGTTGTGAAAAATTCTAACTTGACATTCAGAGGGTATTTGGCCGGCACCACACCGGTACTCTCTGTAAGGTCTTCTCCTTTTTGTATTGTGAGGTGTTATTTCAAGTACGTGAGGACCGTGTGACTTACTGGTGGTTTTTTCGACGTCATCACAACATATGACGTCTGTTTCTGATGATAGCTTCTTAGTCCACTCTATAGTGTGTACACGTTTGTGTTTGTGTTTGTGTTTGTTTTTTTTTTTTTTTTTTGATAGAAACATTTGTCTTTGTTTTTTTACTATGTACACGTTTGTTTTTATTTTTATTTTTTAATTTTTTTGATAGAACGTTTGTCTTTGTTGTTTTGGTTGGTTGACTATTTATTTCTATTTTCTTATTTGGCTACTTGGGTGTGCTTCTTTTTTTTTTTCTTTTTTTTTTTTTTTAAGATGAATTGTCTATCTATATACAAATTTTTAATAAATATGTTGTGATTTAAAAAAAAAAAAAATCTAATAGAGGCATAAAAGTAAATTTATACAAACTATATTTTCTATCTTCCCACTTTTCTCTTCAACCAAACAAAAAAGTTTTACATCCCTTCAACCAAACATAAATGAAGCAAAACTATAAATCTTTTTTAACTTCCACTTTTCCTCTCACTTTTCCATCTCCCTAACCAAACGAACCCTAAGTAATCCTCAAGAAGAAATATATTTGCCATTAATGTTTCATTTAAGTTTCTTTCCTAATCAAAAACATCAATTAAAGATTTGAATTTAAAGATCCAATCTTAAGGGAAAACTTCATCATTAATACTTTTGTCTTTTCCAATTTGACTCTTGAGATTCAAATTTCACGTTCAACCTTAATTGATTTTGTTTCACCAAAAAAAAAAAAAAAAAACCTTAATTGATTTAAATCTTTTTAAAAAAATATTTTTTTTAATCATATGATTCAATTTATATTCTTATTCAAGATGTCAACTATCCTTTTAAATTCAAACTTTTGTGTCTTTTAGGAAAAATATTTTATTGATTTAGTCATTAAGATTTAAGACCTTGTTTTTCCCTCCAAAATTCGAAATTTGAATCACATGATAGTTGACATAGGATCTAATTCTCATTAATTATTTTAGGTTTTAGGTTAAAATGCACATTACACCTTTTAAATTTGACTAAAATTATTTTATACCTTTAACTTTACTTTCGTTCGATTAAGTCTTTTAAATTCAAATTTATTCAATTTTGGCATTCCTTCTAATTCTGTTAAAATTTTCTATTAATAAAATTAAGGAATTATGTTTGTTTTTTCAAAAACTATTTTTATTAATTATATATATTTCTTATGGAGAAATTTTATTTTATTTTTTCAAATAATATTTTTTAATTAGTTAATTGCATACTTAATTTTTTAATGAAACTAGATGAAATTCCTAAATTTAATAAATTTGAAATTTAGAGGACTCAATTGAATGAAAGTAAAATTAGACCTCTAAAATAAATTTCAGTCATACTTAGAGAGTGTAATTTGCATTTTAGCCTAAATTTTATCTTCAATATTACATTTAAGACTATTCCTACATTGACCATTCATATTTAAAATCTTTTTTATTTGGCTGTAAGATTATTTCCATTAGGTTAATGTGGCCCACATCTAAGTGATAGATGAAAAACCGCCTTTAGAAATATTTTGTTTGTGAAAGTAAGAAGTTATGGCAAATAACATTTTTAGATAACTCTCATATATTGAATAACACCTTGAAGTAACTCCTATGGTGAATACACTTTGAAGTTACTCTTGATTGAACTCCTTGATGGAAGGAGTGTTAAAGAAAAAAAACATTAAGTTGAAGGGGTCCCTAGTCTAGCCTATAAATAACTTGTGTTCTCCATAAAAAGGATATATGAAGTGTATGTAGGTTATAGATTTGAAGAACTCCTTTCTATATTCATTATCTTGTAATGAGTTTTTCTCTAACATGCAATCACTTGAACAACTATGGCTGCTTCTATGTTTATTTTCTTCCGCTATTATAGATTTCTTTTTCCCATTATGATTTTAAAGAATTAATTTTTGGTGATTTTTCTGACTTTATTTATTCTTAATTACTCCATTCTTAAGAAGGAAAGCTACAATATTTAAAATAAGACACCTTTTATTATAGTTTTTTTTTTATGACATTTAAATTAATTAAAATTCGAAAGATATTGAAAATTAAAAAGAAGAAACCATACAAACAAATACAAGAAATTAAAATGAACCTAAGGTTGTTGTCCAATGGCGACGGACGCTACGAGACTTCAAATAGTAACTTGGAGGCATGAAGAACACAAGCACATGCAAGAACAATATTGGGCGTACGTTGCTTTGGGCAAAGAGTTCTAAGTTTGTGAAATCAAATGAAACTTGAAAAATCAATTATATAGTGTACATGTTATCACCAAAATACATAATCCAAAACATGTGAACGTAAGGAAAACGTAAATTTAAGTCGAAAAGTATGGATCATTGAAAAGATCCATGCCTCCTTCCATCTACACTTGAAGTGATGTTTTGACATGTCGTCAATCAAATATCTATTGCAACCTTGTGTGTTTAATTGAATAGAAATGGTGAAAACCTAACAAGACTCTGAAGAAATATTCAGTAACTTCACGGGGACTAAGAAGTAAGAACGAGGGGAGATAGGAATGGTGGAAATGGCGGTGATATTCGGGATTATGTGAATGAGAGACGAGCTTTTGAATGAAAGACAATTTGACAGCTAATCCAACTTTTAAGAGATTATGTCCTACAAATTTGGTAAAGAGAGAAACTAGGCCTATAGTAAAACCAAGAGAGTTTCAGTATGGATGTGCAAATAGTGAATAGATGGTTTGAAATGGGGGTGAATGATCTTATTTATAGGCTAAGAGGGGGAAAGGGGGGTCGGTGAATGTTTTAGTCAAGCTAGATAACTACAATCAACCACTATATGGAATGAGTGATTTTAGGTTTCTTAACGCCAAGTGGTGTATGCCACTTCCAATCCTCGTATACCTGTTTGAAAGTAGCGTACTTTCAAAAGTTACTAAATGAGCTGTAAATGGGGTTTGACCCTTGAGGAATAACCATTGGGTTGATGCACAATGTTGATCGTTTTGATAAAAATTGAGGCTCATTATCATCAATATTTGGAAATTTAGATATAGATCAAAACAAAATAAAGTGTCTATAATTGACATGTAAGGTGATTTAGTGGTGTTGGAATTGTCCTTGGATCCCCTCATCCTTCAAGAAATGTAAGTTTGTCACAACTTGAGGCCTCATCCTTCAAGAAATGTAAGTTTGTCACAACTTGAGGGAATGCTAGCCACATATGCACTCTAATTAATTATGGAGAGGAGTAGATGAGGGTCTTGATGTCTAATGTGACAACACAATGCATTGAGTCCCATAGGTTTTATTTAATTACCAAATTGTCATTTAACTCATAACTCAAATATATGAAAACACAACAACAACAACAACAACAACAACAAAAAGTTCTCATTTCTCATCACTCATTCTCAATATTTTGAGTAATGAGTAATGAGAATCGAGTTATAAGAATCAAGCCAAACAATACTTTCACTAGTGGGACTCACAAATTTTGAGTGAGTGATAGAAATTGAGATTTGAGTGATGAGAACCACTAAACCAAACATGGCAATTACCTTTAGGAGCTAGAGTACTCATTGAATTTTTAATTGTTTAGAAAATTCTAATTTGAATATAATTATGTGTTTTGATAAGTAATTCGTTTAAACTTTAAATTGTTATTGTTTATGGAATAAATCATTTGTTTGGCAAATTGACTTCATCATTGTTTGAGTTTATATATCAACCAAAAAAATCTTTTAATTAGATTACAAAATACAATAAGTTGTCTTGCCTCTATTTATAAACAGCTAGGTTGACTTTCAATGGAACATTTACTACCCACCTTTCCTGAATGGTGTACTTAAAGTGTAAGAAGAATAGGATCCACCTTCAATGGAATCATTGGTGGAAGTGGCAGTGTTGAAACAGAAGCCAGTGAAAGTGGAAGTACTACTGCCCATGCAATGCAACTTGGGAGGCAGTTCGCTGCGCCCCCTCGCCCCTTTCCTTTATGGAACTGCAATCACTGTTAAACGCACACGGTGCTCACTGTCTCACTCACTGGCACTGCTCAATTTGTCTTTCCAAATTTTTCATGTCTTTTCCTACAAGCGTACTAATGTGGTACCCAGAACAACAGCAACCACTAGTTTCTTGAAGACCTTGCAGAGTTTTCAGAGCCTCAAATTCAATGTCTTTCAAAATTTATTAGGGTGGTGAGTTCGTGATGCAAAAGAAGCTGGAGTAGAAAAAAGAAGAAATCTGCTGGAAAGGGTTAAAATAAGAAAAGAGAGTTTATTTAAATAAAACAGAAAAAGGAAAGAGAGTTTGTTAGGATTGTATTTTGAAAAGTGATTAGGTAAACATATAAAAAGTGGTTTTTTTCTTAAAATTTGGGTGAGAATTTAGAGATCCTCTTGGAGAGGCTCTGACGTCGCATCTTGTCTTTTGCCAATTACCATCTGATCCAACGAGGCTCCGTTCCTTTTTCCATTTCTTTTGATTTTTTCAAAATGCTCCCACAGAATAGCAACAATCAAAGAAGAGATAATCTTTCTTACCAAAAAAAAGAAGAGATAATGCCCTAAAACCTCCTGTTAATGTGTATCATGTAACTAACATTTCACCTTCAAACATAATTTTGAGTTACAGATTTCTCCATGTTCACTCAAAAAGTCAAAATGGGGGAAATAAATCTAACTTCACAGCTGACAACGATATCCTAGTACTGGCAACAAAGGAGATTTTTCCTCCAGCGAGTAAGTCCTGAACTCAAAGGTTCTTACAAAATTTTTATGGTCCAGTCATCTGCAATCCGGACACCTGGCTTGCGGATAGTTACAACAGCCGAGCCACGTCCCCGTTGAAGCCAGAGTGGCCCCAGTTCAATGTCAACATTTAGATTTGTTGACTCAATATGAGCGCTCTTTGGTCTAGAAGCATTTCCTAGCAGGATAATCCTCTCAACAACAGATGATGTTGAAAATCGGGAATTACCTGAGGAAGTGGGTGCCAGGTTTACAGATGTCAGTTTACCATCTGCAAACACAAAGCGACGATGAATGTAGGCCCCGTGCTTAAAATCAAAGCTTTTGCCATCGTCGACATAGAGTTCACCCTCAGCTGCTTGGGAGCTATTAAGAGCTATAACCTAAAGTAGACATATGAGAATTCAGCAATCAGTTGCTTATGGCTTATGCTATTAATAAAGCTAGCAGTTTATGACAAAATAAGTTAGTAATAACGTTGTAGCTAGCAGAACTCATGCAAAAAAGAGAAGTGCTCTTCCAAGCCCCAACTTCAACATCATTATTCTGAATCAAGAGAGGAACTAAAGAGCAATGAACATTTAATTCAATCTCTCTCCCAGATTTCTAAAGATGTTTCTATAGTAAGTAACATAATAATAACAAATGTGCAAAGAGATAGAAAGGAGTAGTTGTAGAATTTAATAGGTCTTCATTATGTTGATCCATAATATAAACCAAAATTTTCAATTGTCACTATAACGACCCACAAAAAAGTGCTAGCCACATCTATGCTGTATCTCAAAAAGACTAGTCTAATCACAATTGAGGCTCTTTATAGTCGTATATATAGCCCAAATAGACCATTTGTATGCCTGATGTGGGATTTAGCGCACACACTATACAAAACACAATCAACTAATTTAATTCAAGATCCAATCAATATTGGGCATCACAGTCACAATATTCGAAGAAGTGAAATAACAATAACAAGTTTGTCTTAAAAACATTACTCATAAGACAGCCTTGAAATTTTCTTGGTTTTATGTTAAATATGACAGGTAAACTAGCATTCCGAATATTGTTTAGGACCTCTTTGGCGAATTATCACATTTATCCTCAAAACATTCAACACTGCTAGCCATGTCAGTGAATTAAATTGGTAACCACACTTTTCACATTTCATTTCAGTGGCTGAAATGACAAGGCATAGGTGTTGTTACAATATGTCTCGCCCACTTTATGGCTACATCTCATTTTGCACACAATTTTTTGCTAAATTGAATACGTCAAATATCGTAGGCACCTAATTAAAGGAACCACTTGATATAGACAAAACCTGATTTCCCCCATCTAACTATTGAACATCATTCCTTAAATTCATGGATTCAAGCAAACAGCCCAGTGGTAATGACACCCTTTGTGGTGTCTGAGTGATTTGAACCTTAATTTCCCCCTCCCCCACTATCTATCTATATGAGTGTGTGTGTGTGTGTGTATATATATATATATATAAGACTTAAATACAGTACTTAGGTGCTATTCCTTAGGTTCCCCCTTTTAAGATTCTACCATGTGGATTTTTTTTTTTTTTTTGATAGGTAATCAGAGAAATGTTATAAATGAGAAAAAGAAAAAGTACAAGTAGTTCATGATGATGAACAACAAGATAGAAAAGCCAAACACCAAAACAAAAGATAAGGAAATCAGACAGCTAATTTAAGGGAAAACATAAACTCTGAAAGAGACAAAGAGTCAGTAAAGCCCCAACAACGAGCCCACTCAAAAAGACTACGCTGGCATAAGACCTTTAACTCATCCAACGTCTTCTCCATGTTCTCAAAGGAGCGACGATTTCGTTCCAACCAAACAATCCACATTAAGCACTCTGGAATCAAATTCCAAATATTTGAATTGTGCTTCCCAAGCCATTGATGCCAGCAAGATAACAAACTTGCCGTCAATCTTGGCATAACCCAATGAATACCAAAAGCTTGAGGCATGAAGGACCATAAGGTATGTGTAATAGGACAATGAATCAGAAGATGGTCTACCGACTCCCCATCACCACAACACATACAACACTGATTTACCAAAGGACGATCCCTAAGCCATGTGGATTTTTTCACATGGGATGGAAGTATATTTTTTAATTAAGTAATCATATGGCTGAATCTTAAGAAAGGAACCTAAGGAATAACACCTTAGATACTGTACCTAAGTTTTGTCCTATATATATATATATTATATAAAATCATTCCTTAAAATCTCATTTTGTTTTGCAATTATATGTTTTGTAAAGTGGAAAGCAAAAACATCTACTTTCTTCTTCTTTAACTAAGTAAATAATGTACCCAACTATCACTAAACATGTATCATAACTCTTAGCATGCGGTAAACAAACCAAAAGCTAAGACATACACCCACATTTTTTTTTTTTTTGATAGGTAAAATACATGTATATTCAATAAACTGCTAGATGCAAAGAAGCACTAGCATATCAAACGAACAAAAAAAGAAAGAAAAGTACAAACATATGAAAATAAGAACACTAAGAACAAAGAAGAAGAGAGCTAAGGAAGAACGGAAGAGAATCACTATATGTGAATCTCCAAGCCCCAGCACAATCAAAAAGGGAACCAGAAAAAAGAGCGAGCATTTGGTCATCAGATCTATCCAAATCCTCAAAAGTCTGCCGATTGCGTTCTCTCCAAATACACCACATCAGACACAATGGAACTAAATTCCAAATGTGAGATGAACGCTTCTCCAACCAATTCATACACCCACATCTGACATCTATATACTTATTATTTCCTTTTCTTTTCTTTTTTTATACTTTTTTTTTTTTGGGGATAAGTAATAAAAATTTTATTGCAATCAAAATAACAGACCCACGTACACAGGAAATATACTATGGGTGCAATACAATTAAGATCCCAAAAACCAATGATCAATCAAAATAGGAAGAGAAGAAAAAGAAAAAGAAAAATATTGTAAAGCTAAGTATGGACTATGGACATTTTAAGTGGGGAAATTAAAATATGGACCTTTTTCTTAGGTATTCGAAGTATGGATGTCTCCATTAGAAATAACAGGAAATGCCATTTGACTTGAAGGTCTTTGGCATGGTGTCTATATACTTATTTCTTAAATATGAATGGAAAATATAAATACGTCATATGCCAGATAACATATTTATTTTCCAATTTTCAAAATAGCCTGCTGAATTTCAATTAGGTTTTGAATGAACAGTAATGTTTCCTTAATTACCCAAAAGATACCTTAGGAACCAAAAAGATAATAAGTTTTCAATCTAATGCCAACACTTGTAACTAAGTTGAAAGAGCTAAGCAGCAAAGGTCAAAACATATGGACATTGGTAACTTAGACATGTTCATGAGGGTATGATTGCTATATCATGAATCTATGGATGTCAGATCAGCATTAAATACATACCAGAGTGTAAGGATCGTTCACCATCTGTGTGGAGCTTCGCCGAAACCGGTCTTTTCTTGGTATGATTGTTCCTGCCCTTTGGAAGGCAGGGATACTGTCTTCTGAGATATCCAGCTTGTGGGTCATGCTTCCCTTATAAGTAGTTCCAGTTCTCAGGTCATACCAAGATTGTTTCCCAGGTAAATACACTGATGCATGTTTAGCACGCTAAGAAGATACCAATAAATTAGTTTGTGATAAAACAAAATGTGAAGAAAGGAGACGAGTAATTTGGCAGGAAATAGTATTCTTAATATAAAAAATGCAGAAATTCCGGAATGCTAGAAAAAAATGTAAGAATATGGTACTTTTTGAACTTGCATCTTCAAAATGCAAGTTCAAGTGAAATCGCATTTTGAAAATGCCAGTTACTGCTTAGTGTCTGGTGCACATATGGTAGGTAAAGTCCGCATTTTGAAAATGGCAGTTAATGCTTAGTATCTGGTGCACATTTGGTAGGCAAAGTCCACCTATAGCAACAAACTTGAACTCGCATTTTGAAAATGCCAGTTAATGCTTAGTTGTCTGGTGCACATTTGGTAGGTTTCCAGCTATAACAACAGCAGCAACAACAACAACAATGATGAACTTCAATTATGAATCCTCATAGACTAATTAGGGTTAGCATGTATTCTCCTCTACAGCTCTACCATTATATCCTCGCCAAAACCATACTCTTTGCTACCACCTTAGTTAATGTGTTCTTTTTACAACCCTTACTAGTTTTATTTCAAGTCTTCCTCTCTACCTCTTTTCATTCCCTTGACTTGAATCATATCACTTTCTCACTGGTGCACTAATTGCTCTACTTTACACATGACCAAACCATCTCAAGCGACTCTCCCTCATCCTTTCATCAACAAGAGTAATCCCTATCTTTAAATGAATTTCTGTACTTCGTATTGTATCTTTCCTCATATTCTCATTTCAGTTGCGGTTATATTTCATTAACATGTTGCCTCCAATATCCCAACATTTCGTACCATATAGCTTAGCTAGTCTTATAGCAATCTTATAAAACTTACTATTTAACTTAATAGGAGCAAGTCTTATAGCAATCACTCAACCTAAAACCTTTAGATTCTAAAGCATCCCTCCAAATTTCAATTTGGTGTTAACTCCAAGTCTAGTTCATCCACTAAACTACATTTTTTGCAAAAAGCATACAAGATACAACAAGAGACTTCATCTTAAATTGATCTAGTAAGTTCATCCATAATCAATGCTACAGGAGACAGACTTAGTTAAAGCCAATCCTTGATACAAACCTATTGGAATAGGAAATTCACTTGTGACGCCTCAACATGAAATTGCATCTTGGAAATGAGATTTCACTACAACTTTCATTTTAAATATGCAAGTTTAAAATGTGTTATATTCTCAGGTTACATTTCAAATTATACTTTTATATTAAAATACTATTTCCTGCCAAATGACTTGTGATTCAAACCGGAAGATAATTTTCTAATAGAAATAATATAATAGGCTCACAGCTGTACCTCGGTATAAATCCCTTGCACCAGAATACTGTTTCCAACCATGAAAGCCTCATCATTGTTGAAAGTAGCTTCCTCAGAAGGGAATTCCATCCACAATGGTCGTACGACAGGAACACCACTAGTGTTTGCCTCTCTGAATAATGTGTAGAAATATGGGAGCAACATGTAACGGACATGTATGGCATCTCTTATAAGTTCTGTATTTCGCTCTCTGCAGTTATGTAAAAGTCCATGGATTTAAATTATCAATAACAGATCACAACACTAGGCTAGCTGGTATTGAAACCAAAGCATTCAAGGTGAGAATATGACTGAAAGTTATATCAAACAGATGCGCATATTGAGATATTTGTTGCATGTACAACCGCAAACATTTGAAATCAGGTTTGTGAATATCTTTCAATGAGTTCTATTTGTGTCAAACACTTGCACAAAGGGTAGCAGAGACAGTAATAAAAAATGTCAAGTCTGCTCAGCTCAATTTTAGCCCATGTAATAGTCCCAAGAGTCCATGAAGATTATAAGTTTGGTATCAAACATTTTAAGATAACAAATTACCCTGAAAACCTTATCCCTGCAGTCTTCATATTTATATTTTTCAAATTTATGTTCTCCCAGATAATTAAAGCATGTTATCTCATTGAACTAAAGAGATTTTTATTAAGTCAGAAACTTCATGATATGAAATATAGAATACAAGACAACCGTCATGGCACATTACTAAAGGTGCCTATTGGGTGGCATGGAGTCTTACTTCCGATTCTCACCATTTACCAACAAAATATATCTACTACTAATATTATTTTGATTGCAAATTTTAAGTTAGTTCAATAGTATGCTAGACAAGAGAAAGAGAGAGAGAGAGAGAGAGGAAGGAGAGGGGGTAGTTTACTTCAAAAGAAGAGGGCAACCTACCCGAATAACCATGGTTCACGTCTTTTCGTGTCATGATGAGCATGGGCTCTAAAGAAAGGATAGAAAGCACCAACTTGATACCAGCGAACTAATAACTCAGGCTCTGGATTACCAAAAAACCCACCAACATCCGCACCTGCAGAAAAGAAAATCAACTATGACCGTTTGTATGGAGAAAAAAGTTGGGTTCTTTTTTTTTTTTTTTTTTTCTTGGCAAGTAAAAACACTCACACACAGTAAAGTCTAGTTCATGACCTCGACCTTTGTTCCCATGGGGTACGAGGTATCGGTTGAACTAGAGTTTATAAGTGAAAATAAGCAGGTTTTTCCTTTTTACACAAATCAACAACACTTACCAGAGAACGAAATTCCAGTAAGACCAAGTGACAAAATCATTGGGACTGAAACCCTGAGATGCTCCCATTCCGCTGTGTTATCTCCCGTCCAAATTGCTCCATACCTTTGACTTCCAGCAAATATAGCTCTTGACAGAACAAAAGGCCTATCCTTCCCATTTCCACGTTTTTGAAGCCCATCAGCTGTTGCCATGTGGAAGTAGTACCCATAGACATTATGTAATTCCCTGTGCTCCACACCTCCATAATGTAAAGCATCTCTTGGCATTGTCAACTGATCATAATAAATTGTTAACACATTACATTCAGAATTTTTTATTTCGGTGAGTAAGCTCTAGCAGAGTTATCTTAAGCCATTCTACTTTACAAACAGTGTCATTGACTAGTAATAACAATCATGTGAGAGATATTATAAATATTTCTTATCAGAATAAAAGGTCATATAATCTTCTCCGAATCAGTCACCATTTATCAAATGTCTCCCATTGACCTATGAATTTGTTTAGATTATTCAATGCCAACACCAGTAAAAGTTGAGAACTTCAGTCTCTCACTCAGTCATATGGTCATTTCCTCCTAAATGTAAATTTGTGTTAATAAGGACAATGTAAAAAGACATAGAATAGGTCTGACATGTTTAATGAGTGACAATCTCGAAAGATTCTGTATTCAACTCTTTTAAACAAGAGAATATCATAAACAAGATAAGGTTATGGTAATATTTTAATATACTATAGCAAATCTTAATTTTATACTCTGCTAAAACTTGTCCTTCAAGCTCCAAACAACTTTCTTGTCACTATACCTAAGAACCAATAATGAACATCCCATATTTTCTTTAATCTCTCCTATAAAACAAACAAACTTATAAGAGAGAGAGAGAGAGAGAGAGAGAGGATCAAAACTAAAAAGCATTGGTCTGAATTTGAGGGTTCTTCTTTCCATAGTCTTCAAACGGCCACAAATATCAATTGAGTAAACACTTTTCAGAACCAGAACATCACCTTGAAAAATTGCAAACGCACATGTACCAGTGGTTCATTACTTGCAAAATAGAAAACAATAAATCCTAAGTTTAAGCATGCAATTGTTCATTATAAGCATTTCCTTTAATCCTATAGAAGTGCTACATTTAACAGTCACACGTTACTAAGTTGCATGGTGAGGTCTATGGGGGACCCATCAAAGGGTGATGTTCTCACATATCACATGCCATGTACAACACATGTGGAGCTCATGGGTAAACAACTTAGTAGTATTTTATATCCTAAGGTTCTCAAACACACTTCCAACTTAGTTACTTATATCTCCTAACTTAGTTTTACTATTTAGAAATAATCTATGTCTCTTAGTGTTTGTTCTTCATCATTTGTTTTTCAAACTAAAAAATAGTGTAATATTGTAAAAACCAATTAATTGACATATCCCGGCCTTCAAGACCTGATGCATTGTTGTATCTATAATTATATCATGTTCGTATCGATACATATCATAAAAGGATATAGTTACATAACTAATTTAAATTTTAAGCTTTCTAGCAAGCCCACGATCAGTCTGATCAGTTGCATACATTGTCATATGACAACCATCGTATATTCATTATTAAGCATTTCATTGATGGAGACTACGACCTCATTCAATATCAAGCAATTCATTTCCATTATCGAATAACAGTATGCATAAACTAATGACAAAAGTAAAGAACCAATTAAAAATGTAAAACCTCAACAAAAGCAAAAGCATGTGAGTTGAGTGACAAACCTCAGGACCATTAAACACAGAAGGCTCATTCATGTCATTCCAAATATACAGCGAAGGCGTGGATCCAACATAATTTTCATAAGAGAATCTGTCAGCCCACCACGACCTAATCTCCGGGTTCAAAGTATCAGGGTAAGACGAGGAACCAGGCCAGCACCAACCATCGAAATCATTCCCATTCGCATCCTTCACATAGTACCCCTTTTGAGTCGCCTCCTTGTGCAAAAAAAACCCGTCGTCTCTCTTAATATGAGGATCCACAATGGTAACCATATGCCTTCCCTTCGAGGCCAGCTTGTTTTGCATCTCTTCCGGGTGTGGGAAATTCACTCTATCCCAAGTAAAATACCTCTTCCCATCCGTATGCTCGATATCAAGCCACAAAACATCATAAGGAATGTTGTTTTCATCGAATTTGGCGTCCACATTCTCCACATCCTCCTCATCCCTATAATTCCACCTACATTGGTGATAAGCCGTGGCGAACAATTGAGGCATCGCAGGCGTGCCAGTCACACTAGTGTACTGTCTAACCACGTCTTTAGGCTTTGGACCGACGAAGAAGAAAGCGTCAACAATCCCGGCCTCGCTCATCCACAATGTGTCGATTCTAGACCTATCCGACGGCAATGAGATCCCGGAATCCGCGTCCCAACCGGCAGTCAACACATCGATCTGCATCTCCGCCGCGTTCAGCCAGAAGAATCCAGAAGTTCCGTGAGACTTGCCGTGCGAGATCATGAAGGGAATCGAGCCGTAGAGGCCGAAAGGAGCCTCGTGTACGTATTCGAACACGTCGAGATTGAAGAGACGGTAGGGTTCGGAGTGGTCTTCGAGCCCCGGGCCTCGGGTCGGCTTGAGAGCGAAGCTGGTAGCGCGTTCGGGTATGCCGTAGACGAAATCGGCGCCGTAAAACGACACGTCGAAGCTGATCGACTGTGGACCGTACGGCCGCGAGTCGGTGTGACCTCGAAAGCTCTCAGCCCAATCCTCATCTTCGTCTTTCTCTTCCTTGACTTGGTCTTGGTCTTGGTCTTGATCGTCGTCTTGGTATTGGTCATGATCGTGCTTTTCTTCTTCTTGATCGCTTTTCGGTTTTTTGCGCTTCAGCTGCTCGAAATCGAACAAGCCATGGGAGTTGAGGGAAATTACGCGTTTGCCACTGGATTTGTCGCGGACGTAAACCTCGAACGGTTCGAGGCGGAGTACGGCGTCGTATTCCTCATTCAAGTAAACAATCGAGGACGGAGATGAATCTCCGTCTAGAGTCTTGGTATCAAGGTTTTGGAGCCAGAGCTTCTTGCTTGTGAATTCGGGAAGGACGACGTTCGGGACTTCGAAGCGCTTCTTCGGTGGGGATGGGATCGAAGAAGGGTCTTCGTCGATTTTGAGCCGTAGGATCCCATCTTGATAGGCGGAGAGGGAGAGAATCAACGGCTTGATTTGATCGTCGCGACGGTTAGTGATCTTGGCGACGAGGTCGCCGTCGGAGATGGAGACGTCGGTGGCGATTAGAGAGGAGGGGGCCGGTTTGCGGGAGCGGGCGCGTTTGCAGAAAGGGGTTTGGTTGCAGTTACGGAACTCGTCTTTTTTCCATGAGAGGACTGAGGCGAGGTGAAGAGAGAAGAGGAAGAGGAGGAGGAGAAGGAGAGTGAGGCTTTTCATTTGGGGTGGATTCATTGGAGAGTTGGCATGGGCAATGGAAATGGAGGGACTTGAAAGGGGATTATTTGGTTTATAACCAAATTCCTCAAACAATATCATTAGGTAGGCAACGTTTTAAACATATTGCATTTCTAACAATTCGACTTCAGAGGAGTCGATTTTACTGTTCATCTCATTTCTTATGCACAGAAAACGACTTTGCTGGAGTCGATTTCTGTACAAAGAAATCGACTTCAGTGAAGTCTATTTCCATGTGTAGAAACCGACTTCACTGAAGTCGATTTCTCTGGGTAGAAATTCAAAGAATCGGCGCCTGAAAAAAAAACTCACAACCAGAAGAAATCAAATCCAAAACTGGAGTCGTACCCGAGCGTGTTCTCCTCCATTGATCCGATCCGATCAGCTTTCGCCGGGGTTTGGTCAGAATCGGCGCCTGGAGTTTGTTCTTCGTGCTTCGCCGTCGCTGTTGCTGGGTTCGTCGAGGTCTGGTGAAATCGGCGCCTGGGTTCGTCGGGGTTTGGTGAAATCGGCGCTTGCTGCCTGGGTTCGTCGGCGCCTGCGTTCGCTTGCTCGTCGGACAGCTCGTCGGTGTTGCTGGGTTTTGTAACACAACTGAAACTAGTTGCGTTGGAGACCTTGGTGCTGGTGGGTTTATAAGCAAATCGACTCCACTGGAGTCGTCTTCAATACAAAGAAAGCGACTCCATTGGAGTCGCTTTCAATACAAAGAAAGCGACTCCATTGGAGTCGCTTTCTTTGTACTGAAAACGACTCCACTGGAGTCGATTTCTACAATAATTTGAAACGTTGAACAGTGAAATCGACTCCTCTGAAGTCGAATTGTTAGAAATGCAATATGTTTGAAACGTTGCCTAACTAATGATATTGTTTGGGTTTTATGATTATTTAAAAAAAAAATCCGACTTGAAATGGAGAAAGGAAAGAATAGGAGTGGCTGAATAGACTAGCTGAGCGATTTTTTGCAGTGGACTGGACTGAGGGTCCGTTTGGATTCGCTTTTTAGTTGAGACTAAAATTTTTTATTATAAATAAAAATAAAAGTTAGTTCTCTTAAATAATAATAAAAATGTAATGAGAATTATAAATAATAATAAAAATAAGTTTAATAATAAAATAAGTTAAAAAAAATAATTTTTATTAAACAGACACGGAGAGTCTAACACTAAATTGAGTTGTGATTATACCCTATCTGGCCTGGCTAGTCACTTCTCAAAACTTTTTTTTAATAATATATTTATGTATTCAATGTCCCGGCTTCTAGATCAAATGATCATCCGATTTGGGTTTAATAACTATTTTAAAGATCAAAAATCATAATTGAAACTTGTAAAACATAATACTTGTGTTTAATCATCAATATCAATATCAAGTTATATATATATATATATATATATAAAAGTAAAAGTTAAGAGAAAGTGAATTCTATATTTCTCCCAACAACCATCATATCTAGCATGTTAAAAATCTTTCGAGTGTTGTAATGGCACTATCTTGAACTAATGTAATTTGTCAGTCCCAAAGACACCCTCTAAAACAACCTCTATATCTTCCAACCTTAATACTCCTACTATAAAAGCAACTTCAATAAGTATTGGAGAGAGAGAGAGAGAGAGAGAGAGTAGTTAACATCTGTAAGGCGCAAAGACAAATTTAAGGGCCATTACCACCACTAAACTGGCTTGCCTTCATCATCCAACTTCCAGCTACCATTAGTTACTCAAAATTGCTACTAGTAAAGAAATTTTTTTTTTTTTTTTAAAGGGTGTTAAATTAGATTAGTTTTTTAGTATTTAGGTTGGATTGGTATTGATTTATGTATTTGGATTGGGATTTGCATATTTTGTGTTGGATTTGGCTTTATTGTAGGGTATTTGGGTTAACTAGATTTTGGATAATTTAGGTTAAGGCTAACCATCCAAGAATCAAACCCAACTAAACCACTCAACACAAGGTGAATCAAATCAACAACCGATTGATCCAATTAGTAAATTGGTCGACAACGAGTCCCCAACTCTAAAATTTGATCACATTAGATCAAGTGGCAATTCTAGTCTTCTATAACTTGACTCCGACCAAAAATGCCATCAAGCCACTATTCTCCCCTTCAAAGTTGTTGTTTTCCTCCATTGATGTCATCGTTTTCACAAATCTAGTAAAATAAGATGTCGCAACCCTCTTTAATGCTGCTATTTTTCACTAATCAGTTGAGATCCCACTAGATCTAGGGAGATAGCAATTAGATTCAACAAGTCTTCACTGGATTTTGAAGAGTTATCACCATGCATTGATGCCACCAACATTTAGGCAGGCTCAATTGATCTTACTGCTAGAAAAATCAATCCTTGGCAGTTGATAACTAGTATTTCTCATGGCCAGTGATGGGTTTCAAGATGGACAACCCTAATCAAAGTTTAGAAATCTAGCGTCAAATTAGATGAGAAAGCATTGGAATTGATCCATGTTTCTCTTAAAATTATTTTATTTAATTTTATCTATGATTGGTTACTAGGATAAATGAGAAGAAAATATTAGAAGTTTAGATCTTGATACTTGATAGTGGGGTTGTTTGATAGGGTGTTTTGAGTAACAGTTTTCAATATTTAAACAACATTACACGTATTTTCACATACTTTTTCACCACATGTATTTCCAAAAAATATAAACAACGTTACTAGAACAATATTACCAAACGGCCTCTATATTCTTTTGATTTTCAAATTGTAGTATGTTGCTGCAGTTTGACAATTAAATTAGTTTACTTTGTCTTTTATTATTATTATTATTATTATTAAGAGTAATTACAGTAAACTGACTTGTGGTTTGACCCAAAATCACTTTGCCTACCTGCGGTTTGAATATGTCACTTTACCCACTTGAGGTAAGCTCTATTTGTTTCCCGTTACTTACCTCAATTAAAAAAAGGGGTGAATGTGTATTTCTACTCCCCTTTTATGTATCTCTCCTCCCAAAACCAAAAAGGACAAAAAAAATACTTGAGAAACAAGATCAAAATATTGGTATTTGTCTCTCTCCATTCACTAAAATCTTGAACATGAAAAACACACCCTAGGAAAAATCAAACCCAAATCAACCTCCACAAAAACAAAAGGACAACAACAAAGAGAACACTCATCTTCTTCTTCATAGATACACAAAGATAGATAAAGCTGAAAATGAATAAGAGATCTTATCATCTTCACTTCCCATGGCTGATTCTGATACCCAGATGATGATGACAAGTTATAGTGCCAAAAAGTAGCAACTGATTTCTTTTTTTTTTTTTTTTGGTTGATGAATGTAGCAACTGATTTCAATTATATGTTCCCTTAGAAAAGTCCATATTAGGTAATTAACAGCAACCCCATGATATTTTCATTTAAAACGTCATCTAAAAAGACGTGGGTGATCCTATGCTTTGAAGGTATTGTTGTGGGTTAAATTTCCTCTCACATCTCCAAGACAAATTAGTCATGAACAGTAAGTGGGAAAGAGGCCAAATCTACACAAACCTGGCACGGAGGCCCTCCATTGATGAAATCTACTTGTCTTGGCAATGGCAAATCAACATAGCCAGGGGTGGAGGCACGTATAAGGGTGGGGGGGCCAAAATTTAAAATTTTTTTAAAATATATATAAAATTATTTTTATGTTTTCAAAATTTAGTCCACAAAAATAAGAGTTGGCCCCCTCAAATATTTGAATTAGTCCAATAATGCTTTAAAAAAAAATAATTGGTCTAATAGTTATAGAAATATAACTTTATTTTGCGCAATTCTATTTTTTATTGTAAAATATGCTTTTATATCTATTAAATATTTAATAAAATATGGTATCAAACATGTTTGAATCTATATTTTTCAACCCGTTATGTGACGATTAACAAGTCATTGACTCATTAAAAAAAGTTTGTCACTAAAACTACACATGAAATGTGTCTTTAGTTGCCATATAATGGGTTAAAGCAAGGTAGCTTTAAATATGTTTGGAACCTAACTTATTTCACCAAGTTTTGGATCATTCATGTTTTTGAAAATTTCATTAGTTCAATTGAAAGATTTTTTACTTACTTTAGCATAAAATTTGATAATTTGTATTTAAAATGAAACTTTTTAAGAATTTGACTATGAAAATGGAAAAAAATGAATTTTTATTTTATGAAAGATCGCCGTCAAAAATGATTTTGATTGAAAATACTAAGATCTTTTTTTTTTGTTGGGTGTGTGTATATATATAACTTATCAAATAAAAAAGTGTGTGTATATATAATAAAAAAGCACGCGTGTGTGTACATATGTGTGTGTGTGGGTGTAGAAGTTATCTTGATAAATATATTAGCATCGCAACTTGGCCCCCCCAAACAAAAATTCTTGGCTCCGCCCCTGAACATAGCTACTTAAGAGGGGAAAAAAGAAGAAGGTCAAGGTACCCATTTAAATATTCAGCAATGGAGAAAGAATTTAAACAAAAACAAAAATAATTCTGCACAAGATGCAACCCATCCGCAGTAAAGTTGAAAAGAAAATGAAAAGCTAAAAGAAAGAAATGGAAGTGAAAAAGAAGAAGAAAACATAATTCAAAACCTAGATCCAACCCAACGTCATGCTCCTCCTCAAAACCCCAATCCAATCCAACACTGTACTCCTCCTCCAAACCCATACCCAACCAACACAGCCAACTCGTGCTCCTCCACAGTCAACACCCAAGCCACCATGACCCAAAGCTATCATCAATCTAAACTGGAGTGAGAGAGATAAGAGAGACATGGACAGAACACAAAGAGAGAGAGAGAGAGAGAGAGAGAGAGGGGCAGAAAAAGCGTGAGGAATAAATTAATGTATAGAGAAGAAAATAAGTTAATGGGTTAAGTAAAATTTTCCTTTTGTGTTATTTTCTTTTGAGTGTGTTATATTTTGTGATTTATTGGAGTTCTTGAGACAAGTTTCTAAATTCTTACAAATAGCATCTCTTGATCTTTTTTTTTTTTTTTTTTTTTTTTTTTTTTTTTTTTTTTTTTTTATAAAAGTTTTGGGAGGAAAGAGACATAAAAGAGAAGCAAAAATACTTATTTACCCTTGTTTTTAATAGAGTTGGATTACGAGACACAAACAAAACTTATCTCAGGTAGGTAAAATGACACTTTTCAAGCCATGGGTAGGTAAAGTGATTTTGGGCCAAACCATAGGTGGGTTTATTGTAATTACCCCTTATTTTTATTTTGAATATATTGATTATACTCTCCAAGACAATCAACATTTAACTTCCTACATTCGGATTTTCCCTTACTCCATATACCTGGATTTGAAAATTGAATAAGCTGCTTGAAAAATGTAAGGGTATGGAACTTAAGATATAAACAAATCATGTAAGTTGACACTTATAGCTATGTTTTTAAAACTTCTAACGTTAGTATTGAATATTTCTATTATTATTATTATTATTATTTTTTTCACTGTTAGTGTTATAATCTATTATCAGTTGACACTTTTAGCTATGTTTTTAAAACTTCTAACGTTAGTATTGAATATTTTCATTTTTTTTTTTACTGTTAGTGTTATAATCTATTAGGGGAAATTACACTTTACCATCCTAAACTATGCGTTGGATTACACTTTACACCCTAAACCATCTGAATGCACACTTTGCACCCTAAACTATTACATTTATCACACTTTGCACCCCAGTTTTACTTTTGCTGTTATGTTTAATGGAATCTTGCTACATGTGACAAGCACATGCTTTTTACTTAGGTGGAACAAACTTAAAAGAGTGAAACACCCTTCTTCAAAATTAATTAAAACAAAAGCCAATTTTTTCTACATCTCCCTCCCTCTCACGTGCATGCCTCTCCCCAAATTCCAATTCTTATAAACCCTAAATCCCCAATTCAAAAATTGTTTATGCTCCACCACTGTGACAACATTTATTTATCTTCTCTCTCCCTCTCTCTCATGCACCATTATTTTTTGATTCTGATACATGAGCATAAAACAAAAAAAAAAAACAAAAAAAAAAAAAAGATTGCTTTCATTTTGATATCATAGACTAATTTTCCACCATTACAAAACCCAAATTGTTAATAACTACAAGCTACTAAAGGGGAAGATGCTTTTAATGTAAGCTAATTTTATTCCCTTTCTTTAGACGGTTTAAATGTTGAATGATTTGATTATATTCTACTGATTAGTGATAATGGGATTGTGGATTGGAATTTTAAGACTCGGTTGATTGTTGATATGAATGAACATGTTGCTGGGATTGATTTAAGGTGTTCTTGAGGCAGTTAGGGTTTATGAAGGGTTTTGGTATAAGGGAATCAATGATGGCCATGATGAGGGGCAATTTTGCCAGGGATTTTCTGTGAAAGGGCGGTTGAAGGTGTGGGTATGGATTCGAATTGGCTAATATTGTTGCCAGCAATGGTGTCTTAGCTATTGGCATTAGGGAGGCGGTAGTTGATGGGTCAATGTTTGCCATGATACAAAAACTGTGCGAGTCCTATCTTTATGCCTGAAATTTAACAAGCTTTTTTTTTTTATATTATTACTTCTCTTTTGTGAATTGTATTTCATGGATTAAGTTTTGTTATGGACACTTGGGTTTGAAAGGGAAAAGGAAGCATGTCTTTATGCCTGAGATTTAACACGATGCCTTCATGGAATTTGGTTTTAATTGACTTTGGAATGCACATGAGAAGAGAGAAAGAGAAGTAGAAAAAATTGGCTTTTGTTTTAATTGATTTTGAAGAATGGTGTTTCAGTCTTTTAAGTTTGTTCCACCTAAGCAAAAAGCACGTGCTTGTCACATGCAGCAAGATTATGTTAAACATAACAGTAAAAGTAACATCGGGGTGCAAAGTGTGATAAGTGTAATAGTTTAGGGTGCAAAATGTGCATTCGAATAGTTTAGGATGCAAAGTGTAATCTGGTGCATAGTTTAAGGTGGTAAAGTGTAATTTCTCCAATCTATTGAGAGCATTGTATAAATTGAGAGTATTATGTAAATGAGAAGTCTTTGGTTCAAGCTATTTGTGCTCATGTGAATACAATCTCTGCTTCTAAGTCTTGCGAAATGCTGAGGAGGCTGATATCAAAAAAAAAAAAAATGCTGAGGAGGCATGCAGAAAATTTCAATAGCAACATCGCTATATTGTGACTAATTTATACCACTTTTTTCATTGTACAAAAAAAGAATGATGAAATGCATATTACAATGTCCACGTAATACATGAGTACAAAGCTAGTATATATAAAAGCAAATACATTATTTGTGATAGTCTAAGCTTTTGTTAAGTGGCGCCTCCCTCTGAAATAGGGGAAAAAAATTAGATAGTCCCGGAGCACTGCTCTAGGTTGTCACAAAGGGAATGGGCCCTACATATGGGACCCAAAAAATTTTTGCAATGTAATTGAGCAAAGGAATTTATAATGGAGGATATATAGGTCATAGTGAAGAAGTCTAACCCATACATGTACATGCACCATACTTACCAATATACCATAAATTTGATATCAGTTGGTGCACAACTAGTTTTTGAAATATCGTCGTCAGGGCCGGTCAGGTGATAATGATTAGGGGGTGATGTAAGGTCATCTGGGTTTGATGAGAGGGAGAGAAATAGAAAGGAAAGGGATAAGCTAAACTAAATTCTCAAAACTCAAGTTTTGTGCTTTTAAATGACATAGCAAATCTGTATATTGCCCAGTCTGTTTACCCATCCAGGATACATCTCTTTAAGCAACTAGTCTTTAAGAATTAACTTTGAATTGCAAACGGCTATAACTCTTTCCTCTTCCTCTTTTCCCAAAATTACACTTAAAAATACATACATTCCTCTTTAAGTCCAACAACTCACATCTTTATAAGTTTAACTACATCAAAGCAACTAGTTTTCAAGAACCAACTTCGAATTATAGACGGCTATAACTCTCTCCTGATCCTCTTTCCCCATAATTACACTTAAAAACACATATATTTTCTTCTTCCCTTTTAAGTCTAACTACTCACATCTTTATAAGTCTAACTACATCCAAGCAACCAGTCTTTAAACAACTAGTCTTTAAGAACCAACTTCAAATTGTAGATGGCTATAATTTTGTCCGTTCCTCATTATTACACATTTTCTTCTTCCAAACCGTTGCACTTGTTCAGCCCATCAGGTTTAACTAAGCAATAATTGTGTTCTTTCTCTTTAAAACAAAACTCTTGCACTTACAAATATAGATACATTTCAAACTTGTGTTTTCTTTCTATGTTCTTCCTCTTTGAAACATTCCAAACTTCCAAACCTGTGTTCTTAATTATTTTCTTCCCAAACATAGAAGGAGAACCCAACCTTTTTTTTTAATATCCAAGATCCTGATTTTTTGTTGAAATACTTGCACGTCTTACTCATTCCGAAGAAATTTTCAACATAAAAAGGGTTTTTAAAAGTCTACAATCCTTTACTCAAATCCCATAATTTGTTGCCAAATATTTCTTAAGTTACAAGAAGAAGTTCAGCAATCTTACTGGCTTCTACCAAAGTTTCTTCATCGATCATCCACCAAGGAAACAATACTTTTAGCACTTTCAGCTTTTTTCAGTGTACTTTTAGGGGAAAAAAAAAAAAAAAAAGCTGGCTTTTAGCTTTTTTTCTACAGTACTTTTAGTAAAAAAAAAAAAATAGAGTAGTGTTTTTTACAACCTTGTCGCAACCTGGCTGGTCGTGACTTGCCTAAACATGTACTGATCTGGTTCCTTTAAATGACATGGCAAGTACTTATTTATTGCCCAATCAGTTCAGTCGTCCATGCTATATCTCTTTAAGCAACTAATCTTTAAGAACCAACTTAGAATTGCAAACAAGTATAACTCTCTCCTATTCCTCTTTCCCCATAATTAAACTTAAAAACACATACATTTTCTTCTTCCTCTTTAAGTCTAACTACTCACATCTTTATGAGTCTAACTACATCCAAGCAACTAGTCTTTAAGAACCAACTTCGAATTGGAGATGGCTATAACTCTCTCCTCTTCTTCCATCCCCATAATTACACTTAAAAACACATACATTTTCTTCTTCCTCATTAAGTCTAACTACTCATATCTTCATAAGTTTAACTACATCCAAGCAACTAGTCTTTAAGAACCAACTTCGAATTAAGACGGCTATAATTCTATCTTCTTCCTCTATCCCCATTATTACACATTTTCTTCTTCCAAATTGCTGCACATGTGTTCAACCCATCAAGTCTAACTAAGTAATAATTGTCTTTTTTCTTCTTTAAAACCAAACTCTTGCACTCACAAACACAGATACCTTCCAAACCTATATTTTCTTTCTGTGTTCTTCCTCTTTAAAACCTTCTAAATTTCCAAACATGTGTTCTTTACTGTTTTCTTCCTAAACATAGAAGGAGAAAACAAACCCTTTTTTTTTTTTTTTTAAATATCCAAGCTCCTGATGTTTTTGTTGAAATACTTGCACGTCTTACTCATCTCAAAGAAATTTTCAACATAAAAAGGTTTTGAAAAGTCTACAATCCTTTACACAAAACCCACAATTTGTTGCCAAACATTTCTTAAGTTGCAAGAAGAAGTTCAGCGATATAACTGGCTTCTATCAAAGTTTTTCCATTAATCATCCACCAAGGAAACAGTACTTTTAGCACTTTTAGCTTTTTTCTATGTACTTTTAGCAATAAAATAAAAACAATCAGCTAGCTTTTAGGCTTTTTATTTTATTTTATTTTATTTTTTTCTATAGTACTTTCAGCAAAAAAATATAATAGTGTTTTTTGCGACCTTGTTGCGTCCTAGCTGGTCGTGACTTGCCTAGTCATGCACTCTAATCTGGTTCTTTTAAATGACGTGGCAAATCTTTATTTACTACCCAATCTATTCAACCGTCTAGGCTACATCACTTTAAGCTACTAGTCTTTAAGAACCAACTTCGAATTGCAGACAGATATAACTCTCTTTTCTTCCTCTTTCCTCACAATTACACTTAAAAACACATACATTTTCTTTTTTCTTTTTAAGTCTAACTACTCACATCTTTATAAAAAAAAAAAAAATTGTAAATAAGGTAATAAGTATTTGAGTTTAAAGTAAACACCTTCTCTTTCTTCTAAAAACCAAAAAGTATCTATATATAATAAATGTTTGTTCTTCTAGAATTTATAATTTGACATTTTTTTATTCTACTTTTTATGGGATTTATGAGATATCAACAAACAAATTGATTAGAAATCTTAATTCCAATAGGATTTAAATTCTATATGAAATGAAACTCTACCTACATATTAATAGATATATATATATATATATATCCTTTTTGAAGTGAAATTTATTCCAATATGTAAATGCCTAAATCCCATAACAGGTATGCATTCTTTCTTCATTATTATTTTTTCATTTTGTTTAAGCTATTTTTCTTTAACTTCAAAAAAATTAATAAAAACTTCTTACATACATTTTAACCCAATTCATAATATTAAACTCTTGTACTCACTTATTCTCTTCTATAATAATTGATTAAGGTTTTAGTTACATGCTCACACTTTCATTTCTTAAAGTGAAAGAGAAAACAAACAAGTTTATTCTTTATTTTTTTTTCTATATTTATATCTTAATTTATAATTTGTGTTAATTTTTTCATTTTAAATTATGAATAAGTTTGATTATATTCTTTATTTTGAATTTAAATTGTTGTTTGTAGGTTTTGGTTGTGTTATATTCTTCGAAAAAAAGGAAAACAAGAAAATAAAAGAGGTTATATAAATTTGGCAACAAAGCACAATAGATAAGTCTAATAAACGTTTACTAATAATAGTTTTATCAGTAACTTTTTATTAATGTGATTTAAAGAAAAAAAATTGAATAGAAAGTTAATTTATTAACGTGATTTAAACTCTGCTAAAACTTTTTTAAGAGATTGGTTTAAAAAAATTTAAAAGTAATTTTCTAATTATTAACTACTATGTGCTAACTTCTAACTACCAAGACCCACAATTTAAATACTAATCCATATGAGATACCATTTCCAAAGATTAATATCTTAGCTATTGTATATTATACGTTGACTTTTTTTTTTTCTTCAAAAGAAGCGTTTCTCTCTCTCCCCGCAAAACAAAGAGATTATAATAAAAATTAGCTAGACAATGGTAAGACTACACCACCTAAGACTACACCACCTCTTTTCTTCAATAAATGTTAAATTCAAATCATTTTTCATGCGCGCGCGCACACACACACGTAGCGTGCAACACACAAGTCTTAAACTTTAAGTTTAAACTTAAACTTGATAGGGTGCAACTCACTCAAGTTTCAGTGTCTTCTTCCTTGCTTTCAAGGAGAAAAATTAAATTCTTATGTGAGTCTCTCTCTACTTCAAATTTTTAAATGTTTAGTAATTTAGATTATTCTTAATTATTGAATTGAGATTTCTACTTAAACATGATTTCAATTATTGTTTTGGATAGTTTTTAACTATTAAATTCAAGGGTTTTCCATTTAAATATATGTGATTAATTAAGCCTTAAAGTCAACCAAATGGCCCCGCTTAAGGCCCCTGGGCCTGATGGTATGCCACCTATCTTCTATCAATACTACTGGAATTTAATTGGAGATGATATTTCTGATACTGTGTTGCATTATCTTAATTCTGCTACTTTACCTGAACATCTTAATCACACTTTTATTACTCTCATTCCAAAAAAGAAAAATCCCGAATTTGCCTCTGAATTTAGACCTATTAGTTTGTGTAACGTTTTGTATAAAATTTTCTCCAAAGTCCTAGCAAATAGACTTAAGAAAATTTTGCCTGATATTATTACTGAGAACCAAAGTGCTTTCACTAAAAGTCGCCTTATCTCTGACAATATATTGGTAGCTTTTGAGTCTTTACACAGTATGCAAAGACATAAAGGAAAGGAAGACTTTATGGCCATCAAGCTTGACATGAGCAAAGCATATGATAGAGTGGAGTGGTCTTACCTGTCCTCAATCATGGAAAAAATGGGGTTCACAGAGCACTGGATCAATCTCATGATGCTATGTGTCAAAACTGTGACATATTCCATACTGGTAAATGGGGAACCCAAAGGCAGGATCACACCAACAAGAGGCATTCGCCAAGGAGACCCACTCTCTCCATTCCTGTTCTTACTTTGCACTGAAGGCCTCAATGGACTACTTAATCAAGCCTCTCATCAAGGGCTCATTAAGGGCTACTCTCTTTGTAGAAATAGTCCACGACTAACCCATCTTTTGTTTGCAGATGATAGCCTGTTGTTTTGCAGGGCCACTATAGAGGAGTGTCAAAGGGTTCTGAATATTTTGGAAGTGTATGGGAAATGCTCAGGTCAACAGATTAATCGAAGCAAGACAACAATTTTCTTCAGTAAATCTACCAGTGATGATATCAGAAATCAAATAAAGTTGGCACTTGGGGTACCAGAAATTATTCAGTATGAAAAATACTTGGGGTTACCATCCTTGGTGGGAAGAAACAAGAAAGCAAGCTTCAATTATATTAAGGAACGAGTGTGGAAAAAATTGCAAGGCTGGAAGGAGAAACTACTATCACAAGCTAGAAGAGAAATCTTAATAAAAGCAGTTGTCCAAGCTATTCCAACCTACACTATGAGTTGTTTCAAACTTCCTTTGGGGCTTTGCTCAGAAATCGAGAGCTTGATAAGAAGATTTTGGTGGGGTCAGAAAGGTGATCGGAAAAAAATTCATTGGGTGAAATGGGATACACTCTGTCTCCCTAAGAAGGAAGGGGGTATGGGCTTTAAGGATCTAGCCAATTTCAATGACGCTCTCTTGGCCAAGCAAGCTTGGAGATTACTTCATAATAAGGATTCCCTCTTTTATAGAGTCTTTAAAATGAAGTTTTTTCCAAATTGTAGTATCTGAGAGGCTCAAGAATCTAGTTCTGGCTCACATGCTTGGCATAGCATTCTAAAAGGAAGAGATGTGCTACTAAAGGGGGCAAGATGGAGGGTTGGGTGCGGAGAGGCAATTAGTATTTGGAATGATGCATGGCTGCCATCACATGATTATCCACGAGTCCTCTCTGACATGGTTCCAGGCTTTGAAGATGGAAGAGTTTCTGACCTCATCAACCCGGTCACAAGAACATGGGACTCAGATTTAGTGCATGGATTGTTGTCTCCTGATGAAGCTGCATTGGTCCTCAGCATCCCTTTAAGCCGCACCCCAGTAGAGGACAAGATCATTTGGCCCTTCACCCCATCAGGTATTTATACTGTAAATTCGGGCTCAAAATTTCTTGCAAAACTAACTTCTACGCAGGTCCCTTCAGTCAACACGCAGCAACATAATGAAGTGTGGAATCAGATTTGGGGGCTTAAGGTCCCCAACAAGGTGCGGAACTTTATGTGGCGTGCATGCAAAGAAGCCATACCAACGAAGCAAAACTTAATGAAGAGGAGGATCTTATTGGAAGACAAGTGTGAGCAATGTGGGGTTGAGGCTGAAACGGTTTTCCATGCTTTGTGGGAGTGTGACATGCTAGATGATATTTGGGATGCTATTCCAGATTTTAAAGACCGAAGACAGCTTGGCATCTCATATATTAGAGACTTGATCATACTGGTCCATGAGAAAAGGAAAAATATAGACCTCATGGCCATGGTGATGAGGACGATATGGCATAGGCGAAACCAAATTCGAGTGAGCACAAATGACTTTCCCAAAGCTCAGGTTCTCCAACAAGCATGTCAGACCCTTACTACTTTCCAACAGAGCCAATATTCCCTTGGTCAACCTTCAGCAATCATTCGACCCCAGCCCCGTGCTCAATGGCGCCCACCTCCGGCGAATTGTCTCAAACTAAACTTTGATGGGGCAGTTTTTCCAGAGTTGGGCAAGGCGGGTCTGGGTGTGGTAGTCCATGATTGTCAAGGAAAGGCTATAGCTTCGCTATCAGAGCAAGCTCCTCTGCCTTTTTCGCCGGTCATAGTGGAAGCCATGGCTGCAGCAAGGGCGATGTCCTTTGCACAGGAACTTGGTATCTCAGAGTTCATGCTTGAAGGTGATTCGGAAGTGGTAATAAATTCTCTTCGAAGAAAGGAAGCCTCCCTATCTTCTTTTGGCCATCTTCTGGAGTCGGCCAAATCCTTATTAGTTACCAGTAAATGTATTGCTTTCTCTCATGTTCGTAGAACTGGTAACAAAGTAGCCCACAACCTAGCTAGACATGCTAGACATGTTAGAGGTTTGTCGGTGTGGGTGGAGGATGTTCCACCGCACCTCTATGATGTACTATTTACTGATCCCGGCTGATTTTCAATACAAGTAGCAACCTTCATTCTCAAAAAAAAAAAAATGTATTATTGAAAATCATTTTCTATATATATTTTTAGGTACCTCTACCATCTTCCATTCAATTATATATATATATATATGCATTTTATGATACCTTAGTCTCACACAACATGCAATCATTATGTAACTAAAAAGTAAAATATTCATTTATTTTAAGTAAATTAATAAAAAAATTATTTACATATGAATTTTGATTGAATCATGCGTCACACAGGCATAATGCTAATATTAGTAGAAAAGGAGGGAGAGTCCAAGGCTATACTTGTAAGTTGCAACAGCCTACCAAGGCCGTGAATAATTCACCACTACCAACCAAAGTTAATGTATTACAACGCCAACTTCAAGTGGAAGGAATGTGTAGGAGACAGTTTTACTTTGATCCAGTGACTTATATTAAACCTATTAGGACAATAATAAGTGATTTAAAGTAAACACGTGTTAAAAAAAAATATTTTGTATAAATAAATTAAAACAGACACATTCATCAAATTCAACACTCACATCATGTGCACTCTCTATGAAGTATTTTTTTTTTTTAAAAGTACTATTTGTATTATAAATATTGAATATATGATCAACGAATATTCATTGCCCATTTTCTTTTATGCTAATCATATGTTGAATAATGTCATTTAGTAATACCCACATTAATTTACATTATTAGCTATATTGAATATATATTACAATTCATTACCAACTTTATAACAATTTACTATTGATAAACGGTAAACAAATTTTGAATGCAATTGAATTATGGAACAATAACTGTGTGATAGTCTCTTGTTGAACTTGTTCTTCATCAAGTACAATGGAGTCCGTTGAAGTAGCATCTTGTGTTGGCATTACTTCTTTGTTTAGCACACAATGTTGATGGTTCAACACTATTGAAAACTTTATCATCAAGGCTGGTCACCTTTTAAGTTGCCTCAACCAAGTCAAGTCGGGTACTCATTTGAATGAGGGTTACAAAAATATGTTGGAGGGCCTTTGCTATGATCATAAATTTTGTTTCCCTCAAATTCTAGTTTCCTATCCCATTGCCTTATACTATCTCTTTGATCTTGAAAATTACCACAAGAAAACCGGGGTAGTTCATTGTGAAAATACAGTGGGAAATATACAATGCAAAAGCCTTCTCTCATTCTTTCCCAAGTAATTCGAGACCAGTGACGTCTAAAGTAAAGGCTCTAAAAAATTATTTTATTACTCCAAACTGTCCAAATCTCTATTAGTAACTCTCGTTTTGGCATACCTATTACCTAACCTTTATTGAATATGAGTCTTCAATGAATTTTGAAGAGTTGCCACAACGCGTTGACGTCACAAAACCTTTAGGTGGTCTCAATTAATTTGACCGCTGAAAAAAATCGATCCTTTGCAGTTGATGACTCATATTTCTCGAGGTGGACAACAGGTTTCAAGATCCTAGACCCAACGTGTTTAGGTCAAGTGGTGGGTTAACCTCAAACCTGACTCATGGACAGCCTAATCAAAGTTTATAAATCTAGCATCAAATTAGATGAGAAAGTATTGAAATTGATGTGTGCCAGATGTTGCTCTTTGTTGGAAATAAATGAGAGATAATACCTGAATTTTCTTTGAAAATTACACAATTTGATTTTACCAAAAAAGGTAGCAGAAATGAAGCGTGGACCAAGTCATTGTTTTGAGACAAATCATGTCATCTATGGTATATCCGATGTAGTTAGACAAATAGTTTCTACACGTTGCCCTAAGATACAATAGCCCAGCCACCTTTGCTGAATATCCTTGTGAGCCTACGTAGGATATAAGCTCTCTATTGTACTTTCTTTTCTCAGAAATTTTTTGTAAAAGATAGAATATTTTTGTGAGTAGTAAAAAGCAATAAATGGTAAGTGTTTAGGACAATAAAAAATTGCTTTTGAAAAGTCTGCAGCTCTTTAATTCAAAAATAAAAATGTGTACATAAAACTTTTAGTTCTTTCCATATATATATAAAGCCAGACCCATTGCTTGTCCTTGGCCAAAAAATAAAACATTTGCTAACTTTAAAACTTTAAATGGTCATAAAATTGTTGAAATCAATGTGTGATGAATAGCTTTCTTTTTATATATACATTATATATAAACCGGTCAAAACCTTTTTCTAAAGTATATACGTTAAGGTGAGGTAAGTTAATAGACAAATCAAGTTTGTCTTTTAGGCTGCGTTTGGTTCGCGTAAAACGTTTTCTGGAAAATACATATTTTCCGGAAATGCTATTTTCCGGAAAAGGAAAATGTATTGAGGTTGTTTGGCTGTTTCAGAAATCGTTTTACAGAAAATCAATTCCGGTGTTTGGTTCGGTCAAACATTTTACGGAAAATGCTTTTTGTTTTACGGAAAATCAATTCTCATGTTTGGTTCAGGTAAACATTTTACGGAAAATGAAATTCATTTTTTCCGAAAAATCAATTTTCATGTTTGGTTTGTGAATTATTTTCCGGAAAATATGAAATGCCTTACAAATTTCTAATCCTGCATTATCTAGACAAACCTATAACAATACAAAACTAATCATCCACTTCAACATACACCTGCATTGCGTATACATATCTGTAATAGTACAAAAATAATCATCCACTTCAACATCAAAAATAATCATTTAAATATACCGATAATATTAATATAAAAATAGCCACATTCATCGTTCACCATTGTCATTACACCTCTATGGTGTACAAAAATGATACCTACTCGTGGTATCTGAATAGTACAAATACATAATTTGGGCAATTGTATTGTCCCAATAATACAAAATACTATATATATAATACAATGGTAGGTTAATACTAGTTCTACAACAAAAGTGAATTCCTAAAGCTATCGTCACAGTCTACATGAAACAGGCAAGTCAAAGTTGTGAGAAAAAAAAACTATCCAACCACATTTTTCTTAGCCTAGCATTCTTGGCTAGAAATCCCCATGCTACCTTCTCATTTTCACACAGATGGTCAAACGCAGTTGCGAGCATTTCTTCGCTATACCCATCCGCCATCATAGCCATAACCTCATTATAAAGAGATTTGTAATCCACCGGGCCCCGATTGATTTCTTTAAGAGCTGTAGCTATTTCCTTCAATTGATCAGACAGATCAGTCAACACGCTATCATCAGCAGTAGAAGGTGCACGCCCTCTTTTGCGGGACTTGGAAATTCCCGACCCAATGGTGGATGACTTGACTGCATTCTTACCTTTTTCGACCACATCTTCCTCCACATTATCTGCAACAAATTCAGCACTGTCACCATTATCTGGCTCATTTTCAATATCTACATAGGACTTTGAAAAGCCACCCGTGGCTGTGTCCTTCCCCACGACAATAGCTAACTCATCATACATCTCTATTTTCTTGTTTAGAAACTCTGCATGCTTTCGATGCGCCTGTAAGGGAGAAAGGAACGTATAATAACAATGCAATAATTACTTCACTCATAAATTCAATATTCATGCCAGTAAATGTTTTAGGTCACTGATAAACAAAAAAATCTGTTATTATATGAAAAATAAAGTGAGTGTCCATCCTTGTCAAATTAAACATAAAATCATGGTGTGGAATAGATGCTGCATTTAAACATCTAACTATGGTAGTGTGACATTACTCTAGGACTAAAACTTAATAAATCATGATAAAGTTTACTTCACACCATTATATAACTTACTAGAACTTCATCTAACCTCTAACATTTATTCATAGATGTCTTCTTTGAAACTATGAATATCTTTTCAAATAAATTCTTTGCCTTCAATTTCCAAACTAAAATTTCAATTTATGGACAAAAACATATATTATCATTTATATTAAGAATATATAATTGTAAGCCATACCATGACTTCTTCTTGGTACGTCTTTGCGTCGCATGTTATCATTTTGAGATTATCATCCCAACCGAAGCCACTCTTCTTTCGAAGTGTCTCAATAGTGGACCACGTGGTTCTTAAAGTCCACATCCGATTGTCTACGTAGGAGGGGTGGCACTCAACCCCAAATTGGGCACTTATCTCCTTCGCTACAAGAGCGAAGGAGCCTGCCCTGAAGGTGCTAGAAGGCTTGTTGCCCTTTGCAGCCTCTTGTGCAAGTATTCTCAGCATCATTTCATGCATAGGCGGCAGCCACCTAAATTGCTTGCTGGTGCTCATTTTTTCTTTGCCCTTTGACATGACTACATATGAAAATTGTATAGTCAGAGTAGCATTTATTAATGGAACTCAAAATATGAACAACAAATCAAACACACATACAACCACGCTTATAAAATGTGTACAACAGAATGAAACATGCTAACACTAGAAATGACAATGTAATACCATCTAGTAACAATGTAATGCTGAAAATACTTGTTCATTACACCACTAGAAGTCTATAGTAAATACATTGTCTTTACAAAAAATAAAAACACATATTACAATTATAAAAATGTAAATAAAGTACTACTCTCCACTCCTCATATAATTAGACCACATAGCTTGACATATCTCATCTCTCTTAGCATTCCATGATCTACTATCTTCAACAGACTCCCGACGTGATTGTGTTTCTCGTTGGGGGTCACTAGACTCTACTTCGTTCATTGCATCTTCCATAATATGGTCATTTGGTTCAACCCCCATAATGTGATTATGAACCACACAACATGCTAACACTACTTTCACTTGGGTTTGAAAAGACCAAAATGGTTCTACATCCAACACTCGAAAACGTTTCTTCAACACTCCAAACCCTCACTCAATGGTAGTTCTCAATGAAGAGTGTCGGAGGTTGAACAATTCTTTCTCATTCTCAGGAGGACGATCACTAAACTCTTTCAAGTGATATCGCACACTCCGATAAGGTGACAATATTCCATTTTTATTACCATACCCAGCATCACCAAGATAATATTTACCTACATATATTCAAAAATAAAACTCAATCACTACTATGCTTAGGAAAACGCACAATATTTATTAAACTAATAAACCAAAAAGGTGAAGTAATTGTATAATATCGTTGGGAATTGAAAATCCCCCTGGCCTAGCAAATGCATCAGTTAACACACGTGAATCATGTGCACTGTCTTCCCATCCAGCCAATACATAAGTGAACTTTAAGTCAAAACTAATGGCAGCTAACACATTTTGCGTGGTTCCATCTTTGCGACCACGAAATCTTCCTTGTATTTCAAGTGGCACAGATGCACGAACATGTATACCATCTATTGCTCCAACACAATCCTATTTTTCGACACACATAATGGTTTAAAATTACATAAATCTATACAATTTACAAAAATACACAAGTCACAATATTTACCTTAAAATATGGGTAGAACCTTCTGCTATTCCTTATCTCTGGGGGTGTATCTTCGCTACGCAGTCTTATTAGAACTCTATATAATTTCAGGACCCCCCTAAGGACAACCTTGAAATATCTATGAATAGTCTCAGTTGATCTATAGATCCGACTACCCATTACACGGAACCTCACATTATGACCAATAATGTGTAAGAAAATGAACACTTGTTCCGTAACAGGCATGTGAACAGTCGGGCATACATGCTCCCCCTCAGTGAGGATGTGACATAACTGGTGAAAAGCTCTAGGCTTCATCCTAAGTTGATTCACACAATTTATCTCACTTCCATGAAGAATACTATTCATGTATTCCTCTCTCTCGGTCGCATGATTAACATAAGGCGCCCTAGGCAATCGTCTATGTCTACATCGCAATTTCCTTAACAATGCAACCCCCACAAGGAGGACAGATGCAACTGAGGCAAGAATTGTGGCTTTGGTTTTTTTCTTCATCTAACAAAATCACAAACACTGTGGTCTAAGAGGTATGTAAATAAAAATAGCCACAAACAAAAAACATCCAAACCACATTTATAACTAGTACCAAATCACATTGCATTCTATTTACAATGAATATTTACACCATCACAAACCCATCACATTGATAACTGCACATTGATATCATCACAATACCATCATGTCTCAATTTAGTAGTCATCACAATACAATTACACACACAAATTCTACCGCAAGAAAATAATAACACCAAATGCTGAAAAATTTCATACAATTTGTCATGTCTCAAGCTTGAAAGTATACATAACCCAATAGGCAACATAATAACATTTGCTACATCAAAGTATACATATCAAGCTCCAAAACTGTATACACAAAACCCAACTAGCCAAATTTTACACAAACCCAACTAGTCAAATTCTAAAATAAAAAAAAAAAAAGAACTTGGAAATGCAGTGTCCACAAGCTTTCCATGCACCTACAATTGCATTACATGTGAATTCCCCTGCAAAAGCACATTAATGGTCTGAATTTATGTGTTTCAACTACAAAAACTTCTGTGACTAATTCTAAAGCAACCCCTGGAAAATGCATGCAAATTGCTCACAGTAAAATTATAGGAACAACAATGCAATGTGCAAAACATTATAACATATGCAAGTGTAAACATTATGTAAACATTATGTAAAATTATAGCAAATTGCTCACAGTAAACATTATGTAAGTGTAAAAGATAACTAAATATTTATAAATAAATAACTAAATATTTATAAATAAATATATAAATATTTATTTATAAATAAATATATAAATATTTATGTAAATATATAAATAAATATATAAATATTTATTTATAAATAAATATGTATATATTTATGTAAATAAATATATAAATAAATAAATAAATAAATAAATATATATATATATAATGCCATCGGACTCAATCTTAAAAAAGAAAAAAAAAATACCAATCGGACTCACCGTTAAGTGGTGGTGGTGGAACGGCGCTGAAATCAGTGAGGTGAGCTCTGGGTTTCTCAGATCGGGATGTGGATCGGACTCGCCATTGAGCTGTGGTGGTGGAACGGCGTTGAAATCGGCTCGGTGACGTCTGGGTTTCTCGGATCGGAGGTGGATCGGACTGCGCTGTTACTCGTGGTGGAGGATGACTTCTCTCGGCGTGGTCTCGGCGTCGAGCTCCAGTGTCTTCTTCCTCAAATGGTCTCGGCGTGGAGGATGTCTTCTTCCTCAGATGGTTTCGGCGTGGACTGCGCTGTTTCTCTCTTTTTTTTTGTGTTCTCAATCGATTTCTCTTGCTCTTGTTGTGTGTTTTCTTGTTCTTTTTCGTTCTCAATGAAGTTCTCTCAAAGGCTCTCTTCTCTTTTGTGCGTTTTTGTGCGAAACCCGGAAATGGTTTGAAGGTAAAATAAAAGCGTAAAACCATTTCCGGGTCAAAGGGGAAAATATGGTCAAAGTTGAGGCATACTTTCCAGAAATTAGAATTTCCATTGCCTTCCAACTACATGGGTCAGGTGGTAAATGATTTCCTGAAATCATTTACCACCAAAACAAACGGACCTTTAGTGTCATAATACCGTTAAAAACAAAGTTACAGCCCCTAACGTGGCTGTCTTTTAGCTATTTGTTGAGGGTCATTTTTGTAAAGCCAGCCCAACCCAGCAAGGCAGGCAATAAGAGTGGCAGGCACAGAATAAGACTATTAGGCCCAAGCGGCAGGAAGAATAGAACACAGGCCCATAACACAAATAGATGGGTCTTGAGAAAGCAAATGAGCCCAAAGGGCCCGGAAAGAGAGAAATGACACCCATGGGCAATGTATGGTATGAAAAAGCAAGAATGGGCCGCGGCAGGCCTGAGGCAATATAAACAAAGAAAGTAGGGGTTGATGGCAAGCCTATGAACCCCAAGGATGAGTATGAGGAGATTGGGTCGGGAAAGCCCAATCAAGTTAGTAAAAGCCCATGGGAAAGCAAAGTCAGTAAAATGGGCCAAGGAAGCCTAAGGAAAGTAAAAGGGCTGCAAGCCCAAAAGGAAAAAGAAAGGGACAATAGAGCCCATGAGTAAGAACACCAGCGGACGCTCTTGAGTCACTGGGGGAAAGAATGGAACGGCAGGCTTGAAAGAGGCCTAGCAGGAACATATCATCATAGCAGGAAATGCCAAGTAATGAAACAAGACATGAATAAAAACCAAGAAATGGGCCAAGAGAGATGTGAAACCCAGTATTAAGAAGGGCCCAATCCCAAAGGGAAGTAGTGAAAATACTCCGGCCCACATGAAAGGACGAAGAAATATGGCAGACGAATGCAAGCAAAGCTCCAGAGCATAACAAACACATGGGCCGCAGGCGGGCCTTTTCAAACATACGTAACAGGAAAGCATGCGCAAAGCCCAGGTGCCACCAGCCTGTACCCAGCCAATATGGGTCGTGGTGGGGCCACGAGTCAGTGGAAAAAGGTAAAGGGGAATGCGGTTTGGTGGTGGGGAGGGGGGAAAAGATTTATTTTGCGTTCCCTATCCAAACCCTTTTGGGAGGTACGTCCTGCTGGGATGACAGACCGCCCAAAAGAGGTAAGATTGGGGAGGGAACGTTGGGTGCATGCCATAGGAAGAGAGAGAGAGCATTTAAGCCATGGCAGAGGACAGTGCCACGGCGGACAGAAAACAACACCAACCTGTCTTTGTCTGGCAAGGGTAAGCAGTGTGCAGACGGTAGTCGGCAAGCATGCCCAGACCAGACAAAGGCCGTTAAGGTGTGAAATGGTAAAAAACAACCACGGCAGGCCCTATAAAAGGAACCTTGCCGTGCCCTGTAAAAAGGACCAAAAAACAGAGGAAGAAAAAGGATAGAAAGAAAACTAAGAGAAAAAGAAAAAGAAAAGAAGGAAAGATAAGAAAACAAGTTGTGAGGATAATGGGCATGCACCAATAAATCTTTTCTTTCCTCTCCCCCTCAAAATCCCACTCTCTAAGGAATAATTAAACAAGTAAAAAAAAACTTTTTTCAGGCATCCATCATTTAGGTCCGATTCCCTCAAAGTTATTAATCCCCACGGCAGGATATTTTTCGGGGAGGTTAGTTTCATTGAGAGGAAGAGTTCTTCCTCTTTGAATGGTTGCCATTACAGACTCGGTTTTGGCTTGATATTTATTTTTGATTAAACTTCTGTCATTGTTCAATCCATTGTTCTTTTCTTTTAAAAGCCATTATTGTTATTACTGCTATTACTACTTTGATATTTGGTCATCATTATTATTGAGAGCCATTGCACTCTGTTTTCTTTTCTTATTGTCATTATATCTGCCTGTCGTAATCTTATTGTAATAGCTCTGCTTCCCGTAAGGGTATCCCTGGCAGACTAGGCTAAGTTTGTGCCAAGTCGGCCCAAAGTGAGTTACAGTTGGGCCGGTCTCAACTTCCTTACCCAGAAAAACAAATACTTCGGTCCATCACCACAGGAGGCAGTCCAGCCCAAATACAAAAAAGGCCCCTACACTATTCAATAACACTTTCCTTAGAAACTTTGACTATACACAATAATTACAACCAAGAATGGAAAACAATATATAATGCTATAACCCATCAACGGTAAATTATATAAATATATAGTTGTACAATATCTGATACTTTCTATTTATAACTTTACTATTAAATATTTTAAAAGAAACATTTTAAAGCAAAAGTTTATAAAGAAAAGTATACTAAAAGCTGGCAATATATGGTGTAGGGTCAATTTTTATTGGGCCAAGTATGGACTTTATAGACTCAGCCCAATGAAACCCTTAACAATAAATTTGTAGAGAGTGGGTTGAACAACTGGGCTAAAAATGGATTCAACAACAGTTCAAACAGACAAAACAAGGAACAAAAATGATGTTCAGACTAGTATTCAGTAGGGATCCTCTTGAATTCGAAGAGGTTTAAAGTTTACAGACTTAAATGACTAAAATTTTCTCCCTCCATCCTGTGAGGCCTATTCCCTTTATATATACTCCTTCCTCCTCATCTTCATCATCCACTTGTTCTTCATCTAAGCGCCCACTTGAGTATTAGTCACATCAGAAGCTTGCTTTAGCCTGTCATGAGTGGTGGTAGTTGAGGTTATACTGTTCAGGTGTCTTCTCCACATAAATGCGGCCAGGAAAGTTGCTGCAGTGCATTAAATGCGGTGGTAGCAGCTTTTCCTTCAAGATATTTTATGTACTTCTCATCCCCAGGTGTACCGAGAATTCACTCCTCATCGTGGAATCTTCTGAGAGGTTTGCTGGGGTCTCCAGTATGTCAACTTGATCAAGTTTTCCTGCGGTCCGATGAGTTGAACCTCTTCGGACCAACTAGGTTATCTTCGGATGAAACATTCGTCCTTTCTTGGTTGCATTTCCAACAAACGGACTAAGCGCTGATCCCTTTCACCTCTTTGGACAAGCAGTGATATTCAAATCGGGCCTTAGGCCCAACGCTTGGCATTGGACCTTCTCACCCACAATAGCCCCTCAAAATTCTAATTTTTCCCTCGCATCCGAAGGGAAAAAATGGGATTTTGATCTTTTTCCAAATAAAAGCATTGAATTTCTGAATCCACACGTGCGTAGGCGCATAAAGTTAGGCGCTTCTTTATTGCCGCTATTGTTGCACCGTTTCCAAGGCATCATTAATTACTCCAGGCGGCGTCTTGTCTATGAAATCCAACGACATGTCGCAAATCCAACGGACGAGATTTCTCTCAACATTTTGGGCGGGATAAATCCCACCACTTTGCCTACCTCTATATAAGATCCCAGAGGGGGTTATTTTTCCACTTTGCAAATTTCAGACTCTCCAGCGAACTCAAGCATTCACGCTCCCAAAACCTCTCCTGTCATTTACTTCAACTCGTCCCAGAATCTGCTACGATCTTCCTGCAAAGCTAAAGGACATCCTCCAATTTGATTTTGCGTAAGTTCTTCATTTAAGATTTTCATATTCTTTTCAGTTTGCCTCTTCGGCGTTTGGACATTCATTTCCCAGTCACCATTCTGTACCGTTCCCCACTATCTTAACTGAAAATGGGTAGGTTCGAACATCTAGTGAATAGTCCTTCTCAGATAGAGAAGTTTAGGTTGATATATCGCATTCCCCAGGATGTGGGCTTAAGATACTGCTCTACGGAGGGGTTACTATTAGACCGAGAGAAGGGCGAAGTTGCGATCCCCATTATCGCCTTCTTGGAAAGAGGGATGACCCTCCCCATGGGTCGGGTCACCAGAGATTATCTCCTGAACCATAGACTCTGCCCTGAGCAGTGTGCGACTAACATGTTTAGGATTTTAGGAGCCGTCGATGATCTGAACCAACATATGGGGTTGGGGCTCACCTGGCTCGACGTGGTACACATGTACGAATGTCATTCCAAACAAGGGTCGGGATACTATCTTAGATCCCGATCCGATGAAGTCAGGCTCTTCTCCTGCCTTCCCAAGTCTAACAAAGGGATGAAAGATGACTTTCTGATCGTCTCGGGCGCATGGCATGACGGGCTTCATTGCCCTACTCGGCCAGGAGAGCCAGGTGGGATATCCCCCATATAGGTTTCCCCATAATAAACTTAGGGTTTTTGTTTTCAATAATCTGGTCTTTTCTATCGTGTTTTATGTTTTCTGACAGTTCCATTTTGATGTTACAGATAGGGATCACGTTGCTCCTCGGCTGAGCCTCACTAACGCCGCAGCACTTAACTTCCTTCTTCGGTCAGAGATCTTTGCTAGCGAAGACAGGCAGCTTAGGGCTGTGCATCTCATCCTTGGCTATACTCCGAAGAAAAAAGACTTCCAGCCAGTTGGCAACGCGATAACACTTGGAGACCCTCGCCTTAATCGTATCGACGTTGCTCGAAAAGGCTTTCTGGCCCCATTTGACCTCACGCCTGTGCCACATCCGAACCCACAGGGCATTCCATTGCTCGTCTAGCTTGTTCAGCAGGTCCCTCTTCGCCCGGCAGTAGAGGGAGAAAAAGTAGCCTCATCGACCCCTTCGCTTGACGAGCAAATCGACCAATTCAAGTTTGAAGGGGAAACCTCGAAGGAAGTTCAAATTTTGGCTGCCGACGAGGTGTTTGATAGGCACTCAATTGCTCCGCCTTTAAATATAGCCGTGCCTGACGACTCTGAAGAAGAAGACATGCAAAGTCTAACGGATTTGATGAAGAACAGGAGGCCGACGGCCGTGACCAAGGGTACTGGTACATCCCAACCCACGGTCAATCTTCCACCACCCCCTCCTCCTCCCCTAGCCCCAAGAGATCCCGGCCTAAAGCCACTGCCGGATCTGAAGAAGAAGAGGGTGGTGACAAATATTGAAGATGGGGAAGTGGTCCCTCCAAAGGGTACTAAGCAGCAAAAGACGGCCCATGATACGAAAGGTAAAAGGGCTTCTTCTACGAAGAGCAGGGAAGAGCCCTTGGCCGCAGACGTGCGACGAGGAACTCGGGTGTGGTCTCCGAAGCTGACACTGGATGGCGCAGCCATCCCATATGATGCCTCCCTCCGAAACTACGCTGGAAGGAAGGCTGGGCACATAGCAGAGGCACTGGAGCAGCCTCTCCTCCTTCCGAAGGACATGGAGTCCTATCGGTGCTTCAACCCACAGGAGCTCTTCTTGTCCCTCAAGAGGGATATAGTCATGGTAAGATAAGTGACTCTCTCGTAGCTCTTATGTGCGTTCACAACTAATCGTACAATTCTTTGTTTGCCATGCAGATTGCCCAACAAATTTACGTGGCTGAAGAGTGGAATAAAAAGAAAAATATCGAAGCGCAAGCCGAGGCCCAATCTAGGGAGGAGGCCGAGAATGCATTGGGCAGTGTAAAAGACGAGTGCGTCCGCATCTCCGAACAACTGAAGGAGGAGACGACGGCAAAGAGGAGTCTGGAGGCAGGCCTAAAAACTATCACAAAGCAAGCCGAAGACCAACGCCAGAAGCTGTATACTACCGAAATCAATCTGGAAACAGAGAGGGCGTTGGTGAAAGAACTTCGAGCTGAGCTTGACAAAGCTAAGGATGCTGCTAAATTGGCCAAGGAGGATGCTCAACTGGCTAAGGAAGTAGTTGAGGCTGAGAAACAGGCTGTCTACATGTTGGGGGTGCAAGAAACCCAGACGAGGCTGACCGAGGAGTTTGCAAAGGTCTGCAAGGACTACTGCGACATTACATGGGGCAAAAGCTTTGATGTGGCTGGAGTCCCCCCAGAATCTGCCTTAAGGTAGCCTGGGAGTGTCTACTACCACCCTGACATATGCGACCTGCCAGATACCTTGGAAGCTTCCTCAGCCGGTCAGAATCTTCCAGTCCCAACTGAGACAAGCCAGGCACCTCTTTAGACCGGAGATGCGAGTGATCTGCCAAAGACTGACCCAGTGCCTCAGAAAAAGGCTTAGGATGTTAGATTGTGTAATAGTTAGGACCCCTTATCATCTATTTTGTAACGAAATTACCTCTTTAATGAATGAAATGGTTTACTTTTTGTTCTTGTTGCTTTTATGGTATATGTTAGATTGTGCCATTATGGCTAATAATGACAGTTTGATAACTGAGAATCAACCAAAACCACGGTAATCTTTTGAACATGGCTAAACGAGGCCTCATGGTAATAACAGTTGGCGTAATTGAGCTTAAATTCGCATATTCTGCCAAGCACCAGACTAGACTAATAACGTAGACAATAATACTTGAGGAAAACTACTCGTAGAATCAAGTTTAAACACTTGGGAAGATCATAATGTGTTAACTAACCCAAATCATCTGGTCCGAGGACTACAGGCATGATTGAATTTAAGTTTAAACACTTTGAGAGGCGTAAATGAGTGTTAACTAACCCAAATCATCTGGTCCGAGGACAACAGGCATGATTGAATTTAAGTTTAAACACTTGAGGGGAACGTAAATGAGTGTTAACTAACCCAAATCATCTGGTCCGAGGACAACAGACATGATTGAATTTAAGTTTAAACACTTGAACGTAAATGAGTGTTAACTAACCCAAATCATCTGGTCCGAGGACAACAGGCATGATTGAATTTAAGTTTAAACACTTGAGGGGAACGTAAATGAGTGTTAACTAACCCAAATCATCCGGTCCGAGGACAACAGGCATGATTGAATTTAAGTTTAAACACTTTGAGAGGATTATTAGCACAATAAAATGGCAACATCACAGAAAGGAAAAGTACACTTAATAATAATACCTTTTCAGGTTATTTACATTCCACGGCCAGGGTACTACATGATTATCCAGATCTTCCAAAAAATATGCTCCAATTCCAGCTCTTGAGGTGATGCGGTACGGCCCTTCCCAATTTGGTCCAAGCTTTCCCCAAGCTGGATTCTTTGCAGTGCCCACTACTTTCCTCAATACCAAATCCCCAGGCTCTAAAGGTCTCAACCTTACGTTGGCGTCGTAGCCCTGTTTGAGCTTTTGTTGGTAATGTGCCAGTTAAACCATCGCCTTTTCCCTTCGTTCTTCAATCAAATCCAAACTCTTTTCCAGCTGCCCATCATTGCCGATCGGATTAAAAGAGCTAGTCCTATATGTTGGAAACCCCGTCTCCAGAGGTATGACAGCTTCAGCCTCATAGGTCATTGAGAAGGGGGTTTCTCCTGTAGACCTGCGAGGCGTAGTTCTATATGCCCATAACACGTGAGGCAATTCTTCCACCCATCTACCCTTAGCTTCGTCTAGTCTTTTCTTCAATCCGTTAACTATGATTTTATTAACAGCTTCTGCTTGTCCATTTCCCTGGGGATAAGCAGGGGTAGAGTATCTGTTTGTGATTCCCAACTCACCACAATAATTCCTAAAAGCTTTGCTGTCAAATTGAAGTCCATTGTCCGATATGAGGGTATGGGGGACCCCAAACCGAGTGACGATGTTTTTTCAGATAAATTTCTTCACGTCTACATCCCTGATGTTTGCTAGTGGTTCAGCTTCGACCCATTTGGTGAAATAGTCCGTGCCGACCAGGAGGTACTTCTTGTTTCCCGCTGCCTTAGGAAATGGGCCCACAATATCCAAACCCCATTGAGCGAAAGGCCATGGGCTGGACAACGGATTAAGAATGCCTCCGAGCTGATGTATGTTCGGCGCAAACCGCTGGCATTGATCGCACTTCTTGACGTACTCATGGGCCTCTTTTTGCATATTCGGCCACCAATAATCTTGGGTAATGGCTCGGTGAGCCAAAGATCTCCCACCTGTATGGCTTCCACAGATCCCTTCATGCAATTCCTCTAGTAGGGATTCAGCTGCTTCAGGGTGCATGCACAATAAGTATGGACCTGAATAGGAGCGCTTATAAAGTTTATGGTCCTCGGACAGCCAGAAACGAGTAGCTTTTCTCCTTACTTTATCTGCTTCTCCTTTTCTTCGGGCAACACATCATCCTTCAAGAACTTGATGATAGGGTCCATCCAGCTTAGGGTGGCCCTGATGTGATGAACCTGGACTGCCTCTCTTCTTAATTCCATTGGTCTTTGCATGTCTTCAATGAGGATAACCCTTGGCAATTCTTGCGCCGAAGAGGTGGCGAACGTGGCCAAAGAATCAGCATGCGTGTTGCTGTTTCTGGGGATATGACGCAGGTTAAAAGTTTCAAATTGTGTCTGCAGTAATTTGGCTTGACTTACTTTATCTGCTTCTCCTTTTTCTTCGGGCAACACATCATCCTTCAAGAACTTGATGATAGGGTCCATCCAGCTTAAGGTGGCCTTGATGTGATGAACCTGGACTGCCTCTCTTCTTAATTCCGTTGGTCTTTGCATGTCTTCAATGAGGATAACCCTTGGCAATTCTTGCGCCGAAGAGGTGGCGATCGTGGCCAAAGAATCAGCATGCGTGTTGCTGTTTCTGGGGATATGACGCAGGTTAAAAGTTTCAAATTGTGTCTGCAGTAATTTGGCTTGACTTAGGTACCCTTGCATTCTTTCGTCCTTTGCCTCGAATTCCCCTTGTACTTGATTGACGATTAATTTTGAGTCCGAGAACATCTGGACTAACTTTCCTCCCATCCTTCGAACCATCGTCATCCCCATTAAAAGGGCCTCATACTCTGCCTCATTATTCATCGCAGAGAAATCCAGCCTTAACGCTTTTTCAATGACAATTTTCTCTAGGGATATCAACATTAGCCCCACCCCTGAACCCTTCTGATTCGATGCGCCATCTACGTACACTTCCCAAGGCAAAGGGCTCTGTAAAGAAACCATGCCAATAGACTTTCCATTCAAACTCGGTGTTGGTGTTACCTCCTCCAAATGGGGCTCCGTGAACTCGACGACCAAGTCAGCAAGGACCTGGCCCTTCACTGATGTGCGAGGCATGTACTTGATATCGAAAGCCCCTAGGATCGTGCCCCATTTGGCAATCCTTCCAGTGTAGTCGGCGCTTCAGAGTATGGCCCTGAGCGGTAGCTGGGTGAGGACTATAACGGTGTGGGCTTGGAAATAGTGGGGCAACTTCTTCGTCCCTAGCACTACTGCCAGGATGACCTTTTCCAGCGGCAAGTAACGAGTTTTAGTCTCATGCAATGACTTACTTACGTAGTAGACTGGTTTTTGTATACCAGAGTCTGTCCGGATCAGCACTAAGCTCACTGCATTAGGGGCTACAGCGATGTATGCAAATAAGACCTCATCAGGCTCTGGACTGGACATAATTAAAAGTCGAGCTAGGTAGTCCTTAAGTTGCTGGAAAGCAATAGCACATTCCTCAATCCATTCGAAACCCTTCCACTTGTTAATCAGCGAGAAGAAAGGTCTACACCTGTTTGCTAATCTGGAAATGAACCTATTGAGGGCAGCAGTCATTCCTGTCAGCTTCTGGATTTCCTTGGGGTTCCGAGGAGCTCGTAAGTTGTTGATGGCTTTTATCTGATCAGGGTTAACTTCAATTCCCCTATGAGTCACCATATATCCCAAGAACTTGCCTGATCCCACACCAAACGAACACTTGGACGCGTTCAAACGCAATCTATGTTCTCTCAGAATTTCAAAAACATCCCTGAGGTCCCCAATGTATTCTGCAATAACCTTGCTTTTGACCACCATATCATCAATATAAACCTCCATGCTTTTACCTAACTGCAGCTCAAACATTCTGGTCATCATCCTCTGATAAGTAGCCCCTGCGTTTTTCAGGCCGAACGGTATTACCTTGTAGTGGTAATTCCCCACAGGGGTCACGAAAGCTGTTTTTTCCTGATCACCGCGAGCTAGTGGTATTTGATGGTAACCTTGAAATGCGTCCAGGAAACTCATCCGAGGGTGCCCAACGGTTGCATCAACTAGTTGATCTATCTTCGGCATTGGAAACAGATCCTTCGGACAAGCCCTGTTAAAGTCTATGAAATCTACGCACACCCTCCATTTTCCGTTTTTCTTCTTTACTACCACTGTGTTAGCCAGCCAGTCAGGATAAAAAATTTCCTTAATGGCCCCTACCTGCTTGAGTTTCATCACTTCTTCTCTGACCGCATCTGCGTGTTCCCTTGATGGACGCCGGAGCGGTTGTTTCTTGGGGATGATGGTGGGATTAACGTTCAGATGGTGGCAAATGAATTCTGGACTTACACCTGGGGCTTCTGCTAAGTCCCATGCAAACACATCAATGTTGGATCTAAGGAACTCTATCAACTCTTCCTTCTCTTGAGGAGGCAGCATGGATCCAACTTGAAAGAATTTCTTGGGGTCGTTATTAACGACTACCTTCACAAGGCTTTCACATTCTGCCCCGTCGGCCGGGGTTTCTGTGTCCAGCACCGAAGGTTTTAACTGCTATAAGCCTACATCGCTACGATCCAAGGATTCGGTCTGATGTTGGTGTTGGATAGCTTCCACTAGACATTGTCTGGACGTCGATTGATTTCCTCGGATTTCTTCGACCTGTCCTTCGGACGGATATTTAACCTTCTGATGAAGTGTGGAGGATACGGCTCTGAGGGTATGAAGCCAAGGTCTAGCCACAATTGCGGTGTAGGGTGAATAAGCGTCCATCACTATAAAGTCTACCTCCACCGTTTCAGATCCAGTTTGCACAGGGAGTTTGATCTGGCCTTTGGGGATGACCACTTTACCATCAAAACTCACTAGAGGGGAACTGTAAGGTGTCAAGTCCTCGAGAGTCAAGTTCAGTCCCTTATAGAGGTCTGGGTACATTATCTCTGCAGCGCTGCCCTGATCCACCATTACTCTCCTCACGTCCTATCATCCTATTCTGAGAGTAACCACTAGAGTATCATCATGCGACTGTATAGTTCCGATTTTATCATACTCCGAAAAGCCCAAAATGGGTTGAGCCCCTGTCCTAAGCCTTTTCGGCTCCCTACTAATACTCTCCGAGGGCAGCCGAGCAACTGATAATACTCTGGATGGGCAAGACCCTGTCCTCCTTGGTGCGGCAAAGATAACATTTATTGTGCCCAAAGGGGGTTTCACAGGGTCCTCTCTCCGAGACCCTGCGTTTCCCTGGCTTCCCTGACCATATGAGTGGTGCAAAAGTTGTTTTAGCTTGCCCTCGCTGACAAGTTGATCCAAATGGTTCCACAAACTCCTACAGTCTTCAGTAGTATGCCCATGGTCAAGATGATATTGGCAGTAGAGATTGTGGTTGCGCCTTTCAGGGTTTCCGGCCATCTTGTTTGGCCTCTTGAAGAAAGGCTCATTCTTGATTCTTTCCAGAACTTGGTGCACGGGCTCACGAAATACAGCATTGACCGCTTGAAAATTTGCTGAACCCTGTCCGACCCAATCCTTTCTTTGCCGGTTATGGCTCTGTCGGTCCGACCTGAAATCCCTCCTCTCCTGAGGGATAACCTTATCCTTGCCTTTACTCTGCTGTTGGTCTTCTTCAACTCTCTTGTATTTGTCAATCCTATCCGTCAACTGGTGCACACTGGTAGCAGGTTTGGCCGTTAGGGACGTCCTTAAGAGATGTTCAGTGGGAAGGCCTAACTTAAAAGAGCTTATAGCCACCAAGTCACAGTCTTCTTCCATCTCGTTATAGGTTTCCCAGAACCTATTTGAATATGACTTCAAAGTTTCACCTTCCCTTATGCTGACGGACAATAGGGAGGCCATGGATTGCAGAACCCTTCGGCACGTGACAAAACAGGACCCAAATGCCTGAGTTAGCTCTTGGAAAGAGCTAATAGTGTTTGCTTTCAGACTATCAAACCATCTCATGGCTATTGGTCCCAAACTGGATGGGAAAACCTTGCACATTAGGGCCTTGTCCCTAGAGTGAACGGCCATCCGCTGGTTGAAATGACTCACATGTTCCACTGGGTCAGTCCGGCCATTGTAGATGGTGAATGTAGGCTGGTGGAAACGCCGAGGAAGTCTGGCATTCTCAATGTTACGTGTAAAAGGAGATCTGGAGATCTGATCCAGAGTTTTACTCATAGCATCGTTCCCTGCGCCCCTAGGGAAGGGGCTCTGAGGGTTCCTCTCACGATGGTGCATTTCCTCATAGGGGAAGGGTTCACTGATTGGTGTTCGAGGCCTCCGCCTGTAGTTGTCGTCCCGCTTGTCTTCAGAATCTTCATCAGAGTATGAGGAAATGCGCTTCCTCTTTGCATGGCGCAACTCTCTCCTTAACCTTTGAATCTCCAACTGCATGCTTTGGTTTTTCTCTGCATTGGACATGTGGCTCTCTTCATGTGACCGATTTTGATCGTCATATGTGGTGTGTACGCTGCCTTCACGATCCTGTCTCCGTTCAAGATTAAGAAAAGGATCGGTGTGCTGAGATGATCTAGACTCCATTGGTCGTTGCCTTAGTTCAGCTATTTCTGAGGTGTTGCTCCCACCTTTGCTCAAGCTGTTCCCACAGACGGCGCTAATTGTAGGGTCAATTTTTGTTGGGCTAAGTATGGACTTTATAGACTCAGCCCAATGAAACCCTTAACAATAAATTTGTAGAGAGTGGGTTGAACAACTGGGCTAAAAATGGATTCAACAACGGTTCAAACAGACAAAACAAGGAACAAAAATGATGTTCAGACTAGTATTCAGTAGGGATCCTCTTGAATGCGAAGAGGTTTAAAGTTTACAGACTTAAATGACTAAAATTTTCTCCCTCCATCCTGTGAGGCCTATTCCCTTTATACATACTCCTTCCTCCTCATTTTCATCGTCCACTTGTTCTTCATCTAAGCGCCCATTTGAGTATTAGTCACATCAGAAGCTTGCTTTAGCCTGTCATGAGTGGTGGTAGTTGAGGTTGCACTGTTCAGGTGTTTTCTCCACATAAATGCGGCCAGGAAAGTTGCTGCAGTGCATTAAATGCAATGGTAGCAGCTTTTCCTTCAAGATATTTTATGTACTTCTCATCCCCAGGTGTACCCAGAATTCACTCCTCACCGTGGAATCTTCTGAGAGGTTTGCTGGGGTCTCCAATATGTCAACTTGATCAAGTTTTCCTGCGATCCGATGAGTTGAAACTCTTCGGACCAACTAGGTTGTCTTCGGATGAAACATTCGTCCTTTCTTGGTTGCATTTCCAACAAACGGACTAAGCGCTAATCCCTTTCACCTCTTCGAACAAGCAATGATATTCAAATCGGGCCTTGGGCCCAACGCTTGGCGTTGGGCCTTCTCACCCACATATGGTATTAAAATTCACATTAATTTTTAGAGATTTCCTAATTAAAACCATTGATAGTAGCTATTCAAATTTTGAATTATATTCAAAATTTAGCAATCAACGTATCTGACATTAAGGGATAATTGATACACATAAATGAGTATTAAAATGAATAAAATATTTTTTTTAAATAAAAATATCCAACACTCTTAAAGTATTTTATTAATTTTATCTATGATTGGTTACTAGGATAAATGAGAAGAAAATATTAAAATTTAGATCTTGATAGTATGTAATATATTCTTTTGGTTTTCAAATTGTAGTATGTTGATGTACTCTGAAAATTATATTAGTTTATTTTGTCTTCTTTTATTATTATTATTTAATATATTGATGGGTAAATTGCAAATTTTTATACTCTGAAGTTTCAAAATTTGGATTTTACTCCCTAAAGTTTGGGGTTTTCTGGATTTTATACCATGACATTTCAGAATTTGAATTTTACCTCATAAATTTTAGAGGTGTTTGAATTTTACTCCTCGAAATTCGGGGGTGTTTAGATTTTACACCTTGAAGTTTCAGAATTTGAGGATGTAAAATCTAAACACCCTCAAACTTTATGGGGTAAATTTTAAATTCTGAAATGTTATGGTGTAAAATCCAAATACTCCTTAACTTCAGGGGATAAAATCCAAATTCTGAAATTTTAAAATGTAAAATCCAATCTCTCTCCAATTTTAAGGATGCAATGTGTAATTTACCCTTAATTCATTTACCTGGATTTGAAAATTGAATAAGGTGCTTGAAAAATATAAGGGTATGGAACTCAATATATAAACAAATAAGGTAAGTTGACATTTATAAGTTATAACTATATTTTAAAAACCTTTAACGTTAGTATTGAATATTTTCATTTCTTTTTTTTATTGTTAGTGTTATAATCTATTGAGAGCATTGTATAAATTGAGAGTATTATATAAATGAGGAGTCTTTGGTTCAAGCTATTTGTGCTAATTTAAATATCATCTCTGCTTCTAAGTCTTACGAAATGCTATCTAATGAGGAGGCATGTAGAAAATTTCAATAGCAACATTGTTATATTATACCAAAAAAGAAAAAAAAAAAGAAGGAAGAAGAAGAATGAAGTGCATATTACAAGTACAAAGATAGTATATATATAAAAGCAAATGCATCATTTTGTGATGGTCAGAGCTTTTGTCAAGTGACGCCTTCCTCTAAGATAAATTCTCTACAATCTTCCAACTCTCTGTTAATTAGCTTTTGCCAAGTAGCCACAACATGAGTTTACACCACATCTCTCTCTTCTTCGTATGGGTGTCCATGGGTTGGTCCAAGTTGGATTTGTGTTTAACCTGAACTCGACCAAATCACTTTTGGTGGAAAAGAATGAAACTCGTCCTCAACTCGAAAGGGAAAAAGTTGGACTTCAACCCCCAATAGAAAAATGACGTGTCCTTGTCATGTGCAATGCATATGACTTACTTGTTATCTTTTTATTGGGACTTGAAGCCTAGGACCCTAAACAAATTTGAAGCCAAACTTTGTTATTAGAACCCAATTCCCTATCTCTTATATGCATGTTTTTTTTTTAAGCCGCACACAGGAATGTGGAGTGATAAATACACATCTGTTCATGTGATGCCTACTAAATGACACATCCACCAAGAATGAATGTGTCCAACCAAGATATATTATCACTTGCACTAATAATTTAACTTGCATCCTAGCACCTCCAATTATAACACGTGTCTATGTAAAGAGTATATCAACCTGGCAGAGGAATAGTCTACTACTAGGATCAACACAAGTAAAATGAACTTTGAGAATGCTTATCTTACTTTGTCTGCACTCCTTGACTACATTTTCTTGCCTCATACATGCTTCCATTTTGAGGACATTCTAGCCAAATAAAAGGGAGGGGGGAGTGGAGGTACCCAAAAATTTGTCCCTTGTGAAAATTTAAATCTGACTTTTTAATTATGTCATTTTAAACCCAACTTTATAAGTCATGACAACATCACTAATGAAACTACTCCTCTAAAAGGAGGAAATTTTCATTATCTTGCATTCAAATAGCACTATTTTGTCATAGGCTATTTCTCTTTTTCTCCACATTAAAAACTCTTAAGAGATGGTAAAGCACAGTAGGAAAAGAATAACAATATGGACCAACAAACCTACAATCGTGCATTGCTCAACACATTGAACATACAGGCTAAATTTGTAATATATACACAAAAAGGGGAACAATAATCCTTACAAACACCCTCCCTCCCCACCTAAAAAATACCATGCACTTGGTGAAGTGCCTTCCAAATTGAACTCTTGCGTCCTCCTACAATGATGCAAAACAAGCCAATTTGACAAAACTGCTGACATATGCTAACATCTAGTTAGCTTTCCCCTAACTTTAATGATTCAAGAAGAGCCGCCTCTTCCTCCTGCACATATGATAAAACATACCAAAGCAATCATTTAGCTGTAGATAACCACCAATGCAATAAAAGTTTGGGCATAAAGCAGTGACATATACCACCAATGCATTAAATTCAGTCTCCTCGTCTATTGCGCTTATAATAGAAGGGTCCTCAAGTAGATCCTGTTTCAAAGAATATAACCAGTGTAAACACAAGTCCTCATGTAGATCATGTGCACACACACTATGCAGTCTACTGATTCCAAAACTCAAATCTGTGAACTCAGAAGACCCAACACCCTTCCCTTTTTTGGATAGTAAACTGCAATGGCAAGAATATTTCACAAATCACAAACATCATTGCACACAGTATCAAGGTATAGGTCTCAAACGTTTATAGATGAACTGATCACTTATTAGTTATTACTAGGCTTGGCTGGTGGACAAATCCAACATTTTAGCCTGATGCCTACCAAGTAAAAAATTGCATCACATTAACATCTCATGGCCCAGCAAATATCTGGATTGACTATGTAGAGTTGCATGTCCACAAGTCAGAGAAGTTCAAAAATCCTATTTTTAGGCAACCTTCCCCAGATTTTCACAAATTATTTTGGAGTTATTCCCTCAATTTTTTCACAGCATAAACCATACTGCAAAATGCGTGTGCCTGTTGCCAGACTGGTTAGATGACACACTATTATAATCTGTATGAAAGAGAAAAGTTAAACTCAAATGGGAAAACGCTCACACAACAAATAGAATAAGATAGTAAGTAGAAAGGGTAATAGTCTCTTGCAAGATGAGATTCCTTATGAGTAGCAAAAGAAGAAAAGAATGAGATTGCTTACATCGTCTGCGATTTGCAATACCCCAGTGTGATTCTGCAAAAATACAATACAACCTATTTTAAGTTCTGCCTCCAACTAATGCACCAGCTACTCCTAGTTCTTAAGCCAAAACTATAGATCTTTGGGAAGTCAACAATTTTGGATAGTATATTGCCATAGGTTAGGTTTCCTTCTTCTTCTTAGGGTTTTTTTTTTTTTTTTTTTTTTTTTTAAAAAAGGAAAGGAAGAATAGATGTCAAAACCAAGAAGTACCTTAACAACAACAAAAAGAAGTGGATCAGATGGTGTGTAAATCATGTACTGTGAACCATCCTGTAAGAAAAGGCAATAGATTAAAGAAAAGCAGTGAATCAATAACCACTTAAGGTCATCAGTATATATCATCAGTCATCGCATACATGTGTGTATATGAAGGTAAAAACTTTTCTTGTCTACAACGTTGTCAAACCTTAAAATGACAAGAAAATGCTACAAAACTACTACATAAATGACCACCAATAACCCTCTCAAAAAAAAAAAAAGACTAAAAAAGTGAGAGTTTTATGCACTAGGTACGACCTTTAGATTGAATAAGGATGTGAAAGGATCAACTTTAAAGACAGATAGTGTTGAAATTCGAAGAATACTGACCGCTTGAATTTTCTGGAAGTAGCAACTATTAGGATTTAAAGATTACTTGACTAAAGGATAGCAAAAAATTGGGGGATTTAGGGTTTTAAAGAATTTTTTAAAGCTTTTAAGGCGAGAGAAACCCCAAAATTTGGGGACTGAGGCTTTGTTGTTGTTGTTGTTGTTGTCTCCAAGGGAAGAGAGAAGGGGAAATTCAAACTAATGACCTCCACTTTATGAGTCATGATCCCCAACCAATTGTGCTAGCTCTTAAAGTTGGTTTAGGGTTTTTAAGGAGTAAAGACTAAAGACTGGGTTATGTATTTGGGATTAAAAGGTGGCAAGAAAGATAAAAATTTAAAGTTGTGAGAAGTGCAATAAATAGCTATGCCCCTTGACACTGCTGAAACTAGGGAAGAGAGATAAGTCAGCAACCCAACACCATAACCAAAGCCCCCACATTTTACTTCTCTCATTGGAGCCTAAGCACTTTTTTCTTGAGTAAACTCTCATCCTTGAGACTGCTAAAAAACACAATATCAAGCTTGCCCATATATTTTGTCACGGTTCAATTTACCAGTATCTATAGCTAATATGTTGAAAAAATTGCAGCAAGACTTACTGTGGGGAGTATGGGTGAGGAAATGAAGATACATCTAGTAGATTGGAGGAAGATGACATTACCATTGAGGGTGGGTGTTCTAGGCATTAGAAAGTGAAGTACATTCAGTTATCCGTTGTTGGAAAAATAATTATGGCACTCCACTCAGGAGAAAGATTACTTGTAGAGATAACTAGTGACACTCAAATATGAGAGCAAAAGGGAGTTGGACTTCAAGTGTTGTCAAAACTACACAAGGGGTGGAACCCTGGGAGCATGGAAAGGAATTGGAGCCGGATGGGAGTCTTGTTATAATTGTGTCAGATTTGAAAGTGGGGATTGAAAGAGAGTGAGCTTTCAACATGATGTTTGGTGTGCAGATTCTGTACCCAATTTGCTATTTCCTGAGCTCTTCTATATTGCAAACAACAGACATGCTAGGACGAGTGACTATATGGAGGCCAGGAGGAGGGTAGTGCATTGGAACCCTGTACTTGTGAGGAAGGTACAAGGTTGAGAACTGGAGTCTGTCAATGAATAGTTTAATTTTTTGTAGTCGGTATGAATTCAGGTTGAGATGGAAGAGAAAGTGTGCTATAAGAAGAATAGGAATGGGGACTTCTATGTTACTATGAAGCTTTGAGAGGGACTGTCACTTTGGATTTTCCTTGGAGGCCATATTGAATGTGAAGGCTCTGATCAAAGTTACATTTTTATGTATGGACAGAAGCATTAGGGGGAAGATACTGACAATAGGCAGGTTTATTAAGCAGGGGATGTCTATGGTAGATTGGTGTTTTGGCATTAGATGGGTTGCACCTAAATCCATGCATATGATGCTGCAAAGCTGGAGGAGAAAACCTAGCTCCTTCAGAAACAAAGCATGGAATTTAGTCCCCCCATGTCTGATGTGGATTTTGTGGAAGGAAAGCAATAGAAGAACTTTCAGGGCAGGAATTGTCAATTACGAGGGCTAATTTTTGTTTCTTAACTCTATTTCATTGGCTATTAGTAGATGAGGGTAGACCTAGCAACATTGCAGATTTCATAAATATATAGAACCATACCAAAGAATGTTATAATCTGTTATTTTGATTTTAATACTTCTTATTACTTTTTTTTTTTTTTTTTTAAAAAGCAACAAGCATAGGACATTCGTAAGCCAGTTTTCTGTAACTTTATATTTTTCAAATATAAATTAAAAAAGATACATGTTTTCTTACAATTCTTACAAAACGTAAGAAGGCATGTTTAAAGAATAGATGGCTATCACATTACCAGATGGAAGAATGTGATTTCTACACCTTCTGTAGGCAACCCATCTACATCTTGACCATCATCTGCAAAATAGTAAGAATCCAATGTTAAAAACCAATCAAACATTCAAAGACCTGAACTTTGTTATTCACATCTCATTATCTCATACTGAGAGGTGGGAGGAAAGGGTGGGGGGGGCGATTGTGTAAATAAAAGTTCTTCATGGAGCATGAATTAATTAAAAAAAGAGAAGACTCTGCCTGTGCGGAAATCAAATATGTCATCTTCTGAGTAGCAAAACCCTCCCCGTGCTGTATAACAAAATCTGATGGAGAAACAGAATGAAAAAACCAAATAACATCAAGATATCTGGAAAAGCAGATAAAATGAATGTTAAAATTCCAAATAAGCAGATCTACACCATCATACCCACTATGTACAAGATGCATATGTATCTTGGAAAGAGCATAAGCAGCAGCTGGAAGAATGACTTCAACTTCTTCATCGTTCACCTAAAATTGCAGAATATGTTGATCATAAGAATGTATAGAGTGAACCATAAAAGCAAAAGAAAGAAAGTGTTCAGTAAAACATTGATCAATAAACCTCAAATGCAAATATACTAATAAAAACCTTTTTTTTTGGGGGTGGGGGGGCCATAGAGCCAATGACACAGGAAGGAAATATGGACATATTTTATTACCAAAAGAATTGCAAAATTTCTATGCTTACCTCATCATACAACATTACCACCTATATCTCTTCTTACACTAATTCTCGATGAGTTTGAAATTTTATTAAAATTTTAATCTTTAAGAAGATATTCTTCAGAATCCTTTTAGGGAATTTTTATTTTTTCGAGAAATTTTAGGCCATATTCAGTTGTTGTGAATTTCCAACATCTGAGGGTTATTGATTATAAAAAGCTTGTCTATATCTAAATTTAAGCTATGTTAGATGTTCAACTGTCAAAACTCAAAAGATAAATTTTCAGATCAAGCATGGATAAATCAAAACTAAATTAAAAATTTAAGCTGGAAGATTAAACATACAGCTGACCACCCATCAATGTTTGTGCTCTTCAATATCTGTACAGGCCTGCAGCAATTATGTATCTATTAAATATAAAATTTTTTAAAAAAAGTATACAACTTTGAATTCATTTATGGATATACTACAAACATAGAAGGAACAATTCTTACGTGTCAACTGGGCAAAGCAGCATGCATTCATCCCCTTGAGAACTTCTGAACACTCTCCTTATAACACACTCTAATGGAAGATTATTCATAGGATCAACCTGATCATGAATTCTTTAGAAATTTTGAGTTTATGAATCCGAAGACTCGCGAAAAACATAATACACCCAAAGTTAAATTTATAAACCAGAGCCCCGGCCCTGCATGTATTCACTCCTTAGAACCAATTTTGTAAGATGTAACCGTTTTCTTTATTAGTAAATACTCATGCAATTGTCGGACCTTGAATGCATGACCTCACCCTTCACTTTTTTCTTTCAAGGGGAAAAGTAATATTTAGATTAAATAGCATTTTCTAGTGTTCCTAACAGAGAAGTCCAAGGTTCGAATCCCCGCTTCTTAAAATGTAAAAAAAAAAAGGGGGGGGGGGGGGGGGGGGGAAGAACTTAGGTATGAATTATATGTTCGAAGTCCAAGTTTCAAGCCCCCATTCTTAAAATGTATACTAAAAGGGGGAGCGAAACTTATGTACAAATTTTGTGTTTGATGTCCAAGATTCGAGTCCCCATTCTTAAAATGTAAAAAAAATATATATAAAAAAAAAAAAAAGGGGGGGGGGGGGTGAAACATAGGCAAGAATTATTTGTTCAAAGTCCAAGGTTTGAATCCTCCTCCTTAAAATGTAATTTGTGTTTGAATTTAATTGGGGCACCTAATGCAAATCAATTAAGAAATTGTACACAAGTTTTGTTCTTAAACCAAAAAGAAAAAAGGAAGATTGCCATTTGAGCTAGAGTTCATTTGCAAGTAACTTCATATTTTACAACCACCATTACTCATTTCCTATAATGAAACAATAAGAGCATTGGAAACACACACACACACACACACAAATTTTGTTCCATTTTCACTCAACCCAACTTCCATTGATGCCCAAAAAACAAATGCTATTTATCCTTTCTATACTAACCAATAAACAAAAACCCAATTGAAAATGGTGGGAAAGCAACAAGTTAGTAGCTTACAATAGTGGTAATTCTCTTTGAAGGAGGTGAAGCCATGACAAGTCTTCCTTGATCGTCCACCACAAACCCAGCTGGCGGTTTCGGCAGCGGCGCATCACTTAACCCCAAAACCCCTTCACCATTATCACCATCATCATCATCATCATCATTCACAACCTCAACATTGGAGAAATCCAAACCCTTGTTGTTACTCTTTTTCTTCTTCTTGGTCTTGGTCTTGGTCTTGGTCTTGGTCTTGCTGTTTGGTCCCGTTTGGGGCTTGGGGGCGGCGTTGCAGGGAGTGAGACTGAGACGGAGAGTTTGGAGACTTGGGATTTGGAGAGCGAATTGAGGGAAAGGGAAGAAGGAGAGATTTGAAGAGCGTGGTGATGGAGATGGAGATGGTGTGGTGAAGATTGAAGAAGAGGAAGAACAGTACATGGTTTGGTTTGGTTTGGTTTGGTTTGGTTTGAGCTTCAGCTTAGTTTCCTTGCAGTGTGTGTTTTGTTGGTTTGGAATCTGATGAGAGAGAGTGAGAATCTGATTGAATCTATAAAGCTGTGTTTGGGTTTGGCGGCACAAAGAATATATATATATATATATTGCCTGCAAATTTGGATGGACACTGCAAAGTGCAGAGGATTAGATTTTTTTAGTTTTTATGCTCAAAGATTCTCTTCTTCTATATTTAATTTTAGGAAAATTATAAGATTATAATTTTTGTAGCAACTTTTACTGTTTATTCGGCAAATTGTGAGCATGAAGTAAAAGTAGTAATAGGTTCACAACTCTGCTACTCACAACTCATCTCATTAATAAGTTGTCACAAAAATTATAGTTTTAGCATTACTGTTAATTTCATTTTTCCCTTATGTTTGAGTATTTTTAAATTGAAAAAAAGGTGTTTTTAAAATGATAATATGGATTAGAATAATTAATATAAAGGAATGTAATAAAATGGAAATGTCCTACCAGTAGGAATTTTTATTATCTCACGTTAGCTTCAAGGTGATAAATATTGTATATTGCCGTTTACACCAAATATCACCTTAGGGGGACAGCTTAATGATTTAAAGAACGTACTGTCAATTAGGACATTTTAAACTCCATTAAATTTACGGATTACCAAACCTCTTAATGTTTTTTTTCCTTGTCATGGATTGGTTGTGTTGTTATAATTTATTTTATGGATAATTCGATAGTCACAATGAAAGAGAAAAATTTGAACTCTAAACAACTCATTAAAAATATTAACAAGTGCTAAATGAATTACAAGACTCCTTTTAAGGTGAGTTTTGATGTCAGGAACAAAGATGGCATAAGACCCACATACTATGAGACATCAATTGCATGTAACTTAAAAAAAAAAAATAGACAATAGAATTGCATGTAACATTACATAATGTAATTATTGGCTGATGAGAAATATAGAGTTCCTTTTTTTTTTTTTTTTTTTTTTAATTGTAAAAAATTAACAATAAGTGAGGAATGGAGTTCTCCTCATAAGGAGTTAAGGACCAAGCAATACAACTACACCACATGGCTCTTGACAAGATAAAGGGAATTCACTCTTGTGATGGTCACTTCATAAAACTTAGTCGTCAATCAATTATGTTATCTTCAATTGATTGTGTTATTATTATGTTTTTATGAGTACTATTAATTTGACTATTATTTTTTCAAGATTTTAACATTAATACCCACAAAACTTCCAGCAATGTCCGCTTGATTTGAATATTTTCTTATCTACTACTTGTAATTTGGTGTTTCTAACCATCCATTACTCTCAATGATAATATATCATCTATCCATTATTTGGCTTGAAGTTTGTTGATGACAGAATTTTTTGTTTTGTTATGTTTATTTTTTTTTTTTTTTTTGAGAAATAGGTAAATAGTAAAGGAATGTAAGGTAGGTTTGAACTACTTACATAGGACACCATAACGGATGCGATTACCATTAAGGTACTGGTAGAATAATTTCATTTGCATAATAATGTGGAACGTTCTTATCTATTCATTTCAAAAGCACGCCCTAGGTTTTCACTTAATTCAAATTGTGGATCAAGTTCAACCCTAAATCCTATTGAGCTGAGTCTGAGTGAGAGTCCATCTTTACCTGCTTAGAATATGGATTGATATTGAATGCCTTATATTGGCAAAAATTGGCACAATGGACAATGCCTGTTTTACATAAATTACCTCGATTAATAAAAATGATGAAATAGCAGTAGGCAAAAAACTATATCATGTGTTATTGAATCTGCTCTATGCTGGAATTGGTAGTTTCAGCTGCACACTGCCTCCACAGCAAGTTTCTTAGTTGCAGTAGGACACAAACCCTCACTGAAATTTCCTCCACTTAGTTCTATGGCACATTCATTTTTGTTTAGGCACAGCTGCAATAAAGTTGAGGCATATTAAGAAATCAGGAAGAAAGAGAATGCAGTATTAGATGTGAATATGTTCATTTTATGTATGACAAACTGATGTGTTTACTTTGCTGAATTGGTGCTTTATGCCAAAAGGTCTGACGTGGATTGCTTGTACTCAAAACGACGTATTTTAGCGTATTAAAAAAGTATGATGATTTGAGTTTAGTTGAAATTTAATGGCCACATGAAGGATGACATTTCAAATGGTCTGAAGCATTAGGAATTAAAATGAAGTAACAGACAGAAAGAAACAAGGAGAACTATATGTGACACATCAGCAAAACTAGTGTAATACAAATATGAGGCAATATATAAATCCTCACCTTTTCAACCACAGAAGTGGAATTAGGATCATGACAGTCTCCCTTGCTGTAGGATCCACATGTTCCAGTAGGAGTTCCAAAGCTGGCAAACTTTATAGTAGATATACGAGCATTCTCGGGGCATTTCAAATAAGCAGATGTTTTCGTTTTGTTGTCATTTGCACTTTCAATCCAAGATTCAACAGAAGGGTAATCCTCAGCAACAAGAGCACATACACCTGAGATTTTCCGTCTTGAGAATTTGATTTTTGTTGGATCTCCACCTTTCTCCTCAAAGATCACCAAAACATTTCCTGATGGCTTGAACCAAGAGCGTGGAACATGGTACCTGCACCAAACAGAAAGTAAGAATGCTATCTAGCCCATCTCCACCTTCAAGAAATATATAATATCGACACAGTTTGATGAATATAAAGGTCTACTAACTGTAGAAGATAGTATCAAGAAACTGATGAACAAAAAGCACACTCTGAAGATGAACAACATGATCTTCTCATGAAAAACCTCAAGGAACATATTGTTAGTGGTCATACTGAAAAATCAAAGTATTCAAAAAAGATTTTATAGAGAGGCAAAGCAGCATAGGTATCCATGACAGGTAAAGAGTTCTTAAGAAGTTGGATATCACTAAAGACACGTGGGAAGGACCTTCAAAAATGAAACTGCATGCTAATTGCTCCAGAATTAAGTAAAAACCTTTCTCCTATTTTTATATTTGTTTTGGAGTATGGATTTACTTGATTCGTGAAAACTAGATGTCCTAATGATCTAAATTTCATTAAAATACAGGAAAATAAGTAATGTTTACCCACGTATTCTAATGCATTATTGTCAATGCAGTATGAGCATTTCTCTGTGAACTATGCTGGCTGGTCAATCATGTTCTATTACAAAAATCTACGTGGTTGTGGTTATGCTGCAATTATAACAAAAAAAAAACTTGGGGATTCTAATTTACAGTCAATAATTTTTCCCTTACCATCTTTGTGTTGGTTCTCCACATCCAGTACGGCACTTGTTTGGCAGAAATTTGCCTCTGTAATCACATTCTTTAACGCACTCATCATGTATCGAGCTTTTTACAGGCCAGTATCTTCCAATTTCTTCTCCATTCAACCAAGCAAGACCTTTCCCCATATGTATCATATCCAGCCCAACAGGCTCATTTCCCAATGGAGGGTCTACCACAACCTGCACAAAGGTGTATTTCAAACTGTAACCCAGATGAGACAACAGCCATGTCTTTCCAGAGGCACAGACGAAAATAATTCTCCAAGTGTTTACCTTGTACCATGTTAAAGGCTGTTTCTTTGGTGGTTTTGAGGTTGATAACCAAGTCACATTATCTGAAGCATCAGCCTTGTATAATCCAAGGTGTTCTCCTTGTAATCCAATCTGAGAAAAGCAGGAAAGAGAAATTGGGATTAGTGTTTAAGAAACCTTCAAGCCTGAATTCTAAGAACAAGACTTTCAAGATTAAGCCTATCTTATCTGATTTTGCACCCCTGCTGAAATTTCAGGAGGTGCTGCTTCACTCACAAGTAGTTAAGTTAGATTGGTGAAAATGGGCCAAGCTGATGTGAGCACTTAAGTATTTGAGCTCAGTTTAGCTGGGGGAGAAATGGTGAATATTGATCTCTGTAAAGAGTTTGTGAGGCTGGCAATTCAAAACTGCTCATTGGTTTAAACAAGCTACGTGGTTGGCTTGATTTTTGTGTCAGTATAACCAGGTCAGTATGGACAATTTTGGAATAGTAAAAGGGGGTTTGACTTTGAGCATTTGTCAGATATATATTGAAATACAACATAATTAAAAAAACTATACTTCAATGTATTTTTTAAAAAGGACAAAAATCTGGGTTTACCCATCAATCATGACATATCCTTTGTCAATTGACTCCAAAAAAAGGATGTGCCCTTCTATGGCCATAAAAGTAATTGCAATTAAAGAAGACAAAATGAACACTGGTGGATTTGACTGCAGAGCTTGAAATTAACTACTAGATTGTCTCTATTATGTTTAAGAATGAACCAAAACAAGATTCTAGCATGTGGAAAGCCCAAACTAATCTATCAAGGATCCATAGCCAACCCCAAATTTTGGGACTAAGGCTTTGTTGTTGTTGTTGTTGTTGGAAGCTCAAGTGGCTCGTCCAATTCAGAGTCATGGAAATCAGATTTTTTTTTTCTTGTTAAAGTAACATGTTGACACTTCATATACATAATGGCCCCTTCACTTACAGCCTTTGGCTGTTACTCTTGTCCTCAAAAGGAGAAGCATTGGAAATTGAGATCTGCAAGGCATAGGTCTTTGAGGTGCAGGAAGTACGAGGAGGGAAAATGACATTCCAAATGAAGAAGAGACTCCTTGCTGTAGGATATACAATGATTGTCATTATGTCAAGTGAATGCTTTTCATGAGATTCCTTGCTATACAAAAAGATGCTTTATTTGTCAAATGATGTTTCGATCAACTATTATTGAATGGCATTTCAAGAAGCCAAGTGACTTTCTTTTTTACTGACAAATGGCAGTTCTCTTTTCCAAATAGTGGAAACTAGAATGGAGTTTTATGAAAGTATAAAATGTCCCGTTTTGGGTCTGAGGTAACAAACCCCTATCTAAGGACTAGATCTTTGGGCGCTCACTGGATTGGAAGGCAGCTAGAAACTCAAATTTAAGTTTTGTTCAAGATATTATCTAGGAAACTGTATATTTTTCAATAAATACTATAGCAGTCCTATTGCAAGGGGACTAGCCACTGGAACTTGTTTCTTCTTCTTAGAATGTTACTTTGACTAAATTCCAGAAGATCCTTTCCATTTAAATTAAAAACTAGTTTTATCCACAATTGCTAAGTGAAGGTCGATTCTTGAACTAGAGGAGGGTGGGTTTCTAACAGACCACCTCCATGCCTTAGCTTCATAGCCCCTATCACTGGATAATCACAAGTTATTTTTTTACATTGACATTATGGTTGGTCTCCAAGTTCATGAAATGAGGTAGCAACTGCTTTTCTCCTCCTTAAATATTTATTTTGATAAGTAAGAAAGATGTATATTCAAGAAACTACCTCATGAAAAAACATAAGGTAGAACAAAGAATACAGAAAAAGAAACACACAGACAAAAAAAGCTAATTACAAAAGAGAGAACTAAGAAACAACGGGAGAGAATCACTAGAGGTGAGTCTCCAAGTCCTAGACCAATCAAAAAGAGAACCACTAAACGAAGCAAGCAACTGGTCATTGGATTTGTCCATGTCCTCAAAGGTTCGCCAATTTCGCTCCCTCCAAATACACCACATTAGGCACAATGGAACTAAATTCCAAATACTAGAAGAGTGATTTCCAAACCAATTCCACCAACCAAAATGCGTATCTGCAACCAATCTTGGAAAGACCCAAGAAATCCCAAAAGATCTAAAAACCAAGCTCCACAACTTATAAGTTTTTTCACCATAGAGTAGCAAATGATTCACTGACTCCCTATTACAACGACACATAATGCACCAGTCAACAAACTCAAAGCCTCTACCCTGCAAAATGTCGCCTGTAAGAATCTTATCCCAAGTTGCAGTCCAAACAAAGAAAGAGACGCGCGGAGAAGCCTTAACCTGGCAAGAGACTTCGTAGCTTATTATAGAATGAGCGGATGTCAAAATCCCCCTTCTTGGTCAACTTCCATCTCATACGGTCTCCGTTCTCAAATTGAGATAAATTAGAACCCAAGGTACGCAGGAGTTCATCCACAACACCCATCTCCCAATCATTTGGATTCTTAAGTAAATGAACATTCCAGCTTCTCCGTGCCTTAATCCCCAACCGTTCAAGAGACAGAGGCCACAGATGCTTCCCTATTGGTAGCAATCCCATACACTACCGAGAAGGACAGATGGAGTGGTAAATCCCCACACCACCGATCTGTCAAAAACTTCACTCTATCCCCCACCCCTACCTCAAACCAAATACATTTGCTGAAAACTTCCCAACCTTTCCGAATACTTCTCCATAAACCACACCCGTGAACACCCCTACCCAGCTTGGAAGACCAACCCCCCCCCCCCCCCCACACTTCCCCAAACTTCAAAGCTACCACCCTCCTCCAAAGTCGAGTCTCCTTAACCCCAAACCGCCATAACCATTTTCCTAGTAAAGCTTTATTAAAAGTAGTTAACTCCCAAACCACCATTTACCTTAGGTGCACACACCTTATCCCACCCCACCAAATGTGACTTCGAATCCCCCCACAAGAAATCTCTTTGCAACTTCTCAATCGTATTAGCCACATGCGAAGGGATGGTAAAAAGAGATAAATAGTAAGTAGGAAGGCTAGATAGCGTACTCTTAAACAACGTTAGTCTTCCATCTTTTGACAAATACAGCTTCTTCCACCCAGCCAACTTCCGCTCAATTTTCTCCAAGATAGGATTCCAAGTAGTAGGGGACTTATAAGAAGCCCTCAACGGCATACCAAGATAGGTCATAGGCAAAGACCCAATCCTACAACCCACGATCTCTGCCAAGGCATGCACATTATTAACCTCCCCTATTGGAACCATCTCACTCTTCAAGACATTAACTTTCAAACCTGTCACAGCCTGAAAACAAAGAAAAAGCATCCGAACATGAAGGATCTGCTGTACATCCGCATCACAAAACAGAATAGTATCATCTGCAAACAAAAGATGTGAGACACATTCCCCTTCATCCCGTCTACCATCAGCCTTAAAACCACTGATCAAGCTAGCACCTTCAACTCTTTTCAACATCCTGCTTAAAACCTCCATCATAACCAAAAACAACATAGGGGATAGCAGGTCCCCTTGTCTCAGACCCCTCGTGCTCCCAAAAAAGTCAGCTGGAGCCCCGTTAACCAAAATAAAGAACTGGACTGTTGAAATACAAGTGCGAATCCATCTACACCACTTATCCCCAAAGCCCATTCTCTTCAAAAGATCTAGTAAAGCCTCCCAATTCACGTGATCGTAAGCTTTTTCAATGTCTAGCTTACAAATAAACCCCAGAATCTTACTCTTCACTTGACTATCAACACACTCATTGGCAATAAGAACTGAGTCAAGAATCTGTCTACCACCCACAAAGCTATTCTGAGACTCAAATATCAGTTAATTTAAAACCACTTTCAAACGGTTTGCCAAAACCTTAGACAAGATCTTGTAAAAACTCCCCACCAGGCTAATAGGTCTGAAATCTTGAATATTGGAAGCATCATTCTTCTTAGGAATTAATGCTATGAAAGTAGCATTCAAAGATTTCTCCTCCTTAAATATGAGCTCATTGAAACCTACAGGTTAAGAGCCCTACAGGGACCGTATAAAGTTTTACACTGATGAATCCACATTTAAAATAGCTTTGTCATGGCAGTCCTATCATATTTATTGCAAAAGCTAAAGAGTGATATGCGTCTTGAGGTATTTAAAAACCAGGAACTAGTTCAATCTATATTGCTATTGTTAAATTATGGTTAAGTGATTAAACTCACCATTTCCTAATAGCTTAAAATTTTGGGATAATCGGTAATTTAACATGGTATTAGAGTAAGAAATCCTAAGTTCAATCATTGTCTTCACTCTACCTCCCATTCAAAATGTTAAATTCCCACTTGTTGGGCCCTCACTTACTAAAGGGAAGTTTAGGCTTACAAGTAAAGGAGAGTGTTAGAATTATGGTTAAGTGATTAAACTTACCATTTCCTAATAGCTTAAGTTTTTGGGACAATCGGTAATTTAACAGCTATATTATGTCAGAATTGACAGGCTTTTCATTAAAGTTTATTACAACTAAAACATTTAAACACGTCCAAACAGTTTGAGAAACTGATTAGGAAAGTGAAGTACCTTGTAGGTCCAAGCATATGAAGACATGTCGATTGTCCCATTATTGAACCCCTCAATCTTGACACTTGTTGGTCCTGCTCCTCTCCATTCATAAAATGCTCCTGCAGTCTAAAGAAAGAGAGAGAGAAATACGGGTTCATGGCAATACAGGCAACCAAAACTTAGAGAGTTCAAAGAAAATTCTTGCTATATTCTATCTTGACTGATGAGTGTCAGATTAAACCTATGACTGAAATGATATATTGCTTTGAAACAATTGCAGATCACTTGCTGCAATAATATGGCAGGGAACCCTCTATGTATCTATCAGGAAGACAAATTTCTGAAGTTACTACCAATATTTTTAAAAACCAGACTGTTTGAGGAATTAGCAAACGGAGAGGTTCAAGGTTATAAGGTTGGATCAAGGTTTGATGATACATTAAACTGTGATGACATCACCAGATTATCAGGGACATAAAATACATAGGATCAAGTTTTTCCCAATTCTTGAAAGAATGAAGTATATAATTAGATAGAAATCCACAGATTGGTGCTCATATTGTCAATGGAAATCAAACCCTATAGCCAGAATGGAGATTAACATCAACAAATGGTTGATTTTCCATTGGTATAAATGAATTTAGTGTCTTACAGTCAGAAAAAATTAGCACTTATAAAGGAAGAGTATCTCACTGCTAGACCAAGAGTCATGCTTAATAGAGCAATTTCATTCTTCCCAGCCTTCAGAGAAATAGGTTTCTTAAATTTGAATGGTGAATGTGTGCCATTTCCAGATGCGCTACCTGAAAGATCAGGTACAAATATAACTAAGACTACTCGCAAGAGTATTTTAAGAAGCTACTATTGCAAAATTATCCAGATCACTCACAAATTTCCAATATACTCAGAAGAACACATGCATACATGATGCTGGCATAAAAACCATCAGAATGAATTCAATCATACACAGAGGACATATAGACAAAAAAATCTAGTAGATAAGCAGTGAGTGACACAAGAGCAATAGCAAAGACAGCAAACTTGATGCCAGTAGTATTTCACCTACATTTAAAAATGAGCAGCTTTGTACCGAAAAGCATGATAGATATAAAGAAAAAAGAGCTGTCTTTTGTTGTTTCTAATCATCCAATGCTCTTTGAAAGGGTACATTTTAAATTCAAATGCACCAATATAGTCCAGTAATTTATTCATTCATTCAACAATTTAAGTAAGAAGCAAGCATATTTCACCCGAACTAGGAACTTGTATGGTAGAAAAAATTGCTTTAAGGCCAATAGAAGTCAATACTCAACACCATTCAACCCAGCCATTCAGTGTATCTATGAAATGAAAAAAAAATAAAAATAAAAAATAAGGCAGAATATATATATATATATATATATTGATCTATATAAATATGTAAAGATGGAGTCACAGTTTCTTTTCTTTTTTTTCCAAAGGTCAACACAAAATATAAAAGTCTATAACAATAATTCAATATATTTATGCACCAAGCAAACTGATCATATTAAATTAGCACTACACATAAGGATAGCAAAAGGAAGTAACGTGACAAAATGGAAATTGCAACCTACTTGTCTTTAAAAACAATATATAACTATTGATATATAGGATTGACATATGCAACTAACATAAATTGTTGGGAGAAACAGATACCTTCAAGTTCTTGATTGACAAAAGCATGTAAAGCATGACCCATTGATTCAATATGAAGAACTGGATTGCTTCCCTTCTTTAAGAACTCTTCATTTTCGTTGACAAATATACTGTCATTGAAAAATAGTATGATTCAAAATCTACCCTTAAATCCACCTCTGTTTCAAATATAATTTGCAAATTAATTAAACTCTGAATGGTCGTAGGCTCATAATGTGTAAAACAAACAGAACAGATCCACTACTTCCAGAAATCCCATAAAACAAACCACTGACATTTTTTTCCAAATTCATAAAGAAAGCACAGGAACACATGAAAGGCCCTGTTGTGAAAATCCAATCAGATTCACACAACAGACAGGTACCCTAACACACACTGAACATGGAAACCCAGAAATTGTTTTGTTCAAGAGTTGGCTCTTGTTTATTCTGTGAAGAAAGGTTTTTTTTTTTTTTTTCCCTTCTCTCTCTATCTCTAGTGCAGCATATTTTAAATTGATAATAGGATCCATACAACATACATATCAACATATATGCATGCATATTTAATAAAACTATAAATATGTATAGAAAGAGAATTGGGGAAAAGGCTCCCTACCAACCTCCTCTCCCAGATCCCACAAAAACAGGGAGCCTTTTGTACAATCTTGAGAGAGAGAGAGAGAGAGAGATCTGTTTTCAACAATTTTGTACAACATGTAGCAATAAGAGAATTTGTAAGAAAGTAAAAAAGACAACAAAAAATAAGTGCAGGAGTTACCAACATCTATATAGAAAACCAGTTTGGAAACTCTCTCTCCACCCTCATAGATATGGACAGACAAAAGCCAATTAATAATAAATTTTAGTGCGTGCTTGAATTGGCCTGATTCATTATAGTTTTAGCTTTTGACACATGCTTCCTAACATAACATCAGAACCTTGTTCATGCAATTCAATTTCTGTTTAATTGTTTGTTTCTCTTTCTGTTTTTGTTTTAGGACCCAGATGGTGCAAGTGAGGGGCTTTGCTTGCACTTTCAATTAGTAATCATGGAGTGGGAGATGAGTCTTTTTTAGAAAGGATGATTACTTATTAAGTCTTCTACTTTCCTAATGTAAGAGATATAACATTAAGTATGCACACATTTCTTCATCACTTATCCATTCTGTCACATACAACTATTAAAGGGTATCTTCAAGTGACAAAAACTGCATTTTGACTTGAGAAAATATAACATTATCTTCTAAATAACAAGACGAACCTTGTTGTATACCAGAGGTAGTCAGTAGTATCTTTTGTGGTATTGATGTGATCTACAAAGACATTTTTAATGAAGTCAGCTTCTCCCCAAATCCCAGGCTTTTCCACAAATACTTCCCACGTAAGAGTTTTAACGCCTTTAGTTGGTGATGCTGCTGGTGGTTGCAGATCCTCTGGTACCATTTCCACTATGGTGGTTTGAGCTTTAACCTGTTGAAGATTTCATGTTTAAGTGCAAAGTCTAATTAAGTGCAAGAAATCTGTACACAATTAAGGAGTTTTAAAGAATCCATGTCATCACCGCTGTGTTGGCAGTTTATTTCCATATTAGCCATTAACACAATCGATAACCATTAAGAAATTTGTGACACATACTTAAGTAACAAAAGACCTTTCTTTCAGCATCTCTACCATGTCCAAAACAACTATATCTACGAGTGTCAGAAAACATTTGGTCATTGACAGCCGTGTCTTAGTGCACTTTTCACAAGGTAGTCAACCCTTGTCAGTGTACTTGTTACTCAGATGCAATTAAAACACTTAGCAAAAAGTAAGATACATGGGGAACAAACAAGCCTATGATTTTAAATGCACTTTGCTGCTACTAGAAGATGCTTAACAATACACAAAATCATTACTATTGCATTTTGACGCACTTCCAGGCGTTTAATTGTGACCTTGTGATCATATTGATTTTATCTTTCTCCAGGATCTCAAATTGGTTTGAAAAATAAGATATTTAGCAGAATACAGGCATGGAAAGAAAATATGACTAGTTACCTTTGCTGTGTTAAATACCACATTCTTGCAGTCAGGCAGAATGCTAACTGACCATGCTGGCAGGTGATATGACACATTCCGAAATTCCATAGTCTTGTCATTTTTATCATCCCCATTAGAAATGAATGCAGCACATGCTCCTGAAGAGTCAGTGTAGACATCCGCCTAAAAACTTAGGTTATTCAGTAAATGGGTGCAATTGCTGAACAGAATAAAGGCATATTCCAATCCTAAATTGTAGACAACGGAATATATTAATGAAAATTTAAAATCATTATAGAAAATGAGGAGCAATATATAAATACTAAAATGATTGACATACTAAAAGGTGAAAAGAATTCCTCCCCTCAACACCTATGCAGTATCCTAGTTTTGCAGACAACATGATCCAGGATAGGTTATCTTTAGCTCAGTATCCAAATACATATGAAATTTATACCCAAAACATAAAATAAATGGTTTTATGCTGGATATGACCTCATGGCTACAATACAGTATATTGACCTGTTCCCAAACATGCTCAAGCCCAGAATGCTCATGTTAGCTAATATTGCATTTGCTTAAAACAAAAATCAACATGAAAACAAATTTATGACGCACACACCCCAAACAAAGCAAAACAAAAAAAACAAACAAACAAACAAAATCAAAACAAAAAACAAAAATAAACACCAGAGGAGAAACTCAAACAAATGAGATTTCCCAGGATTTGAACAATATCATGTAGGTGAACCATCACTTCCAAAAGCAAAGACAATAGAAGGTAGGCCAACAATGGATAACAAGCACATCATACATCAACACCACAAAAATTGAGGCATGCTTCAATTAACAAAATATACTATTTCCAATTCGTACGTGTATTCTTGCAAGTATGAAGTCAGCAAGCTGAATTATATGAACTCAATGTAAAACTTTTGATTTGACAAGAAACTAGTAAAATTAATCATTTAACTATATAGCACTGATTAAATGTCAAAGGCTAAAATGAGAAAATTACCTCTTGGGAAGGACCTAGTGATATATGGATTGGCTCACTATTGAGCAATGCATGCTCACAAAGCTTTATAGCTCTGTGAAGATCTTTAAGGTGTCCCCATTTTGGAAAACGAGGCAATCCTATAGGCAATACAAAAAACGTTCAAATTAATATTACTCTGCATATTTTTTGTAGTGAATTGCCAATATTTCCATATTAGAGATATAAAGGTTAAGAACAAGAAATGTCAATTGCATACCATATTCATCAATTGGTGCATCATAGTCATAACTTGTGGTGATGAATGGTCCACCTGCAGTGCGACCAAAATTTGTTCCACCATGATACTAGCAAGAAAATAACAATAATTATAATTAGATTATGATGATGATGTTGATATGATAATATCAATTATAATAAAATTAATAATTTGGAGTTTTAACATGGTACTACGAGTGAATCACCAAATAAAACACTTAATCAATAACAACATCACGCTAAATGTAGAAAACAAATCATGATGAATTGATAAGTAATGAACATACCATGTAGTAATTTTGGACGCTGCCACCTTTCTGGAAAAAACGGGCAACAGAATAGGCAACATCTTCTGGTGGCCTATGAGGATCTCTCTCTCCAAATGTTTTAAACCTGAAAAGGCAAAAGACTCGCTCGAACTAATTAAAGACATAAAAGATGATTCACAAAAGCTAGACTGGGAGCATTCAATTGTCTTTTGCATGACTTTGAGGATAAAAGTCAACTGATAAGATAAGTGAAGCAAACTTTCCAATGCAAACTTCAAAAGAGGAGAAGAATGCAGAGATAAAAGGTGAAATGCAAAATTACCAGCCAGGCCAATTTTCAGTCCAAATTTTGGGCTTCTTGGGAGAAAGAGGTTTGAATTGATCACAGTAGAAGGAGTTACAAGTATCAATCTGCAAAAGAAAAAAAGGCCATTTTTGTGTTGAATGTTAATATTCTCATCTGTCCAAATGTTACAGATCTATTTTATGAAAGAAGGGAAAGGACAGCCCAATGAGTATATGAAAAATCATAGAATTACCATGCTAGAGATATATTTGTAAGCATAAAGTGTTCCTGTAACTTTTCAAAGTCAAATAATTACTATAGCAAGTAAGAATGAACTGAATGTATGATATGACAATTCGTTAAACATATCAGCAAGAAGACGTGTAACGCAGAGGAAATGTGTTTGTATGGACATATGTGTGTCACAAACTCATACACATACACACAGAAACAGAGAGAGAGAGATGAAAGAATGGTTTAGATTCCAAATTGATTATGCAGCGAATTCATCAATTAATTTTGAATCAAACCAATTATGTGATCAACAATATTGAGATTAAGAACCACAAAACAGCAATTCACCAAATCATAAAGCAAAATAAAAGCAATAAAAGCATGAGACACACGATATGGTGACAAAGTGGAAAACTGAGGGAGAACTTCTCCAAAAGGAAAAACAACTATGAGGGTGGCACACCCCAAAAAAGGAAATACACTATAAAAGGAGTTTACGATCTAGAACAAAACTTTTGTTACCTAAAACTCTACAATCCCAGTAGATGAACTCACTGTTGCAACCCTCAACAGCTTTGGAACATCTGAACTTCTACATAAATCTGTTCACGAACAACCCATCTGTGTTCACAACCAGAATATCTGACAAACTCCGAGGCAGCACCTGAAAGATTTGATACTGCAGTGAACTTCACTAGGTTTTGGTTTCAAGATCTTTGTATCGCAACACATGGATACACACCAGATAACATTACGGCTTTCTGTACTTGCAAGTTCACAGAGATGGGGTCTCTGAGTTTCTCTCTGAGTGGTACCATTCAATTAGGATTTTATAGTTTTTGCAAGTAGGGTTAAAAGCAATACTCCAACTTCAATTAAAACATGTAAGCAAAACCGAGACACAGGTTTTTGATTGATCAAGAGTCAATTGAATGGCTGTCAAAATCCTAATTTCGATCGATTGAGAGTTGATCAAATGGTAGTCAAAATTCTCAAATTCCAAATTCTTGTATCAACTTAACTGGAAAAATCTCACTTGTTTCAAATCCAAATAAGGTCAAATTTGCATCCGTTTTGCAGTCTCCGATGTCTAGTTCCCAATAAAACAAGTGAAATTCATTATGGTGAAAACGATATGGTGGACAAAAGATTATCAACATTTCATTTTGAGCATATCAAAATTTTGTTGTCTTTGAGCAGCTTCTGACTCGGAATCAATCCACTTTTACAATGAATGAATTATACACCAATAAACTGAAATTTATTACATGTCATGGAATGAACACTAAAAACCTAACAAGAGTTTCATGACACACACACTCACACAACATATATTAGTAGAGGATGGGATCAGTGAATGAAAAGAAGAGGATAAGAAATGAGGCAGTCATCAAGTCTAAACAGTTGACATTATGGAGTATTTATTGTGAGAAAAATGGTTATTAATTGTTTTTGCCAAGAGTTAAAGAAATAGAAACTACAAGGACAAAAATATGTTCAGTGTGAATAGCTTGAGAAACAAATGTACTTCAAATCTTAAATGAACGATTAGAACACACAAAAGTATAAATCACAATGTAAAAACAATGTTCATTCTTATATTAATCTAATATAAGAATATATTCCATTAAAGCAAACTAAAGTACACAAGGTGAAACATGTCGTAAACCAAATGTACCAAATCAAAGTAACTCATACTAAGGACAATAAAAATGATTAATACCACTCATTTACACGTGTGCAGGCACATGATTACATGTCCCAAATAACTATATTTCTTGATATTAAGATCTGCATTGCATTAAAGACATTTAGTAAATGCACATAAGTTCTATTTCAGTTAGAAAATACACTCTTACCACAGTATCAGGAGCATCAAATTGCTGGCACATAATCCAAGGGACACCTATATTTTGAGAAACAGCCATGCTAGCAGCCCACATGGCATATCGCTTCCCCGCATCTCCATAACCGCTCTCATAGTATCCATATTCATTTTCAATCTGCAAGAAAAGAAAAAAAGAAACGATTACTGCAATCTCAATATATGTAAAGAAAAAATAATAAGACAGGAAGGAAAAGCACATCAAAGTAAAGTGATGCAACCACAATGAAAATTTTATTTTAATTTAATCTTATTTGATTTTGGAGCCAATTATAACTTTTTATTGGCTAATGGTATTTTATTTTAGGTCCTAGTAGTTAATTAGGTTATTAGTATTTTTTTTATTAGAGTCGAGGTAACATTTGTAATTCAATAAATGGGATTTCTTTTGTTAGAATTAGGGTGTCTATGTTAGTCATTATATATGAAAAGTATTGTACTCCTATTGAAGAGGATTACTTAGATGAATGAAATTTCTATTGAAATTGCCCCAACGGTTTGGTGCTAACTATAGCAAACCCTAGGTGCTGAAAACTGGCAATTTTCTTTCACTTGGTGCTAACTCATAGATTTTCAAACTTTTATTTTTCTTGTTCCTAATTTTGTAAACAAAATTGTTGTGATTTTTCCTACGTCATAGAGGAGTATAAACTTACTACTATCCTAGCCATGCCTAGCTCAAAGGAGATAACAAACAGTTGAAGAGTCTAACTGAGTAAGATAAAATGGTATAATATAATAGATAAAGGAAAGACATGGTAATTAACACAGAGTTTTGGATTTTTCTCATAGAAATAGTAACTGGAAATTCAAATAGAAATATGGTAATCTTTCTCTAAAAAGAAATTTCTCATGTAGGCCTTCAACTTTTAAGAGACAAGATAAGTGTTTGCTCTCAAACATCAATATCCTTTTAGTAAGTAAACTTATATTATATTCAAGTAAAATAAGCATCCCAATCTATGAATATACAAACAAAAGACTAACTTTTTTATACAATGAATGTGATAGTTAGTTTCAATCACACAATAATATGAACAAATGAGTGAGAAGAACTAATCAAACAACTGGAAAAACTTTCCCTAAATCATATTTCAAGCCCACAAAAATAATTAGATTATGAAATCATACATGCAGGTTTAGTACGCTCTTAAAATATTTCCTATTCTATCTAATTTCATGATCGAAGTTCTTTAAGATCTTGATTGTCCAAGTCTTAGACCAATCACACAATACGATGAACAAATCAGTGAGAAGAACTAAATCAAACAACTGGAAAAACTTTCCCTAAATCATATTTCAAGCCCACAAAAATAATTAGATTATGAAATCATACATGCAGGTTTAGTAGGCTCTTAAAATATTTCCTATTCTAACTAATTTCATGATTGAAGTTCTTTAAGATCTTGATTGTCCAAGTCTTCGACGAACTGGTGATGGCCAGGGAAATTAATGTTTCATACGGTTTCAGGTTAGAAGTATGGATGCTTTAAAGAGATGCTGTACTATATCTAATAAGTATCTGATACAGATATGCCAACTTGCCAAGATATGGCAGGATACAAATCGAATGAGTATCCATGAATGAAAAAAAATGACACATATTGCTCTGTTATGTCATATATGTGATCCTATTGAAATATGTATATAAATAAAAAAATATCATCCCTTATAAAACTTCTTAAAATTCTGTGATTACTAAAAGTTGATATTGAAATATGTATATAAATAAAAAAATATCATCCCTTATAAAACTTCTTAAAATTCTGCGATTACTAAAAGTTGATATTGATAACTCCAAACAACTAGAGTTCATAGGAAGTAGTGTGCCTACTAACACCACCACTAGTGGTGAAGCAAGCATCATCTTCTTGTGCTACAACCAAGATAGAATTGTGAGCTTTGTACAACTACTTGCAAATTTAACATAGCACAAAATCCAATGTAGCCTCAAAGAATAAAAATTTGAAATAGTTGAGGCTCAAGAGCCACAAGATCCAGAACTTTCAACATTGTAACTAAATATTAACATGAGTTTTGAGAGAGGATAAGGCAAAGTTCAAAAATTCAGCACTCTTATCAAGCTACTTGCTACTTTCAGATTATAAGTCAGACTTGCCTGGGCCAAAATGATGGGACCTCCTTGTGATGCAAAAAGCTTCTCTTGTTTCATTAGGTCCACTATGAATGTTGTGAACTTCTGCATGTAATACTAAACCCCACAAAGTAGCCAAATCAGTTAGAAAGGGAATGAATATCATTTCATATGTTAAACAATCGCATTGAAAGAACTTAAAAACATAATCTTATCGAATGATACTTTTAAAATGTTCTTAGAGTTTAAGCCATGAGTCTTTGAGAGTCCAAATTTTTATACCTTAAAAGGCTCATTGTCTGTCCGGAACACAGTGCCAGGCACATAATGCAACCAAACAGGTATACCACTGTATCATAGAACTGTAATTTAGGAATTTCCAAGCAATAATTGAAGTTTGAAAGAGTGTGTGAACATTAATAAGTGCAACGCTCCATAGTTTTAAACATTGATAGCCTATTTAAAATGATTTCATTTTTCTGCAGACAAATATTTCATTAATTAGAAGTGAAGCTTTATAAAAAATAGAGGAACCTCATTTACACAAAGTTCCCCTAAAAAATTACATGGATATGGAATTAATGTATATCATTATGGCCAAGACATTCTTGCATATCCAAAGTAGTATTGCAATGAGGAAAAAATATTACATTCAACAATGAGAATAACGTACCCAAAGTTCCATTCTGCTGCAACAAATGGCCCAATTCGAAGAATCAAATATAAACCTGCCTGCTGAACAATCTTCACAAACTTGACTAGATCATATCGCCCCCCAAAATAATACTAGGATTTCCCAATTCAAATAGAAGAAGAGACAAACCAATGTTAACATAATTAGATAAATACAGAGAATGCATCTGTTATTAATTACAACACATCTTTTATCCTACTCACATTGTTTGGAGAAAGTTCATGACCATTCCAAAATACATACGTTTCAATCACATCAGCCCCTCCCTCCTTTGCTGTTTGAACCAAACCCGGCCACATCTACCATATACCAGATTAATATAGATAGAATCAATCTCCATCACAAAAACCCACCCCCCCAAAAAAATGGGAATCCCAAAATAAAACCGTAGAAAACAATCAGATAGCCAATCAATTTGCAATGCAGAATGCCATTTCAAAGAGAGAATCAATTCAGCAAAAAATTAAAAACCAGATAGGTTCTATTGAAACCATATGGAGAGAATAATAAATTAAACAAGCAAACACAGATTCTCTTTCCAAAAATTATCAGTAACCAAAGAAGAATACATAAAAATCAAACAAATAAGCAAATATAATTCATGAAAACCAAGAAACTGAAAATCAGAGCATCACAGAGAAAGAACAATCTATCACGTTTGGTTGCTCTGGAAATGTGAAAGATTAAAATTAGAAACCAGATAACTCCTTCTCAGACGACTCATTCTGCACTTTGTATATCTAAAAAACTGAGGTCCTTTTGTTCACAAACACTAACTTATAATCTCCACACAGACTAGACACGCACACAAATCCTTTATTTTCCCATGGTTTCTGAGCAAACAAACGGAGCATTACCCATTATACAAAAATGAATAAACAGTGTAGAAAAAAAAAAAAAAAAAAAAGCCCAACAACAACAACAACAACCCACTAACCGCGGGAACGCTGCGAGGGTAGTGAATGGCAGCGGAGATGAGGAGCTTGTGCTGGCCTTTGATGATGAGAGAGTGAGAGTCATAGGTGACATTTTCAGCCAATGAGAGTGTGAATGTGAAGCACAAGAACAAGAATATTGAGTGGACCACAATGAAGCAAGAGGACAGCTTCATTTTGCAGTGGAGTAGCTGTGAGTTGTGAGTTCCTTCCTTCCTTAATCTTTTAAGGTGAAGCTTATCAATGTAAGTGACTAGAAGCTACAGTGTCTATTGGCCATTGGCCATTGGGGGAGGGATGAAACAGAACAGACACAGCATGTGTATTTATGGCTTGGGGGCAATGTTGTGTGTTGTTGAGGTCATCAGAGGTACTCCAAGACAGATAATTGCCCAACACTCTGTCCAACCAATTATTAGTTATTTTATTAACACAAACTTTATCTAAAGAGTAGACGCTCGGATTACCATTTTTACCATAATTTTGCTATAATTTATTCACGTGGCAAGTTATTAACAGTCAAAATATGGATTCATATGGGTTTATTATTTTTATTTTATCATTCACAACTTGTCACAACTTGTCATGTGGACAAATTGTAGTTAAAATAGTGGCAAAAGTTATAGCCTTGACATTTTCCTTTACTAAATCATTTCTCATAATTATCTTACTTTTTATCTTATCCTTTCTTACAACTACCCAACCCAACTGCCTGTTACCTTTACATGGATATACTATTTTTTCCTCCACTGCTCACAATCAGTCGCGTAGAAGAGTTATAGTAAAGTCAGTGAAATAAGTTGTAGTGTTAGAATTATTGAGCAAGGCTATATATACAAACCGTTATTTTAACAAATTTCAAACTTGCTAAGTTGAGAAATTATTATTAATTCTTATATATAAAGACCCATCACTGACAAACAGTTATGAAATTTGTTAACTGTAAGGACTCAAATTAAATTGGACCTAAACAATAAGATTTGTAGAGTGTGGATAGAAGGACTAAGTATTAGCAAAACAAACAATGATCGACGTGAGATCCATAGAAGTAATAATCAAGGAATTGGACTAAGTGTTTGTGAGGGTAATAACAATGACCTCGGCTAAACGTTCATGAAGAATTTTCGCTCTCGGCCTAGTCCGAGGATCTGTTTACTTAGAACTGACATATACAGGGGTTGTCCTTGGACCTTTCCCCCCCCCCCCCTCTCCCCTTTATGGCGGGGATGTTATCTATTATATAGTTTTGTTTAGTTGATCTCTGCTGTCCACTTATTGATCATCCAAGCCTATACTCGAGTGCCTGTCCCATCAGCCGCCTTTGCAGGCTTTCTGTTAGTTGAAGCAACCAAGGCATCACTGTTGACATGTCAATTCATCATTGATGTGATCAAAATGTAGGTGACATGCATTTAATGAGTGAGTGACAACCCCTTTCCTTAAACGTCGGCCTGCCGAGGACATGGGCCTCCTCGGCGAGGTCCCTAGATGACTTGGGCCTCGTTCGTTTATCCTCGGATTATGCTCTCTCTCTTTTTGGCATGGACTTTGGGCCTGATGTGGAGTGGGCCGGAGTTACCAAATATTTGAGGCCCCACATTAACTATTCTGTTGAGCCTCTAGACTTATTGTTTTGTTTTTAAATAATAACTCCAAAGCCATGATAATATTTAGAAAATATTTTACAAATGTTAAGGTAGGAAAGTGTTAATAATAGATGAAAAAATAATATTAGTAAGGACATAGAAGAAAATTAATAAAAACTTGTCCACTTTTCTGATGTAAATAAATATTACGTCTTTCATATATAACATTACTCTTTTAAAAATAAATTGGAACTGCAGATTTTATAATAATAAAGTCGTAACTGTATTAGAAAATAGAATTTATCTTTTTGGAGTTTTCAAGAGACACTTATGATTCTTTTATATATGAGCTGGGTTCAAGTTACACCCGGTGTAATTCTAAGCAATGTTACACCACCGAATAACTTATTATTGAATTAATATTTTAAAAATCCAACCGTTGAATTACGTGTGTTATATGTTCTTAACATACGTGCTAATTTTCATATCAATCGGATGTTATTTACCATTTGATCTATAAACTCATTTTTTATGCATAATTTTAAACTACAAAAATTTGAATTTTAACAATTGATTGATGACATGGTTATTAATCTTTGATCACCTTACAATTTTGTAAGCATGAAGAATATATGAAGATAATGTAATCTGACGGTAGATTTGTTAATATTCACAACCAATTAAAAAATATTGAGTGTTTAGAGTTACACCAGGTGTAACTTGAACCAAACTCTTTATATATATATATATATATATAAAAGAGAGTAGATAATATTACTGAACTAAGGTTGTTGGCCATATTTCTTCATTTGATATGCATTACAATCAAACATTAACATCATTATTAGATCATATTAGTTTTTTTTTTTTTTTTTTTTTGGTTGAGGAAATTAGATCATTTGTAAAAAAAAAAAACAGTAATATTTATTAGAACACATGAACACAAAAATAGTATATAGAGTTTTTTAAACAGACTTATAATATATTACACGAAATTAGATCATATTACTTGACAAATGAATCAAAAAGATATTCTAGGATGTCACATTCTTTTCAATATTTATATTAGACATATATTGGGACTTGGGAACAACATTATTTTTTATATCTGTGGTATAGATATTTATTTTTAAGTTATTAATTGCATAATATTTTCATAAATAAAATATTATTTAATATAAAAATACATTCTCCAATGACATAACCAAACACAATTACATTCAATGTAATTATTTTTCAATAAAAGTTTTAGCATTATACCAAACATTATTTTTCATAAAAATGTATTATGTCATAGTGCATTTTTAATTTTAAGATTCATTCCATTGGATTGGTATCTTGGCTTAATTATAAAGAGTGATCGTTATGGAGAAAATGTCATAAGTTGTAAAATTCTATCATACTTCTCAAAAAATAATTAAAAAACAAAAAAATATGTTCTAAAAAAAAAGGGTGGTGAACACAAAATGCTTTTTATAAGTAAACTTTATACTTAATAAAAATGGAAATACCAATGACTTCTATTTCAGAAGACGAGATCCTCAACCGATTGTATTACCTCTTGGGATTAATGAGTATCGCATGAAAAATGCTTAGGTACTCTTAGAGCAAAATAAATGATTCTTTCTCTTCTCACCATGAATGTGAGAGGAAGAAGTATCATTCTCCGTGTTCTAAGAGTATTTAATAATTACTCATATCACACACTACTTTAACACAACCTAATGAGCTACAATTTTTATTTTATCTTATTTTGGTAATAATAGGAGCTATTAACTAAATTTGGGTGTGGGTTCTAGTTAACTCAACTGGTAAAGTCTCTAATGGTTGTATAAGAGATCTGGGGTTCAATTCTCGCCTACTCGAAAAACTGATTGGTGTCTTAGTCTGATGATAAAGAGCTATTATCAGGAACGGATGCCATAGGTTGAAACTCTAAAAAAATAAAAAATAAAAAACTAAATTTGGGCATTTTGGATGAAAATGATGCTAAGTATTTAATCATTGTTTACTTATGAAGCTACCATTTTCTAAGTTACTAGAAGTAATTTGTGCATTCAAAATAAATTACATGTTGCATCAGCATATTGCTTACATAAATACATTTTTGCTAAAATCTAATTTCAATAAATAAATAAATAATGTATAATTATAAGATAATATGTGTTCATTGTGTTGATTATCCACAGCCTGAACTATCTTTTGTCGATCACAGTGCCCTCCATCCAATGGTCATGTGTGTACATATGTAATCATCATTTAAATTATCTAGAATAAAACTAATTAATTTCAATAAAACACTTAGAATCAGATGCAGCTTTGATAGGCGATTTGCATTTTGTTTTGTTTTTATTTATACCATTTCTTGCCAAAGGGCTTACTGGGTAATGGACCATTTACAAAGTTGAATGTTTTAAAACTTTGCCAATTGCTAACCAGTGCTAAAAGCCTAAAACACCACATTTTGCAAGAGGAACAAAAAATTAAGAGCAAATAACACTCCCCTCCCTTGAGGTTTGGGAAAATGACACTCACCCCAAACTTAAAGAAAAAAAACATTTTCCCCCCTTTGACATTTATAATATGTTTTATAATATGTTCTTTTCATTTTTTATTTTATTTTATTTTATGTAAATACTCTTTTCACTAACTATGGTTAAACTTTGGTAAAGAGAATTTTTTAAAAAATTAGAATATTCCGTTACTAATATTAACAGAAGGGGGGGAGTGTTATTTTTTTTAAATCTTAGGGGGGGAGTGTTTTTTCTTTTCAAGTTTGGGGGTGAATGTCATTTCTCTAAACCTCAAGGGAGGGGAGTGTTATTTGCCAAAAAATTAATAACTTTACCTAGCTAGCACGCGGCTGCATAAACTTTGTTTGTTTGTCTAGAAGTAGAACACAAGGTCATGATCCAGGTTTGAATTTTCTTTTTCTTTCCTTCATGAACTTTTTGGTTGTCATTACTAATTAGGTTGGAAACTTCTGTACTTTTTTATATGATTTTAGTCTTGAGAAAGCCAAAGGTGATAGGGACCAGTTCCTGCCATTGCACTCAAGTCATATGAATGTATGATAGCTGTTTGCAATAATATGACAGGATATTTCTTCCTTGCCTACAACCCTCCAACTTACCTGATAATACCTTTCAAACTTAAAAATAAAAAATAATTAAAAAAATAATAAAAATAGAAAGGGAGAGGGGGATTTCAAAGTTTTGTTCTTGAAGCATTTTTTTTTTTAATATAAAATTTGATAGACACAACGTGAGATAAGAATTTGGACATTGAATATTTAGAAATACTATAAAGTATCAGTTGAAGTACAAAACTTTTGACAATTTATTTTCTTTATTTCATATGTTTAATACTTGTGTCAAATTTTAGTCAAAAGTAAAAAATAATTTTCAAGCTATATTAATTTTCAAACTCTTGACTCTATTCTGGATTTAAAAAAAAAAAATTTATTTGTTAATGTGTCATTCTCAATATAATATATACATAATTTATAGAAGAACCTAAACAAAAGAAGCCAAAGATTTCATATGGCACAGCAGAAGAAGACCCAAGATGTTGTGCTTTTCAATTACAAGCTTGATTTGCCTTCCAAAAGCCACCATGGGTCAATATGTATATTATGAAGCATGGTCAATCTTGGGTAATCAAGTAATCATCATAAAATTTCTAGTCAATCAGTGAAGAACAGTTGACCAAAACATAAATCAGGTGAAGATAGAACTCGTAATTTGAAAAAGATTTTTTAGACTGCCAATCACGTGAAATCAGTCTAAGCTGATTAATCAATTTGATTAAACTATTAGACCAAAATATATGAAAAGATTCACTTGTTTATATTTATATAGTAAATTTAATTTTGTTAAATAAAAAGAGTGTTATTGAAAATTTGAAACTAGAACAGTGTAACGCGGAAACATGGGTACCGAGTCTACCGACATAAGTCGGACAATGATCCCAATTTGTCTAAATTGTTGGGTCCCGCAAATCTCTAGTCGGTGATAATAACATACTATAATAGGTACTAGATTGCCTGATTTTTGTATTTTACATATTAAATAAAATAATTTGATTTTATATAAAATTCACATCACACGTGCAAGCAAAAAATATCTTGGACTTAATATTTATATATATATATATATATATAAAATAATTTGATTTTATATAAAATTCAAGTCACATCTGCAAATAAAGAACATATCTTGTGCATCATGTATATACATTATCATGTAAATAGGATATTGATTGTAACTCGCATATAGTGGGATAGCTAATACATATTATATGTAAGGGCTCAAATTAAATTGGACCCAAACAATAAAACTTGTAGAGCGTAGGTAGAAGGACTAAGTATCAGTAAAGCAAATAATGATCGGTATGAGATTCATAGAAATAATAATAAAGGAATTTGACTAAGTGTTTGTGAGGAGAATAACGATGACCTCAACTGGATGTTCATTAAGAAATTTTATTCTCGGCCTAGTCCGAGAATCTAGTCCGAAAATCTCTTTACTTAGAATTGGTATATATAAGGGTTGTGCTTGGACATCCTGCAGATTCTTTTTTCCTTTTCATCCTTCTCCCTTTTTTGGCGGGGGTGCTACCTATTATATAGTCTTTGTTTAGTTGATCTCTGTCGTCCACTTATTGATCATCCAAGCCGATACTCGAGTACCTGTCCCATCAGCCACCTTTACAGGCTTTCTGTTAGTTGAAGCAACTAAGGTATCACTGTTGGCTGGTCAATTCACCATTGATGTGATCAGAATGTTGGTGGCGTATATTTAATGAGTGAGTGACAGCTTATCCTCGGATTATGCCCTCTCCTCGGATTGGACCTTGGGCCTGATGTCCCTAGATGACTTGGGCATCGTTCGCTTATCCTCGGATTATGCCCTATCCTCGGCTTGGACCTTAGGCCTGATGTGGAGTGGGCCGGGGTTGCCAAATATTTAGGGCCCCACAATAGCCCTTCAAAATTCTGCTGTCCGACCCTTTGGGCGGGGAGGAGGATTTTGACGTTCTTGGGCCTATCATACTGGCCTGTCGGACCCTGTCTTTCTGTCAGTGTCACCATCTTTTCAACTGCCCCTGCAACTTTCTTTAGCACAAAGGGCCCGCCTGAGGAGTTTTTCCTTACTTCTGTAAGTCTTCTGCTCTTTCTAGTCTATATTCTTTAGCCTGAGTTTCTTGCTAGTTCTTCTAGGATGAATAAGTTTAAGTTGCTGTGCTTTAGCGCTCAGCTTTACTTGGTTTTCGTTCCTAGCAGGGCTCATTACTTAGCACCAAAGGGGTTGGCCTTGCCATAGGTTTGGGCCTACGGTCAGTACAAAACCCTAGTTCTGCCCAGTGTTTAGATCATCCTATAGTGACTAGTTTCCCCAGCGGCTAGGGTCCGAGGACCATGCAAGGCCTAAGCTCTGTCTAACTCTTAGTTCATAGTCTGAAGTAGCTGGTTTCCCAAGAGGCTTGGGTCCGAGGACCATGCAATGCCTAGGTTTTGTCCAGTACCTAATTCTCTGATTTTTAAGTAACTTTCTTTCTTTAAGTAGTTAGTTTCCCCAGAGGCTTGGGTCCGAGGACCATGCAATGCCTAGGTTCTGTCTAACTCTTAGTTTTCAGTCTAAAGTAGCTGGTTTCCCCAGAGGTTTAAGTCCGAGGACCATGCAAGGCCTTGGTTTTGTCCAGTACCTAGTTCTTTTTTTAAGTGACTTTCTTTCTTTAAGTAGTTAGTTTCCCCAGAGGCTTGAGTCCTCGGACCATGCAATGCCTAGGTTTTGTCTAACTCTTAATTTTCAGTCTGAAGTAGCTGGTTTCCTCAGAGGCTTGAGTCCGAGGACCATGCAAGGCCTTGGTTCTGTCCAGTACCTAGTTCTCTTTTTAAGTGACTTTCTTTCTTTAAGTAGTTAGTTTCCTCAGAGGCTTAGGTCCGAGGATCATGCAATGCTTAGGTTCTGTCTAACTCTTAGTTTTCAGTCTGAAGTAGCTGGTTTCCCCAGAGGCTTGAGTCTGGAGACCATGCAAGGCCTTGGTTCTGTCCAATACCTAGTTCTTTGATTTTTAAGTAACTTTTTTTCTTTAAGTAGTTAGTTTCCCCAAAGGCTTGAGTCCGAGGACCATACAATGTCTAGGTTTTGTCTAACTCTTAGTTTTCAGTCTGAAGTAGCTAGTTTCTCCAGAGGCTTGAGTCCGAGGACCATGCAAGGCCTTGGTTCTGTCCAGTACCTAGTTCTTTTTTTAAGTGACTTTCTTTATTTAAGTAGTTAGTTTCCCCAAAGGCTTGGGTCTGAGGACCATGCAATGCCTAGGTTCTGTCTAACTCTTAGTTTTCAGTCTGAAGTAGCTGGTTTCCCCAGAGGCTTGAGTCTGAGGACCATGCAAGGCCTTGGTTCTGTCCAGTACCTAGTTCTTTGATTTTTAAGTAACTTTCTTTCTTTAAGTAGTTAGTTTCCCCAGAGGCTTTGGTCCGAGGACCATGCAATGCCTAGGTTCTGTTTAATTCTTAGTTTTCAGTCTGAAGTAACTGGTTTCCCAAAGGCTTGAGTCCGATGACCATGCGAGGCCTTGGTTCTGTTCAGTACCTAGTTCTTTTATTTTCTCCGCCGAGGAGGGGACCCTGCTCTGTTCTATCTCTTCGTTTGGTGTGCCTTCTTTGATTACGAGGCGTCCCTTGGACTGTTCGAGTAACACGCTTTGACGCTTTGGTGCCTCCTCGTTAATGAGGCGCCTCCTCATTAATATCCTTGGGGATTTGTGAGGATCCAGCGGTGGATAAACCCCTTGGAAATTGGGCGGAGTTAATGCCTCCGGAAATCTCTCATTGGGATTTTGTGCAAGTTGGCTCTCACCAATTTTCGCCTTCTATAAAAGGTCTTACCGGGACAACCCTTTTCTTCAAACCTCACAAACACACTCACCACCACACTGTTCGGAGGCTCTGCAAAAATAGCGGTTTATGCCCCATAAAATAAGTAGGCACTTGGAAAGGGCGGTTACGAGAAAGCCTAGCCCTTTTCAGGAGCCAAAGATGGCACCCCGACCCTGGACGTCATGTTGGGGTTGGGGTAGGAGAAGACTGAAGATTTTTCTTCTTTTCAACCTAACCAGAGGTGGACCCTTCCTTGCTGTTTGGAGGAGGATCCAGAAAGAACGTAACCTCTTTCCCCCGGACCTGGATCCGTCAGCCCCTTCAAGCTAGCAGTGATGGGTTTGGGAGGGAAACCAGGCGAAACCGAGAGGGGGAACCGTACGATGCCGCGGCCCCTTCCCCCTCAACGTTGCCTTCCTTCCTCCATTTGCTCTTTTCTTACTCCTCAACCAGTCTTGTTAGGCGTCTTTCTTTGTGGTTAGCTTTAGAACAAGCCTGCATGGGCATCAATTGTAAGATGTAATTTTTCTTCATATATTAATAAAGAAGTAGACCCACTTCATCCCTTTTATTTTTCGCATCTTATTGTTTCTTGCGATGTTGACACCCCATTTTGCAACCCGCATTTAACCTCATATGGAGGGTAAAAGGGGTTCTTTTACCTCATAAATATGCATCTTGATTCTGGCCATTAGATCCTTAATCTCATTTCACCAAAATAATCTTGATGTTGTAACGATCAAATCAACTGGTCATAAGCCTTAATCGGACCATTAGATTGAAAGTTATCATCAAGTCAAGTTTTAATGGTTAAGATGCACTATCACAAATTGAGTCCGACTATATGTGATTATGAACAATTGATTTTAATTGGTTATAAGTGTAATCAATTGGAGATCAATGATGTGTCATAATTTAATTGGTTAGGACTACATTTTATGGTGAGGTTGCATACACCTAATTAATTAGATAGTTAAACATTAATTCTTCAATGAGTAATTTGTGCAATTATCTTTTAATTAGTGTAAATTTGGAACCAATTAAGTCTGAAATTGGAGTGATTGGAGCCATTTAATGTTAATTGGGGACTAATTTGGGACCTATTAATGTTAATTGTGCTGAAACCATTTTCTAACAAATGACCTCTCCTCACTATTTCATCGACATCTCTCAGAATATTTTGAATCTGTGAATGAGGTTAATTTTCCCAGAAACTAGACATTCGGGGCTTCAATTTGAGCACAAGAATGAGACAATTCTGATTAAAATCGAGTCAGATATGATTTTTCGAAGTTGGCTCTACAAGTTGTTACAGCAGCTACGGGAAAACCGAATTTTGGCTTGTTCCTCACTCCTACCAATCTTCCTATTTAATGCACAAGATTTTCCCCAAGGCTAAAATGAGTTCTAGGTTCATGATTCTTTGTCAACCCTCATTAAATGGTCTTCCATTCATATTTCCTCCACCACTACTATATAAACCCTCCTTCTCATTCATTCCAAGACGACAAAACCCCATCTCTTCTCCTCTCTTGAGTTATAGGAAGTAGAGTAGTCTTGTCATATCTTGATCTTCCTGAGACTCAAGGTATTGAGTGAGACTCACTCTTCCTCTCCTAACTCTTCTTTTCCTCCACCGTTAGGACCTCTACCAAGAGTCTTTTCCTCCACCATATGGATCTTGCACGAAGGTATAATCCTCTTCCTTAATTGTTTTTTATGTTGCCATGATGAGATTTTAAGATTAAAGCATGATAATAATCATTTAAATCACTTTGAATATGTTTGAATGTTCTTAATTGTTCTTATATGTTCTTCACATGTTCTTGATTGTTCATCATATGTTCATGCATAAACGCTAGTTTTGATCTTAAATCCACATCAAAAATATGAAAAACATGTTTGTTTCATAATTCTTTCAAATTCTTGAATCTAGGATATCATCATACACACACATTCACTAGAATTTATATTTTCAATCCAAATGCAATGCTTAATAAATTGAATTAGGGTTCATCACATGCACACACATTAAATTCAACATGTAAATTGATTGATATATTGGATGATATGATATGAAAGTTGGCCACCATAGTCTAGAAGACCGGTTTCACCGGGCAAGGTGGGTGCCTAGCACCTTCCCACTTTGTAACATAGCCTCCGAACTTAGATCAAGGGTTAGTAGATCAAGTGCTTATCCATGTAATTTTCGATTTTTAGATTGTAACTAGAAAACAAAGCCATGTACTTTATCTTAGATTGTATCTAGGACCAAAGCCATGTAATTTTCCTATGATCAATGTAAATTTCAAATTAATAAAATGAGGAATTTTTTTTTTTTAATTATGGTTTTCTTATTTTTCCAATAATTAAATAAGTGACAACTCCATTGTAAAACACTTAATCTAAAGGGAAAAATATAACTAGTCGAACCTCCATTTTGAGAGGCAATAAGACGACTCCACCCATTCACGTGGGTTTGGCCCAACATTCCTATAAAAAAGGGGGCCGGGGGCGCGGTCTCTCACATGCGAATGTTGTTGCAATTGTTGTGTTGTTTTTGTTTTTTTTTTTTAGAAGAGTTGCTCTTAATCTTTTCACACCAACCATCGCACTTGCTAGTGCACAAATCCTTCCCACAGATGGCGCCAATTGTAAGGACTCAAATTAAATTGGACCCAAACAATAAAACTTGTAGAGCGTGGGTAGAAGGATTAAGTACCAGCAAAGCAAATAATGATCGGTGTGAGATTCATAGAAATAATAATAAAGGAATTTGACTAAGTGTTTGTGAGGAGAATAATGATGACCTCGGCTGGATGTTCATGAAGAAATTTTATTCTCGGCCTAGTCCGAGAATCTCTTTACTTAGAATTGGTATATACAAGGGTTGTTCTTGAACACCCTGCAGATTCTTTTTTCTTTTTCATCCTCCTCCCTGTTTTGGCGGGGGTGCTACCTATTATATAGTCTTTGTTTAGTTGATCTCTGCCGTCCACTTATTGATCATCCAAGCCTATACTCGAGTACCTGTCCCATCAACCGCTTTTGCAGGCTTTCTGTTAGTTGAAGCAACTAAGACATCACTGTTGGCTGGTCAATTCACCATTGATGTAATCAGAATGTTGGTGGCGTGCATTTAATGAGTGAGTGACAGCTTATCCTCGGATTATGCCCTCTCCTTGGCTTGGACCTTGGGCCTGATGTCCCTAGATGACTTGAGCATCGTTCGCTTATCCTCGGATTATGCCCTATCCTCGGCTTGGACCTTGAGGCTAATGTGGAGTGGGCCGGGGTTGCCAAATATTTGGGGCCCCACATTATATATTTCGAAAATATGTAATAATTATGGTAATAATTATAGATTTATAGTATGTAAATAAAGAAAGCATGTAATTCACGGACATGGTTCAATTGTCCACCTAAAATGTCTTCTAGCAGTTTTGAACCTTGCTTTTTAACTAGAGTGGAGTTCTTATTTTCCTTCTTTCTTCCATTTTTTGCCTTTTTTGCCCTAAGATTAGAGAGAGTTCTTTCACTCTTGAATATAAGTTCTAAAGTATTAATCAATATAATCCCTATACTTATTATAAATAGGAAAAAAAGCAAATGACATTTAGGTCGATTAACATTTTTTGATGTTTTTAATGAAAATGTCTAGAATTTGAATTCTCCACCTTACTTATAATGTAGAAAAAAAAAACTTATCCATTCTTTGGAGTTATACAATTTTATTTAGCTATGAAGTTTAATATTTTTATTTTGAACACTTGTTATACGCTTATATTATAGCCATTTCTCTCAAAAAAATAAATACTATAGCCATCAAACAAATTCAAAGAAAAATATTGAACTAGGAATCTACAAACTTTAATTCACGTTAGGTTAATTCAAAGATTGCTCTATTATTACTCAATTGAAGAAAAATAGAGACTTTCATAGCATAAATGTAAGTTGTGTGACATGTACATGACAATTCTTTATGTTTTTCTTTTTTTAAATAATTATTTCCCTTTTTGAATTGTTTGGTCTTTCAAAGGTACAATTATTTGCATTTATATTAGCTCTTTTTTGAAAAATTTAATTTATTTATTTACTTGTTCAAAGATAAATATATATATATATATATACTTGTACCTTAAAATGAAGGGTTTCAAAAGGTGTGTATAAAGAAAAAAAATTTTTCAATAAAGCTAAACAACAAAAGTAGATGGAGTAAAAGGTCCAGCAATGACCCGCCAAATGGATTCGCGTGAACCGAGTCAACAGACACGGAAGACCAAACAAAAGTAGATGGAGTAAAAGTTCCAGCAATGCTCCAGCTGTGCTTATATTGATAGTTAATTTGGTAAACATGGATTTAAAAACCGAAACGAACAAAGAACCAAAAAAGAGGTTGATTATCGGTTTTATAATTCGACCAGGGTCAGATTAATGGTCGAATTAATGATATCATAATTAATATAATTTAAATATTTAAATAATTTTTATATAAATTTTAAATTTTAATAACTTATTTTAAGAAAATATAAAATATAGATTTTTTTTTTTTTTTTGCATACTACCTTTTTTTTCTAGTAAATAATTATTGACCAAAAAAGAATAATTTACCATTAAGGTTTCATATATTTATTTTTATAAAATAGTAGTTTAACTTTAATTATTTATCTTTTTTAAAAAAAAAAAAAAAAAAAACACTCCAAAGTAAAGTGACTAGACAACTCACTGACATATCAATACACTCTCCCACCATCTCACTCCCAGCCACACACGTACACCCTCCTTTAAGAAAATTTTTTTTTTTCCCTCATAAATGTAGAACCCCACACGGTTTACAGTTTACTCTAAAAAAGAAAAAGTTTTATTTGTTCAGTTCTCACTTTTCAGGGTTATGTGTTTTGTCCTCCAGTACGGCAGTACCCGTCCCCCTCTCTGTGGAAGCTAGACAGATCCTCTCATTTACTGTCACACCGAAGAGCTGCGGATACCTCATACCAGTCCAAGAGGCTGGTTTCAACTTTCAACACCAAGCATGAGCATTCAGTAATTTTCTCACTCTCTCAGGTCTAGCATATCTGAGAAAGAAGATTTTTTAAGTAAAAAATCTGTCCTTACCCACTTAGACCGGCAGATCTGAGAAAAAAAATAGATTTTTCTGCAAAATAAAGCTCCATTTCAGATCTTTCATCAATTTTGCATAACCGGTTCAACCTTTCCGGTTTTCGGTTTTCCCGGTTGAACCGACGGTTACCAGTTAAATCCGATTTTTCTTACATTTTTGGTTTTTAAGCGTAATCGGACCAGATTACTGTCCGGTACCGGTTGAATCGATCAAACCAGCCAGTCCAGTTCGGTTTTTAAAACTATTTTGGTAACCAAGTAGCAACTACTTACTATAAAACTAGTCTCACATGAGCACTGACATTAATTGTGTTTGAAAAATAAACCAACTATTACTACATATCTTTAGTACGATGAGCACTTCACAAATATAACAATTTGTGAGAATTGAAGGAGGGTAAAGGTTGAAGTTCGAGTCTCTGAAAAGGAGTTTTTTACACACACATATATATATATATATATATATACACTTAGATTAGTCTATAGTAAATTTTCTATCTTATATAAAAATAAATAAATTAAAAAAAAAAAAAAAACCCAACAACAACAACAACAACGTAATACAATACAACTAGTTCTTTAACAAAATAAGAAAAAGAGAATAATAGCAAATATAAATGGCAACTTCAAGTTTTCAACTAGGTGAGATAACAGTATATCAGTTTTATAGTTATACAGTTATGCTACTGAGCACATCTCCCAAAAAATAAATCACAAATAAGTTTAGAGTCATAAATTTTTTTTCATAAAATATGTCACAACTATCGAAGTGACAAATTATAAATGATAAATAATAAAAGGAGCACATTAACGGATATTTTTAGGGGATAATTGTTAATAATTCATAACAGGAAAGTTTTTAGACCACTTTTATGAAAAATATAAAAAAACTCTCAACAACATTTATTGTTTTATTATTTTTCCAATAAAATGTTACAAAAATAACTTCTAAACCAATGCTCTAAGGGCATTGGTTAACATTTCTCATAATAAAATGATGGGCCTAAATTAAACTAATAATAATCTACCAATTCAGTTACTGTGAAAATTGTTATCCGTAACATTACTCATAATTTAGTGTAAACTCTTCCACTAGGCCACACAACCCCAAGTAGAAGAGGTACCTAGATATAGTCAGTAAAATCTTTTAAAGAATCCAAATATATTAGTAAATAATTTTTTTAAAATCCAATTTTTGGGCTATGAATTGAATTATCTTGTAGGAGTACTGCTATTAATTAAGCCCTAAATTTTAGTCCATAGATAAAAATCCCTGTCTTAGTCGGTTGTGCCTTCTATCTGACTCTCTTTTTTAGACTATTCAAATACTTCTATATGCGTATAAATTTTAGAATAAAATCTCTAGTCTACACATTAAAAAGAGAGATAAGAGTAAGCCTCTTTCTCTCTCTCTCTAAAACCAAAATTGAAATTGATTATCTAAAATATTATCTCCTTACATCTCTCTTGACAATCCCTTTCACAAATAAAGCAAAGTTTTTACTTTTACAAGTTTTTGTTATCTTCGCTTCAGTCTTTTGACTTTAAGGGTTCATTTAGTTGGGGGATGGAAAATTCGGATGATAAAGAATGGGGAAGGGATGAAAAAAATAGAGAAATAGAATAAATTTTAGTTTTCTTCATTTGTGTTTAGTTGGAGGGTGGAAAAGTGGAGGAATAGAAAATATAGTTTGTATAAATTTAGTCCCATAGCCTATTACATAACTTTTTTTTAATATATAAATAGTTTATTAAGGAAAAATAAAAGTTTGGTTTTGGAATAAAATAAGCAAGTCAAACGTACAACAAAGAACCCATAAAAAGAAGAAGAAGAAAAAAAAAAAAAAGTTAACATTGATTTTAGTTTGGTGGAAGAGAAGGGGTAGATGAGTAATTTCCATCCAACATTTTCTCCCTCTTATTTTCTCTCTAATTTGGGGCATTGAAAAGAAGTGGGCTTAAGGATAAAAAAAGCGAGAGCTCAGGGCCTACCATTTTCTCTTTCCAAAATCATTCCAACCAAATACCTCTCACATCCATCTGTTTAGTTGGAGGGGTGGAAAAGTTAGAATATAAAAAATAGGAAAGGAATAAAAAAAAGTGAGAAGATAAAAGAAATTTTTTTTTTTTTGAAAAACAAGATAAAAGAAATTTTGTTTTCTCTTATATGTGTCTGGTTAGGAGGATACAAAAGTAAAGAAATAAAAAACTCATTTGTTTGATTGAGAAGAAAAATGAGATGATGAAAGATAAAGCTAAGGCTGAGGCTGAGGTTGAGGCTGAAAAGGCAAGAGCTGAGGCTGAAAAAGAGAAAGATGAAGCCAAACAACATGGGTACGACGTCGGCGTTGCTGAGACAGAGGATAACTTCAGCGCCGAGGTCCCAGCCGTATGTCAGACATATTGTGCCCAGACTTGGGAGGAAGCTCTGAACCGAGCTGGGGTCGAGCCATCTTCAGAGTTGAGAAGGCCTGAAAACATATATTTTCCTCCGGCCATACGAGCCCCAGGTTCTTCTTCTCAGCAACAAGAGGCCTCCTCTACGGTTGTTAAATCGGCTGAAGAAGCTCAAGTTCAGAATCCATCCTTTACCAACCAGCAGAAGCAACCTGAAGTGCCTGGAGTGGTAAAAGATATCTCATCGGCCAAAGTAGCAGAGGGTCCTAAGGATGGAACAGCTTCTCAAAACTTTGAAAAGGACTTAGCTTCTACCATTTTACCTGCTGGGGAAGCTCCAAAGGAGAAAGAGAAGAGTGTTCCTCCTCAGGAAGTTGGCAAAGTCCCACAGCCCAAGCTCCAACTAAAACTAAACAAGTAGTTGATGTAGTTTTTTTATTTATTTATTTTTATTTTTTTTAAGGATATTCTTAAGTGTGATGTATATTTCCCTTTCCAAATTTATATGAGATATTATGGTTTTATTTATTACTTGTGTAGTTTCCTGCATGAATGTTCTTTATTTTTACATCATCCCTAACAATAGAGGAATAAAATCTGACACTATAAGGAAAAACTTAATTTTATGTACACTAATTGAGGAACAAAGCAGACTATAAACATGAACTCCCCAGTCCTACAGAGGCTTACTTTAAATTCATTAAGAAGTGCCCATACTGGAGATAACATTCCAAACAATTAGTCTTTAGAGGTATTGAACACCCTAAAGTGTTTTAAGTGATGCTCATTGAGTTTTCCTTAAAATACAATTCTAGTTGCACGAATCCCATTTAAAAAGCACAAATTTCTACTAAGTTCATTGTATGAACGATCTGTCATACTTCAGCTTTAGTGTAATACTTTGATTGAGATCACACTATGTTAATTTTCACTATGTTATGGCCCAAGGACCTGACATAACTAAGTTGTTGTTTAATATTTCAATAGATGTCATAATGTATTAATTTCCACCAAGTTGTAGTCTGAGGACCTGACATGACTTAGTTTCTGTTTAATACTTCAATAAATTTCATAGTGTATTAATTTCCACAAAGTTGTGGTCTGAGGACCTAACATGACTTAGTTTCTGTTTAATATTTCAATAGATTGAGAAACACAAATAATAGAATTTAGGATAAGCTGTAAAGGAAATAGAACAGAACTGTTCTTATTAATAATAATACATCTTTAAGTTGCTTACATTCCAGGGATGGAGTATAATTTTCTCACCTAAATCTTCTAAGTAATATGCACCTATTCCTGCTACAGATGTAATACGATACGGTCCTTCCCAATTAGGCCCTAACTTTCTCCAAGCTGGATTTTTGGTAGTTCCCAGGACTTTTCTCAATACCAAGTCCCCTGGGGCTAACGGCCTCAGCCTTACATTTGCATCATAACCTTGTTTCAGCTTATGTTGATAATAGGCCAACTGAACCATCGCATTCTCTCGTTGTTCATCTATCAGGTCTACATTCTTACTTAAGAGCTCATCATTGTCATCCGAGGTAAAAGTGCTAGTCCTTAGTGTGGGAAAACCCGTTTCAAGTGGAATCATAGCCTCAGCCCTATACGTTATTGAAAATGGGGTTTCTCCTGTTGACCGTCGGGGTGTTGTTCGATACGTCTAGAGGACATGTGGCAGCTCCTTCACCCATTTTCCTTTTGCGTCATCCAGCCTTTTTTTAAGCCCACTCACTATGACCTTGTTGATAGCCTCGGCTTGCCCATTTCCCTGTGGATAAGCCGGAGTGGAATATCTGTTCTTTATCCCCAGGTCGGAGCAATATTTCTTGAAAGCCTTGTTATCAAATTGAAAACTATTGTCCGAGATGAGAGCTTGAGGAACCCCAAACCTTGTGATGATATTCTTCCAGACAAACCTCTTAACATCCACATCCCTGATATTGGCCAGGGGCTCAGCTTCGACCCATTTCGTAAAATAATTTATGCTAACTAGCAGATACTTTTTATTTCCCATTGTTTTAGGGCAAGGGTCAACGATATCTAAACCCCATTGAGCAAAAGGCCAAGGACTAGAAAGATGGTTAAGAACTCCCCCTGGCTGATGGATGTTTGGGGCAAACTTTTGACATTGATCACACTTCCTAACATACTCCTGTGCTTCCTTTTGCATGCCTGGCCACCAATACTCCTGAGTGATTGCTCGATGAGATAAAGATCTTTTTCCAGTATGACTCCCACAAATCCCTTCATGGAGCTCTTATAGGAGTGTCTCTGAGGTTTCAGGGTGTACACAAAGCAGATATGGCCTAGAGAAAGAGTGCTTGTATAACTTTTTGTCCTCGGACAGTCAAAACTGAGGAGTTTTTCGTCGTATCTTTTCGGCTTCAGATCTGTCCTTGGGCAGTATATCCTTCTCAAGGTATAACATAATAGGATCCATCCAACTACTCGCCGAGCCGATTTGATTGACCTGAAGTGAGTCCTTTGTTACTGGGGTAGGTGTATTCAAATCTTCGACCATAATCATTTGAGGTAAGTTCTGCGCCAAGGAGGTAGCAAGGGTAGCCAAAGAGTCCGCATGGGCATTTCCACATCTAGGGATATGGGACAACTCAAAAAATTCAAAATCCCCTTGCATACGCCTAACCTGGCTTAAGTAACCATGCATTCTGGTGTCACGAGCTTCCAATTCTCCCTTAACCTAGCCCACGACCAGTGCTGAATCCGAGAACATCTCCACTGTTTTTCCTCCCAGTTTCTTAACCATCTCCATTCCCATTAGTAGAGTTTCATACTCTGCCTCATTGTTAGTGGTTGAGAATCCTAACCTTAAAAACTTCTCAATAATGGCCTATTCAGGGGATATCAGAACCAGCCCTACTCCTGACCCCCTCTGATTTGCTGCTCCATCCACATACACTTTCCAGAGTGAAGAGTGTTGCGTGGAGATAAGGCCAACTGATTTTTCATCCATGCCATGTGGGCTTGCTTCAATTTCTTCAGGGCTTTCAACAAATTCGGCCACCAGGTTGGTGAGAACCTGACCTTTCATAAAAGTATGAGGCATATATTTAATATCAAAAGTCCCTAGAATTATGCTCCACTTGGCAACCCTGCCAGTGTAGTCTGCACTCCGAAGTACTACTTTGAGCAGATACTGAGTTAGGACAACCATAGTGTGCGCCTGGAAATAATGGGGGAGTTTCTTTGTAGCGTGTACCACTACCAAAATGGCCTTTTCCAACGGCAGATAACGTACCTTGGCTTCATGAAGCGACTTGCTCACGTAATAAACTGGTCGTTGTATGCCATTATCCACTCATATCATAACAAAATTGATCGCATAAGTAGCTATCGCCAAGTATGCAAAAAGGACCTCATCTACCTTAGGACTGGACATAATGGGTGGCCGAGACAGATATTCCTTGAGCTGCTGAAATGCCAGGGCGCACTCCTCAGTCCACTCAAATCCCTTCCACTTGTGAAGTAGAAGGAAGAAAGGTCTGCACCTATCTGCCTACCTGGATATAAATTTATTCAACGCAGCGGTCATCCCAGTCAACCTCTGGACCTCCTTGGGATTCCGAGGTGGTTGCAAGCTACTTATGGCTCTAATCTGGTCGGGGTTCACCTTAATTCCTCGGTGGGTCACCATTTAGCCCAAAAACTTCCCAGAGCTCACACCGAATGAGCACTTGGATGCGTTCAATCACAATTTATGCCTCCTTAAGACCTCAAAAGTGTTGGTGAGGTCTTTCACATGCTCGGCCACTACCTTACTCTTCACAACCATATCATCGATATAAACCTCGATGTTCTTACCCAACTGTGGCTCAAACATCTTCGTCATTATCTGTTGATAAGTAGACCCTGCGTTCTTCAAGTCAAAGGGCATTACCTTGTAATGAAAATTTCCAGTGGGTGTGAGAAAAACGGTCTTCTCTTGATCATCCAATGCTAGTGGGATCTGATTATAGCCCTGAAAGGCATTCAGGAAGCTCATCTGAGGATGGCCCACTGTTGTATCCACTAACTAATCTATACAGGGCATGGGGAAAGGATTTATTGGACAAGCTCTATTAAGGTCTGTGAAATCAACACATATGCGTCATTTTCCATTTTTCTTCTTCACCACGACCGTATTGGCCAATCATTGAGAGTAAAACACCTTCTTGATAGCCCCTGCCTGTTTGAGCTTGGCCACCTCGTCTTTGATAGCCTCAGCATGTGCCTTGGACGGACGCCGAGGTGGCTGTTTCTTCGGAGTAACAAAGGGATTGACATTCAAATGATGACAAATGAAATCTGGATCAACCCCTAGAGTTTCGTAGGCATTCCATGCAAACACATCAACGTTTCTCCTCAGAACCTCAACCAACTGTTCTTTTTCTAACAAAGGCAATTGTGCACCAACCTGAAAATACTTATCTGGATCATCACCAACGTTCACTTTCTCCAAGTTCTCACACTCCGCTTCTCCAGCGGACGTGCTAAAGAGGGTTTTCGGAGTCTTTGATTGCTATAACTCATCCTCGGCCGTGGCCGAAATATCTATCTCTAGCCGATGTTGTATGGCCGTTATCAGACACTGCCTGGCCATAGCTTGATTTCCTAATATTTCCAACACCTAGCCTCCTGATGGATATTTCACCTTTTGATGAAGAGTGGAAGAAACAGCCCCTAAGGTATGCAGCCAGGGCCTACCTAAGATTGCTGTATACGGAGAAAAAGCATCTACCACAATAAAATCCACCTCCACCACATCTGAACCCGTCTGCACTGGTAATCTAATCATACCCATTGGGATGATCGATCTGCCCTCAAAACTCACCAACGGGGAGCTATAGGCTGTTAGGTCCTGGGGTTTTAAATTCAACCCCCTGTATAGGTCAGGATACATTACTTCGGCTGCGCTCCCCTCATCAACCATCACCCTTCTTACATCATAACCCCTGATCCTAAGTGTAACCACCAAAGCATCATCATGTGGTTGTATGGTTCCTCTCTTGTCCTCATCTAAAAAGCCCAACACCAGTGAGGTGCTCAGTCTTGCCCTCTTCGGCTTTGAACTAGCTCTCTCATCCGAACAATGAGACACAGACATTACCTTGGAGGGACAAGACCCCGTTCTCCCCGGGGCTGCAAATATAACGTTTATCATACCCAAGGGAGGTCCTGAAGAGGCATTTCCCCGAAATGTCGATCTTGCTTGACTTCCTCGGCCACTAGAATGATGCAGCAAGTGTGTCAACTTTCCTTCTTGGACAAGCTGTTTCAAGTGGTTTCACAGGTTTTTACAATCTTCAGTAATATGTCCATGGTCTTGGTGATACTGGCAGTAAAGATTTTGATTTCGTTTCGTAGGATCCCTTGCCATCTTATTGGGCCGTATGAAGAATGACTTGTTTTTTATTTTTTCTAGAACCCGTTGTACTGGTTCTCGAAACACAGCATTAACCACCTGGGAATTGGCAGATCCTGATTGCCCCCCAAAGTCCCTCCGAGGTTTGTTGTTGTTGTACCGGTCCGACCTGAAATCCCTCATCTCCTGAGGGATTACCTTTGACTTTCTTCTACCCTATATCTGATCCTCTTCTACTCTTCTATACCTGTCAATCCGATCCATAAGCTGCCGCACACGGGTAACAGGTTTACCAGTCAGAGATCTCCTCAGATCATGCTCGGTTGGAAGACCTTCCTTAAAGGTATTAATGGCCACGTCGTCATAGGCTCTATCTACTTCGTTGAACATTTCCCAATATCTATCAAAGTAGGCCTTCAGGGTTTCCTTCTCCCGTATAGACATGGATAACAACGATCCCAAGGGCTGAACAACCTTCCTACAGGTGATAAAGCGAGCACCAAAAGCCTGGGTGAGTTTCTCAAAGGAATCAATAGTATTTTCTCTCAGACCGTTAAACCACCTGTGCGAACCCAAAATATGACCTATGGGCGTGCCTACTTTTGGGCTTACAATCTATTTATATTGTGGGTTTGAAGTTTTCCTACTATGGGTAGTTCAAGGTCCTAGAACTTTAATGCTTCCTCTTTCTTTCTTCATCTCTCTGTCTCTGCGTATTTTTTCCAACCCCTTCTCTCTCTGTTGTTTTCATATTTATAGTTCCTCCATAATGGGATGGCCATCATTGCATTGTTGTAAGTGCGGCGAGAGGTCCAATACAATCAGAGGTAAGTGGGGTGGTTTGGTGGTGGTGGCATCGGAACTTGGTTCCTCACCTAATGAACAGTACGGCGGCTTCGTTCCTCGGAGAACCGTTGAACAAGTGAGATCCAGAGCATCCGCTTACGTCCCATCTCATGATGCTCGGGAAACGTGCTCGGCATGACCCTCACTGGGAAGTCTGGACCAACACTATGTACAGTTATGGGCTAGACCCTTTGGGCTGGTAGGGACGGGGCCCAAATGTTGTTCCCACGTACTGGGGCCTAAACGGGCCTAGGTGTTGGGTACCGTACAATAGCTCCCCCTTGATTCATGACCGGCTCTCGGCGTGAATCAAGGAACTCCAAGAGGCTGCACGTAGTTGGTGTTCGGTGATGCGACGTCTGGGATCCCTCAGAGCGTCATTAATTCGCCCCTAAAAAGGTGCGCCAACCTTGGCCGTCTAGATAAGCCATCATTATTACCTGACGCTTCGTGAACCGGGGCGGCGCGGGCTTTAGTTGGCGCGGGAATCGGAATGGTTGCTAATTAATCCTTATAACGGCTAATTAACTGCTGCGTACGTCCCAGGGATCACTTATATAAGGTTTGCTCTGAACCATTCTGTCACTTTTTCGCTCTCATCTCTCTGTGTTTCCTTCTTCACCGTGCATTCATCCGAGCATTCATACTCCAGACCTGAATCCTCCTTCACCTTAGAACCCAAGTAAGTTCTTCACAGTCCCTCCTTCGTATTTTCATTCATTATTCTCCTAGAGTTTTTAGGATGGGGTATTCGTATCTCCTAGACACAGATGCGGCCCTGGCCATTTTCAGGCGGGCCTTCGATGTTCCTAGCGACGTCAAGATAGCTTATTGCCATGAGAGTGAAATGGCTCTTCACAGAGGGGAAAACACTGTCTTCTTTCCCTTGATGGCAATTTTAGAAGGGGGGGGGGGGTGAGGTTTCCTGTAGATTCCCTTTTAGTCAACACCCTTAGGTACTATGGTCTATGCCCCGACTAGTTTGCTCCCAACTTTTATTGGGTGGTGAGTTGCGTGAGGTGCCTGAATCAGCTTTTCGATTTGCAGTTAGACCATCACGACATAAACCATATGTATAGCTTATGTAGGGCAAAGAAAACTAGCTATTACTTGAAAGTAAGGGACATGAGGGTACGGCTGATCTCCTGCCTGCCTGATTCGAATAGAAACTCTGCCGGGGAGTTCGTCAGGGTGCGCGGCAATTGGTTTGCCGGTGACTTCCCCTGCCCCCTCACCAGGCGCGAAGTGGGTTCGTCTTTGTTCATTTGACCCATTTTCATTTTGCATCTACTATATTTACCGTACAATTGTTCCTCCCTGTGAAACTTTTTTTATTTATCCTAACGCCTATCTGTGTTACTACGTGCAGACGGTAGAGTGTTCGTCCCGGACATCAGGGTCGTACACGTACGTGACTTAAATTTCGTGCTCAGGTCCGAGATCTTTGTTCACACAGACGGACAACTCCGAGCTTCCCATTTGATACTCGGGGTAACTCCTGTTTACTCTACCTGGCAAGCCTTCGGCCAGGCCTTGTTGGTTGATAGCCCGCTTCTATCCTACATTGACGTTCGGCTCACAAACTTCCTTCCTGCGAAGTTTACAGTAGGAGAAGCTCGTGATCTCGGTCCACGATATCTCTGTTCCGACGAGCATCAACCAGTACGGGACGAGTCCGTCGAGCGCGTATCCCGAGCCCACTGAGAGCGTGCCCACGACCAAATCCAGCAAGAGGCACCCGTTCAACCAGAAGGTCCCGTTGACCAAGGGGAACCTCCTCAAGAAGCTGAAGAAGTAGTTGCCGAGCCCGAGCAAGACTGAGCCGAAGAAATGGTGACTCGAAGGACAATGACAATAAACCGGTTCATCCCCGGGGCCGAGCAAACCACACAGCAACAGCAACCCCACGGCCGCGGTCAAACCCCTCCTCCTCCGCCAGTAGCTCCTGCTCAGCAAAGAAAAAGGCAACGCACAACCGAGCAGGCTACGGTTGTTTCGACCGTAGTGCCCGCGAAAACTCCTCCCCGGCCTTCCAGCGGTATTGTAATCCGCGAGCCCACGACCCAGACGGGGACGAACGTAGCATCCACTTCCCGTGCCGTGCCCGCCTGGCAGCCCTCGTACATGCTGGACGGCAAACTTCTTCCCTCGGACGCAAGTGTGCACGTTTGGGGAAAGGGGGCAGGCGGTCACGTCGCCCAGTCGTTGGCGCGCAGCTTACTACTTCCCGAGGATGTGCGGGCATTCGAGGAGGGGACGGACGAGTCCATGGCGTGGAGGCTATAATGGCATACCATCGCGGTAAGTAAATTCAATTTGTACTCTCCCTTTTTTTTAATTTTATTTTTATTTTTAACTAGGATTGAGTTCCCGCTCTTGTTACATTATCAGGCCGCACATTTGGCGTGTATATTAGACAGACGCATCAGCGACCTTACCGAGGACGCCGGCCGAGAAAGGGCTCTAAAGGACGTGACAGATGCCAACGCGAAGGAGAAGGCCGTGGCTGCTGCAGCGGCGGAAAAGAAGGCTGCAACAGCCGAGAAGGCAAAGGCGGAGGCGGAGAAGAAGTATGCGGAGCTGCAGACTCGCATGGGGGACATTGAGCTCAGGCTGGCGGAGGCCGAGAGCCAGGGGATTGCTCGGGAAAAGGAGCTTGAAGACCTCCGGGCTGCTTTAGAGGCGAGTGAAAGCAAGTGGTACAATGAGGGTTTCGCTGATGCAGAAAACTCGGCGAAACCGGTCATAAGGGATGCTTAAAAGCATGGTTTTCAGACCCGGACCGTTCATTGAACCGTAAAAGAGAGAGGTTCAAGGTTTTTAAGGTCGAACCGAGGTTGAACCGGAGTTGAACCGTGATGACGTCATAATTAATTTAATAATTATTTAAAATATGAATTAATATATTAAATTAATATAAGTAGAAAAATGAACTAAAATAGTCTAAATAAATATAAAGATTTAATTTTCAAATATCTTTTTTATATCACAACATTCATAAGGCAAATAAAAAATATGAAATCTTAAGCAAACATATATATTGTTTGATAAAACTCAATATTTTACTTTTTTTAAAATCTTTTTATAAGGGTTTATGTCTAAATTATCTCAAAGTTATGGTCAAGCTCATTAGATTATTCAATCAATTATTTTATGTCCAAATCCATTTGAATATTCAACCCTTTATGAAAAAAACAAAAAAAAAAAAACCAAAAGCTAGAGGAGTGGCCGGATAAAGACTGAAAAGCTTCACAAAATTGATACAATAAGGAGCCCAACGAATTTTTTTTTTTTTTTTTTTTTTTTTTTTTTTTGATGATAAGAGCCCAACGAAATTTTAAAATGAGTGGTTGACAGCTTGTACTTTACTTGACTGTATAGTGTGTGGTTGTAAAGATTCTGACACTCTCAACTCCCAAAATTCAATTTTCCACCATTCTTTTGTCATTTCCAATATAGTCACATGGTTGGGTTCATAAAACTGAAAGTCAGTACAAAGAAAAGCACCGGCTCTTGCAGTATTGAGATGGCTTGAATACTTATATTTTAGGTACAAAAGGAAGCCAAAAAAAAAAAAACAAAAGCAAAAGAGAAGTTCGCATCTGGAGGTCAGGACGAAACAAAGAAGAGGAGTAAGATGCTTGGGTTAGTCATATGCTTGGGTTCACATGGTGAAGGCTGCTTGCTGTGAGGGTTGATTTCTTCATTATTGCTTTTTTCCTTCTTCTTCCTCTGCTTCTTCTTCTTCTTCTCTGTTTTTTATTTTTATTTTTATTTTTCTCCCTTTCATTTGGTTCCAGATCTGAAAAAACCCAAAGAACTGCTGAAGTATTGGCCAAAACTTCGCCGGAAAAAGGGAATCGTCTTCTTCTTCCTCTGCTTCTTCTTCTTCTTCTCTGTTTTTTATTTTTATTTTTATTTTTCTCCCTTTCATTTGGTTCCAGATCTGAAAAAACCCAAAGAACTGCTGAAGTATTGGCCAAAACTTCGCCGGAAAAAGAGAACCGTCCGAACCTCAAAAACCGGTCACGGTTCTCAGAACCGTACGGTCCGACCACGGTTCGCACGGGTCCCTGTTTTTTTCCCTAGAACGGTTTTTGAAGCTAAAACAACCGCAAAATTGAGAGGTTCGCGGTTTTTCCGGTCGGACCGTACGGTCCGGTCCGGATTTAAAAACCATGCTTAAAAGCTCGGCTTCCAAGAGGGTTGGATGGCCGCCCTGTAAGCAATGGGAGTTCCCGAGGACTCCCCCTTGAGGAACGTCACGCAGATTCCGTTCCCGGTCTCTCCCCAAGCACAACAGGCTCCCCTAGGGCCCCCTGACGAGGAGGAAACAACCAGTCTGAGGGAACTAGTAGAGCAGATTGACGCTCACGTGGAGTTGGAGGAAACCGAGGTGGCTAGTCAACTTCGCTCTAGTGGTCACCTTGTTTATGACCCTGTGCAGACCGAAGTCTCCGCGCAACCTGCCGACTCTGCCTCTTAAGCAGTCAAGGAGTAGTTACCCCTTTTTTTGCAAGTTCTTTTATTGCCTTAATATTTCATTTCATGCTCTTGACAGGTTTGCCCATGTCACTGGGCTGTGGTGACTGAACAATTTTTTATTTTCATTTTTATTTTGTCATTTCGAATTCCCAACGTGCTTTAAGGACGTGAAATCATTTACTTATGCTTTTCTGCCAAGGTTTTTGCATTTTGTTTGCTTTGTGACTATATCGTAGTGTGTTGAATGGTTGAGTCTGGTCTCGGCATTTGCCGCACATATCATTTTGCTTGGTGATATACTGCGGACCGTGCAGCAGTTTTCTTTAGCCCTTTGGAGGGTTTGGCATATTAGGTTTCTGCCCCACTATGGATTTAGGGTTTCCATTTGCTCGGCATTATAGGTTGTACCGGGCAGCAGGTTTCAGTCTTTAGGCAAACAGTCCAAGGTTTCCACCTACCCGGCAATATAGGTTGGGCCAGGCAGCAGGTTTCTGTCCTTAGGCAATTTATTTAAGGTTTCCGCCTGCCCGGCAATATAGGTTAGGCCAGGCAACAGGCTTCTGTCCTTAGGTAATTTATTCAAGGTTTCCACCTGCTCGGCAACATAGGTTGGGCCAAGCAGCAGGCTTCTGTCCTTAGATAATTTATTCAAGGTTTCCACCTGCTCGGCAATATAGGTTGGGCCAGGCAGCAGGCTTCTGGTAATTTATTTAAGGTTTTCACCTGCTCGACAATATAGGTTGGGCCAGGCAGCAGACTTCTGTCCTTAGGCAAAAGGAAAAATCCTTTTTTAAGGGTTACACCTGTTCGGTATTATGGGCAATGAATCAGTTATCGGGGGCGATATTAATTTGTAAATTTTGACATTGCTATTTCTTATCGACCGAACAAGTACAATAGTTCGCATTGCTTTAGGGCCCGGCAAGTGGCCAGTTAGTGGTAAAACTTCTTCAAGTTGTTGACATTCCAAGGTCGGGGTCGCGGCCTCTCGTCCAGTTCTTCCAAGTAATAGGCTCCCGAGCCCGCGATGGCTGTAACCCTGTACGGCCCCTCCCAGTTCTGCGCCAATTTCCCGAAATTTATGTCTCGTATGCTCCCTACGGCCTTTCTTAATACCAAATCCCCGGCGCTAAACTGTCTCGCTCTTACACCACGGTTATATCTCCGGGCAAGCTTTTGCTGATACTCTGCGAGCCGTATGGTTGAAGCTTCACGGTACTCTTCTAACCTGTCCAAACGCTTAATCAGTAGGCCGTCGTTCACGTCAGGATTGAACCCGACTACTCGTCCGCTGTACAGGTTTACCTCGGTTGGTATTACAGCCTCGGCCCCATAAGCGAGGGAAAATGGAGTTTCCCCCGTTGATCTTCTGGGCGTTGTTCGGTAAGCCCATAGGACGCTGGGCAGCTCCTCGGCCCAATTCCCCTTTGCTCCATCCAATCTTCTTCAGACCGCTTACGATTACCTTGTTCACCGCCTCGGCCTAGCCGTTGCTTTGGGGGTACGCGGGAGTGGAATACCTATTCCTGATGCCGAGGTCTCTACAGAAATCCTGGAAAGCTCTGCTGCAAAACTGTAGACCATTATCGGAGATGAGGGTGTTCGGTACTCCGAATCTGGTAATTATATTTTTCCACACAAATTTCCTTACGTCCGTGTCCCGGATGTTGGCTAAAGCTTCTGCCTCTGTCCACTTGGTGAAATAGTCAACGGCTACCACGACGAACCGTCGGTTACCTGCTGCTCGGGGGAATGGCCCGAGTATATCCAGCCCCTATTGTGCAAAAGGCCACGGGCTACTGATTGGGTTTAAGTAGCCGGCCGGCTGGTGAATCACGGGCACATGTTTCTGACATTGCTCACATTTGCGGGCGTACTCAGCGGCATCCCTTTGCATCTTAGGCCACCAAAACCCTTGAGTCATTGCTCGGTGTGCCAATGACCGTCCTCCCACGTGGCTGCCGCACACACCATCATGGAGCTCGGCTAAGAGCTCGTTTGCCTTCGTGGGAGGTAAGCATAAGAGATATGGCCCCCATATGATCTTTTGTACAGCTTCCTGTCTAGCGTTAGCCAATATCTCGAAGCTATTCTGCGGATCTTAGCTGCCTCCTTTTCATCGGGTGGGAGTTTATCCTCAGCTAGGTATTCAATGATGGGGTCCATCCAACTGCGCCCAAGCGTTGTAATCGGTGTGACACCGATCCCCGAGCCATGTGAGTTTTCGCTTGCCGAGATGCTCGGCTCCGGAACCAGTTCTACTCTTATCAACCGAGGTATACCTTCCGCTACTGATGAAGCTAGAGTGGCTAGGGAGTCGGCGTGCCTATTCTGTGTCCGGGCCACTTGTACCAACCTCACGGTGCCAATTTCTGACATAACCTGCTTTCCCTGTTCCAAATATGCCCTCATACGGGGATCCCGGGCCTCAAACTTGCCCGAGACCTGATTAACCACCAATCGCAAGTCCGAATATATCTCAACATTCCGGGCGCCGACTCCCGAGGCTGCCCTCAGCCCGGCTAATAAGGCCTCGTATTCCGCTTCGTTGTTGGAAGCCTTGAATCCCAATCTGAACGACTGCTCTAGCTTTATTCCCTCGGGGCTAATCATGACCACACCTACGCCGGACCCCGTGGAGTTCGATGCACCGTCCACGTATACTTTCCACGGACGACAATCCAGTTGACAGATCATCTCTTGAGAGGCTCGGGGTGAAAACTCGGCCACAAAGCCTGCTAGAACTTGGCCCTTAATGGCCTTTCTCGACTTGTATCGTATGTCGAAAGCCCCCAGCCGGGTTCCTCACTTTGCTATTCGCCCCGTGAAGTCGGATCTCTTCAGCAATGACTGCAGTGGGTACTGAGTTAGTACATACACGGTATGGGCCTGGAAATACTGAGGCAATTTCCTTGTAGCGTGTACGAGTGACAATACCAATTTCTCCAAGGGCAAGTATCTAGTCTCCGGGTCTACCAAAGTCTTGCTGACGTAGTACACAGGCCGTTGTGCGCCCCTGTCTATTAGCAATATGGCACTTACGGCATGTTCGGAAACCGAGAGGTACATGAAAAGGTCTTCTCCGGGCTCTGGTGCTGCCAATCCCGGCGCTTGCGATAGATATTCTTTCAGTCGTTGAAAAGCTTCCTCGCACTCATCACTCCATTGGAACCCTTTCCATTTCTTTAAAAGTTGGTAGAATGGCCGGCATCTATCCGAGAACTTGGAGATGAACCGATTGAGGGCGGCCAGCATTCCTGTCAAGACCTGCACTTCCTTTGGATTGCTTGGGGATTTGAGACACTTCACGGCCTCCACCTGGTCCGGGTTGACCTCAATTCCTCAGCAGGAGATTAGATACCCTAGAAACTTTCCAGCTCCTACGCCAAAAGCACACTTTTCTGCATTCAGGCGTAACTTATGTTGTCGTAGCCGCTCAAACACCTACCCAAGATCGTCCACATGTTGCACTTTCTGCTTGCTTTTGACCACCATGTCGTTAATATAAATCTCGACCGTTCGGCCAAGTTTGTCACGGAACATTCTCGTCATCATCCGTTGGTATGTTGCTCTAGCGTTCTTTAGCCCGAATGGCATCACAATGTAGTGATAGTTGGCGTCGGGGGCTATGAATGCTGTCTTTTCTTGATCCTCGGTTGACAGGGCTATCTGATGATATCCTTGGAAGGCGTCCAAGAAGCTCATCCTCGGGTGCTCGCAGGTGGCATCTACCAATTGATCAATCTTCGGCATGGGAAACGGGTCTTTCGGACATGCTCGGTTTAAATCCGTGAAATCCACGCATACCCTTCATTTGCCGTTCTTTTTTCTCACCACAATTGTATTCGCCAGCCATTCCAGAAAGAAGATCTCTTTTACCGCCCCGGCTTCTTTAAGCCTCTGAACTTCTGCTTCCACGGCTTCCGCATGCTCCCTAGCCACTCTTCTCGGTCTTTGTTTCTTGGGAGGAAACGACGGATCCACGTTAAGTTTATGGGCGATAAACTCAGGGTCCACCCCGGGCACGTCATATGGACTCCATGCAAACACGTCCACGTTTTGTATCAGACACAACAATACTTCTACCCTCTCTTTGAGTGACATGTTAGCCCCTATTTGAAAACGTTTGTTGGCATCTGACAGTATCCTCACTCTTATAAGTTCCTCGGCACCCTCAGCCCCCGCTTCATTTCGGGGCTTCTGTAGTTGCTATAATGGAGGATCCTCGGTAGTCTCCTTATGCTCGGCGCGCTGGGCTTGAAGGTTTGCTGCTGCGATGAGGCATTGCCTCGCCATCTTTTGGCATCCTCGTACCACGGCGACGCCCTGATCTGTAGGAAACTTGACTTTTACGTGCAAGGTGGAAGGAACGGCCCCCATGGCGTGAATCCATGGCCTTCCCAGTATTGCCGTGTAAGGGGAGAAGGAGTTGACAACTATGAATGATATTGGGACCTCTTTACCCTCCATGCACACGGGTATGGAAATCTGTCCCTCGGGCACCATGACTCTCCCATTAAACGATACCAACGGCGTATTATACTCTGTCAGATCCTGACTTTTTAATCCGAGCCCTTTGAACAAGTCCGGATACATCACATCGGCTCCGCTACCTTGATCTATCATTACCCGTTTTACCAGAAAGCCGCCCATTCGAGCCGTGACCACTAGGGCATCGTCATGCTGTTGTATTGTTCCCTCCAAATCTTGTTCATCAAAAGCAAGTGTTTCCCGAACATGCTTGGTCTTTTTCTTCGAGGGTTCTGCTCCCGGTTGACCCCCCGTTGGCGCGACGGTCAATACCTCCCTTTTAGCCACCGAGGTCCCCACTGGGGGGACTAGGATCATCTCAATCACACCTAGGGGCGGTGGAAGAGGGTTCCCCCTTTGCTAGGTCCTTGTGTCGGTACCCCGAACATCGTTGTCGACTACAAACTCTTTCAGGTGTCCTGCCCTTGCTAACTGTGCCAGATGGTCTTTCAGCATGCGACACTGTTCGGTGGTATGTCCCTTGTCCTTGTGATAGGTACAGTACAGATTCTAGTTCCTCCGAGAGGGGTCACCTCCCATCTTGTTCGGCCACCTGAAGTAAGGCTCATTCTTGATTCGCTCCAGAATCCGGTGCACTGGCTCTTTAAACGTCATACTAACTTCCCCCGTCTGCCAGAACGGCTCGTGCAACTTCGAATCCTTCCGAGACCTCGGTTGGAATCCTCCCTGCCGAGAATGATTTACCGCCGGGGCTTTTCCTTTACTCTGTAACCAATCATCCTCCAAGCGCTTATATTCCTCGATACGTCTCATGAGTTGTCTCATATCCTCGGGAGGCTTCTTCGTCAGTGACTCTCGTAGCTTGGAGTCTTCGGGGAGCCCCATCCTGAAGGTACTTGCTGCAATTTTCTCATTCCCGCCACCTATTTCATTGTAGAGCTCCCAGTACCGGCTAGCATAACTACGGAGGGTTTCCCCTATTCTCATCTTCATAGATAGTAAAGCGTCTATGGGCTGCGGTACCCGGCTGCATGTCACAAACCGCACACCAAATTCTTGGATCAGCTCGGCGAAGCTATGAATGAAACCCTTACGCAACCCGTTGAACCACCTCAGAGCGGTCGGCCCGAGGCTGGAGGGAAATACTCTGCATATCAGTGCGTCGTTGTGAGAATGTAGGGACATCATATGGATGTAGTGACTGACGTGCTCCACCAGGTCTATCCTTCCATCGTAGGTATTAAATGGAGGACGTGTGAACCTACTTGGCATTGCGGCTCTTTCGATATCTTCCGAGAATGGGGACCGTGCTGCCCTTTTCAATGCACGGCTCATCACGTCCATTGCAGCGTTGTAGGGTTTTCGCTCGGCTGGCGAGTCGGACCCTTGGTCCTCGTGGCCCCATGATCGTGAGCGGTATCTGCGACGATGGGATTCCCGCGAATACGAATGGCCTTGGTTACGATGGTGCCCCTGTGAACGGGAATGCCCCCTATGCCGGCGGGACCCGGGCTGGCTGGACCTCGTACCATGGCGATGTCCCCCTGGGCCCGCCCTTTAGTTTTGGTCGTTGCCTCTCCTTCCTTGATGCCTGACCTCTGCCTCTAACTCCAACTCCCTCACTTGCCTGCGCAACCGCTCCAGTTCCTCGTCTCTTTCATCGAACTGCCTATGCCCAGAGGCGCTTGATGCTTGCCGCTGTGTCTGGTATGACCCCTCCCCGAGGCCGGACCCTTCTGCCCGCTCGTCATTCCTATCTTCACGCCGCTTCTGTCTCCTCTCGTGCCAAGACGACCCTTGAGATTGTTCTGCCGAGCAACTTTCTGCCTCATTCTCAGAACCTTTCCTTGACATCCTGCCGCAAGTGAGTCCTGGTTGAACTACAGCTGCGTAGGAGGATTCCTACAGACGGCGCCAATTGTGCGAACCCAAAATGTGACCTATGGGCCTGCCTACTTTTGGGCTTACAATCTATTTGTATTGTGGGTTTGAAGTTTTCCTACTATGGGTAGTTCAAGGTCCTAGAACTTTAATGCTTCCTCTTTCTTTCTTTTTCTCTCTGTCTCTGCGTATTTTTTCCAACCCCTTCTCTCTCTGTTGTTTTCATATTTATAGTTCCTCCATAATGGGATGGCCATCATTGCATTGTTGTAAGTGCGGCGAGAGGTCCAATACAATCAGAGGTAAGTGGGTGGTTTGGTGGTGGTGGCATCGGAACTTGGTTCCTCACCTAATGAACAGTACGGCGGCTCCGTTCCTCGGAGAACCGTTGAACAAGTGAGATCCAGAGCATCCGCTTACGTCCCATCTCATGATGCTCGGGAAACGTGCTCGACATGACCCTCACTGGGAAGTCTGGACCAACACCATGTACAGTTATGGGCTGGACCCTTTGGGCTGGTAGGGACGGGGCCCAAACGTTGTTCCCACGTACTGGGGTCTAAACGGGCCTAGGTGTTGGGTACCGTACACCACCTCATTGCCACTGGACCTAGGCAAGAAGGGAAAACCTTGCACATCAAGGCCTCGTCCTTAGCATGAACGGCCATTCTCTGACTGAAATGGCTAACATGTTCCACTGGATCTGTTCGACCATTATAAATGGTGAATACAGGTTGATAGAACCGCCGAGAAAGATTTGCATCCTCAATACGTCGTGTGAAGGGTGATTTGGAAACTTGACTCAATGCTTTGTTCAGAGTATCATTCCCCAAGCCCTGGTAAGGTGGACTCTTGTGCTTTCGTTTACGGTGGTGCTCTTCATCATGCGAAAAGGACTCACTAGGTGGAGTTCTTGACCTCCGCCTGTAACTGGTGTCATCTGACTCCTCAGAGGATTGCTTGGAGTTGTGAACCATACGCCTCCGTCGCTCGTGTCATAATTCCCTTTTTAATATGTTAATCTCGCGTTGCATGTCCCTGTCGTTCTTTATGTGAGAAATATGGCTTTTCCCACGAGAATGGCTCCTGTTGGTGTGGGTTGTTCGTGCACTTCCCTCACGATCCCCCCTTTGTTCATGGATCACCAACGGATTACCTTGTTGAAAGCCCCTGGACTCAGCCTGGTGTGGATTAACATCCACCTGCTGTGGGCCCGCCACTGGCTGCTGTGGTGCTCCCTCTTCCATCACAACCGTTACACTCGTCTTTCCCTACAAACGGATCAAGCTCTCCCCACAGACGGTGCCAATTGTAAGGACTCAAATTGGATTAGACCCAAAAAAGGGATGAGTTTTTAGCCCAACAAGCTCAAACAATAAAATTTCTAGAGAGTGGGTGTAAGAGCTAATTTCAGTTGGTGGAAAAAGACATGATTATTGTGCAGCAAAGGAAGCTTCAAATTAACTAAATGATATCGACTCTCCTCGGCTAGGTTTCAGAGAATATCTTTCTGGATTCTCCCTTCTTTTTTCTTCTCTTTTTCCAAAAAGTCCTCTCTAATGTCCTCTGATTTCCCGTTATATACTGCGTTCTTCACTCCGTTTTCACCATACACGTGTAGGTTCCACTCTGAGAACTTCTTTCTATCCCATCCAGCACTTCCTGAAACCTTCGCTCAGTAGCCATAAGGCTGCTTGGTTACTGTTCAGGTATCACCTCCACATTAATGCGGCCAGAGAGTTAGCTGGGAAGCATTTAATGTGGAGGTAGCAGCTTTTAGAAGATATTTGCTACCTTTCCCAATTCTTTCTTTGTTCAATATTCATTTTTCAATTCATATGCAACTTTGTGAAGTTCCTTGAATACTAAAATAGTTACATCCACCTCGGACGTTGGTATCAGAGGTAAATATTATCCTCGGACGTGGTTTGGGCTACTATACATGACTTACGTCTCTTTGTCTTGTGTTATTCTCAAAATGCCCTTTGTTAACTATCCTCGGATAAGTGAATGTCCTCGGACTGGGCCGCTGGGCCACAAGCCCATTTCTCATGATTTTTATGTCATCTTCTTGAACAACTGGCCCCACAATGTCCTTATTACATAATATACAAAAATAATTTCTTTTAATCATTACATTAAAAAAATTACTTATTATCAATTAAAATTAATAGAATAACATTATAATTAAAATTAACAAATTATTCAATCCACCATTTTATCAAAAAAAAAAAAAAATCGTTGATTTTAAAAATAAATCTACAGTTGATTAAAAAAATATAAACCAAAACCCTCTATCTGTTAAAAAGACAAAAACGTTGACATTAACAAAAAAAAGGAAAAAGAGAGAGAGAGAGAAGAGTTTGTTAAAAAAAACAGACACGTTGACCCCAGGTAAAAAAAATAAAAAATAAAAAAGTCACAGCGAAGGGAGGGAGTGTAGTTTTGGTGTTTTCTCATCTACCTCTCTTTTTCCATTTTTTCTCCTATAATTTTTTTCAAATTGAGGAAATAGAATTTTAGTGAGATTGGGAAAAAAATATCTAGACCCCATCAAAATCCCATTCCCTTTCTCCTTCAACCAAACAACCATCTTTTTCATTTTCTCTCATATTTTCCACTCCTCCTTTTATATTCCTCATTTTCTCTCTTATTTTCTCTCTCCCAATTTCCATTCTCCATATTTTCACTCTATCCAAACACACCATAATTCTTACTTATAGAGTGGTTAGCGTTTATTGTTTGATATTTTGTAAAGTTAAAACTTGGAATGAGGAAAGATGGAAAGGCTTTACCTCCCTCTGGCTCTGCTCAACAAGGTTGTCAAGATCGTGAATTGTAAGATTAGATTGTGAATCGTAAGATCTTACATATTTTCAGATTTAAAGCAAAAAAAAAAAAGAAAAAGAAAAAAAAAACACTAATAGTGACTTTGAATGTTGAATAATCACATAAATTATGAATTCATCTATAAAAAAACAAAGACTTGCATCATATACTAATGAAACAAAATATATTTAAATTTTGACTTAATATATCTAAAAAGTTCAATAAATGTTTAATTAGTAATCAAGTACCAAAATATTTATCAACAAATATGTAAAATATTTTCCGAGTTCTAAGTTTTAACTTTAAAATACAAAATAAGTTTGCAAATGAAGACTAGTTAACTACAATATGAAATCTAAAAGTAAGATGAATATTAAGGTGAAGTGAACATTTAATCATTCTCATTCTAAGGTTCTTATAACCGCCGTATGGTTCTCTGGTTTTTTTTTTAATTTTTTTTTAATTCTCTAGATATTTATTTTAATCTACTATCAAAGTCCTATGTTCTCTGATTTTAGTTCAAATAAGTGACTTTTAGATATATCTATATTTGAATTAAAATTAGTTTAGGCACTTACACATTTAGTTTCATTTTAATTTAGCCACAAATTTCCCATTGTCATACCCTTTAAAAATTTAAATTAGTAAATGAACAATGCTGGAAAAGAGACTTGAGAAAGAACCGTGGAATTGTGGGGGAAAAAAAAAAAAAAAAACTGGAAAGAGACTTAAGAAAAATATAAAGAAAAAGAGAATAAAAAAACATGAAAGATTAGTAAAAAAAATTAGGGAAACAAAAATACACAAACTAATAAATTAATAACTTCAACAATGTCAATGGAAACAAACCTTTCTAAAATTGGAGATGGTGTTGAACTGGGCAAAAAGTTGAGGCAACTGAAAAAGAGATGAGGAAGAGATACTTTTCAATAGAGATAATGTGTGCTAATTTTTATGAAAAATACATTATATATATATATATATATACATATAGTTTTTTGAGAAATTGTAAGAGATGTATCTAAATAGAGATAATGTGTACTAATTTTTAAGAAAAAAGAAGTGTCAAATGTAGTTATTAATAGATTTAAAATTTTTCTAACCGTTAATAATTTTTTTTTTTTATAAATATTTATAAATTAGTTAACCAATGGTGCTAAAAACTTGCGGCCTTTTCTTTTTCTTTTTTATTTTTTTTGATAGAACCTTACGGTCATTTGTTTTAGAAATTAGAAAAAAAAATGTAAATTTCAAAAAAAAAGGGAGATATAAAAGAGGCTAAAATTTAAGATTTTGAAAATTGGTAGTTTTATGTAGAAGTTAAAGATATATTTTTACTAGTTGTATTCAAGTTTTGTCTTTTTTTACACCTAAAGTTTAGGGGGTATATTTGAACCACGGAAGTGATGATCCCAAACAAGAAAACCCCTCAAATAAAGATAAAGTTTAACTACAAAATTGGTTGTAACCTAAGATTACAACCTTACTTAATATCATTTTATTAGAGGTGAATTTTAACAAATGCACCATTGGATTACATCTTCTTCTTATATCCTCCATGCTTGCAAAATTTCTAAAAAATTAAAGATTAATAGCTATGTCATCAATAAATTATTTAAATTGTAAGTTTTTATAGTTTAAAATTATCTATAAAATATAAGGTTAAAGATCATATAGAAAATAGTATCCAATTGACATAAAATTTGACATGTGTATTAAAAGCATAAAGAATATGCAATTCAGAGGTTAGATTTTCAAAATATGTAGTAATGTTTATTTTATTTAGTAAGGTTGTAGTCTTAGGTTACAATTAATTTTGTAACTAAACTTTGTCCCTCAAATAATAATATAGATATAGATATATGGGTTGGGTTAAAGTTATACTTAATGTAATTTTAAACAATTGTTGGGGACGTTTTGCGACAAAGGCCAAAAATGCGAAAATGGCCCAAATCTCCCCTTGGGTTCTATAGAAGTGTTTGTTTATGGAGAATCAAGCCCAAAATTCACAATGTATAAAAAATAAAGGCTAATGGTGCTTTGACAAGAGAGAATCAAAATGCTAATGACAAAAGTTCAGAAAAAGCATAAAAACATAACAAGTTTGAAACTTCGACTCACAGTCACACGGAAGAGGAAATTGAGGGAGGTCATGAGGAAGAGAGAGAAGGTTCCCTTATACCCATATTTCCACCCCTAAGGTTTAGAATTGTGAGATTATTGACTGGCTTATTGGTTTTTTGCTCTGAAGTTTCAGGTCCTAGGTCGAACGTGGTTGCTTTATTTATGAGTTGAAGAGAGAGTTTTATACAGAGTTTAGGGTGTTGCCCTTGACTGGTTTTTGAGTAGTGGAAGAGGCTTTTATCCCCTATGATACTATTTTGGTGTTTTGGCTTGGATTGCTTTTGTTTAGGGAAGAGTTTGGTATGCTTTTAGCATGATTTTGGAAATAAAGTGGGTTTTAATTGGTTGCCTTTGGTTAGAAATTTTAGACCATTGGAAGGCCTTGGAAAACTACATTTGGGTGGCTAAGTGGGCTAGGCTGTTCAGCCTTTTTTTTAGAGTAAGTTGTGTTTTGGTGTGGAAAATGGAGATGGGCTGAAAATTAGAGGCACAGTCACCCAGAGAATGAAAGCTCTTTTGAGGTGGAAATTTTGGATACAAGACCTCCTCCATGAGCCTGAGGTGCTACTAGTGTCCCTTGCCCACTTGGTAGCACGCATGGGCTGGGCTCATGCAAAAGGTGCGAAAAGAACTGACCCATACCTTCCAAACGCACTTCCTTAATTTCCCCCATATGTTGCATGGGTTTGGGCTATGCTTAAAAGAATAAATAAAATATAATACATGAATCGAGTCCATAAGGAAGTCGAGCTTGGTTGAATTGGACTTGTACGAAAATGTGTCGCGAAAACGGGTATCAACAACAATATTACATGATATTTTTTAATTGGATGCGAATTTTGACAAATCCATCGTTTGATTACATTATCTACGTATATTCTCCTTACTTGCAAAATTTTAAGACGATCAAAGATCAATAGTTATGTCATCGATCAATTTTTTTAGTTCAAGTTTTTGTAGTTTAAAATAATGCATAAATGATGAGTTTATAGATCAATGTTAAACAACATCTAATTGACATGAAAATTGACATGCATTTTAAAAACATAAAAAATATGTAATTCTATGGTGTGATTTTCAAAATATGAATTTAATAACAATTTATTGAGTGGTGTAACACTCTTATACTTAGTTTAATTTCAATCAATTGGTTCCTCAAAAAAAAAAAAAAAAAAAAAAAAAAACCTTCAACCAATCCATTATATAATAAAATATAATTATAATTGTACGGCCTATGTGTTGCGGGCCTGGGCGAGGTTTGGGCTTTAGGCCAATATAAGAGCCCAAGGGACTTACAACTACCCCCCTTCCAATGGCCTCATCAAAGTTCACCTAGCACAATTGAAAAACGGCCCATGTGTTGCGGGCCTGGGCGTGGTTTGGGCCTTAGGCCAACATAAGAGCCCAAGGGACTTACAACTACCCCCTTCCCAATGGCCTCATCAAAGTTCACCTAGCAACGGGCCCGGGCCAAACGCCATCCGAGGACCTAAACCTTTCGCCGAACATGAATAGGATTGTGGAGGCGAATGCTCGGGAGGGTCATACTATCGCCGAGGAAGATCGCGTTCACGGGAGCCCTATCATCGCCAAGGCCGCTCGCGGTCGCAGGGTCATATGGACCGGGGGTCTGATTCTCCCGAGGAGCAAAGACCGTGTAATGCCACCATAGATGCATTGAGCCGCGCCTTACACGGAGTCGCTCGGTCCCCCTTCTCCGACAACATTGAACAGGTCGTGATGCCGAACAAATTCCTGCAGCCCCCATTTAATATCTACGACAGGAAAACGGACCCGGTTAAGCACGTCAGCCACTACATCCACATGATATCCCTGCATTCTCACAATGACACGCTGATGTGCAAGGTGTTTCCCTCCAGCCTTGGCCCAACCGCTTTGAGATGGTTTAACAGGCTACGGAAGAAATCCATACACTCCTTTGCCGAGCTAGTCCAGGAGTTCGGAGTTCGGTTCGTAACCTGTAGCCGAGTGCCGCAACCAGTTAATGCCCTGCTATCAATGAAGATAGGGATGGGAGAGACCCTTCGTAGCTACGCCAGCCGGTACTGGGAGCTCTATAACGAGATAGGTGGGGGCAACGAGAAAATCGCGGCAAGTACCTTCCGGATGGGCCTGCCAGAGGACTCCGAGCTGCGGGAATCACTTACGAAGAAGCTGCCTGAGGACATGAGGCAGTTCATGAGGCGCATCGAAGAGTATAAGCGCCTGGAGGATGATCAGTTGCAAAGCAAGGGTAAGGCCTCGCTAGTAAACCGTCCTCGACAGGGGAATTTCTAGCCAAGGCCCCTAAAGGAATGGAGGGCGCAGGAACCACCTTGGCAGACAGGGGAGGTGAATGCAACGTTCAAGGAACCGGTGCACCAGATAGTAGAAAGAATCAAGAATGAGCCGTATTTCAGGTGGCCGAATAAGATGGGTGGTGATCCATCCCAGCGAAACCAAAACTTGTACTGCAACTACCATAAGGACAAAGGGCACACCACCAAGCAATGTCGCGTACTGAAGGATCATTTAGGGCAGCTAGTAAGGGCTGGGCATTTGAAGGAATTCGTTGTGAATCCCGGCGACCAAGGAAGCGGCCAAGGAGGTTGGCAGAAGGGAATTCTCCCCCCACCACCGCTCGGGGTAATTGAGATGATCCTCTTACCCCCGGGGGGCGAGGCAACGACGAGAAGGGGGGTGTTAATGGTCGCGCCCATGAGGGAATCATTGGACGCGAAGCTAGTGGAAAAAAGAGCGAAGTATCACCGGGAGGCGCTTGCTTTCGGAGAAGACGATTTAGAGGGCACAATATAGCCACATGAAGATGCGTTAGTAGTCACTACCCGGATAAGCGGTTTCGACGTAAAAAGGGTGATGGTAGATCAGGGCAGCGGGGCTGATGTAATGTATCCGGACTTATTCAACGGACTTCGGTTGAAAAATCAGGATTTGGTAAAGTATAACACGCCGCTAGTCTCGTTTGATGGAAGAGTAGTGATACCAGAGGGGCGGATTTCACTGCCAGTAGCCGTGGAAGGAAAGGAGGTAAAGGTCATCTTCATAGTGGTTAATTCCTTCTCGCCATACACAGCAATCTTGGGGAGGCCGTGGATCCACGCCATGAAAGCTGTGCCGTCCACCTTGCACGTGAAGCTTAAGTTTCCCACCGAACAGGGCATCGCAGTGGTGTGAGGGTGCCAGCGAATGGCCAGACAATGCCTCGTTGCTGCAGCAAATTGGGAGGGCCAGCAAGCTGAATAGAGTAAAGAGGTCGGAGGAACTTCATTATAGCAATTACTGCACCCCCGAGAAGATTCGGGGACTGCCTGTGCCTAGGAGTTAATAAAGGTTGGGATACTGCTGGACACTGGCAAGCACTTCCAAATAGGGGCCAGCTTGACAACCTAAGAGAGAGTTGAATTGCTATTGTTTCTTGTTCGTAGCCTGGACGTGTTTGCATGGAGTCCATATGAAGTGCCCAGTGTGGACCCCGAGTTTATCGTCCACAGGCTCAACGTGGATACATCGTTCCCTCCCAAAAAGCAGAAGCCGAGGAGAGCAGCCCGATAGCACACTGAGGCTGTCAGGTCTAAGGTCCAACGGCTAAAGGAGGCAGGGGCGGTGAAGGAGATATTTTTCCCTGAATGGCTGGCAAACACCGTGGTGGTGAGAAAGAAGAATGGCAAATGGAGAGTCTACGTGGACTTCACGGATTTGAACCGAGCATGCCCAAAGGACCCATTCCCTGTGCCCAAGATTGATCAGTTGGTGGATGCCACTTATGGACACCCGAGAATGAGTTTCCTGGACGCCTTTCAAGGCTATCATCAGATTGCCTTGGCCGGCGAGGATCAGGAGAAGACTGCATTCATATCTCCTGACGCCAATTACCATTATACCGTGATGCCATTTGGCCTGAAAAACGTCGGGGCAACATATCAGCGGATGATGACGAGGATGTTTCGCGACAGGATTGGACGGACGGTCGAAGTATATATTGACGACCTTGTAGTGAAGAGCAAGCAGCAGGCGCGGCATGTAGAGGATCTTCAAGGGGCGTTCGAGGTATTACGGCAACATAGGCTACGCCTTAACGTAGAAAAATGTGCCTTCGGAGTGGGGGCTGGAAAGTTTTTGGGGTATTTGATCTCCAGCCGAGGAATAGGGGTTAATTCCGACCAGATTTTTGCCGTGCAGCGTCTCAAGTCTCCGAGCAACCCAAAGGAAGTGCAAGTGTTGACCAGGATGTTGGCAGCCCTTAACCGGTTCATTTCTAGATTCTCGGATCACTGTCGGTCGTTCTATCAGCTCTTAAAAAAGTGGAAGGGGTTTCAATGGGATGCCGAGTGTGAAAAAGCTTTTCAGGATTTAAAGGAGTACTTGACGCATGCACCAATACTGACCGCACCGGAGTCCGAAGAAGATTTGTTTATGTACCTTTCGGTGACTGACCACGCCGTGAGTGCTGTGCTGCTAAGCGACCGTGGGATACAACAGCCTGTGTATTACGTTAGCAAAACTCTGGTTGACGCAGAGACCAGATACTTGCCATTGGAGAAGCTGGTTCTAGCACTAGTGCATGCCACTAGGAAGTTACCGCAGTACTTCCAAGCCCATACCGTGTATGTATTGACCGAATATCCTTTGCAATCGTTACTAAGACGATCTTACTTCACGGGGCGGATAGCAAAATGGGGGACCAGGCTCAGAGCTTTCGATGTACGGTATAAGCCGAGGACTGCCGTAAAAGGGCAGGTATTGGCTGATTTCATGGCTGAGTTTTCACCCAGGGCCTCATACCAGATAGTCTGTCAGTTGAGCTGCCGCTCATGGAAAGTATACGTAGACGGTGCTTCCAGCTCCACGGGGGCAGGTGCGGGGATCGTCGCAATTAGACCTGAAGGGGTTCGCCTGGAGCATTCTTTCAGATTCGGTTTTAAGGCCTCTAACAATGAGGCAGAGTATGAAGCCTTGATAGCCGGGCTAAGCATGGCCTCTAGCTTGGGAGCTTGGGATGTTGAAGTATATTCGGATTCACGTCTGGTTGTCAATCAGGTCCATGGTAGTTTCGAGGCCCGCGATCCTCGGATGAAGGCATATTTGGAACGAGTGAAGCAAATGATGGTCGGATTTGAAACGGCCAAGATTGTACAAATAGCCCGGACGCACAACAGTCACGCCGACTCCCTCGCCACACTAGCGTCATTCGTGGCCAAGACCATACCTCGGCTAGTTAGATTTGAGCAAATCTCGGAACCGAGCATCAAGCTATCCGGTGACTCGGCGGTAGTGGCAATTGCTACACAGGAGCCTAGCTGGATGGATCCCATCATTGAGTTTTTGGCCGAAGATCGGGTTCCCCCCAATGAGAAGGAAGGAAATAAAATTCGCAGAATGGCCCCTCGGTTTTGGTTATCAGAAGACCGGAAGCTGTATCGAAGATCCTTCGGGGGACTGTATCTTTTATGCCTACATCCGGGCAAAGTGGGCGAACTTCTGGCAGAGCTACACAACGGAGTGTGTGGCAGCCACGTAGGAGGGCGTTCATTGGCTCACCGGGCAATGACTCAGGGATTTTGGTGGCCCCAAATGCAGAAGGATGCTGCCGAATATGTGCGAAAATGCGAGCAATGCCAGAAACACGCACCCCTGATCCATCAGCCGGCCGGCCATCTCAACTCGGTTAGCAACCCCTGGCCATTCGCTCAGTGGGAGCTGGATATACTTGGGCCTTTCCCCCAGGCAACGGGCAACTGAAGGTTCGTCCTTGTAACCGTCGACTACTTTACCAAGTTGGCGGAGGCTGAAGCCCTAGCAAACATCCGAGACGTAGACGTGAAGAAATTTGTGTGGAAGAATATTGTTACCAGATTCGGAGTACCAAATTCCCTGATATCAGACAATGGGCTGCAGTTCGATGGCCGGGCCTTCCGAGAATTTTGTACGGACCTCGGCATTAAAAACAAGTATTCTACCCCGGCGTACCCTCAGAGCAATGGCCAAGCTGAAGCTGTCAACAAGGTAATTGTAAACGGGCTGAAGAGAAGACTGGAGAATGCAAAAGGGAACTAGGCCGAGGAGCTCTCTAACGTCCTATGGGCATACTGCACAACAAGCAGGAGATCCACGAGAGAAACCCCGTTCTTTCTCACCTACGGTGTTGAAGCCGTTATACCAACCGAGGTAAGTATATGCAGCGCACGAGTCGCCGAGTACGACCCCGGTTTGAATGACGAGATGTTGGTTCAGCACTTAGACAAGTTAGAGGAACACCGCGAAGCTGCAACTATCCGGTTAGCCGAGTATCAACAGAAACTGGCCAGAAGATATGACCGGGGCGTGAGAGCAAGGAAGTTTGACGCTGGGGATTTGGTCCTGAGGAGGGCCGTGGGGCATATGCGAGACACGCACGCAGGCAAGTTGGCTCAGACATGGGAAGGACCATATAGAGTTACGGCAGTTGCCGGGGCTGGGGCGTATTACTTGGAGGAACTAGATGAAAGACCACTGCCTCGACCCTGGAATGTTCAGAACTTGAAAAAATTCTATCACTGATCAATCATGTGCTTAGTACGAATTGTATAGTTCCCTATGTACGTTTACTAATGTTAATGAAAGTAGTTGTTTGTGCAGGACACTTGCGTGGAAACTTTAGGCTCGGTTCGATTCCCATCGCCGAGCAGGTGGAAACCTTAAAAATCTATCTAAGGACGGAAACCTGACCCTCGGTTCGATTCCCATCACCGAGCAGGTGGAAACCTTAAAAATCTATCTAAGGACGGAAGCCTGACCCTCGGTTCGATTCCCATCGCTGAGCAGGTGGAAACCTTAAAAATCTATCTAAGGACGGAAGCCTGACCCTCGGTTCGATTCCCATCGCCAAGCAGGTGGAAACCTTAAAAATTTATCTAAGGACGGAAACCTGACCCTCGGTTCGATTCCCATCGCCAAGCAGGTGGAAACCTTAAAAATCTATCTAAGGACAGAAGCCTGACCCTCGGTTCGATTCCCATCACTGAGCAGGTTAAACCTTAAAAATCTATCTAAGGACGGAAGCCTGACCGTCGGTTCAATTCCCATTGCCGAGCAGGTGGAAACCTTAAAAATCTATCTAAGGACGGAAGCCTGACCCTCGGTTTGATTCCCATCGCCGAGCAGGTGGAAACCTTAAAAATCTATCTAAGGACGGAAACCTGATGCTCGGTTAGACTCCCATCACCGAGCAGGTGGGAACCTAGAAAATCTTTCTAAGGACAGAAACTCCTTGCCTGATTCTACCTCAACCATCAAGAAAAAATGCATACATGCAACACATAGTAACGATAATAACGAGCAGGGTGATATATTACTTAAATAAAACAAGGAACCAAAAATAAACCAATTGTTCGGTCACCAAAACCCGATGACATGCAGAAAAATAAAAGAAAAAGACGGAAATAAAAAGTTTGACCACCACAGCCCGGCGGCATGAGCAAAGTAGTCATAGTAATAAAAAACTGAGGTATCATCTAGTTGGCCTTCATTTGGTGAGGTCCACGGGTGGGTCTCCTGTCCGCATTTCCATTTGTTGGCCCTCAGAGGCGAGGTTTTGGAACTCCACATTTTCTACGGACAGATCATCGGCGGTAGGGTTGCTGGTTGCCTCTGCACTAACCATCTCCACGTGGGCATCTATCTGCTCCACCAGCTCCTTTAGGCTTTCCGTCTCCTCTTCATCACCAAGACCTTCGAGGCTCTACGCGGTCGGAGGGGCATCCGAGAAGGGAATCTTGCTGGGGTCCCTAAGAGGAGAATCGGTGGGTACCCTCAAAACCTGCAGGGCAACCAACCAGCCATCGTGAAAAGATAACCGCCGAGCCTCGTAAACGATCGGCTCCACGCCCTTCTCAGCATCCGCGAACCCTTCGTTATACCATTTGGTTTCGGCTTCCTCCAGTGCAGCACGTAGGTCGGTCGACTCCTTGGCAAGGGTAGCATTCCGGCTCACCTCCTCGGCCAGCTTCAGTTCCGTCTTGTGCTACTTCGCCTCCAACCCCACCAACCTCTCCTCCGCCAGCGCTTTTTCTTTCTCAGCAGCGGTTGCCCTCTTCTCGGCGGCATCTGCGGCCTTAGCCTTGTCCTTTGCAGACTTCACCGCTGCCTCCCTCTCGGTCTTCTCCCGGTCAGCATCCTAGGCGAGGTCCTTCACCTGCTCGTTCAGAATGTGGGCCAGTTGGGTAGCCTAAGATACAGGCAGTTAACATGGTATCATATGCACGGCAATAGAGATAACAAACAAAGAAAGAAGTGCAAGAAAGTTACCGCAATTGTGTGCCACTGGAGCCTCCTCCCCATGTATTCGTTGGGCGTCTCCGAGAAGGAGCTCACATCCTCGGGCAGAAGGAGACCATGCGCTAAGCATTGGGCAACACGGCCCCCTTCCCCTTTTTCCCACGCCCGTATGCATGCGTCCGCAGGAAGGGGCTTGCCGTCCAATTCGTATGTGGGCTGCCATACCGGGATGCGTAGGGAGGAAGACGCTACGTTCGTTGCCCTTTGCCTTGGGGGCTCCTGTGTGGTAACGCCCCTGGACGGCTGAGGGGGAGTTTGGGCCTAAACGCCTCCTAGGCTCATGGTGGACTGTTGCGTAACCCTCTGCCTTTTACGTGACCGGGCAGGGGGAGGAGGAGGAGGAGGATGAGTCGGGAGAGTTTTGGCTTGCCCCTGTTCTAGCTGCTGTGTAGTCTGCCGAGCGCCGGGGATGAAGCGACTGACTGAGAGAGTCCTGCGGGTAACCATCTCTCTAGTACTGGGATGGGGGTGGGATGAACTGTTTGACTCGGCTGCTTGTTTGGTGGGGTGTACGGGCGGATCTGGATTCGCTGGGTGGTCGGGTTCTGCTAGGGCTTCACGTTGAAGTGCTATATGGGCAAGCTCCCGCAGGCGCCGGGATGCTATTTCGGCAGACTCGTCTCTTATGGGGGCGAGTTCGTCCGAGCAGATATAACGCCGACCAAGGTCACGAGCTTCACCTACCGTGAGGCCGGAGGGGAGAAAGTTGGCGTGACGGACGTCTATGTAAGAGAGGAGAGGGCTATCAACGAGGAGGGCCTAACCGAAAGGCTGCTAGGTGGTATACACCAGCTCTATGCCGAGGATGAGATGAGACGCCCGGAGTTGACCGTCACAGTGAACGAAGATCTCGGATCGAAGAACGAAATTCAAGTCTTGTACATGAACCGTTCGAATGTCCTGCGTGAACACCGAGCCGTCTGAAACAAAAACAAAACAAGTTAGTACGTGAGACAATGCCAGAGAGATAACAGAAGATGAGGTCTAGCAGGAGCACCGACCCACTTCGCCCCTCGACAGAGGAGGGGGAATATCCCCGGCAAACCAGTTGCCGCGTACCCGGACAAACTCTGATGCAGAATTTCTGTTAGAGTCTGGCAAACAGGAGATTAACCATATTCTCATGTCCCTGACTTTTAAATAGTAATTGATTTTCTTCTTCCCACACAAGCTGTACATATGATTTATGTCATGATGGTCCAATTGCAGACTGAAAGTATGGTTTAATTTGCTTATGCAACTCACAACCCGGTAAAAATTTGGGGGGAGTTGATCGGGACATAGCCCGTAGTACCTAAGGGCGCTAAGTAGAAGGGGATCGACAGGGAACCTAACCCCCCCTTCCAATATAGACATTAGCGGAAAAAAAGCAGTGTTTGCCCCTCCATGGAGGGCGATGTCGCTTTCATGACAATACATCACCTCCACATCGTCGGGAATTTGGTAATCTCGCCTAAAAGTGACCAAGGAGGCCCTAGAGTTTAGAAGGTGAGAAAAACCCATCCCAAATCCTAAAAAACTGAAAGGAACTGGAAAAGAATAAATTGAAGTAGAGAAAAGGGGAGGGAACTTACTTTCAACACTAAGAAGGAGGATGATTTTGGGGATTGGTGGGCAACTAGCGCAATGGGTGCTCGGCAGAGAGAAATTTTAGAAACTAGGAAACGAAAAGTAAGAATGTGGATTGAAGCAAGCCTTTTATAGGTATGATCTGGAGATACGCGACGGTTGGTGGTGAATTAATGAGGGGTGGTACGCAATGATGAGGAGTAATAAAGACGAAACCCTTCGGATACCGAGGGCGTGAAACGCATTTGGCGCCTCGGTACACGAACTGACAGGCAGATGTGACTGTTGAAGTCAGAAGGCCTAACCCAGTGCGCCGTTCGAAAAGCACGTCTAATGGATGACTAGACTCTTCCAAAAATCACGATCGTTCGCTTGCTCGGGCAGATTATTCTTCCGTTTTCCTCCATACTCCCTTGATCCATACCCGGCTAACCGAGCACGAATCAAGGGGGGGCTAATGTACAGCCCATGTGTTTCAGGCCTAGGCGTGGTTTGGGCCTTAGGCCAACATAAGAGCCCAAGGGACTTACAACTACCCCCCTCCTAATGGCCTCATCAAAGTTCACCTAGCACAATTGAAAAACGGCCCATGTGTTGCGGACCTGGGTGTGGTTTGGGCCTTAGGCCAACATAAGAGCCCAAGGGACTTACAACTACCCCCCTTCCAATGGCCTCGTCAAAGTTCACCTAGCAACGGGCCCGGGCCAAATGCCATCCGAGGACCTAAACCTTTCGCTAAACATGAATAGGATTGCGGAGGCGAATGCTTGGCCCGTCCCGCCGAGCACTGCTGCATTGACCTGAACAAGCGACCGAGTGACTACCTGGTGTTGCCTAGGGAGTAACGCTGCCGTACATACCTGCTATAATGGGGATCATTTCCAAAGCCACTCCCACCTAAACACCCACTAATCCTTTCTGAAATTGGACCTCTCAATCCATTAACATTGGGAATAATCATGATCACCCCACTAGCAATCTCCTGTAAATAAGAAATTGGAAGAGGAAACAAGGGTTGGAGAGGGTGGAGAGAAGAAGTAATAAGAGGGGAGAATAACATTAGAGTGGTACGAAGAAATAACAGTGTGGTGTGCAAAAAGGGAGAAAGGGTGATCACGCTGAGTCTCCTAACTGCGAACGACCCATAGTAGGAATTACTATCCCACCATACAAGTAGGTTGTGAGTCAAGGTGTGGTGAAGCCCACTGGGCCTCATTTTCACCTAGCACAATAATTATGATAGATAATCAACTTTTATGATATATTAATATGATGGATAGTAGTTAACATATATTTATGATATATTAATTATGATTTTCAAAGTATGAATTTAATAACAAGTTATTGGGTGGTGTAATATTACTTAGAGTTATGCTAGGTGTAGCTTGAACCAACCCATTATATAATATATTATAATTATAATTATGATAGATAATCAACTTTTATGATATATTAATTATGATGTATAATCAACATTTATGATCTTGCTCCCTTAAAAATAAAGATGATAAGAATGGAAATGAGAAATGCTATGTCTACAACATTTTTACAATAAATTTTAAGTTGTATGTTGTTATTGGGTGTTACTGGTGGGCAAAAAAGTAACTTCAATAATGAATTCAAATTAAAACCAGTAACAACTTACTATCTAAGATTTGTTATGAAATTGTTATAAAATTTGTCTCATATTATGTTACAACTTGAGCATATCCCATACTCCAAATTAGGTAATTGACCACACCATTATTGCCTTCTCCAACACAATTAATTGTCTATGGTAAAGACTTTTATAATTGAATAAGAGATTTAGGATTCAATCCCTGCTTATACCAAAAACCAATTAGTGCCTTGATCTGATGATAATGAGCACAATTATCAAAAGCGGACGCATAGGATGAAACTCTATTAAAAAAAAAAAAAAATTATATATGGATTATGTCACTTAAACAGTTCAATATAAATAGACATACAACTATACAAGTATCTACCATTCTAACAATTCAAATAAGCGTATTTTGAGAGAGATAGAGAGAGAGGTGAACATGAAGAAGTTTGCTGTGTTTGTCATGGTTTCTTTTGTTCTTGTATCAAGTCTACTTACTCTTTCTCAAGGTAAAGCTATTTTGATAACTTTGTGAAATTTTAGCTGTGTTATGTCACCTCAATTTAAGAGAAAGTCACGAAAATTTTGATTGCTCAAATGATATCTACCTCTATTTGCAAAATAATGTGTATTTATCTCTTGTATTTGATTCTATAGGTCAGCAATCTGTTTGCTCTCAACAGATGGTTTTAGAGGGCACATGTGACGATATCAATTGCGGAGCAAGCTTTCCATCGAGTGCACAACCCAGGAACTGCTCTTGCCAACCAGCTTCTGCTGATCTGCAAAGCTTATGTACATGCGACGTCTTCACTTGCGGAGAAGATAAACCCATTGAACCAACCCCTTTGCCTTTGGGGGGTTAATTAGTCCTGTGAGAGTGAGATATTGTCCACCTAATTGAATGATATCATGTTTAGCTCATATTCAAGAACTTCATAATAATTTGTAGTAACCAATGTAATAGCAATGACAGTGGATCCTTTCTCGAAAAATTAATGGACTCTTTCTTCCTCTAATGCAACATCATTCCTACAGAATATATGTTGCCTTTCATGATAATAGTAATAAGTAATAATGAACCTATAAACAAGAGTTTAAATGACTAATAGTTTGTTTGGATTGAGAGAGAGTAGAGTAGAGTAGATAAAAATTAGTTTAAAATTAGCCTATTTTTAGTCAACTCTACTCTACTCCTCTTCATTCTCTCTCTCTCTCCCCTCAATCCAAACAAGCCCTACATCTTCTTAATTTACTTGAAATGATAAAACATTACAATAGAACTTATTTTTACGCTGAAAGCTATATACAAACCAAGATTTAAATGAGCAAATAAATAAGCAAAACGTCAATGTTTTGTTTCAATTTTTGTAAAGTTTTAAGCCGGGTCATATCGAGGACATATCTAGACTGTATCGGCATTTTTTTTTCCCAAAAATAAAAAATGATTGGGCCGAACAAGAATGGAGTATTAAATAATATTACTTCTTAAAAAATGCAGTATTTGTGCTTCCTAGCTTTTTTGATAATTTGATATTTGGGAGAAGGAGATTTGAATCGTAGTCATCTTTGTTAGAAATACCAAAAAATTTTAATTGAGATATAAGACTCTTGGTGGAGCCTTGTGATTCAATGCATTCTCCAACCTCACTTGAAGGGGGAAAAGAGATTATCTCCTTATAGCTCTCTGCATAGTCCCTTACACAAGTAAAGCAAAGTTTTTCCTCTTAACAAGTTTTCGCTAAGTGTTGAACGGTTTTTTTTTTTTTTTTTTTTTTTTTTTTTTTTTTTTTTTTTTTTTTTTTCACGTCTCTTGACTTCAACTCTTACTATTTAGTGTTTCTAGTATGATATTTAAACAAGTTAAAACCTGGAATGGGAAAAACTAGAATGGCTCTACCTTCCTCTGCTTTTTTGCCTTTTTACATTAACAAAGTATCTGATAGGCCACAAATTGAATGACCCCTTGTGATTTAAACTAATTAATTAATTAAGTCAAGTTATTAATTAATCAATTTAACATGCAAATACGTGGCAGCACAAACAAATCACCGAATAACTAAATATGCAGCGGAAAATAAAAGACACGGTGATTTGTTCACGAATGGGGAAAAACCCTAACGGCAAAAACCCCACCGGGTGATTTTCAGGTCACCACTCCCGAAACTCCACTATTATCAAATCAAGCAGTTACAAATAAGGAATCCCAAGTACCTTATCAACCTACAGTTGAACTCTTACCCCAATACCCAATCGGACTTGATCTGTAGTGACAGTTCCCCCTTTTGATGCACGGCTCCCAAGTACGTGACTAACCAGATGCGCGGATCCCAGTACGCGACTTCAAACACCAACTTTAGGAAGAGAGGTTGGCTGCAGAGTTCTTCAGATCATCCTATGCATGAAGATCAGGAAGATGCTTGGTCACAAAACCCTAAGGTGCACAATACACAGCAACTTCTTGAAGAAGATGATCTAGGTTAAGAACTTCGTCTTAGAGCACAATTTGCTTGAACAAGGATTGCTCAATGCTTCTGCAACTTGTGTCTATGTTGACGGCTCTTAAAACACTCCTTAAATATGTTTAGGGTTAGAAGAAAAGAAGGCCCAAAAACACATTCACGGATCCCAAGAAAATCAGATTAGAATTCTGACTTTTGTAAATCTCGACAGCTAGCAGGTGTCGAGGTAGGTGTCGAGCAGGTGTCGAGCTTTAAAAATTCTGCACTTCAACTTGCTTTTTCTTGGACAGACTTGATGACTTCAACACTTGATCTTGAAACATAGTTTCTTGAAGTATTAAATACACCTAGAACTACCCAATTACAAGTAGAGTGCGTTTTGTCAAAGGATTAGCCAATTTACATAAAATGTGACATATGTTCCTAACATGTAAACACATATGTCCTAACAGTATCATTTAAAGTACTCATTCTATTTGGTTTCATTAGATAAATATTAGGTAATTTCATTAGATAAAATATTATTTATTTAAAAATAAAAGTACTGATAAAATAAGAATGTGAGATAAGGAACAGGTTCTGAATATAATAACTATCTGGACTTTGATTATTATTTAAATGAAGAATGTGAAGGGATTTACATCATGAATTCTACTCAAAATGCTCGTTCCCATACAAGGAGGAAACAGATTTATTAGCCTATTATATATTATCACTTTGTATAGTAGGTGACTTGAATTCATCTTATCCCTAATAAGAATTCCTATAACTTTCCATCTCTATGTAATCTTCGAAGGAAGAGACAAGCTGATCGTCAGATGAATCTTTTTGTACGTTGATGATTGACACGGTGTTCAAGGAAATCTGAAGAGGGTTGCCACCATTTTCTTCAAGCAAAACTAAAAGATTTTCACCAGTTTTGAGGAATGATCTGGGCACATGATACCTAGCAAAACATATATATATGCATAAATAGGAAATTACATTTGTAAACTTAATATTGGTCTAATTTATGCATGTATGTGTGTGCACGCGCATGTATGGTTGTCCATATAGTCCTATATGCACTTATTGAAAGAGAACGATCTCTCTTAAACTTGAATTATAAATTTATAATATAGTGAAATTGTGTATACAACAAAATAATTTGTTAAAAAAAAAAAAAAAAACAATTGCAATAGGTTTCAAGTTTGTGGGAGGTGACTAAAATCCTCTATGGTATAGGTATATTAGTAAATTGGAAGTTGAATGTTATGGCTTGTCATACACGGCAACAAGTTTAATAGTAAGTGAACTTGTTTAACTAATGGCCAAGTTAAAATTCTAAAATTATTATAAATTTTACTATAAAAACTTATAAATTGATGTGACAATAAATGTGATTGGTGTCATCTCAAAAGATAATAAATAAATGTTTGAATTATTTATTATGGTTAAATCAGATTGATGACACATCATTTTATAAGACATATATAATAAAATTTATAGTATTCCTAACATCACTATAAAATTCACATATTTTAGAAGTAGAATTAAATATTCTTTCAAGATCATTGTGGTCACTTGTTGTAGGTGACTTTGTCATAATAATTATATAGTTATACTATAATAAAATAGGGCAAATTACATATTTCTACTTCTACCGTAATCTTTCAATTCAATCACCTTTATCCCTTTAAAGTCTAAATTATTGAAACACATGATTGACCTCCCAATTTTAAAGCGTTACTACAATGTAACCCTTAGTATTGAGAGATGTGCTTACATATTTTAAGAGAATAAGATTTTGGGCCTAATATATTAATATTATATATAAATATATATATATATATATAGCGATAATTCTGAAATGGTACATTGATATTTATTGGTATTGAAATACATTGTTCTCTTGACCAAATCGAAATGGTCTCCAGTATGATATTGACTCCCTTGGTATGTAGCACCTAAACTTTAACCATAAACTTTGCTACACTATAATTTTAGAGTCCCAAAATTCTAATCTCCTTTTTACAAATAATTTTTAGGGAATTCACTTTCTTGTGTGTGTGTATGTATGCACATTGTTTTTTGTTTTTATTTTTATTTTTTCCATGTTTGGTGTTTATTAATTATTCTCACATAAAAAACTACTGTGGATATATAGCTAATGGTTACATACAATATTTGTGATGAGTTGCCTTGGTAGTCATGGAAAGAAATCCAATAGCGACCAATGCTTTGTCCATTAACCCAAGCTTCACCTTTCCCCATTGAACTAAGGTTTAAGGCAACAGGATCATCTCCCTTGGGCGCATCAAAAAATATCTGCAAGATTACCAATTTGCAATATTACACAGATAAACTATAAACTATAAATCATATAGGGATTGTAGAGTAAAAAACAAATATACTGATTATTATGTAACCTCAAAACTGTATCTATAAATTTTATGTTTGAATGAATTTAAATCTAATAAATGCTATCTTAATTTTCTTTGATTTTTCTCTTTTATTTGTAAAACCATTATTTGATACTTCAACATTTTTTTTTTTTAATTTTAATATTTTATCTTACATGAGATTTTTGTTATAATATATATGAAATGTACAGTTACATACCTTGTACCAAGTAAGTGTTTGATTGGTAGAGATTCCATTTTCACACCACACTACATCTCCCACATTTTCTTCTCTATATATTTGCAATTCTTCTCCAAGTAGTCCAACCTGTAATGATTAATGAGTTTAATTTAAATAATAACTATAGAGTAAAAATTATGTACAGTACTCTAGGTGTAGTACATATATAACATTCCTTAACTAAATTCAAATATCTAAGAAAATTGAATTAAGTTGTCCTTGAAAAAGACAACATTGTTTAAATTGTTTATATTAGTCAATACAACTAGATATTTGAATTGAGAAACCTAATTATATTTATTGCACTTAAAAGTATTATATCTAAATTTTACATATAACAATAATGTTGGAAGATTAATCAAGATAAAAGTGCTAACCTTATATCCCCATTCATAGTTTGTCAAATTATAAAATTCGTTGTTGTCGCCTTGAATTGTCACTGTTGTTAAGCCAGTCCTTTTTCTTTCAAGAAAAGCTCCTGAATCCTTTTCACAAGCAAAAATAAAAAATAAAATAAAAAAATAAAATGGAGGTAGCATATAAATATAATTTTTAAAGAAAAAAAGTTACAAAATCATTACCTGTAGCCCAACCATTACGCTGAGTATAGAAATATTGTTTATTCCATCTTTGACCATAAATGGAATATCCATCGTGAAGTTCTTCGTAGTAAAACTTCCATTTGCAGAACCTAAATACCACCACATAATAAGTGAGGGTTAGGGTTACTGGCTTGAAACTCCAAAATTCTTGAATGTTAAATCAAAGGTTTCAATATATATATACACACACACACACGCGCGCGACCATTATACTCTCTTTTAAACTTAACTGGTTTATCCCCTAAACCATATATTGAACGCATGATCGACCTCTCAAATCGAATTTTTTGTAGCTCTTAACCCTTTTCTGTCAGTTTTCCTGTTAAGTTAAAAGGAAAATGTGTGCACGTGATATTCACGTGACATCGGCTGACTTGGACCTCATTAGGAGTACTTAAAGTCCAAAATATCCCTTTTGTAATTAGAGGGGGTGACATTTCTATCTTTTTACTAACTACTAGTGGGTCAAGTGAATATCGTATGTGCACCTTTTCTGTTTGAGTTAACAGATAAACTGATAGAAGGAGGTTAAGTGTTACAAAGTTTTTGATTTGAGGGGTTGATTGTGTGTTTTAATAGTTTAGAAGATAAAGTGTAAAATGTATATAGTTTATCGTGAAAAAGTGTAATATTGTTTTGGGGTGTGAATCACAATTGTTTACCCGCATATAATGAGGGATGCTGCCTTGCACAAAATAAAATGGTCGTAGTTAATTAAAAAAGAAAAAAAGAAAAAGAAAGAAAGATATTGTCTTTCAAAGAAGTTCGAATATATATAATTAGTAACCTACCTATATATTTGTTGTTCAAAAAAGCATGCGCAACATGTGCAAGAGATTGAACATGAAGTATTGCTTTGGTGGAAGAAAAATTGTGTTCAAGCCTGTATTTCAACAAAAAACTCCATTAATAATGTCAATAAGTTGATGCAAAGAAGAGAAGGCATGCATACGATTCATCCTAGTAAAATTGAATTTACCTAAATGTATACCAAAGATAATCAGATTTGTCTTTGGTTGTATTCGTGTGCTCAAGTAAGCCATTTGATTTTAGTGATGTATCTTCGAAGTTCACAATCTCATCTTTGAATTCTTCCCAGCTATCAGTTGAATCAAAAGTTTGTGCTAGTGTTATGATTCGGTCATTATACTCTGTATTCACCTATACAAGATAAGATAAACTAGAACTTTAGCCTGCCATCAAAAGAAAGAGAAAAGATATATATACTTTAGATTTGCCAATGATTGTAAACTCATAAGATATCGATCAAGTTCTAAACAGCAAATTTCCTACATTAAATTATGCACATAATGGTCTTGTCAAAACAAGAATTCGAGGTATATTAGAATATAAATGATTTAAAAAAAAAAATTTCAAACCAAAAATTTTCTAGAAAATGTCACGAGCTCAAAACTGTAGTTATAATGCAGGATTACAAACATGAATAATGGTCAACTACAAAAAAACAACTTGTTACATTATAACTTACCTTTGCCGAATTGAAGGCTATATTCTTACAGTCTGGAAGAATGCTGATCGACTTTGGAAGCAATTTAAGTGATATATTTTGAAATTGTACAGTAATGTTATGTCCATCATAGTTTGTAAGAAATGCTGCACAGCCTCCAGTCTCTTCTTGGAAAACAATGGCCTAAGTTAAAAGAAAGAATGAAATACTTGTTATCATAATCTTGTAAGTTTCATCTTTGAGTACATAACATTCAGTGATATATGAGAAGACTTTTGGCACATTACCTCTTGCTGTTGGCCTAAAGAATAGTTTGTTCGTACTCCTTGCAGCAGAGTTGTAGAACACAATTTAATTGCAGCATGCAAATCCTTAAGATGCCCCCACTTAGGTTGCCTTTTTAGTCCTAAAATTATCAGAAGTATTGGATTATTAATTAAATTATTCATCTAATTAAGAAGCATAGGAACTTATGCTACTCACCATATTCATCAAGAGGAGCTTGATCATAATAAGCTGTTATGATATATGCAGAGCTTGTTCTCCCAAAATTTGTTCCACCATGGTACTACATAAGGAGTGTAGGGACATTGGCATGATTAGGTTGAGATAACTAAAAGGCTTATGTAATATGCACCAGTGAAATTTAAAAGAAAATATACTCAACCAGATTGAAATATAATAGCATTAATTAATGAGATTCATAACTAAAATACCATACCATGTAATAATTTACATAGCTTCCATTTCTTGCAATAAAAAGTGCTACATGAAATGCAATGTCTTCAGCAGATCTTATGTATGGCTTCTGACCATATACTTGATAGCTTCAAGAGAAAACTAAGTACAGTTAGTTGACTCTTAAAATGATTAATCTTCATATTTTTCTCATTCATTCAAACATCAATTGTTAATGACTAATTCAAAAAAAAAAAAAAAAAAAAAAAAAAAAAAAACTTCTGTGAAATCATTGACTTAGATTCATCTTACAGCCATAAGCATTCTCCAGTACCCTCCAAGTTTGATCCACATTGATCTCATCACAACTAAGCAACCATTTCAATCATCATTATCTCTCCAAATAAAAACTATCATTACCTCTGTAGTACCAAACTTTTGAAGCTAGCCGTTAGTTTCTTATGGTACTATTCTTTATAGACTTACTAACTAGTACAGTAGCTAAGACCTTCACATACTTTATTTTTGTATCAAACATGACTTGTTGATTCTTATCAGTGAAAATTGAACCCAAGAATGTTCCCACTAGCTGAATTAATGTTCCTTTTGACTCCTCTAGAGAATCGAATGGAATGTAGCATTTTACTTAAAACTCCCTGCCCTTTAAAATGGAACAATATACGCAGAGATTTGATCATACAAAGAAGTCCAATTCTCTGTCCACAATGATGGCTTATTTGGTGAGTTGGGTCCTCCAAAAGTTTCTCCACATCTCATCCCGTTGCATGTATTAATCTGCATGTTTAATTTGTTAAAGGGACACATACAATACATGGTCCATTATGCAATCAGTTGAATCTTACAAAATAGCAAAGAGAACATTTTAAAATTAGCAGGTTATTTCCAAGTAAAACTAGTACTAAAACCAGTAGTCTTAGACTCCTAGTTGAGTAAACTAACCACTGGATCAGGAGCATCAGTTTGCTTGCACATTATCCATGGTACACCAGTTTGGAGCCCAACCGCCATTTTAGCTGCCCAACGAACATAAGGGGGTCCTTTTTCGTGGAATGCTGCTTCAACATTTTGATATTCATTCTCAATCTATACCAGCATTAATTAGCATATGTCAAGTGAGAAATTGTATTCAGTAAAGAATTTATTACAAATTGACTAGTAAGATACTGTATAGTACCTGTGACAGTATGATGGGACCTCCTTGGGAGGCATATAAACCCTTCGACTTCATCAAGTTCACTATTTTTGTGGTAAAATTTTGCATGTAGAACTACAAAATTAAACCAATAGAAAAATGAAATCATTTTAATTATCTAAGTACTGATATATCAAATTAATTATTGCACTTTAATTTATGTACGGATTTTAGCATGGCACCAAAATACAAAAATGTGGAAAATTTTCTAGACATCAAAGTAGCATAAGTATGGAGTGGCTTACAACCTTGAAAGATGCTAAAACAATCCTAATACAACTTTAGAACCCTAAACCATGCTTTTTACGGCTAAATCACTTTTAAGCTAAACTAACAAACTAGTTAACGTATAAGTGATTAACTAATTTCCATATAACAAGAACTAAGCTACACTAGGCATAACATGTAAATAGTGATATGGACATAAGGTAAAAGCATTTAAACCAAAGATAAACCCTAAGAAGTGTTTAGAAAGAGGAAAACCCAAAACCAAGGTGGAAAAACCTCTCCCCTGTTGGAAATCTCCCCTAAACAAGACAGTTGCAGTACATGGGACACTATGAACCCTTCGAGCCCACAAGATTATTAATATACCTGAAACTTTCAAGCTCTAGCTAGGCCCTTTCTCCTTCTAGCTTATTGGAGGCACTCCATTGAAGCACCAATGGAAAACCACCAAAAGATTGGATTTTTACTATGGTTTCCTAAGTTTCTATGGATTCACTCACAACTCACGAGGTACTGTGTAAGGATGTGAGATGAATGAAATACAAATCTCAATCAAGGATGAATGAGATGGAAAGGAGAAGGTAGAGTGTCTTTACTTAAAACTAAAACTTTCTCTTTTCATACATAAGAATTTTGGCTTCAAATGTGATAAGAATAATTTCTAGGGTTTAGTCACACTCTTATTTGAATACCAAGCCACGCACACCAGCTCAAAAAGTGTGTGTTGGCAGATACACAATGGATGGAAAAAGTTTAGAGAACAAAGTACACTAATCTTGCAACTCGCAACCTTGTCACGGCCTGGTTGGTCGCTACTTGCCTAGTCAATACTCTGATCTTGGCTTTTTGCCATGTGTCACTCGCAAGTAGAGCAGGTCGCCTGAAGTCATGAGATGACTCTAAATGCAACTTTCAAAAATGCAAATGAGGCTCAAGTACAATCTATCTCAAATACAATTAAGCCTTGAAAAGATGCATTAAAATGGTTAAACAAAATACATACAAATTTGTTATTGAATAACACCAATAAACGTATACTTTTCAAACCTTGCTATTTGAAAGAAAAGAGCAATATCTTATCAACCGATTAGCTCAAATGGTGTCACATTATCAAAACTAAGGACGGGCATATATAGGCAGAGCTATGCCGTATTGAGTGGGGGAAATTGTCCCAGCTGGGGAAAATTCAATGATGATGATGTCGAAAAATCACCAGTGAGCCACAGGGCACTCGCGCACTCTAAACAGCACCTGCACAGCAAAAAAGATGGAAAAACCTTGCAGAGAGCACCGGTGTGGTGTCGGCCTAATACCCTCCGAAGGTTATGTTAGAACTTTTTTAATTCTAGAGTGCTAGAGAGGGGTTTATTATGCGTACCTCGATTTGTGAGGGTATTGAGGCTTTTATAGTAGTCGAAAGTTGACCTTTTTTACTTGGAGTCGAAGTCTTTCCTTGTAGAAATCCTCTTGAGGAGTTCCAAACGTGATGGACAAGTCATATTCCTTATAAAGAAGATCTCCATCGATGCACGCAGCTTCTAGAACCCTAATTGCGCTAGGACTCTAATTACCCCTAGAATCTAGAGGGTGTGCCGCAAGTATTCCCATATAGGGATTCTTTCTGACATGTGGCTAGCAAATCCGTTCTCATTGAGTCTTGCACCTAATGGGCCCATCCATCAACATTGCTTGGATCCGTCAGCTTATTTTCTCCTCTTCAGTTGCAATGTTGATGGATGGGCCCATTAGGTGCAAGACTCAATGAGAACGGATTTGCTAGCCACATGTCAGACAGAATCCCTATATGGGAATACTTGCGGCACACCCTCTAGATTCTAGGGGTAATTAGAGTCCTAGCGCAATTAGGGTTCTAGAAGCTGCGTGCATCGATGGAGATCTTCTTTATAAGGAATATGACTTGTCCATCACGTTTGGGACTCCTCAAGAGGATTTCTACAAGGAAAGACTTCGACTCCAAGTAAAAAATGTCAACTTTCGACTACTATAAAAGCCTCAATACCCTCACAAATCGAGGTACGCATAATAAACCCCTCTCTAGCACTCTAGAGTTAAAAAAGTTCTAACTTAACCTTCGGAGGATATTAGGCCGACACCACACCGGTGCTCTCTGCAAGGTTTTTCCATCTTTTTTGCTGTGTAGGTGCTGTTTAGAGTGCGCGAGTGCCCTGTGGCTTACTGGTGATTTTTCGACATCATCAGTTGGCGCCGTCTGTGGGAACTTTACACGATTCGTAAGCCATATTATCGCTTCCCGGACAAAAGAGTTGCATGGTACTCACACGCTCAATGGCAACCACCAACGATGTTCAAGGAGAGGAACCACCCACAACTGCCCTCAAGAGACAAGTTCGAACTCTCGCTGCCGCCGTGGAACGTCTCACCAAACAAAACCACGACTTAGAAGAACAGTTGCGCCAGAAGAATGTAGCACCAAGTGACCAACAAGAAGATCAAGAAGGGACCAGCGCTGCAAGAAAAAACAAGGAGAAACCTGAGGGCAGCCACGCCCCAAGCAGACTAGAGAGGCAAAATTTAAACATGCCATCCCTCACGGATGCAACTCATCCACATATTGTCGTAGAGATGCAAGCGATGAAGGAGCAGATGGAGGTTATGATGAACGCGCTCAAAGGACGAGTGTCCAGTGACCTTGACGACTTAGTCAACCGCACCGACTCGCCTTTCACCGCGGCTGTCAACTCCTTCCCCCTACCCCATAAGTTCCGCATGCCGCATATAGACAATTACGACAGGGTGAAGGATCCATTGGATCATCTAGAGACCTTCAAGACCCTAATGCATCTTCAAGGAATAGCGGACGAGATCATGTGTAGGGCCTTCCCTACAACACTGAAGGGCCCGGCGAGAATTTGGTTCAGCAGGCTGACGCCTAATTCCATCAGCACTTTCAAAGAACTGAGCGCCCAATTCACGTCGCACTTTATTGGAGGACACCGATACAAGAAGTCCACAGCATGCTTGATGAGTATCAAGCAACGAGAAGATGAAACACTCAGATCTTACATAGCCCGCTTTAATAAGGAAGCACTCTCAATCGACGAGGCCGACGATAAAATACTCGTAGCAGCATTTACGAATGGGCTGAGGAAGGGTAAGTTTTTGTTTTCACTATATAAAAATGACCCGAAAACTATGCCGGACGTGCTTTACAGGGCCACCAAATATATGAATGCCGAAGACGCTCTACTAGCTCGCGAGGAAAAGCCTAAGAAGAGAGAAAGGCAGGAAGATGCCCGAGAGGAAAGAGGGCAGAAGATGGCAAGAACCGGAGAGCGAAGGGATGATAGGCGCTCCGAGCCCCTTACGGGGAGATTCACAAGCTTCACTCCACTGACCGCCCCTATCGACCAAGTCCTCATGCAAATCAAGGATGAGGGGACATTAACTTTCCCTGGAAAGCTGAAGGGAGATCCCAACAAACGGTCTAGAGATAGGTACTGTCGCTTCCATCGCGATCATGGACATGACACAGTTGACTACTATGACCTGAAACAGCAGATTGAAGCCCTCATTAGACAGGGAAAGTTGCAAAAGTTCGTCAGTAAGGAAAGGACGGATCATCAACATCAAGAGCAGCCACCCCGCCGAGATAATGAGCACCCCAAACCACCTATAGGGGATATAAGAATGATCACAGGGGGCACGGCAACTATAGGGTCGTCCAAAAAGGCCAGAAAAACATACCTCAGGATGGTTCATAACGTCTAGCTAACGGGCTCCGTACCAAGAATAGCACGGATGGAAAGCCCGATCATAGGATTCTCAGAAGAGGATGCCCGACGTCTTCACCACCCTCATGAGGACGCACTTGTTATCACCTTACAAGTGGGAGACTTCAACATGCATCGAGTGCTAATTGACAATGGTAGCTCAGCGAACATCTTATACTACCCGGCGTTCCAGCAGATGAGGATTGATAGAGAACGGTTAATACCGACAAATGCTCCGCTAATTGGCTTTGGAGGTACGAGGGTATTCCCATTAGGTGCGGTCACGCTTTCGGTAACAATAGGTGATTATCCTCAACGGATCACAAAGGAGATGACTTTCCTTGTGGTCGACTGCTCATCTGCTTACAATGCTATCATCGGACGACCCACCCTCAACTCATGGAAGGCGGGTAACGTCAACATACCACCTAATGATCAAATTTCCTACGGAGCACGGGGTGGGAGAGCTACGAGGAAATCAGCTGGCCGCACGAGAGTGCTACATTGCTATGATGGAGATGGAAGGGAACTTACCACTTCAAGACGCTGGACGGGCAAAAGCCGCAGCAACCATGGAACACGGAGCACCTATGGAGATACCATTAGTAGAGACGACATGAAGAGCATCGACGCCCCCCGCCCCCCCAGTTTCCAGTTTATTACTAAGTTTTTATTAGTTTTTTACTACGAACAATTTTTGCTATTATTTAGTTTTGCTATCGCAAGTTTTTTCTTCAAACGATTCTTTCTACAAGTGCCTTTTTAAGCCCAAGGGGGCAGGTACCTTTTTTGTTCTACATGGTTTTCTTTCAATAAGAGAAATAGTCAGACACGCTTGTGTTCTTCCTACTTGTTAAACTAAGTCCAAAAAATGGACGGATATAAACAAAGTCCACAACCTCAAGTGGACGACCATCAAGGTGACGAGGTAACACTTAGTCACCTCAACAAGTCCACGACCCCAAGTGGACGACCATCAAGGTGACGAGGTAAAACTTAGTCACCTCCACAAAGTCCACGACCCCAAGTGGACGACCATCAAGGTGACGAGGTAACACTTAGTCACCTCAACAAGTCCACGACCCCAAGTGGACGACCATCAAGGTGACGAGGTAAAGCTTAGTCACCTCAACAAAGTCCACGACCCTAAGTGGACGACCATCAAGGTGACGAGATAAAACTTAGTCACCTCAACAGTGGACGACCATCAAGGTGACGAGGTAAAGCTTAGTCACCTCAACAAAGTCCACGACCCTAAGTGGACGACCATCAAGGTGACGAGATAAAATTTAGTCACCTCAACAAAGTCCACGACCCCAAGTGGACGACCATCAAGATGACGAGGTAACACTTAGTCACCTCAACAAGTCCACGACCCCAAGTGGACGACCATCAAGGTGACGAGGTAAAACTTAGTCACCTCAACAAAGTCCACGACCCTAAGTGGACGACTATCAAGGTGACGAGATAAAACTTAGTCACCTCAACAAGTCCACGACCCCAAGTGGACGACCATCAAGATGACGAGGTAACACTTAGTCACCTCAACAAAGTCCACAACCTCAAGTGGACGACCATCAAGGTGACGAGGTAACACTTAGTCACCTCAACATGTCCACAACCCCAAATGGACGACCATCAAGGTGACGAGGTAACACAGTCACCTCAACAAGTCCACGACCCCAAGTGGACGACTATCAAGGTGACGAGGTAAAACTTAGTCACCTCAACAAGTCCACGACCCCAAGTGGACGACCATCAAGGTGACGAGGTAAAACTTAGTCACCTTAACAAGTCCACTACCTCGAGTGGACGACCCACAAGATGACGAGGTAACTCTTAGTCACCTCAAGAAGTCCACGACCTCAAAGTGGATGACCAACAAGGTGACAAGGTCACACTTGGTATCGACAGCAAGTCCATGACCAAAGTGGATGGACAAAAAATAAAATAATAATATGAAGTCCATGACCAAAGTGGACGGACAAAAAGAATGGACGTCCACCAAAAAATGGACGGATGCATGGATGTCCACAACAAAAAATGGACGGATGCATGCATCCGTCCATAAAGAAAGTGGATGGAGGTCCACATTAAAAAAAAAAAAAAAAAAAAAAAAAAAAAAAAAAAAAAAAAAAAAAAAAAGGGACGTCCATAAAAGTGGACGGACGTCCACAACAACAAAAATATGGACGGGTGCAACTTGCATCCGTCCAAAAAAAAAAAAAAAAAAAAAAAAAGTGGACAGAGGTCCACATTAAAAAGAAAAAAAAAAAATGGACGTCCACAACAACAAAAATATGGACGGATGCAAATGCATCCGTCCATAAAGAAAGTGGACTGAGGTCCACATTTGAAAAAAAAAAAAAAATGGACGATAAAAGTGGACGGACGTCCACAACTACAAAAATATGGACGGGTGCAACATGCATCCGTCCATAAAAAAAATGGACGGAGGTCCACATTAAAAAAAAAAAAAAAATGGACGTCCATAAAAGTGGACGGACGTCCACAACAACAAAAATATGGACGGATGCATGTTGCATCCGTCCATAAAAAAAATGGACGGAGGTCCACATTAAAAAAAAAAAAAAAAAAAAAATGGACGTACATAAAAGTGGACGGACGTCCACAACAACAAAAATATGGACAGATGCATGTTGCATCCATCCATAAAGAAAGTGGACGGAGGTCCACATTTAAAAAAAAAAAAAAAAAAATGGACGTCCATAAAAGTGGACGGACGTCCACAACAAAAAAATATATATGGACGGATGCAACATGCATCCGTCCATAAAGAAAGTGGATGGAGGTCCACATTTAAAAAAAAAAAAAAAAAAAAAAAAAGAAGAAGAAAAAAGAAAGAAGAAGAAGGAGGACGGAGGCATGCATGTCCACAAAAAAGTGGACGGAGGCATGCATGTCCACAAAAAAGTGGATGTACACCCAAAAAAAAAAAAAAAAAAAAAGAAAAAAAAGAAAAAAAAAAGAGGACGGAACCATGCATGCCCACAAAAAAGTGGACGAAGGCATGCATGTCCACAAAAAAGTGGATGTACACTCAAAAAAAAAAAAAAAAAAAAAAAAAAAAAGGAGGACGGAACCATGCATGTCCACAAAAAAGTGGACGGAGGCATGCATGTCCACAAAAAGGTGGACGGACCCAAAAAAAAAAAAAAAAAAAAAAGTGGATGCATGCATGCATGTACATATATATAAAAAAAAATGGACACATACACACACAATTAAAATATATATATATATATATATAAAATAAAAAACTTTGATAATGAGGTAACACATAGTCACATTGGGCAAGTCTATGATCCAAAGTAGACGGATAAAATGCCTTAAGAATGGGACGCTAATGGAGGACTACAACGTGTCCCAAAGGTTGAAAGTTCCATCACGCGTCTCGGGGGGTAGTGTATCAATGGCTTACCGTGCAGAAGGATGCCCAATACTACGGATAAGCATAAGACAAACGACAATACTTCAAAATGACCTCAGAGGGTTAAATACTACAAAAAGGAAGTCGACGGACACCTAATCTTCATCCCAATGGGATGGATCGACAACCAAGGATACCGACGATCAAGGATGCTAACGGCACTTGATTCTCATTCAAAATCTAAATCGAACCATCACCCCACGGGTCCTTTCACTTCGAGATCACGGACCCATTGGGTGAAGGGGGCAACTGAAGAGGAGAAAATAAGCTGACGGATCCAAGTAATGTTGATGGATGGGCCCATTAGGTGCAAGACTCAATGAGAACGGATTTGCTAGCCACATGTCAGACAGAATCCCTATATGGGAATACTTGCGGCACACCCTCTAGATTCTAGGGGTAATTAGAGTCCTAGCGCAATTAGGGTTCTAGAAGCTGCGTGCATCGATGGAGATCTTCTTTATAAGGAATATGACTTGTCCATCACGTTTGGGACTCCTCAAGAGGATTTCTACAAGGAAAGACTTCGACTCCAAGTAAAAAAGGTCAACTTTCGACTACTATAAAAGCCTCAATACCCTCACAAATCGAGGTACGCATAATAAACCCCTCTCTAGCACTCTAGAGTTAAAAAAGTTTTAACTTAACTTTCGGAGGGTATTAGGCCGACACCACACCGGTGCTCTCTGCAAGGTTTTTCCATCTTTTTTGCTGTGCAGGTGCTGTTTAGAGTGCGCGAGTGCCCTGTGGCTCACTGGTGATTTTTCGACATCATCAAATGACATTGTAATGGGGATCAAATCTATAATGTGTGTCAAAGTACAAGTTCAAAAGGTCTAAGATGTAGCTCAAAAGAAGATAGTTATTCAGAGTTTCAATTGCCATTCGATCAATGCTTAATCGATCGAACATGTGATTTTGACAATAATTCAATTGTCGCTCGATTGATCAAAAGAAGAATTTTGACAACAATTTGATTGTCGCGCAATCAATTGAGAAATATGAAAAGAAAATTTGGCGTGTTTCATTAAAGTCTATGTTATATTGGCTTTCATGTTCTACATGCAATGATATAAAGTCATATCATAAACACGAATAAAAACATTTTTTTCTTTTTAAAGAGGCTACTACCATGAACTACAATGAAGTAAACCTAAACCCATAATAGATAAACCCTATGAGTTCAGAATTCCATATTCACAATGAAATTGTTGTTTTTGGTGATCAAGAACTGAAGCCTTAGAGTCTAAATCCCAATGTTACTAATCTAGAGATCAAACCTTCAAGGAGGGTCCTTAGAGTCGGTTAAAGGGTTCAATTGTGATCATGGATGGGGTTCTTGAGAAGGGATTCATATAAAATAGTTAAGATGGTCTGGAGTTGGTCTTAGGGCACATCAGTATGTTTATATACTGAATAGAGTCTAAGGTCATGGGTATGAACTGGATTGTAAAGCTTTTTTCATATAGTGGATTTCCTTATTAGGGTAAAGATACACTCGGAATGTTTTTCCCTCTTGAGTCGATTCTTGATTGGTTTTCACTGCGTTACCAGATTTGTGTGTTATTCTACTGATTGAATTATTTTTCAAATTTGGTTTATGTTGTGATTTTAGGTATTTAATCCAAACTATAATCACCATATGATTCAGTAATTCACTTTTCAATTAATATGCATAATTAACTTAAGAGTTCTAAAGTAAAATTTTCATTTTTTTTTTCTATAATTACATCTATAATTTTTTTTTTTTGGGATAAAATCAAACGATTTCATGGTAAACATTAGATTTTAAATTAAATAAATAAATAAATACTTGTATATGAGAGAGAGAGAGAGAGAGAGAGAGAGAGAGAGACGCTTAGTACCTTAAATGGCTTATTGTTTGATCGATAAACAATGCCAGGGATATCATGCAACCAAAATGGAAACCCCCTACAATCCAAACACTCTTAAGCAAGAAATGGGTGCAACACTTGTGCGAGTCAAATATAATCCATTTTAGGATAATGATAAGAATAACGATAAGTGTTTGAGAAATTAAATTGATAGTATCTTAGAAATTTATTATTGGGTATAAATAGATAATTTAGAATCTAAAACAAAAAAAATTAATACATATTAGTAAATTTTAAATGACACATAATGTAACTTTAAACAATATTACACCTCTTAATTACTTTTTATTTAATTAATATTTTGAACATGCCACGGTTGGATTACATCTTCTCTTTGTTCTTAACATGCATGCTAAGTTTGGTACTAATCACATATTATTTACTGATTAACCCATAAACTCACATTTCATGCATAATTTTAAAACACAAAAACTTGAAATTAAACATTTTATAGATGAGATAGTTATTGATCTCAAATTGCCTTGAAGCTTTGCATGCATGGAGAGTATAAGAAGAATATGTAACCCAATTGTGGATTTCTCAAAATTTGCATACAATAAAAAGATATTTAGTTATATACTATTGCTTAAAGTTATACCAAATGTAATTTGAACCTAATCCACTCACACACACATATAGTGGAAAAAGAGTTTGAACTCTTGACCATTTTTTCTAATCCAATCATAATGACAAACTACTACTTGTCTAAAAGAATAAATGATCAGGGAATAGTGAATTTAATTATTTATCCATTAAACAATATATTTCTCTATAAAAAGACTAGTATAATCTAAAACATTTTTACAATGCCAATAAGACCCACTTTATGTTTTCTTCTTACATAAGTTCAGCCGCACATTGAGGAATAAATTATCTTATACGACATTTATCCTCCTCTTTAAATATATTAATTTTTAAAATAATATCAATTGTTAAATATTTTGAAAAAAAAAAAAAAGTTGACCCATTTGTGGGCCAAAGTTTTTTTTTTTTTTTTTTAATTAATTTTTATTAATGCATTGACTTTAGGTTAATGGAATTTTCTGGTGCTTCCAATAGGAGTGTCTGGGTTTGAATATTTGTTCCCTAACTTATGATGTATATATAAAGAAGAGATTAAATTTTGTAGGGATGTGGTGTAAAACCTATATTTTACCCCTCCAATGTTCCTAACATGCCACATCATCTTATCACATATTTAAGAATAAGCACAACCACACCTAATCAATTCTAATACCCATATATAAATCCAATCAAATTAAAAGTTTATTGAGATGTTATTAGGGGTAGTAGGATGTATTGATTTTAAGTAAAATGATGATGTGACAATCTCTTATTGGATGGTGTAAAACATGAGTTTTACACTTCATCCTTACCGAATTCGGACTTTATAATGAATCATGATATATTTTAAAGAGTAAGACTTAAGTACAATATTTAGGTGCTGTTCCTTAGGTTTCCTTTTAAGATTCTGCCATGTGGATTTTTTCTCATGAAATGGAAGTGTATTTTTTAGTTAAGTAGTCACATGGTTGAATTTTAAGAGGGAAACCTAAAGAACAACACTTAAGGTATTGTACCTAAGTTTTGTCCTATTTTAAATAAAGACAATATGGTGTAAAACTATTTATTATGAGGTGATTTACTTGTTTGGAAAGAAATATTTAGAAGCGCATCTTAGTGGTCTTGTAATCGGTCTATTCTAACTATAGCAACTGTTAATGATAATAACAATTTAGTTTGCAAAGAAAAATAATTATAATTTGTTCTTAATCTAATAATATTTGTAACGCTAGTAGCGACATTTTTTTGTGGATTGTAGGAAGTGGAATGAGAATTAACCTACGTACGTACCCATAATTCCATTCACTCTCAATGAAAGGTCCAATCCTAAGGCAAGCATACAACCCTTGTGCTTGGATTTCTTTGATGAATCGCACCAGATCATATCTTCCACTAAAATCATACTGTGCAACACAAAATCCCCACATGAGAGAGAGAGAGAGAGAGAGAGAGAGAGAGAGAGAGAAGGTTTGACTAACCTGACCAGGTTGAGGCTCATGAAGATTCCAAAATACATAGGTTTGGATAACGTCCAATCCTCCTTCCTTGGCTTTAGCTATCAAAGATGGCCACATCTGCTCCAAAATTATATAATTTCCCTTTTTAGATAATATTTTGTGTTTAAATCAAAAAAGTATTTGTATATATATTGTAATTAGTATGACTAAGATTGTTATCACATATGTATTTCCTGTGGACTTCGTCATTTAACCAAAATTTTTATTATTATTGTATGGGGTATGATCCCAAGCCCATTGAACCTTAGGTCCTGGCCTTATGGTACAGTACATGATCCCGTGTCCACTGGACCTTTGGCCTTGGTCCAGACACACTTCAAGGCCCAATCTGAGCCCAAATACCATAATGAGTTCATCTTGTCTTAAACGTATCAAAAGCAAGCCCATGCCGATCAATTATAACTTGATCGGGAATGTGCTTGCTCAGAATAGCCTATGTTCTCGGTAGCCCGGTATTGCCTTGGGAATGTCGTTGCCGAGTAGTCTTTTGGAGACTGGAACCAGTTCCAATGCCATTGCCACCGTTCCCAACAGAGATATTCTTACCAAGAATAATTAGATTGGACCCCACCCACACGAGTGAGATCAGAAAGTAATCATAACGCCTCCACCCACCTCAACTATAAATAGGAGAATAGAATGAGAAGAAGGGGTTGGCAATTCTGTGGAAAAGAGAGAGGAAGAAGTGAGGAGAAGGTTGATGCCACAATGAGAGTGAGTGAGAGTAACTTAGAGAAGAAAATGGAGAGAATTTGTGAAAACGGAGAGGTGTCATTTGGTAGTCTAGTAAAGGACTACCCATAATAGGAAACACAAAGCCCATAATACAAATAGATTGTGAGCCCAATTACTAGCCTTGTCTATCAAGGTAAATTTTGGGCATGCACAATTATTTTAGGACTAAATTATAATTTGTAATTTTTTGAGTAATTTTGATTTTGCTCTCCCAAAAATTTCAAATTTGGATTCTTAACTCTTATGTTACATAATGTTTGGATTTAAGTCCTTCTGTCATGCACCATGATGAAGTGTCCATTAAGTATCAAGTAAGCTCAAAATGACGTTTTCTCATTCAAAACTATGTCATTTTGAACCCTATCAAAACCAATGACACCTTCTATGATTGTATTTGTTTTGATTTTTACACCTTCTATGTTTGGGATGGTTTTGATTTTGCACCATTTGTATTTGGAGTTGTTTTGATTAGTCGAATACTTAACAAACATCTAGGCATGATGCATTGACAGAAGGGAGTAATTTCAAACGATACCTAACGTTAAGGGAGTGGATCAAAATTTTGAACTTTTAAGGGACAAAATCAAAATTATCCTAAACATTTGGAGAGTAATTTGCACTTCAGTCTTATTTTAGAGTTCACATTCCCCACAATCTCCTTTTAGCTAAAATTAATAGGAGTAATGCTATGAACACAATAAAAATTCAAAAACTCCCAAATTAGCATACCGAAAAATTTAAATTGGGAATCGCAGTTGGTTGATTTGTGAGTTAGCATGCTAATTTAAGAATATTATAAAATTATTGAACATTTCATCATGTCGCCAGTATTAATCAATAAATAAAACAAAACATTACACTACCCCTTTGCATATGACTCTATATGGGTTTTGTTTCTGTGGGGCATGTGATGTGAGTACATGAGGATGAGGTACTTCCAACTCCAAGTCTTCAATAGACAAGAGTCACAGACTAACAGGACAAACATGCGGCAAGGAAAATGAAATATCACCGAAAAGTTTGACGGTAGCTATACTCCTGCTACCCGTGATGCAATTATAGCCAATAGGAAACAAATGAAATGATGTGCTTCTTGAGCTGAGCTATATGTAAGGTTAAAATCTTTTTTTGTTCTTTACAAAGAAAATGGTTGCCGAGCAGCTTTATTTGTTGAAAAGGAGAAAATAGTTAGGAATGAGGTTTTTTTTTTCCTTTCTTTTTTGGTCAGCAGGAGGACTCTTAAAAGGAAATGATTAAAAGAAAAAAAAATTAAAGGCAAAAAAAAAAAAAAAAAAAAAAAAAATTATGACAAATTCTTCATGCTGGCCTCCTCACTCTCTTATCTAGAAAAATGAAAATTGTGTGATCTCATTTTCGTGAGAAACAAATTAAGGCCCACACCACGTTCTTTTATTTTATGCTTTTTAACTAATTAGTAATCTGTAATCTGTAATCTGTAAAATGTAAAAATAAATAATAAAAAAAATGATATTTTCTTGATTTGATTTGATTTTATATATTTGTGTATGCATTATATAGAATCTAAATAAAATTTGTCTTTCATCTAATACATGGTCGTACTTTTCTAGTTAATTATTAGTGCTTTTAAGGTAATTCAAATGTGATTTTATTGATATATTTTGTATACATTACATAGTATAGAATAAAATTAGGATTTATAGTATACACACAATAATTCAAAATTCAAATCTAAATAGAAAAGATAGATCACCTTCCTTAATAATATTTTATGAGGAGGGGAGTCCAATCATGATTCTCCTTATAAAGAAAATTAGGTAGCGTTACTGAGTTACAAAACTTGTGATTTATCATTTTATACTCATGAGCACTTAAAGCAGGTATTTGTATACGTATGATAAAATAAAAGTAGCATAGAGTAGGTTGGTCGCAAAATATATGGGTAGAACAAATTAAAGGGGCTTAGAAAAACAAGACTATTAGGTTGGGCTAGCTGTAGGGGTTCTGATCAAATAGCTGGGACTTGGACGTTCTAACAGATACATAATGGTCTGGTAAACAATAAACAGGTTATTATTGTAAATTTTTTTTTGCTATAAGTACTATAGAGAAAAAAAAAAAGTTAAATAAAATAAGTAAGTTGCTCATGTGAAATCCACAAATAGTAGAAAAAAATGAGCAATAAGCTGTCTTGTAATTGAATCCCAAGTAGATATAGCATATACTAGATAATCAATTGGCAACCACCATTTGTGGCAACTAACTTATCCAAGTTTTAACGCAATGACCAATATTATATTACCTGTCTGGCAGCAAAACGAAAAATAACGCTATAAGAAGAATAGGCAAAATAATTGTGTTAAAATCGTTTATAGTATTACCTCAGGTGTGCTACGAGGATAGTGAATTGAACCAGAAAATAGCATTTGTCTCTTCCCATCAATGATGAGAGATCTTCCATCGTATGTGACTTCTCCTCCTTCAGCGTGGCCACCACCTTCCATCATTATAACCACCACAAGTCCCCAGTACAGTCTCCACCACCACTCCATCTCAAGCTCAACCTGGTTTGGTTTCTAAGCTCTCTCTCTCTCTCTCTAGTCTGGTGTTATAAGAAAACATGAGAAGAAAGACTATTTATACTGGGAGTAGGTATTGCAGATAGATACATCATATGATATTGGTGTCAAATATGCTATTCTGGTATTTCTATTTTCATTCAGTGTTATTGAGGAAAACATGGCAAGGTAATAGGCTAATAGCTCCAGTTGGACACATATATGGAAAATTATTGTGTACTCCTGGAGTACCATAAATGTGTATTCCCTCCTCTCACATGAATGGTGGGTTCCACTAATTAAATTCATGGTGGAATCTACTATGAATATGAGAGAAGGGAGTACGCATTTATGGTACTCCGAGAGTACCTAATAACTTTCCCACATATATGATATATATATATATATATATATATGCCATTATAACTTTTGAAATAATTTATATTGAATTATTGTGTAATAGCCAAAGGCTCAATTGTTGATAAAGCTCTTTCAAGGCTAACTTTAGACACTACAGGTGTACATTCCATATATGGAAAAGTTAAAAATTGCCTTAAGGAATTTGTTAGTGAATTATTTTAAGAAAGTTTTTAAGAAAAAAAAATTAATGTTTTGACAATTTTTTTAATTTTCTATAAAAATGGTATAAAAATTTTCTTAAAATAATTTATTAATAATTGCCCTAAGTTCGCCGGTTAACATAATCCTTACTTATATTCAAAGACGTAGTCATTCACTAAAAACATGGGCTTCTAAGCTTGACGTGCAAAAGAAATTTGGGATGTTGCTCTTTGGACAGAGAAAGATATGTGGTTCACATGACACATTTCCAGATCGGAATAAAGTGGAAGTGAAGTTACGATGGTAACCTTTGTATTCCAAACATTATTGTTAAAATGAAAGAAAAAAATATTCTAGAGAATCGGGAAAAAAAAAACACACACACACATGGTTCGACCTTCCAAAGAGCAACATCCCAAATTTGTTTTGCACGTCAAGTTGGGTTGCCATGTCTGGGCTTCTAAGCTTCATTTAGCGAGAAAAGGAAGAGGCACCAAAATTTGAATAGGCTTCAAGCATTACGTTACGTCCCATAAAATCCTGGATCAGGAATCTAAAATAATTTTTAAAAAATGGAATAATAAATTCTATGGTGAAATTTGGGGATGTTTGAATTTTATAGATTGGCCTGTTTGGCAGAGGTGTTTGAGTATTATTTCTCAAAATGATGTGAAAACTATGGTTTAAAAAGTGTTTTGAAATCACACATTTAAAGTACTCATAATGCAAAAAATGTGTTTGGTACTACATTTTTAATAATGACTTTTTAAAAGTGAAAAAACATAATTGTGTGTAGGGATCTGGTTCGAGCACTATTTATTGTGAATGAGTGGACTCAAACTCAGCTGGCCCAATACAATGAATTTGTAAAGTGCGGGTCAGAGAACTAGGCCCTAGTGAAGGTTATACAATTAAGCATGGGAATAAATGGATCAATTGGTAAGAATACAAACTAAAAGTATGAAGTTAGGCTCCTTAGCCACTTTCTCGGATAGTATATTCTTCTTCCTTCTTTGGTACTAGATTACAAAGATCATACAAAGGCTACCGTCATTTTCCTCTCCTAAAACTGCCGTCCTCCTTTTTGGAGGACTTGTTACATTTTATACCCCCTTCTGGTTAATCTCGGCCCTCTATCTGTCGATCATGCAAGTCATCACTCGAGTGTCTGTCCTATCAACCACCTTCCCATCCTTTCTATGGGTGGTAGCAGCTGAGGTGGCACTGTTCAGGAGTCACTTCTCTATTTAACGCGGTTAGAACGTTAGTTGTGGGCATTTAATGTGGAGGTGACAGTTCCTCTTGGGATTGCTCCTCCACCATGCTTCCATGGCTAACTCGTTGTACTTGCCTCTGTTTTGGGTTGTTCTGTAAGGTTACCTCTGAAGGCACTTTGCTCTTTCTTTCAATGATCCGTGTGGGCCGACGACATGATTGTCCTCGACGGTATTCTTGGCGAATGGAGCTTCCTTGACTCGTCCTTGGACACATCTTTCTCCTCGGCGTGAGCCTTGGGCTTAGCATAGAGTGGACCGGGGTTGCCAAATTCTCTGGCCCCACAATAGTCCCTCAAAATCCTGTTGTTAGGCTTCTCGAACGGAGAAGAGGATTTTGACGTCTTCGGGCCTCTACCGTGGCTTGTCAAGTCTTGTCCTCCATGAGTATTAGTGCTTTTTCGCTTGTCCAAGGCACGTTTCTGACGCCTTGGTATGCGGAGTGCGCTCGCATTAAATTCGGGCGGCCTTGTGCTCCCTACGTTCAAAGGTGTGATGATAATCTAACGGTGGTGATCTTCTTGACTATATGGGCGGGAAAACGCGCACGGTTGTTATTTTTTATTGGGGGTATAAATACCCATTTGAATTGATCCACCTATTTACTTTCGCATTCAAGAGACCTTGTGCACATACTTCGAATTTAGTCACGTCTCCAATTGAACTTGCGACTTCCTTCAGCACAAAAAGCCTGCCTGAGGAGCTTTTCCACATTTCTATAAGTCTTCTTCTCTCTCTCCAAATTGCGTTCTCCCCTCTTCTAGACTTCTTTCTTCGTGTCTCTTAGTTGTCTCTAGGGATGGGTAGTTTTAAAAAATTGGTTGAGTTTGAAGAGGTGATGGAGAAATTCATCGCTGATTATAGGATACCCAGTACCGTAGGTTGAAGGTATTGTGAAGAGCCCTGTGGAGGTTTAGGAGGGAAGAGGGAAAGGTGGTGATTCCCATAATTGCCTTCTTAGAGGGCGGCATGCGGATCCCCATGGGTCAGGTGATGATGAGTTACCTTAGGCATTTCCGGCTCACCCTCACCCAATGCGACGTCAATATGTTTAGGATTCTGGGCTGTGTAGATGCCCTAAATGAGAAGATGGGGCTGAGGCTAACCCATCATGACGTGAACTAGTGCTACAACCTCCAGCTCCTGAAAGGCAAGTCCTACTACATGAAAACGAGGGAGGATAGGGTACAGCTTATCCAGTGCCTCCCTTCGTCTAGCAAGGGACTGGAGAAGGACTTTCTCATCGTGTCCGGGGAGTGGCACGATGGGCTTCATTGTCCCACAGTGGAGGGCATGCTAGGTGGGGCACTCGGAGTAGGAAAGGGCATTACTTTTTTTTGAATTTTCGTTGCCTGCTTTGTTTGGTTGCTAATAGTAGTACGTTTTCGCCTCTGCAGATCCACACGCTTTCGAGCGTCATTTTGGTTTGGTCAACAAGGAGGACTCGGAGAAGGTGCTAAGGGAGGAGATCTTCGTGAACGAGGCCGACAACCAAGTTAGGGCTGCTCACAGGATCCTGGGGTACGACCCCACTCAGAAGTCGTTCGCAGCGCCAAAGTGTGTGATCAGGGCAAAGGATCCTCGGCTTCGGAGAATTACCGTAGTCGAGGACGGTTTCTCGATCCTAGAGGGGTCCCCTACTCCAGAGGGTACTCTATTGGCAGGCTCCTCTACATCCCGCTGAGCTACGGAGGCTGAGGGGGGAGGTGAACAAACAGAGGAAGAAGGTACTGGTACAGACCTGGCCGAGGAGGACTTTGGCGTGTTTGAACAAGTTCGCCTGCCCGAGGATCCCTCTGGTGACTTGGGTGACCAAAGCCTGACCGAAGTAGACTGTCTGTCAGCAGGGGATTATTCTCGGGTCGAGATGGGTTTTAAGAGGAAAACCCAGTCTAACTTGCTTGATCTGCCTGAAGGCCAGCCGGGAAAGCCTCAGCCTAAGCTTCCTCCTCCTTCACCCAAGTCTCAGCCTGCCTAGACCAAGTCAACCTCCACCCAGCCCAGGCTTCCTCTTCCTCTAACTTATGGTTCTTCTGACTTCAATTTTCTTTTTTTTTTCTTTTTTTTTTGGTTTTGTTTTGTTTTTGTTTTTGTTTTTGTTTTTTTTTTTTTTTGTTTCCTATTTACTTGTGCATTTGTTTCAATCGGCAGGCTGTTCAGGCTACTTTCAGGTTGGAGGAGGCCTCCATCAAACAAGACAAAGCCCTCAAGGCAGAGCGTGATAAGCGCATAGGGGCTAGTCGGACCCTCAAGGCCTCTGAGGCTGATCTCGTGAAGGCCCGAGAGGAGCTAAAGGAAGTAACCAGGGCTCGAGATAGCGCTGAATCAGGCCTGGCTGGTGCCCAAAGGCAGGCCCAAGATCAGACGAGGCGTCTGATTGAGGTGGAGGAGCAGCTGAAGCTCGCAAACGAGCTAATTGTTGATTTGAAAAAGCAGGCGGCCGATGCTGAGGGGGCTAAGAAGGTGGCTGAGTGGGCCAAATAGAAGGCTTTAAGGGCTAAGGCTGAGGCTGACTTTGGCAGAGTGGAGGCCCAAGCTTCCAAGGAGGAAGTAGAGGAGGCAGCTTACACAGCTGGGGTGGCCGAGACGGAGGCTGCTCTTAGAGCCCAAGTCCCTGAGGTATGCAGGCTCTACTACTCCCAGGTTTGGAATGAGGCTCTTAAACAAGCTGGGGTGGAGGCCTTGTCCGACTTTTGGAAGGAGGAGAATGTATACTATCGCCTTGTCATCCGTAAGGCTGCACCCTCCAGCCCTGAGGCCGAGATGGCCGTTGAGGAGATTGATACTGCCACTAACGAAGAGGCCGAGGAGGCTGCAATCCCTACCGAGGCAGTCCCTGCAACCTTTGGCGAGCTTGTCGTGGAAATTGGTCCTCCTGGGGTGACTGAAACAACCAAAGGTCCCAATGAGGAAGCATCTCAAGAGGCCGCAAATCCTTCAGTCGATGCGCTGGTCCTTCGTGTCGGGGAAGCAGCACCCTCTGTGGCACCTTTGCAGATTATTCCTTTAAGTCAAGGCTCAAAGGACCCTGAGGCCACCATAAATCAGCTACCCACAGGGAGGAAGAAGATTAGGTTGAAGAAGTAGGCCTTTTGGTGCCTTTGTCTTATCTCCCTTTTTTTTTTTTTTTTTGAACAATGTAATGGCACTTTTGCCCTATCTTTTTTTTTTTTTAGACGTTGTAATATGATTCTCGTTGTGTATCTTTGGTGAACTTAATGTAGCGCGCGGTTTGTTTTCCCTTACTTGTCGAATACTTATAGAATTTGTTGAAGTAGTTAGTTTTCTCAAGGGCTTGAGTCTGAGGACCATACAAGGCCTTGGTTCTGTTTAACATTTAGTATTTTCTAAAGTATCTAGTTTCCCCATAGGTTTGAGTTCGAGGACCATGCAATACCTTGGTTTTGTCTAGGACCCAGTTTTCTTTTTGAAGTAGTTAGTTTCTCCACAGGCTTGAGTCCAAAGACCATGCAAGGCCTTGGTTCTGTCTAACACTTAGTATTTTTCGAAGTACCTAGTTTCCCCACAGGTTTGAGTCCGAGGACCATGCAATACCTTGGTTTTGTCTAGGACCCAGTTTTCTTTTTGAAGTAGTTAGTTTCCCTACAGGCTTGAGTTCGAGGACCATGCAAGGCCTTGGTTCTGTCTAACACTTAGTATTTTTTGAAGTACCTAGTTTCCCCACAGGTTTGAGTCTGAGGACCATGCAATACCCTGGTTCTGTCTAGGACCCAGTTTTCTTTTTAAAGTAGTTAGTTTCCCCACAAGCTTGAGTCCGAGGACCATGCAATGCCTCGGTTTTGTCTAACACTTAGTATTTTTCAAAGTACCTAGTTTCCCCACAGGTTTGAGTTCGAGGACCATGCAATACCCTGATTCTGTCTAGGACCCAGTTTTCTTTTTGAAGTAGTTAGTTTCCCCACAAGCTTGAGTCTGAGGACCATGCAAGGCCTTGGTTCTGTCTAACACTTAGTATTTTTCGAAGTACCTAGTTTCCCCACAAGTTTAAGTCCGAGGACCATGCAATACTTTGGTTCTGTCTAGGACTTAGTTTTTTTTTTGAAGTAGTTAGTTTTCCCACAGGCTTGAGTCTGAGGACCATGCAAGGCCTTGGTTCTGTCTAACACTTAGTATTTTCCGAAGTACCTAGTTTTCCCACAGGTTTGAATCCGAGGACCATGCAATACCTTGGTTCTGTCTAGGACTTTTCCCAGGTACCTTAAAAGGCTCAGCCCTGAGGGCGTTACCATAGCATGAGGTAGCAGTTTTCGAGACTTGCTCTACTTCGCATAGGTGGTAGTAGTTAAGGAGTGTTAACCTCCCCTTAACACCTGGTCCGAGAACTGCAGGTGTGACTAAGGTTCGCATTTAAACACATAGCCCAGGTGCCTTAAAAGGCTCAGCCCCGAGAACATTGCCACAGAATGAGATAGGACTTAGATGGCTGTAAGGGCATGAAACATATAATCGTAATAGACTAAAAATCTGAATTAACGGAAATGCTTTTATTAATAATAATACCTTCGCAGGTTATTTACATTCCATGGACGAGGTACAGGTTTTTCATCTAAATCTTTTAAGTAGTATGGGCCTATTCCCGCCACTGAGGTGATTCGGTATGGTCTCTTCCAGTTGGGTCCTAACTTCCCATAAGATGGGTTCTTGGCAGTGCCCATAATTTTCCTCAACACTAAGTCCCCTGGTGCTAATGGTCTTAACTTCACATTGGCATCATATCCTTGCTTGAGCTTTTGGTGGTAGTAGGTCAGCTGGATCATTGCCTTCTCCTTTCGTTCATTAATCAGATCTAGGCTCTTCCTTAGTAACTCATCATTACTATCGGAGGAGAAGGAACTCGTCCTCAGCGTTGGGAAGTTTGCTTCTAGAGGGATAATGGCCTCAGCCCTATAGGTCATGGCGAAAGGTGTTTCCCCTGTTGATCGCCGTGGTGTGGTCTGATAGGTCTATAGGACGTGCGGTAGCTCTTCTACCCATCTTCCCTTGGCGTCATCCAGCCTCTTTTTGAGCCCATTGACTATGACCTTATTGACGGCCTCGGCCTGCCCATTTCCTTGAGGATAGGCTGGAGTTGAGTACCAGTTCGTGATCCCCAGCTCACAACATTATCTTTTGAAGGCTTTGTTGTCAAATTGAAACCCGTTATCTGAAATGAGGGTATGGGGGATCCCGAATTGTGTAACAATGTTCCTCCAGATGAATTTTTTAGCATCCACATCCTAATGTTTGCTAAAGGCTTAGCCTCGACCCACTTGGTGAAATAATCTGTGCCGACCAACATATATCTTTTGTTTCCTGGTGCCTTGGGGAAAGTATCCAAGCCCTACTGGGTAAACGGCCATGGACTGGTCAAAGGATTTAGGACGCCCCCTGGCTGATGAATATGTAGGGCAAACCTTTGGCCCTGGTCACACTTCTTAACATACTCCAGGGCTTCCTTCTGCATCCTCGGCCACTAGTATCCCTGGGTGATTGCTCGGTGCGACAGGGACCTTCCTTCTGTGTGACTTTCACAGATCCCTTCATGCAACTCCTCGAGCAGAAGTTCTGACGCTTCAGGGTGAATGCATAGTAAGTATGGTCCAGATTAGGAGCGCTTATATAGTTTGTGGTCCTTGGACAACCAGAACCGAGGAGCCTTCCTCCGTATTTTATCAGCCTCTGACTTCTCCTCAGGTAGGATATCATCTTTGAGAAATCTGACTATAGGGTCCATCTAGCTAGGGCCCATTCTAGCCTGGTGGACATGAGTCGTGCATTTTGCTACCTCACTCGCCCTCTCCAGATGCTCAACAAGGATAATCCGAGGCAGATCTCCTGCTGAGGATGTAGTAAGTGTGGCCAATGAGTCTGCATGGGTGTTTCCACTTCTGGAAACATGTGACAAGCTGAAAAGGTGGAAGTCTAACTGCAGGCGTTTGACCTGGCTTAAGTACTCTTGCATCCTCGTATCTCTGGCTTCCAATTCTCCGTTTACCTGGCCTGCCACCAATCTCGAATCCGAGAATATGTCCACTGCTTTTCCACCCATTTTTTGCACCATAACCATACCTTGCAGTAAGGTTTCGTACTCAGTTTCGTTATTTGTGGCAAGGAACCCAAGTCTCAAGGACTTCTCCACGACATATTTCTCTGGGGACACCATGATTAGCCCTACCTTAGACCCCCTTTGATTCGCGGCTTCATCAACATACACTTTCCAGCGTGGGGGTCCTGTGGCAGAGATGGCCCCAACCGATTTTCCATCCATGTCTCCCTTTTCGGCCATTACTTCTACTAGTGGTTCGACAAATTCGGCCACCAGGTCAGCTAGGACCTGGCTCTTTATAGAGGTCCAAGGCATGTACTTAATGTCAAAAGCCCCCAGAATCGTGTTCCACTTGGCGATCCTTCCAGTGTAATCAGCAGACCGAAGTACAGCTCTCAAGGGCAGTTGAGTTAGGACAACTACCGTGTAGGCCTGGAAATAGTGGGGGAGCTTTCGCGTAGCATGAACTACGGCCAGCAGGGCTTTTTCCAAGGGCAAGTACTTGATCTCAGCTTCATGCAGCGACTTGCTCACGTAATAGACCGGCTTTTGGATGCCGCTATCATCCCGTATCAGCACTAAGCTCACTGCATGAGGGGCTATCGTGATGTAGGCGTACAGGACCTCGTCGGCTTCGGGGTTAGACATGATCGGTGGTTGGGATAGGTATTCCTTGAGCTATTGGAAGGCCATGGCACAATCCTCAGACCATTCGAATCCTTTCCACTTGCTGATCAGGAGGTAGAAAGGCTTGCACCTATCGGCTGACCTGGAAATGAACCGGTTTAGAGCCGCGATCATCCCAGTGAGTTTTTGGATCTCCTTAGGATTTTGCAGAGGCTTTAAGTTATTGATGGCTTTAATCTGGTCAGGATTAACCTCAATTCCCCTATGAAAGATGATGTAGCCCAAAAACTTGCCTAACCCTACGCCGAACGAGCATTTGGAAGCATTCAGGCGCAGTTTGTGCTTCCTTAAGACGTCAAAGATACAGCCGAGGTCTCCTAGATGCTCAGACACCACTTTACTCTTTACCACCATATCGTCCACATAAATTTCAATGCTTTTACCCAACAGCAGCTCAAACATTCTCGTCATCATCCTCTGATAGGTTGACCCTGCGTTTTTCAGGCCAAAGGGCATCACCTTATAGTGGTAATTCCCAACAAGTGTCACAAAGGCTGTCTTCTCTTGATCATCTAGGGCCAGTGGTATTTGATGATAGCCCTGGAAGGCATCTAAGAAACTCATCCGAGGATGTCCCGCGATGGCATCCACTAGCTGGTCTATCCGTGGCATATGGAACGGTCTTTTGGGCATGCATTGTTTAGGTCCGTGAAGTTTACACAAACTCTTCACTTTCTAGTTTTCTTCTTGACCACCACAGTGTTGGCCAACCACTCAGGGTAAAAGACCTCCTTGATGGCCCCTACACGCTTAAGCTTCTTCACCTCTTCTCTAATTGCATCGGCGTGCTCCCTTGACAGGCGTTGAGGTGGTTGTTTCTTAGGGATGACAGACGGGTTGACATTGAGATGGTGACAGATAAAGGCAGGATCGATCCCCGAAGTATCGCAGGCATCCCATGCAAATACGTCAATGTTAGTTTTGAGGAACTTGATTAACTCCTCCTTCTCTTGAGGAGGCAGCTGAGCCCCGACCTAGAAGAACTTCTCCGGATCATCTCCAATGATCATCTTGTCAAGATCTTCATACTTTGCTTCTTCGACAGCTGCATCGGGGGACGCTGCTGGGTCCTTTGATTGCTATAAGCCCCCTTTAGCAGTGGCAGAGGGCCCCGCATCGAGCCGATGTGATATGGCAGCCATCATGCACTGCCTTGACGTGGATTGGCAACCTTGGATTTCAAGGACGTGGTCCCCTGATGGGAATTTCACCTTCTGGTGCAAGGAGGAGGCGACAGCCCCCAGGGTGTAGAGCTAAGGCCTGTCGACGATGGCTGTGTACAGGGAATAGGTGTCCACCATGATAAAGTCTACCTCCATTACTTCTGGGCCGGTCTGGACGGGTAGCCTAATCATGCCATTTGGGATAACCAGCTTCCCATCGAAGCTCATCAGGGGGGTTATAGGGTGTCAAATCCTCTGGTTTTAACCCCAACCCCTTGTAGAGGTCGGGGTACATAATCTCGGCCCCGCTGCCACCATCCACCATCACCCTTTTCACATCATAGTTCCCGATTTTGAGGGTTATGACCAGCGCATCATTGTGAGGCTGGGTGGTCCCGACCTTGTCTTCCTCTGAAAAGCACAGGGTTGGGCGAAAATTCCTTCTAGCCTTCTTCGGCTCTGGTTGGGACTCCTTAGCACGCATCTGGGCCACAAATAACACTCGCGTAGGGCGCGCGCCTGTTCTTCCCAGCGTAGCCAAGATCACGTTAATCGTCCCTGTGGGTGCCCTTAAGGAGTGTCTCTCTGGGGCTCCTAATAGGTCTGGCCTTAGTGGCCACTAGAGTGGTGCAGGAGGTGCTTCAGCTTTTCTTCCCAGACTAGTTGGTCTAGATAGTCCCAGAGGTTCCTGTAGTCCTCTGTGGTGTGTTTGTGGTTTTGATGGTACTGGCAATGTAGGTTCTGATTGTGTTTCGTGGGGTCCCCCGCCATCTTATTCGGCCATTTAAAGTATGGTTCATTCCTTATCTTCTCCAACACCTTGTGCATCGGCTCTCGAAACACGGCATTGACAGCCTGAGCATTAGTCGCCCTAGATTGCCCTATGAAATCTCTCATCAGGCAGTTGCAGTTATACCTATCCGACCTGAAATCCCTCATCTCTTGAGGGATAACCTTCTCTTTTCCTTTGCCTTGCAGCTGATCTTCCTTTACCCGCTTATACTTATCGATCTGATCCATCAGCCAGCACACGCTGGTGGCGGGCTTACCGGTCAGAGACTTCTTCAGGCCATGCCCCGTCGGGAGACTGTTTTTGAAGGTGCTGATGGCGACGTCCTCATATTTTTCGTCCAGTTCGTTGTATATCTCCCAGTATCGGTCTGAGTGGGCCTTCAGGGTTTCTCCATCATTCATGGATAGAGACAACAGTGCACTCAAGGGTCGAGGGGGTTTGCTGTTTGTGACGAATCGGGAGCCAAAGGCTTGAGTCAGCTGCCTGTACGAGCTTATGGAATTCGTCTTCAGACCACTGAACCATCTCATTGCCACTGGTCCCAGACTGGAGGGGAAGACCCTACACATCAACGCCTCATTCTTGGAGTGGACAGCCATCCTTTGGTTATATTGGCTCACGTGCTCCACAAGGTTCGTTCTGCCATTATAAGTGGTGAAGGTTGGTTGCTAAAATCGCCGAAGAAGTATAGCCTCTTTGATATGGCGGGTGAAAGGTGATTTGGAGAGCTGATCCAGTGCCCTGCTCATGACATCACTCTCCACGCCCTTAGGGGACGGACTTTTACATTTGCGCCTTCAATAGTGTTCTTCTTCGTGAGATAAGGTCTCGTTTGGGGGGGGTCCTTGATCTTCGCCTGTAATCATCATCGCTCTCCTCATCGGAGGGTGTGTCGGGACTAGGACGAGATTTCCTTCGTTGTGCATGGCGCAGCTCTCTCCTCAGACCGTCTATCTCTCGCTACATGGTCGCCTTATCATCCTGCCTTTTGGACTCGTGGCTCTTGACCTCTTCTGATTGCACAGTCTAGTCATCATTTTGCCTCCGTAGTGCGTGACTGCCCCCGCAAGTGTGGCTTCCACTGGTCTGTGTGGTGTGCACACTTCCCTCTCGAAACCTTTCATTTTCTTTGTTTCGACCGCGCTCAGGGTTAGGGAAGGTACTCTATTGTTGGGACCTCGCTGGTTTGGACTGGTGGGATTCGGTTTAGTGAGGGCTTGTTCCTGCCATGCTTGATTGTTGCCCTTACTAACGCACAAGTATCTCCCTACAGATGGTGCCAATTGTAGGGACCTAGTTCGAGCACTATTTCTTGCGAATGAGTGGACTCAAGCCTAGCTGGCCCAATACAATGAATTTATAGAGTGCGGGTCAGAGAACTAGGCCCTAGTGAGGGTTGTACAATTAAGCATGGGAATACATGGATCGTTTGGCAAGAATACAAACTAAAAGTATGAAGTTAGGCTCCTCGGCCACTTTCTCGGATAGTATATTCTTCTTCCTTCTTTGGTACTAAATTACAAAGATCATACAAGAGCTACCGTCCTTTTCCTCTCCTAAAACTGCCGTCCTTCTTTTTGGAGGACTTGTTACATTTTATACCCCCTTCTGGTTAATCTCGGCCCTCTATCTGTCGATTATGCAGGTCATCATTCGAGTGCCTGTCCTATCAGCCACCTTCCCATCCTTTCTATGGGTGGTAGCAGTTGAGGCGGCACTGTTCAGGGGTCACTTCTCCATTTAATGCGGTCAGAACGTTAGTCGTGGGCATTTAATGTGGAGGTGACAGTTCCTCTTGGGATTGCTCCTCCACCATGCTTCCATGGCCAACCCGTTGTACTTGCCTCTGTTTTGGGTTGCTCTGGAAGGTTACCTCTAAAGGCACTTTGCTCTTTCTTTCAATGATCCGTGTGGGTTGAGGACATGATTGTCCTCGGTGGTATTCCTGGCGAATGGAGCTTCCTTGACTCGTCCTCGGACACATCTTTCTCCTCGGCGTGGGCCTTGGGCTTAGCATAGAGTGGACCGGGGTTGCCAAATTCTCTGGCCCCACATTGTGTGTTTGGTATGTGTGTATGTGTTTTTTTATTAAAAAAAAAGGGTGATGACATGTAGTCTAATCAGTGGGACTTATAGTTTTTAAAATATTTACAAAAGTTTCATTGAGCAACATTGTTTGAAATCCGAAAACTAGTAAAAAAAGTTTTCCAAATTTAGTATTTAAACACCCTAAAATGAGTAATATAATTCAAACACCCTTAAAAAAAACACCCTTACCAAACCCATTGTTTTTTTTAGAACCACAGTTTTTAGTATTTAAATATTGAAAACTGTTGTTTGGATTCATGAACCAAATAGGTTGATTTGACAATCTGAAGTTTGGTTTTGTTAGCAAAAATACACCCTCAGTTAGTTTTGGTAGTTAAGTGACACGTCATTTTGCTGATGTTATTTTTTTTCATTCTTTTTTTGGGGAATCAGCCCAAAAATTAAAACAAAAATTTCACATTCTTACACAACACCATTCATAGCTATCCCCAAATCAAATTAGCAAACAAACCCAAAAACCCCATATTTTCTTTTTGCTCATTACGAAACCCACAAACCCAGTCTGATGATTTGAATTTGACAAACCCAACTATTCCTAGAGGCTTGGAAGGAGAGGTTTCTAGGAGATTTGAATTTGGTAGAATAGTATGTTTTGCAGAAACTATTGCGACAAAAGAAGAGAGATGAAGACAAAGACAAAGACGAAGATGAAGACGATAACAATGGTTAACCTCTCAAAGTGCGTGAAAATAACAGCAACGAAGAATGAAAAGAAGCAAATGAAGGCGCCTCCATTGTCAGAGCCCGAAAATGCAGCGCTATCTGTCTATTTGAGTCTCTATGTGTTTGTGTGTGTGTAAGGACTCGAGGAAGTCAAAACTGGAGTGAAAGAGAAGAGAAAGAGAAAAGAAAGAGAACTCACTATCGGCGTCACCGCTACAGTGGACTTGATTTGGTCGAGCTCAAGTTTGGGAAATTCGAATTTTAAGTAATATGAGCTCTACTGCTTGCAAGCTATTTGGAACTTGAGTTTGACAAACTCGAGTTACAAAAGTGTGCTACTTACATAACTAAATAACTTTGTCATGAAGTGTTTTTGCTAAAATTGTGCTATTTGGCATGGGTTCGTGGATTTTGGGTTTGTTTGCTGTTTTTATTTGCATCTGTGAAACAGTGTTGTGTAAATATGTTGAATTTGTGTTTTGATTTTTGGGCAAAATTGTGCCGTTTTTGGGATTGGTTTGTTAAAAAAAAAAATGTCAGCACGATGATGTGTTACTTGATAGTCAAGACTAACCGCGGGTGTGTTTTTGCTAATGGAACCAAATTTTAGAGTGTAAAATTAAATTTCAGGATGTAAAATCTAAATAACTCTAAATTTTAGGACTGCACTTTTTAATTTACCCTAAATTCTAATCTAATTTGGATTGTAATCTTTGTTTAACAGTGTCATATAGGAAGTGTTATAAAAGGAGACAAACAAGCATGGGAATATAAGAAAAAGTGAACGGTCGATTATTATGAAATTATGGAAAAAAAAAAAAATCATAATAATGAATTTATGAACATGCACCAGTATATTAAACCCGATCATTATCTAACCAAACATATAATAAAGGTTGGATACATTTTTTATATATAAGTAGTCCTTTGATTTTACTAAAGTGATATTTCTATCATTATTTTTTCTTTCTAAATGCTGATATTTGTATATACTTGGCTTTCAAATAAAAAATGAAAATTGTGAAAATTTAAAACTTTTGCTTGAGTGACATGTTACACTTTACGAGATATATAAGAGTCTATTTGGGATTCGCTTATTTTGTTAAAATTGAAAACTTTTTCCTGAAAGTGTTGTAGAGAAGGTAAAAATTAGTTGAAATAGTACAGTGAGACTCGTGAATAGTACTAAAAAGTGCAGTGGGGCTCATGAATAGTACTAAAAAATGCAGTGGGGCTCATAAATAGTAACAAAAATAAACTGAATAGTAAAATAAGCTACTTTTTTATTTTTTGCCAAACACACACTAAGTATGTGTTTGGATCCGGATGAACCTGCATCTAGCGTTTTGCATTTTTTTTTTTTTTTCCTGCTGCACGCGTTTCAGCTTTAGGAGACAAAGTGCATTGTTTACGTATTGTTTATGCACTGTTCACATACTGTTTATGCACTGTTCACGGGACCTATGACCACTTTTTTAATTTTTGCCAAACACACACTAAGTATGTGTTTGGATCTGGATGAACTTGCGTTTAGCGTTTTGCATTTTTTTTTTCTTTCCTGCTGCACGCATTTCAGCTTTAGGGGACAAAGTGCATTGTTTATGTACTGTTCACACACTATTCATGCACTGTTCACGGGACCCACAATCACTTTATTCAGAAAAAATATTAAAAATAGGTCCCACAATACTATTCACACATTTAAAAATTATTTTACTATAGTGTTTTCAGTTTTCAGCAAAATAAGGTGTATCCAAACGGACTCTAAGTGAACGTTTGGATAGAGCTGAAATGATTTTTCAGCAGCGTCCATCATTTTTTAGTGGGTCCCGTGCACTGTTCACGGGACCTGCAAGTATTTTTTTCAACAAAAACAATTTTAAAACTGGATCTCACGGCACTATTCACACATTTAAAAATTATTTTATTACAGTATTTTCAGTTTTTAGTTTTTAGCAATTGGCAGTATCCAAACAGACATTTAAGTAACAAAATTCTAAACGCAATAAGTGTTCGACCTTTTCTTATTGTTTAAATGAAAGTATTTGAAAGGATTTACATCATGAATTCTACTCAAAATGCTAATTCCAGATTATTACGACAAAGATTTGTTAGCCTATGATATTATCAATTTGTAAAAAGAGACTTGTAATTCGTTTAATCCCTGATAATATCTATATCTATCTTTTCTCTATGAAATCATTGAGGGAAGTGATTGTAAGATGTATGTTCTTGTGTGTTGATGATTGTCACGGTGTTCAAGGAAATTTGAAGAGGGTTGCCACCAGCTTCTTCAAGCAAAACCAAAAGATTTCCAGAAGTTTTCAGGAACGATCGGGGCACATGATACCTAGCAAAACATAAAAGGCATAAATAGGATATTACATATGTAGATTTAAATTGGCCTAATTTTTGCATGTATAGTTGTCTGTCCACCTTATAATCTAGTCCTACATGTACTAGCTGAAAGAGAATGATCTCTGCTAAACTTTTGATTTATAAATTTATAATATATTGAAATTGTGTATGTCATCAAAACAAGAAGTTCAATCGTATGCGACCTTGTTTAAAAAACGATAAAATTAAGATTCACGAATAATGCTAAAGTTATTATAATTTTAACTAAAAAACACTTAAAAAATAATGTAGTAATAAATGTGATTAGAGTCATTGCAAAAAGATAACAAATGAATGTTAATTTAAATTACTCATTATGATTGATGATGCATTTTTTTTTTTTTTTAGAATACTAAGTATTTTTAACACACACACGGGAAGAAGGGGAGAAAGGGAGAAGATTTTTTTAAAGAAACTTACAGTGGTGTATATCTAAAATGACCTAATTCTTGGATACATAACACATGCTTTAAACCTCTTTAACACACAGTCATTTTTTAACATGGGATTAACCCACTATTTTTTCTTTTGAGAATATTAAGTATTTTTAACACACACATACGGGGAAAGGGGAAGAAGGTTTTTTAAATAAACTTACAGTGGTGTATATCCAAAAGGGCATTGGTTTGAATATGATATACACACTAAAATTTTTATTATTCCTTACATCACTCTAAAATTCACATCTTTTAGAAATATAATTAAATGGGAAGTCGCGAAGAACTTGTAAAATATATATTCATTGTCTTGGTTGAAATTGGGGGGTGTGCATCTAACTCACTGACCTGACCAAACCAACCTAAGTCAACCTTACCAACTCAATGCCTCAGGTTGATTTTAGTGGGTTGGTGGGTTGGGTTTGGGTTCATAGTTTTTCAACTTGTTTCACCCAACCCAACCCATCACATATACAAGTTTATTTTAATACATTTATTTTAATTTTTTTAGTTAGATTTATTTTGATATTTTGAGAATTATTTTTGATGAATTAGCAAACTTATTACTTAATTATACTATTATGTGAGTTGTAATAATTTATTGATAAATTTGATTAAATAATTAATGAAAATTCAATTATTTACATTTATTGAAATGTGTAGGCACAACCCACTTATAACCTAACCTAACCTAACCTTATGTAGAAAAGACTGCCATGACCTTCCTGAACTCTCACACGCGCCTGAAATCAACACGCAAGGCAAAAAGGCACTAGTAGAAATCATAGGCCTCGGAGTTGGAATTGCATGAAATTTGGCAAGTTGAAGTGAAATGGTCTTCTGAGCAATAGTCATTGCTTTGCCCTGAAGTACCCTTTGAAAATGGCAAATTCCTTCATTTAGGGCCCGAAAATTGCAATTTTGCCGTTTATTATCATTTTTGTTTCCTTAATAACTTTTTGCTCAAAATTCAGAATAACGTCTCGCTTATTTTGGGACAACCCTTAAGGTTAGTAGTTTATGATTCTGCATTTATCTCAATTTTGTCATTTTTGGTAAATTTTGGTATTTTGTCACATAATCGCGTAATTAGTGCGAATTAGGGTTTCATATTTTTTTCTCTTCAATATTTATATGCTTTGTAGTTGTTAGAGGAAAATTAAATTATTATCAATAAACACAGACTTTTGTCAAATTCTTTCTCTGGTGGATTCCAATTTATCTCCTTATGGATTCAAGGAAACCCCTTATGAATTCGAGGTTTACTACTAGAAGCTAATAGTTTAGTTTCTATTCCATTAAGAGAGTATCGTGTGTAATGTTTTTAGGCTTCCGTGAAATCAGTTGGTATCAGAGCCTTGACATACCTTGGTTTGATGGCTAACTTGCAAGACGATGACCACCACAACAATGATGGCAATGACGACTTTAACAACCCAGTCCTTACTAGGGCTGAGTTCCTTGATTGTTATGATGAAAATCAATAGTTTCTTTATTCAACCCAAAATAATTTGGACTGCTTAATCGAAACCCTAATCGTGATGACGAAGAGTGATGTGATAATCGAATGCGTGGCCCTCCCTATCACGGTCCAAATCGAAATAGGCAGTAAGACTACAAGGAAGAGAATATTGTGGAAAAAGAGTACGCAAAAGGAGTCCTTAGGAATCATCGTGGTCCTAAGAAGGATAATGGTTGAGATTATCAGGAGCAAAGGGACTATCGGACGAAATTAGAATTACCATCCTTTAATGGTAATGTCTCCATTGAATAGTATCTAGATTGGGTCAGTGAGGTGGAGAAGTTTTTTGACTATATGGGCATTCTAGATGACAAATAGGTGTGTTTGGTGGCATACAAATTGAACCGAGGAGCATCTGCTAGGTGGAATTGTGTTCAGTTAAACCGTACCCGTGAGAGAAATTTTCCAATACGATCATGGAGGAGGATGAAGAGATTAATGGCAAACTGATTCTTACCACCAGATTACCAGTAGGAGTTGTTCAGACAATACCAAGATTGCAGGTAGGGTACTCAGACAGTTAATAAGTACATGGAGGAGTTTGACAGGTTGGCAAATCTCAATGATTTGGAGAAAATTGAAGATCAATGGATATCTAGATTTGTACACGGGCTGTGAGTTTCCATCTGAGATCAGGTACTCTTACAAACCCTATATACTTTAAATGAGGCTGAAACCCTTTTCAAGAAAATAGAATATCAGCATCTCAGGGCAAGTTCGAAGTTTTCTAACTGTAGTTCGAAGTCATCTAGTTCCACTGCCAACAAAGGTAAACAACCCATGTTTACACCACAATCATAACCTGTGGTTAGCAAGAATAGTAGTGTCAACCAGTCCATAGTGGCAGTAGTAGGTTTCGCAGCCTAGCCGATAGCACACGCCAACCCCTACGCTAGACTAATTGGAAATAAGTGCTATAGGTGCAAAAAACTAGGACATCGATCTAGTACTTGCCTTAAGTGAGCCGCAGTGAATCTGGTGGTGGCAGAAGAGGGCGGGACAGAAGGTGAACAGGAGGGTGAAGAGATGTATAATGATGTTGATCCATATACCTATGATCCTAATGAGATTCAAAGAGTTAAGGAAGGCGAGCCATTAGGGAGGTCTTTAGTGATTCAAAGGTTGTTGCTCGCACCAAGGGTGAATTACAGTGATTTACGGAATGAGATCTTTTAAGCACATTGCACCATTGGTAAGAGGGTTTGTGATTTGATCATTGATAGTGGCAGTGTAGAGAATATCGCGTCAAAGAGTTTGGTTTCCAAACTGGGGCTGAAGACAGAGAAACACCCTTCTCCGTACAAAATAGGTTGGATCAAGAAAAGTACGAAAACTCTTGTTTTTCAATTATATCGTGTTACTTTTTCTATGGGTAAATGTTATGTAGATGAAATAGTTCATAATGTTGTTGAAATGAATGCATGTCATTTAATATTGGGTAGACCTTGGCAGTATGATGTAGATGCTACTCATAGGTGTAAGGATAATGTGTATGTGTTCTTTAAGAATGGCAGAAAAATTGTCTTTGGTCCTATTAAGGAAGGCAGTGTACCCAAAGCTTTTAAATTGGAGGGAAAACCATCACTTCTCTTAGTCAACAATGAGGATGAGTTTAACGGGGAGTGTAAGGAGTTGAAGTAGGTTTATGCAGTAGTGGCGACGGATGGAGAGTCGAAGAAGGTTGTAGAGATACTTAAGGCAATTCAACCATCGATCAAGGAGTTTGAAGAGTTGTTCCTAGAAGAGCTGTTCCCAGAGGAGTTGCCTCTAGGTTTACTACCAATGCGCGACATCCAACATTGCATTGATTTATCTCCTAGAGCTAGTTTACCAAATATGCCACACTATAGGATGAATCTTTAGGAGGGCCAGATTCTATAGGGGCAAGTGGATGAGCTTCTAAGCAAGGGACAGATCAGGGAGAGTATGAGTCCATGTGCAGTACCAGCATTATTGACATCGAAGAAGGATGGGAACTGATGTATGTGTGTAGATAGTTGAGCCATCAACAAGATCATGAATGGGTATTACCAGATTTGGATCTAACTTGGAGATGAGTGGAAGACAGCTTTCAAGACAAAGGAGAGGTTGTATGAGTGGATGGTGATACCTTTCGGACTATCTAATACTTCCAGCACTTTCATGAGGCTTATGAATAAGGTATTGAAACCATATATTAGCAAGCTTGTGGTAGTTTATTTTGACGATATTTTGTTTTACAGTAAGACAGAAGCAGTTCACTATAATCATGTGTGAGAAGTACTGACAATAATGCAGGCCAATGAGTTGTATATCAACTTGAAGAAGTGCAGCTTCTTGGTTGATAAATTGTTGTTCTTAGGGTATGTGGTTAGTGTGGATGGGATTCATGTTGTTGAGGACAAGGTCCGTGGAGTCAGAGACTGGCCAACCCCAAAGATAGTAAGTGATGTGCGAAGCTTCCATGGTCTAACAACTTTCTATTGAAGGTTTGTATAAAATTTCAGTAGCATCGTAGCCCCCATTACTGAGTGTCTAATGAAGGGGAGGTTTTCATGGGGAAAGGAGGCAAAATTGAGTTTTGCCTTAATAAAGGAGAAGTTGAGCACCGCTCCAATTTTGGCATTGCCCAACTTTGAGAAGGAGTTTCAAGTGGAGTGTGACGCATCTATGGTTGGGATAAGTGCTGTTCTTTCCCAAGACAATAGGCCAGTAGCATTCTTCAATGCAAAAGTTTATGAAGCTCAGAGTAAATGGTTGACCTATGAGCTAGAGCTCTTTACTATGGTACGAACTCTTAAGCATTGGGAGCATTACTTAATTTAGAGGGAGTTTGTGTTATATATAGATCATTAGGCATTGAAGCACATCAACAGTCAAGCGAGCATTAATCGGATGCATGCTAGGTGGGTAGCTTATATACAGCGCTTCCATTTCACATTGAAGCACAAGTCTGGTGTCACTAATAAGGTAGTAGATGCACCAGTAGGCAAGAATCTTTGTTGACCATACTACATATTGAAGTTGTAGGGTTTGATTTCCTTAAAGAGCTGTATGAGAATGATGAGGATTTTGGTGATATTTGGGGTAAGTGCCAACAAACTCATACTGCTGTTAATAGTATGTACATCCAGGATGGTTTCCTCTTTCGAGGTAATCAATTATGCATCCTTAAGAGTTCATTAAGGGAACAAATTATTAGGGAGCTACATGGTGGAGGTTTGGGTGGACATATGGGTAGAGACAAGATGATAGCATTTACGGAAGAGAGGTATTATTGGCCACAACTGAAGAGGGATGTTGGCAATTATGTGAGGAAGTTTCCAATCTGCCAAACTACCAAGGGACAATCTTAAAATACTGGTTTATACATGCCATTACTAGTTCCACAAGCACCATGGGAGCATCTATCTATGGATTTTATACTGGGTCTTCCTCAAACCCAGCAAGGTATGGATTTTGTTTTTGCTGTGGTTGACAGGTACTCAAAGATATCCTATTTCATAGCATGCAGGAAGAATTCAAATGCTACTTGAGTGGCCAATCTGTTCTTTAAAGAAGTTGTGCACTTGCATGGAGTGCCAAAGTTCATCACCTCTGACTGAGATACCAAGTTCATTAGTCATTTCTGGCAAACCTTGTGGAAGCGTTTTAACACTTCCTTGAATTACAACAACACCAATCATCCTCAGACTAATGGTCAGACAGAAGTGGTTAACCGCACTTTGGGGAATCTAATCTGATGTATCTCAAGAGAAAAGCCCAAGCAGTGTGATCTTGCATTGTCTCAGGCAGTGTTTGCTTACAACAGCTCAATCAGCAGAAGCACTAGTAAATTTCCATTTGCTATTGTCTACTACGTGCCCCCTAAACATGCTTTGGACTTGGTACTCTTACTTGAGCTTCCAAGAGTGAGTTAAGCTATAGAGAATATGGCTAACCGTATTCAAGCAATGCAAGAGGAAGTGAGACAAAAACTGGAAGCTGCTAATGCTAAGTACAAGGAAGCAGCTAATAAGAAGATACGTGAGAAGATTTTCAATGTTGGGGATTTAGTGCTAGTCTACCTTAGAAATGAGAGGTTTCTCGTTGGTACCTACAACAAGTTGAAGGACAAGAAATATGAGCCATTCCAGATTACAAAAAAAGATCAACAACAATGCTTATGTGGTTGCTCTTCCACCAGACAAGAATAACTCTTCCACCTTCAATGTTGCTAACTTATATGAGTACTATCCTCCTGATGCGCCAGATAGTGGGAACTCGAGGTTGAGTTCTTTTCAAGTAGGGGAAATTGATGTAGAATAGACTGTCATGGCCTTTCTGAACTCTCACGCGTGCCTGAAATCAACGCGTAAGGCAAAAAGGCACTATTAGAAATCGTGGGCCTTGAAGTTGGAATCGCATGAAATTTCGTAAGCTGAAGTGAAATGGCCTTCTAGGCAATAGTTGTCACTTTGCCGTGAGGTACCTCCTGAAAATGGTGAATTCCTTCATTTAGGCCCCGAAAACTATAATTTTGCTGTTTATAGTAATTTTTGTATCCTTAATAACTTTTTGCTCAAAAGTCAGAATAAGGCCCCACTTGTTTTGGGATGGCCCTTAAGGCCAGTAGTTTATGATTTTGTATTTAACTCAATTTTGCCATTTTTGGTAAATTTCGGTATTTTGTTACCTAATTGCGTAATTAGTGTGAATTAGGATTTCAAGCGTTTTTCTCAATATTTATATGTTTTGTAGCCTTCAGAAGCGAATTAGACTATTATCAATAAACACAGACTTTTGTCAAATTCTTTCTCTGGTGGATTCCAATTTATCTCCTTGTGGATTCAAGAAAACCCCTCATGGATTTGAGGTTTACTACCAGAAGTTAATAGGTTAGTTTATGTTCCATCAAGAGAGCATCATGTGTGCTTTTTTCAGGCTTTCGCAACATCATGACCCATAGGGGTTGGGTTTAGTTAGTTTTTACACAGGTGATTGGTTGGAAATTTCTCAACTCGACGTGCTCGAGTTAGGTTGGAAAAACTCCTCCAACCTAACTCAACTCAACCAATGAATATCCCTAATTGCAATTGAAATGGGCTATATAATTGGATGACAACAGTGATCTTTAAGGCAGCATAATCAAAATATCACCTATATCTATCTTAGAGACTACAATTTATGTACATAATTTACTATATATGAAAAAAATTCTTGTATTTTTCCTCTTTCTAAATTGCCTATGACCATAAGATCATGGTTATGTAACCTAAACTTCAACTTCGAAATTTGCTATACTATAGTTTTGAAGTCCTGAAATTCTACTTTTTTTTGTACAAATATTTTTTTGGGGGAATTCACTTTATTGTGCATGAATGTACATTGTTTTTTGTTTTTATTTCCTTTCTCCATTTGGTGTTAATTAATTATTCTCAGATAAATAAATAAAAATTATTGTGGATAGCTATAGGCTACATACATTATTTGTGATGGGTTGCCTTGGTAGTCATGAAAAGAAATCCAATAGCGACCAATGCTTTGTCCATTAACCCAACCTTCACCTTTCCCCATCGAACTAAGGTTTAAGGCTACAGGGTCATTTCCCAAAGGTGCATCGAAAATTATCTGCAAAATTATCAATTCACAATATTACACTAATAAACTATGTAGCATATTTGAGATTATAGAGTAAAAAATACAAACAAATAAACTGATTATTAAGTTCCCTTCAATACTTTATCCATAAATTTTATATTTGAATGAATTTAAGTCTTAATTAATGTTACCCTAATTTTCCTTGATTTTTTTTTTCTTTTATTTGTAAATCCATTATTTGATACTTCAACATTATTTTTTTAATATCTTACATGAGAATTTTGTCATTACATATGCATGAAGTGTACAGTTACATACCTTGTACCAAGTAAGTGTTTGATTGGCGGAGATTCCATTTTTACCCCACTCTACATCTCCCAAGTTTTCTTCTCTATATATTCGCAACTCTTCTCCTAGCAGTCCAACCTGTAATGATTAAAGATTATAATTTAATTAATGGTATCTATTAGTTATTCTTAGTACATTATTTTTTGAGAAATGATATGTCTACAACATTTTTACAATATTTTTATAACAAATCCTAAGTAGCAGGTTGTTACTAGTTGTTATTGTTGGGACAAAAAATGTAATCTTAGTATTAGTTTCAAATTTGAACCAATAACAATTAACCATTTGTGATTTGTTGTAAAAATGTTATAAAATTGTTGTAGACGTAGCATCTCTCATATTTTTTAGCAATAATATTGCAGAGTCATGTTCAATATAAATATCTTTTTACAATTAAATATGGTAAAAAAATATTTAAAATTATTATTTTTTCTCTAAAATTAATAGTGGTATATAGATTAATCAAGATAAAAGAGCAAACCTTATATCCCCATTCAAATTTTGTAAAATTATAAAACTCATTTCCGTTGCATTGAATTGCCACTGTTGTTAAGCCAGTCACTCTTCTTTCAAGGAAAGATCCTGAATCCTTTACACAAGCACCAAAGAAATTTCAGTTTCTGAATGAAAATTTAAAAGAAAGAAAGTAATTATATAAAATTATTACCGGTAACCCAACCATAACGCTGAGTAAAGAAATATTATTCATCCCATCATTTAACTCAATTGGAATGTCCATCGTGAAATACTTCACATTAGAACTTCCATTTGCAACACCTGCATGAATACGACCAAGCATAATAGGTGAGGGTTACTAGTTGAAACTCAAAAATTCTTGAATGTTAAATCAAAGGCTTCAATTCTTTATTTTAACCTAGCATAAACAAATATGATATAATCCAACAATCTTAAAACCTTATATTTGGAGAATTCTTATTATCAAAAGTAGAGGCGTGCATGGGTCGAGTTAGGTTGGATTGAAGGGTTTTTTCCAACTCAACCTGAGCATGTCGGGTTGAGAAATTCCTAACTCATTACATGTGTAGAAATCAACTCAACCCGACTCACGTGAGTCAGGTTAGATTGGGTTGGATCAATGGGTTATATTTAAATTTAGTCATATATATATATATTAAGTAGAATTTGGCTATATCCTTCATTATTTATGGAAACGTTTGTGATTTACACCCAAAAAAAAAGAAAGAAGAAATTGTCTCTTTCCAAGATGTTTGAATTGAGTAAGTAACTTACCTATATATATGTCGTTCAAAAAAGCATGCGCAACATGCGCAAAAGATTGAGCATGAAGTACTGGTTTAGTGCAAGACAAAGTGTGTTCAAACCTGTGTTGCAACAAAAAAAACTCCAACAATTCTTACAAATGTCATTTAGTTGATGCAATGAAGAGAAGGCACACATATTGTTCATATATGCTAGTAAAATTCAAGGAGAAACAAATTTACCTAAGAGTATACCAAAGATAATCAGATTTGTCTTTGGTTGTATTTGTGTGCTCAAGTAATTCATTTGATTTTAATGATGCATCTTCGAAATTCACGATGACATCTTTGAATTCTTCCCAGCTACTAATTGAATCAAAAGTTTGTGTTGGTTTTATGATTCTTTCATTATAAACCATATTAACCTATTTAATGTAAGAGAAAATAGAACTTTTAGCCTGCCATCAAAAGAAAAAAAAAAGGGGGGGGGGGGGGGGGGTGGGGGAGGGGGAGGACTTTATATAAGCCGAATGATTGTAAACTCTCAATATATCAATTAAATTCTAAAAATCAAATTTCCTACAATAAATTTGACAAATATGGGTCTTTTCAAAACAAGGGAATCAAGGCATATTAGAATATAAATGATATTTTCAAAACTCAAACAATATTTGCTAGAAATTTGATATATAAAAAATAGAAAATAAAAACTCTTAAGCTTGTACAATTTGTAATTAATCAATAAAATGTTATGAGCTTAAAACTATAGTTATTGCTCTACCTAATAAGTAGACAATTTAGTATTTCTTGTTCTAATTGTTAGAATGTAGGATTACAAACATGTATAAAACTACAAAAAAAACATTGTTATATTTTAAGTTATACATTACCTTTGCTGAATTGAAAGTTATATTTTTACAGTCTGGTAGAATACTAATCGACTTCGGAAGCAACTCAAGTGGTATATTTTGAAATTGTACAGTAACATTCTGTGTAGCATAGTTAGTAAGAAATGCCGCACAGCCTCCATTTTCTCCTTGGAAAACAATGGCCTAAGTTTAAAGAAAGGAAGAAATAAGTATTGATCATTGATATATGAGAAACATAAGACTTTTGACACATTACCTCTTGTTGTTGACCTAAAGAAAAGTTGGTTTGTGCTCCTTGCAGCAAAGTTGTAGAGCACAATTTAATTGCAACATGCAACTCCTTAAGATGTCCCCACTTAGGCTGCCTTAATAGTCCTAAAATTATTAAAAGTTGTGGATTATTAATTACTACTTTATTCATTTAATTTTAGAAGCATAGGGACTTATGCTACTCACCATATTCATCAAGAGGAGCTTGATCATAATAAGCTGTTATGATATATGCAGAGCTTGTTCTCCCAAAATTTGTTCCACCATGGTACTAAGATAAGGAATGTAATTATAGACATTGACATGATTAGTTTAAGATAACTAAGAGGCTTATGTAATTTCCAACACTAAAATTTAAAAGAAAATATATTCAGATAGAAATATGATAGCAGTAGTTGATGAGAATTATAACTAAAACACCATACCATGTAATAATTTACATAGCTTCCATTTCTTGCAATAAAAAGTGCTACTTGAAATGCAATGTCTTCAGCAGACCTTATGTATGTCTTCCCTCCATATACTTGATAGCTTCAAGAGAAAATTAAGTACAGTTAGTTTACTCTTAGAATGATTAATATTCTTTTTGTTCTCATTCATTGAAACATTGTTAATGACTAATGCAATTAATCTAGTAGAAGTTTTCTATTACGATAAAAAGATTTTGCGAAATCATTGACTTGATTCATCTTACAGCCATTAGGATGCTCCAGTACCCTCCTCTAAGTCTGGTTCAGATTGATATCATCACTCCTAAGCAACCATTTTAACTTTCATTATCTCCCTAGAACCAAACTTTTGAAGCTAGGAATTAGTTTCTTATGAGATACTATTCTATAAAGACTTACTAATACAGTTGCTAAAACCTTCACATACTTTATTTTTGTATCAAACATGATTTTTTGTTGATTCTTATCAGTGAAATTTGAACCCAAGAATGTTTCCACTCGCTGAATTAATGCTCATTTTCACTCCTCTAGATAATTGAATGGAATGTAGTATTTACTTAAACCCCCTGCCCTTAAAAAATGGAACAATGCAGAAATTTGATCATACTAAGAAGTCCAATTCTCTGTCCACAATGATGGCTTATTTGGTGAGTTGGGTCCTCCAAAAGTTTCTCCACATCTCATCCCGTTGCATGTATTAATCTGCATGTTTAATTTGTTAAATGAACAAGCAAAACGTGGTCCATTATGCAATCAGTTGAATCTTAAAATATAGCAAAGAGAACAGTTTGTAATTAGCAGGTTAGTTTCTGAGTATAAGTAGTAGTCTTAGTTGAGAAGCAAAACTAACCACTGGATCAGGAGCATCGGTTTGCTTGCACATGACCCATGGTACTCCTGTTTGGAGATCAACTGCCATCTTAGCTGCCCAACGAACATAAGAAGGCCCTTTTTCAAGGAATGCTGGTTCAATGTTTTGATATTCATTCTCAATCTATATATCAGCATTAGCATATTTCAAGTGAGATTATATGAAGTAAAGAATTGATTCAATATTAACCAGTAAGAGAAGGTACAGAACCTGTGACAGTATGATGGGACCTCCTTGTGAGGCATATAAACCCTCTGACTTCATCAAGTTCACTATTTTTGTGGTAAAATTTTGCATGTAAAACTACAAAATGGAGTCACCAACAATATAAAATAAATAAATAAATAAATAAATAAATAAAAACAAAATCATTTTAATTGTTTAAGTACCAATACGAGAAATGACAAGATTTGACTACAAACTTAATTGTGTCCGTGCTATGTGCAATGCACTTATACCCCTCACTTAAAATGATTGTATTATTTAATTGTGGTTTAACAAGTTACGTGCAATACAAAGACATATGTCATTTTCTTATGGCCTGTTTGGATGTTTAAAAAAGGAGGGAGAGTAGAGTAGAGGGAGGGAGAGTAATCTGATTACCTTGTTTGGAAGTTTTTTAAGGAAAGAGGGAGAGGGGTTTGGAGGGGTTTTTCAACTCCCTCTATCCCCCCATTTTTAATTCCCCCAAATTGGAGAGATTTGGAGGGAGAGTAGAGTACATAAACTATTGACCAAGTAAATTATCTAATTTACCCTTATTATATTAACAAAATTACACAAAAAGAAGGGCTAATTACTCTCTTCCTCCTTACTAATTTTAAAAACATCCAAATAAGGTGGAGGGGAATCATTTTCCTCTACTCTCCTCTTCACTACTCCCCTCCCCTCTACTCCCCTCTACTCTCCTTCCTCTCTAAACTTCCAAACAAGCCATTAATGTTAGTGGCGCACTAATTTGTATAAGAAAAAATAGGAATAAGTGTTGTTTGATAAGAAGGGAATGAGAGAAAATCTTTTGAGTGGGGCCTAGGAATTTCACCTGGGCCCACAAAAAATTTGCCTCTTCAAAATGAAGAGAAAACAGGCGTGAAAATGTGTATTATTGATGAATGACAAAAGTGCCATTAGCCAACTTTTTGTCTTTTTCTTCTTTTTGCTTTTCTGTTTCATTTTTATTTTTTTGGGATAAAGTTCTTCCATTTCTTATGCACAGTACTTGGTTTTGGTTTTGTCTTTTTTTTTTTTTTTTTGGGTGCTAATCTCACATTTTTGTCTTTTTTTTATCTGGTTTTTTTTTTTTTTTTTTAATCCTTTAGGAATTTGCTTATTTTATAAATAAAAAAAAAAATTTGAAGTGTCCATAAAAAAATTTTTAATTAAAAAATGTGTTACTTTTTGTTTATATATTTAGCAAGGACATAATGGTAAATTTATACCAACTTCATTTTTCAATCTCTTATTTATCATCTCAACCAAACAAAAAAGGTTTCTATCTCTCAATTTTTTCACTTTTTCAACCAAACACAAATAAGAGAAATTTAAATATTTTCTATCTACCAACTTTTCTATCTTTTCATAATTTTCTATTATTCTACTTTTGCATCTCCCTAGCCAAACGGACCTTAAATGTTGTAGTGACCCGTGGCTTCTTACATTGCTTGACTCTTTGTTCCTAACCCTTTTTTGTTCTATTCCTAGACTCTGACCAGGACGGTAGGATTGTGGTGCACTTTGGGCCGTAGTTACGAGGAGAGGGAAGCACAAGATTGGTGTCCCTCGCTCGGAGGGTTCACTTCCTTGGCCCAAGATTCTCGGGCCCATTTTCCTAGCAGTTTATTTAACTCCGCACAGGCCTACTTATGGAGTGCCTTACAACCTTTCCATTTGAAGGTGAAGAGTAACATCTTATCAATCTATTAGTTCAAATGGTGTCACAATGTCAAATCTAGGGATGGACACAGGCAGAGTATTAAAGTGGGGAAATTGTCCACAAGTGTGTGCGTATATATATATATATATATTTATATATATATATATATATATTTATTTATATATATATATAATCAAGACATTGATTTTTGATTTTTTTTTTTCCTTTTGGTTGAGTTAGGTTGGAAAATTCCATAAAATGGTAATCTAGATCAAGTTTGTAATGTGTATCAAAGTTCAATTTAAAAGGTTAAAGATGGAACTCAAAAGAAGGTAGTTATTCAGACTTTTGAATGCCATTAGATTGAGAGCATCGATCAAACATGTGATTCTGACAACAATTCGACTATTGCTTGATCTATTGAGAGAAGAATTTTGACTGAGTTTTTAATTGAAGTTTGATAGATAGAGAATCATGATAAGAGAATCTAGCATGTTTTATTAAATTTTGTATTGCCTAGATTTTTGTGCCTACATACAAGGATATAAAAAGACTTGTTTTAAGCAAGACTAAAAAAAGATGTTTTAGATGGACTACTGATGTATACTATAACAAAGAAATCCTAAACCTAGAATGGATAAACCCTGTGAGTTCAAAGTTCCAAATTCACAAGAAAGTTACTATTTTGGTGAACAAGAGTTGAAGTCGCTTACTCTATAATCCCAGTGTTGCTGCTCTAGAGATCAATGTTTCAAAAGCGCTCCTTGGAGACCGTTAAAGGGTCTGATTGTGATCACAAACTAGGTTCGTGATAAGAGATTCATATAGAAGAGTTTAGAATGTCTGGAACTGGTGTAGGGTCACAACAATAAGCTTATCTTCCAAGTATAGTACTGTAAGATCATGGTTATGACTTTGATTGTAAAACTCTCTTAATACAATGGATTTCCTTTTTAGGGTAGAGGTAGCCACCCTAGTTTTTTTTTCCTCTATTGTTGGTTCTCCATTAACTTTTTTCTTCATTACCAAATCGTCTATTCATCGTATCCAAAAAAAAAAAAAACTTTATGTTTCAGATTTGCTTTATATTGTGGCCGTGGTTGTTTCATTCAAACTATAATAACTGTATTGAGTTAAGTAATTTAATTGTTAATTAATTCACATAATTGACATAAGGGATCTAAAGTAAAACTTTCAAAAAAAAATTTCCTACAGTTGCATCCGCAAAAGTTTTTGTAAAATTAAACAATTACAAAACTATAGAAAGTGGGACTTCTTATGATTTCAAAATTATCATGTTAAACATTAGATTTAAAAAAAAAAAAAAAAAAAAAAAAAAAAAATCAAAGACAGAGAGAGGTATGCTCAGTACCTTGAACGGTTCATTGTCTGATCTATAAACAATGCTAGGGACATCATGCAACCAAAACGGAAACCCCCTACAATATAATCCATTTCAAGATGATGATAACAATAACAATAACAAATGTTTTAGAAATTAAATTGAGAGTATCTTAGAAACTTATTGGGTAAACAAAGGTAATTTAGAATTTAAAAAACAAAAGGGATTGGTACTGGTACATATTATTAGTAAATTTCAAGTAAATATTTCTTATAAGACAAAGTGGAGGGAGGGTTTAAACTCAATACCATTTGTTCAAATCACATAATAATAATAAGAAGAAGAAGAAGAAAAAGAAGAAGAAGAAGAAGAAGAAGAAGGAGGAGAAGATATTAAATTTAATAAGAATGTGCAGTAAAATGTTAGTTTTACACCCTCTAATAACAGTGTGCCATGTTAGACTTTTGCAAATAAAAGGTTAAGTACTACCACACACGATCACACCCTCAACATTATGAGGAACTAAAAGTAATACTGATTAAAATGAGATTCCGCCAAAGAAGACGCGATGACTCCAGCCCCACTGGCCACTACTGTCAAGTGTCAACGCTATGAGCTAATATAGATGTTCTCTTACGTTTCTCAAAAAAAAAAAAAAAAAAAAAAAAAGATGTTCTCTTACTTTGAGTTCATTTTTTCTACACTGTTGACACCTTTAAATTTAATGGGTACAAATTTCTGGACCTTGTTAAAGTAAAATTATTTCTATAAAATTGATGAAAAAAAAAAAAAAAAAAAAAAAAACGTTTTTAGCCATGATTACAATATTATCTAGTAGTTTCCTTCACAGAATGTTTTTAGGTTCTTGTGAAATATCTTCAAGGTTGATGCAATGGCCTTTTGAGTCTTTTATAGTCACTGGTGGCGTTGTTGGATGCTTCTTGGCACGACATCTCCGGTGGTAGCTTCTTGGCTCAACGGCGTGTATTAGAAGAAGTTTGGGTTTTTAATTTTCTGTGTAATAGTGTTAAAAGGGGGAAGATGTTTGAGTTTTTAATTTTGAGTCAGACTTAGATCCAATGTTCAGTAGTATTTGACTTGTTGAGATGATAATATGTGTTCACTTTTGGACATATGTCACATATCATCATCTGACCAAGTCCAGTGCACTGATGCACTGGACCTAAACCTAGTCCTTTAATGTAATAGTGTTAAAAGGGAAAATGGTTCATTGGTTCTATGTAGGGGTGTCAAATGGGCAAGTTTAGGTTATGTATAATTGGGTTTGGTACATAAAATTTATTTACCTATTTATTATCCATTTAACTAATTATTTTTAACCCAAATCCAACCCAACTCAATTATTATGGGCAAACCTTAATCCACCCAATTACCTAATAATCAAAATCACCAAAATGCTCTTAAAACTTGAAAATGACCAAAGTATTCCTAAAGTCCTTTAAAATTACCAAAGTACCCCTTAAACCTAAAAAAGACCAAATATGCTTAAAAACCACTAAAATTACCAAATACCACTGAAACCTAAAAAATGACCGAAATATACCAAAAACCTAAAAATTGACCAAAATACCCCCCGAAACTTGAAAAATGACCTAAATACCCCTGAAACTAAAAAAATGACCAAAATACCCCTTAAACTTAAAAAAAGACCAAAACACCCCCGAAACCTAAAAATTGATCAAAGTACCCCCTAAATCTAAAAATTGATCCCCGAAACCTAAAAAATGATTAAAATAAGTCCAAAACCTAAAAAAAATGACTGAAATACCCCTGAAACCTAAAAAATAACAAAAATGCCCCATAAACCTATAAGATGATAAAAATACACCCTAAACCTAAAAATGACCGAAATACCTCCAAAATTAAAAAAAAAAAATGACCGAAATACCTTGAAATCTAAAAAATGACTGAAATATCTCGAAACCTAAAAAATGATTAAAATACCTTTGAAACCTAAAAAATTACTGGAATAGCCCAAAAATCTAAAAATTAACCGAAAACCCCTAAAACCTAAAAAATTACCAACATTCCCTCGAAACCTACAAAATGACCGAAATACTCTTAGGACCTTTAATTTGACAAAAATACCCTTAAAACATCCAAAATACCCCATACCTATATTTTTGTAATTTTAAAGGCTTCGGGTGTATTTTGTTCATCTTATAGGTTTAGTGTTATATGGGTCATTTTAGATATTTCAAGGTGTATTTTTGCCAATTTAGAGGTTTAGACCTATTTTGGTCATTTTAGAGGTTTCATATTATTTTTGGTAATTTTAGGTCATTTTTTAGGTTTCGGGGGTATTTCGGTCATTTTTTAGGTTTCATGAGTATTTCAGTCATTTTCTAGGTTTAAGGGGTATTTCGGTCATTTTTTAGGTTTCAGGGGTATTTTGGTCATTTTTAGATTTTGGGGGTATTTCGGTTATTTTTTAGGTTTCGAGGGTATTTCAGTCATTTTTTAGGTTTAAGAGGTATTTTGGTCTTTTTAGTGGTTTTAGGGTATTTTAGAGTTGGAGTTGGGTGATTTATAGAAATGATACTTGGGTCATAATTGGATCTAATTAGGTACCTAGTTAAAACCCAATTAACATTAATGTTAATTGGGTTTAATTGGGTTAATACCCATTTAAATCAATTAATAGTTGGGTGGGTTTGAGCCTTATTTAAGTGGGTGGGTTTGGGTGGGTAAATGGGTTTGGGTTAATTTTGCTACCTATAAGTTCTATGTGGTTGGGCCTAATCTTTTATTTGTTAATATTTGATGTGGTGTATTGACATTGGATAGTGTAAATGTGACATTTTACACTACATTCTTATTAAATTTAATCTTTTACGATAAACTAAGACTTTTCAAAAAATTAAAGTTAAAACTATAATAATATAAATTTACTCTTTAACTATAACTAGTATGTAACTCGTGCTTACGTACAAGAATGATAAATTATAGTGGCGTTACTGATATTAGTTTGTGTTATTAAACATATAGGACATAGTTTAAGTAGGACTTTTGAATGTACTAAAATAGTTTTTCTTTGCAATTTTCAGGATTTTAGTTTCACCAAGTTTCTCATTACATTGCTATTGCTATTGCGTATATAATTTTGAAAATCAATATTGGATAGTACATATACAACATCAATTCACCATTATTGTCTGTGAAATTCTACTAAATACAACACAAAATTAAATAATAAATTAGCCAAATAGTATCTCCTAAATTGAATGAGAATAAGTGCATCAGAACGTTTAGCTCAATTATAGTTTGTTACATCAATATCTTTGCATACAAAATATCTGAATAAAAATAGTATAAAAAAAATATGCTCATTACAGCAAAATCTAAACAATTTAATTTGTATGGAAAGCTAACAAAGGAAAAATCCAATTTTGATTCTAATTGAATTTTCTCTAAACTTTGGTTATATATATATATATATATATTACCTAGTTAGTAATGGACCATACATAATTATGATATATTACATAAATGACTTATAAATTTGAACTTTTTTTACTTATACAAAAAAAAAAAAAAAAAATGGCTCACCAATATTAAATCATTCAAACTCTCTCTTCCACTAATTTTATATATAGAGTTAAATATATGATTACATTTTTTATGGTTTATTCATATTGGACTTCTTGTTTTTTATACTAAATTAATTAATTTGGCACAAAATTAAAAAAACTTAAATTAGATAGGATACATGGTGCAAAGTTAAACTCTAATTGAAATCCAATTTCTACACTTAACTAGCATGTAACTCATGCAAATGTATGGATGTATTTAAAATTAAACATAATTTTTATTGTAAAAATATAAATAATTAGTCAAATTATTAAAAAAAAAAATTGTAACACATGTATTAATGCATATATATAAATACATTTAAAATTAAACATAATTTTTATCATAAAAATATAAATAATTAGTCAAATTATTATTTTTAAAGTAAACGTAATTAGTTACATATTAAAATTCTTACCTAAATTTAATACTACTTATGATTATTTGTTTTTCTAATTTTTAATAAGATAGAACATGCGATGATTTTTGTTGTGTGGTAATTTTTATTGAGTAAATGTGACTGGTTTTTTTTTTTTTTTTTTAAATTTTATAATTCATTAATATTAGATTCCTAGTGTTTTGCACTCATTAACTCACTTGGCACAAAGATTAAAAAACTTAAGTAAACACATGGCACAAACTTAAATGGATAATTATTGTGTGGTCCTCACATAAATTTAGACACATGAAGTAAAATTGGACTTTAATTTCAAATTCTAATTGAATTTTCTCTAAGCTTTACCTATTAATATATATATATATATATATTATAGAAATATAAATAATTAGTCAAATTATTTTTTTAAAGTAATCATAATTAGTCATATATTAAAATTCTTATCTAAATTTAATACTACTTATGATAATTTTTTCTTCTAATTTTTAATAAGATAGAACATGCGGTGATTTTTGTTGTATAGCGATTTTTAATGAGTATATGTGAATGTTTTTTTTAAAAAAAAAATATTTATAGTTCATTAGAATTAAATTTTTAGTATTTTGCACTCATTAACTCACTTGACACAAAGATTAAAAAACATAAGTGGACATATGGTATAAACTTAAGTGGATAATTATGGTGTAGTTCCCACATAAATTTAGATACATGGAACAAAATTGGATTCTAATTTCAAATTTTAATTGAACTTTCTTTGAGTTTTACCTATTAATATATATATATATATATATATATTGTGGGACCCAAATATTTAGCAACCCCGGCCCGCTCCATATCGTGTCCAAGGTTCATGCCGAAGAGAGTACAGAGTCCGAAAATAAGTGGGAGAGGCCCAAGTCATCAGGGGACCTCGCTGAGGATGCCCATGTCCTCGGCAAACCGACATTGAAGGAAGGGAGCTGTCACTCACCCATTAAATGCACGCCACCAACACTCTGGCCCCATCAATGGTGAATTGACCAGCAAACAGTGATGCATTGGTTACTTCAACTAATAGAAAGCTTGCAAAGGCGGCTAATGGGACGAATCGTCAGACACAAGTTCAGATGGCCGACAAATGGATAGTAGAGATCAACTGAACAAGACTATATAATAGATAGAATCCCCAAAGTAAGGGGGGCCCTTCGGTTGGGAAGTGAAGGGATTTCTTTCTTTTAGGGTGTTCAAGGACAACCCTTGTATTCATTGGTTCTAAGGAAAAGAGCTCCTCGAACTGGGTTGAGGACGAACTTTCCTCAAGAACACTTAGTCAAATTCTTGTTATTCTTCTTGTAAACCCACGTCGACTGTTGTCTTTCTTGCTAGTGCCTAGCCTTTCTATCCACTCTCTATAAATTTATTGTACGGGGGTCGCCCAAAACGGGTCCCTACAATTGGCGCCGTCTGTGGAAAGGACTTGTGCACTGGTAAGTGCGATGGTTGGTGTGGAAAGATCAAAAGCAACACTTCTTTCAAAAAAAAATATATACAGCCAAAGGCAACATATTCATTCAGAAGGCAACCATCACAAGAAATGAAAAGATGCAAGGAGTAAAAGAAATGAAATGAGTCTACTTCTTTATTAATATGTGAAGAAAAGTTATATTTTACAGCAGATGCCCATGCAAGCTGGTTCTAAAGCTAACTACAAAGACAGGTGCCTATGCAGGCTTGTTCTAAAGTTAACTATAAAGAAAAACACTTAAACAGGCTTGTGCTGAAGCTAAAAGAAAAGAAAAGGGTGAAAGGCCTAGGTAGGTTCATTTTAAAGCCAAGCCAAGTGTTGGAGGGAGAGGTGGAGACAAACCTATGTTAAAGTTGTCCACAGCTCCCCAACCAACACTTGCGACGCAAGGAAGGAGGAGGAAGAAGAGGCCGCGGCGCCTGACGGTTCCACCTCAAGGTTCCACCTAGTTTCCCTCCCAATCCCACAATAACTGGGAGCCGGCGAATCACTATCAGCTTGGAGGGCTGACAGATCCAAACCCGGAGGAGAAACGTTACGTTCCTTTCGGATCCCCCTCCGAACTACAAGGGGAGTCCCATCTCTGGCTAGGATGAAAAGAAGAAGGATCTTCGGCCTCTGCCTACCCCACCCCCAAGTATGATGTCCAAGGTCAGGGTGGCATCCTCGGCTCCTGAAAGGGGCTCGGTCTCCTTATCACCGCCCTTTCCAAGGGCCACTTCATCTCGTGAGGCACAAGCTACTATTCTGGCAGAGCCCTTGAAATGTCCAGAGAACAGTGTGTTTGTGAGATCTAAACTCAAGTGTTTGTGAAGTTTGAAGAAAGGATCGCCCCAGAAATGCCTTATATAGGAGGCAAAAATTGGTGAAAGCCAGCCCGCACAAAATCTTAAGGAGAAATTACCGGAGGTAATATCTCCGCCCAATTTCCAAGAGGATTATCAACCGTTGGATCCTTGTAAATCTACAAGGATATTAATGAGGAGGCGCCTCACGCACCGCAGCGTCAAGCGCGTTACTCGAATAGCCCAAAAGATGCCTTGTAATCAGAAGAGGCACGCTAGACGAAGAGGCTAGACCAAAGAAGGGTCCCCTCCTACGCGGAGCAGGTCCAAGGCAGCTACTATTCTAAGGGCAGACGCCCTAGCGTTGAAGCCGAACTCCCTAGAAGCTAACTAGGTACTAGACATAACCAAGGCCTTGTATGATCTTTGGACTCAAGCCTATTGGGAAACTAATTACTTCAGAAGACAAGTGTTAGACAGAACCAAGGCCTTGCATGGTCCTCGGATTCAAGCCTCTGGGGAAACTAACTACTAAAGAAAAACTAGGTACTAGACAAAACTAAGGTATTGCATGGTCCTCGGACTCAAGCCTATGGGGAAACTAGTTACTTCAGAAAACAAATGTTAGACAGAACCAAGGCCTTGCATGGTCCTCGGACTCAAGCCTATGGGGAAACCAATTACTTCAAAAACTAAGTACTAGATAGAACCAAGGTATTGCATGGTTCTCGGACTCAAACCTATGGGGAAACTAGCTACTTCAGAACAATTAAGTGTTGGACAAAACCAAGGCCTTGCATGGTCCTCGGACTCAAACCTACGGGGAAACCAATTACTTCAAAAACTAAGTGTTAGACAAGTGTTAGACAGAACCAAGACCTTGCATGGTCCTCGGACTCAAGCCTTTGAGGAAACTAGCTACTAAAGAAAAATTAGGTACTAAACAAAACCAAGGCCTTGCATGGTCCTTGGACTCAAGCCTATGGGGAAACTAGTTACTTCAGAAGAAAAGTGTTAGACAGAACTAAGGCCTTGCATGGTCCTCGGACTCAAGCCTCTAGGAAGACTAACTACTGAATAAGAGCTGAGTGCTGGACAGAACTAAGGTCTTGCATGGTCCTCGGACCTAAGCCTATGGGAAAATTAGTCACTTCAGAAGATCTAAGCCAATAGAGAAACCATCCCTTCATGAAGTACCAAGTGTTAAGTAGAGCCTAGGTCTTGTATGTTCCTCGGCGTCAAACCTATGGAGAAACTAGCTACTTTAAGAGAACCCAAGTACTAGACAGAACCAAGGTCTTGTATGGTTCAAGGACTCAAACCTATGGGAAAACTAGTTACTTTAGGAGGATCTAAGCACTGGACAGAACTAAGGTCTTGTGTTGACCGCGGGCCCAGACCTACGGTGAAACTGACCACTTTGGTACTAGTAGTGAGCACTGCAGGGGACGATAATCAGTGTAGTCGGCTGAAGCGCAATTGAAGCCAGTATCGTACAAGTAATGTATGCATGTATGTATAATATAATACAAACAAAACAAATAAAAAGAAATGAAATATGCACTTTACTGAGTCTTTAAAAAGGGGTTATACAAGGCAAATATGCTATTACAATAAAAAAAAAGAGAAGAGAACGGAAAACAAGGCAAAGACGCAACAGGGGATCATTCTTTCGGCTCCATCTCAACTCCCCCCTCAAGGGGCTGGGCAGAGGAGGTCTCAGAATCCTTATGGCCCTCGCTTGGGACCGTAGCCTGGGAAGGGTCAGTTGGGTGAGGTACCTCTTCTATAAGAGGTGCTTGGACATCAGCTAAGGGGTCTGCAGTCTCTCCATGCGCATCAGCAGTGGGACCCTGGCTTATCTCAACGTTCCTAGGAGGATCAGCTTCCTTGGTGGGCTCTTCCGAAGTAAGGACAGCTGGAGTGCCTTTCTCAGAAACAACCCCAATGCCCTCAGCAGCCACCTCGGCCTCAGAACTTAGAGAGGCAGTCTCACGAATGGCAGGAGGATAATATATGTTCTCCGCCCTCCACAGGTTGGACGAGGCTTCGACCCCAACCTGTGTAAGGGCCTCATTCCAAACCTGGGAGCAGTAAAGTCTTCACACCCCAAGCACTTAAGCTCTAAGGTTGTCTTCTGTTTCAGTCACTCCTGCCTCATAGGCATCCTGCGCAGCCTTGTCTTTGGAGGCCTCAGCCTCAGCCTTGGCAGACTCAGCCTCCTCCTTGGCTTTCAAAGCCTCGTCCCTGGCAGACTTCGCAGCGCCTCTAGCCTTATCTGCCTCAAGCACCCTCTCCTCTAGGGTCGCGATCTTCTCTCTAGCTATCCTCAGTTAATCCTCTACCTTGAGCAGGCTGCCCGTTTGATCTAGAGCCAATTTTTCAGCAGCAATAAGGGTCGACTCAGCGGTGTCCCAAGCCGCCTTCATCTCCCCAAACTGGTCCATCGCCTTTTTAAGATTGGTCTGGGAAGCGTTAAGGGTCTGTACAGTGTCCAGCAGCTTGGTATGCTCCGAGTCAGCGACCTGACTCTGGCTACTGGCTATATCCTCCAGCCTGAAGGTAGCCTGAATAGCTTGCCAATTGAAACCATTGTGCAGCAGATAAGGAGCCACGGAAAGTCAAGAAAATCACAAGCAATCAGAAAGCTTACCATGCCCAAGTATTGCTTAAGGCCGAGGAAAACCTCCTCGCTCCTCAAAGCCTCTAGTTGAGCCATATCCACAGGGAGTAGCAAGGACCTCTCCAATACGTTAGCCACGAGCGCACCCTCGCCCCCTTGAGGGTTCCTGAGGAAGGCATCATCCATCAGAGGCTCCCTATGGAGCATGGGGGCAGGAAGCCAAGCTTGGGCCCCGACCTAGATAAAGGCCTGCTTCTTTTGGCCTTGGTGCCCTATTCTCAGCTGTTTTGATAGCGGCCGAGCATCGCCACCACCTCGGGTAGGATCAGAGTCTTCGCCCCCCCTAGGTCTCTTGCCTTTGTCCTTCTTCAGCGGAGGACTGGTGGGCTTGGACCCAGACGTCGAACTCTGTTGGGGTGGGGGAGGAGGAAGCTCAGGAGAAGGAAGCTCAGGAGGAGACTTCCCCAGCGCGTCCTTCCCCGACTGCCCTTCGATCAGTGCTAGTAAGCTCTTCTGAGGCCGCTTCTTGAAACTCATCTTGGACCGATGAGTGGCTTCATTGGACAGGAAGTCCGCTTCAGTTAAACTAGGGTCACCCAAATTGCCGGTAGGGTCCTCGGGCGAATGGGGCTGGTCGAACACACCAAACTCGTCCCCGGAAGAACTTGAGTTAGCAACCTCCTTTTTCCCTTCAACCTCGACAACTTGAGCCTACAAAGAAGTACCTACAAACGGTACGCCTTCGAGAATGGGAGACCCTTCGGGGATCAAAAATCTGTACTCGACTACGGTGATGCTACGCAGCCGAGGATCTCCAACTCGGATCACGTGCCTCGAAGTTGAGAATAATTTTTGGATCGGGTCGTATCCTAAGACCACGTGAGCGGCTCTAACTTGGTTGTCGTCTTTATTCACAAAGATCTCCGATCTTAGCACCTTCTCCAAGTCTTCCTTATTAACCTGGCTGAAGTGACGCTCAAAAGCACGCAGATCTGCATAGAAGAAAGCAAGTTCCTGTCAAAATCCAAGCGAAACAGGACATTAAAGCACAAAGAACTAAAAACGCTCTCCTAGTCTGGATGCCCCACTCGGTGTACCCTCTACTGTTAGGCACGGAAGGCCCTCGTGCCATTCCCCAGACACAATGAGGAAGTCTTTGTTCAGACCCTTGCTGGACTTAGGGAGGTACTAGATGAGCCGGACCCTATCGTCCCTCGTCCTCATGTAATAAGACTTCTCCTTCAGGTGCTGGAGTTTGTAGCACCAGTTCACATCATGATGGGTTAGCCTCAGCCCCATCTTCTCATTCAAGGCATCTAGACAGCCTAAAATCCTAAATACATTAGTAGCACACTGAGTGGGAGATAGGCCGAAGTGCCTAAGATAGTCCCTCATCACCGGTCCCATGGGGGTCCTCATTCCGCCCTCTAGAAAGGCGATTATAGGAATTGCCACCTCACCCTCTTTCCTCCTCGAACTTCATTCCCCCTCTCTGCAGTACCTCAAACCCAATGTATCGGGAATCCTATAATCAGCGAAGAATTTGTCCATTGACTCCTCAGACTCAACTACCTTCTTAAGCCTACCCATCCTAGAGAACTAACAAGGAACTCAAGTGAATAGTACAAACTAGAGAGAGAAGAAGACTTACAGCAACGAGGGAAAGCTCCTCGGGCAGGCTTTTTGTGCTAAGGAGAGTTGCAAGTATAGTTAGAGATGTGACCGAATTCGGAGTAGGTGCGCAGGATCTCTTGAATGCAAGAGTGAAAGGACGAACCAGTTCAACTGGGTATATATAACCCCAATAAAAAATAACCATGTGGACTTTCCCGCCCAGTGGGCCAAGAGCATCCCCACCGTCCATCCATCATCACATTGTTGAACGTGGAGGACACGGAGCCGCCGAAATTTAATGAAGGAATGCTCCAAATACCGAAACGCCAGGAACGTCCCCTGGGCAGTTGAAGGGATTGTGACGCTGACAGAAAGACAAGGCTCGACAGGCCAGGACATAGGCCCGAGAACATCAAAATCCTCCTCCCCGCCCGAGAGGCCGAGCAGCAGAATTTTGAGGGGCTATTGTGGGGCCCAAATATTTAGCAACCCCGGCCCACTCCATATTGGGCCCAAGGTTCATGCCGAGGAGAGTACAGAGTCCGAGGATAAGTGGGAGAGGCCCAAGTCATCAGGGGACCTCGCCGAGGATGCCCACGTCTTCGGCAAACCGACATTGAAGGAAAGGAGCTGTCACTCACTCATTAAATGCACGCCACTAACACTCTGGCCGCATCAATGGTGAATTGACCAGCAAACAGTGATGCTTTGGTTACTTTAACTAACAGAAAGCCTGCAAAGGCGGCTGATGGGACGAGCCCTCAGACACAAGTTCAGATGGTCGACAAATGGACGACAGAGATCAACTGAATAAGACTATATAATAGATAGAATCCCCAAAGTAAGGGGGGGCCCTTCGGTTGGGAAGTGAAGGGGTTTCTTTCTTTTAAGGTGTTTAAGGACAATCCTTGTATTCATTGGTTCTAAGGAAAAGAGCTCCTCGGACTGGGCCGAGGACGAACTTTCCTCAAGAACACTTAGTCAAATTCTTGTTATTCTTCTTGTAAACCCACGTTGACTGTTGTCTTTCTTGCTAGTGCCTAGCCCTTCTATCCACTCTTTACAAATTTATTGTACGGGGGTCGCCCGAAACGAGTCTCTACATATATATATATATATATATATGTAGATTAACTCACTAGGTACAAAAATTTAAAAATTTAAATTAGATGAGACATGTGACGCAAAATTAGACTCTAATTGAATTCTAATTTAAAATCTAATTGAATTTTCTCTTAACTGTGCCTATATATATATATATATATATTATAACATTATAACATCTATTTTTCTATAAAAATGACTAGGATAACCTAAGACATTTTTACAGTACCGATAAGACCTACTTAATTTGTATTTTCGTATTAAATAATTTTGACCACAATTATCCTCCTCTTTAAATATTTTATAATTCCTAAATTCAATATTAATTGTTGAAAATTATTGAAAAGTAAATATTGGCCTATTGGTGTGCTAGAGTTTTTATTTATTTATTATTATTAATGCATGGAATTATATAATCTGAAAATTATAGGTGTAACAGAAAAACTTAAAAGGAAAGGAAGAAAATGAACGCCCCTAGGTTGGCTAGTACTTTCTTGTGTTCCCTACGAAACTATTTATTAAAGAATATCCCTTCTCCAACTTATGATGTATAAAAAATAAAAGAAAAAATATATTATATAACATAAAAAATAAGGACAATTGTGGTATAAAAATATTTATGACGATGGATTTAATTTTTTGGAAAGATATATATATATATATATATATATATTTATATAAGTGTGTGCATGTGCGCGCGTGCGTGTATGTGAAATACGATAGTAAAACCCTTTGTTTGGTATTGAAATTGGTCTACTCTAATAAGGAGAAAGTTTGGCTACAAATTAACTTGGTTGTAGCCAATGACTACAATTCACCCCAAAACAATAAACATAACTACATATTTTGAAAATCTACTTGTTGGATTGCATGTTTTTTATATTTTTAACATGCATGTCCAATTTCATGCTAATCTAATGTTAATTTTTATTCGATCCATAAACTTATATTTTATTCATAATTTTATACTATAAAATTTTGAAATTTAATGACATAACTATAGATTTTTAAACTTTTAGAAATTTTGCATGTACGAAGGGTATAAGAAGAAATCGTAATCTAATAGTGGATTTGTCAAAATTCATATCCAATAAAAAGATATTGGGGGAAGTTGTAACCATTGATAACAAACTAGTTTGTAGCAAAATTTTGTCCTTCTAATAATAGCAACCGTTAGTCTGTTAATGATAATAACAATCTAATTAGCAAAGAAAAATAATAATTTTTCATAATATAATCTAACAATCTTTGCAATGCCGGTAGGATATTTTTCTTGGATTGAAACTTGAAAGAAACAAATGAAAATTAATCTAGGTACGTACCCATAATTCCATTCACTCTCAATGAAAGGTCCAATCCTAAGGCAAGCATATAACCCCTGTGCTTGGATTTCCTTGATGAATTGCACTAGATTATATCTTCCATTGAAATCATACTGCGCAACACAAAATCCTCACATGAGAGAGAGAGAGAGAGAGAGAGAGAGAGAGAGAGAGAGAATGGGGTTTGACTAACCTGACCAGGGTGGGGCTCATGAAGGTTCCAAAACACGTAAGTTTGAATGACGTCCAATCCTCCTTCCTTAGCTTTTGCTATCAAAGATGGCCACATCTACTCCAAATTATAATTTCCCTTCTTAGATATACAATCTCGTATGTGTTTGTCATCATAAATTTTTTTTTTTCCTTAAAAAGCATGTGTATGTTGTAAATTCATAATAATAATAATTATGTTTTTTATACAAGATGAAATTTCTGCTTTAACCAAATCTAAGTGTATATGTGTGTGAAGCTCCTTTCTAGAAACTTAAACTTCGACTCTTGCCCTTCACACCCTACAAGCATTTATACTTGTAAAGTAACCACTGCATCAAAAGTGCGCGGTGGCGTAAATTCATAATTAGTAAGGCTAACGTTACGTATTTTTTGGAATTAAAATTTTCCATCATGCACTTAAGTTTTTCCATCATGCACCATGATGAGATATTCATTAAGCGTCAACTAAGGTCAAAAGAACATTGTTTTTCATTCATAATCACGTTATTTTGAACTCCATCAATGTCAATGATACATGTTTGTATTTGTTTTGATTTTTACCTATACACTGTATGTTTGTGATTGTTTTTATTTTGCACCCTCAAATTTGGAGATATATAGTCTCTCAAAAAAAAAAAAAAAAATTGGAGATATATATATATATATATATATGTGTGTGTGTGTTTTACTCTGGCACTTAACAGATAGCTAGACATGATTAAGTGACAATAGGAGCAAAATCAAACAATATGGGAGTAGATCAAAAGTTTGAAACTGTAAGGAGCAAAATAAATTTAATCCTAAATTTTAGGAAAGTAATTTACAATTTAATCTTATTTAGAGTTCACATTCCCCAACAGTGGTCCTTTTTTATAAAAGAAAAAAAAAAAAAAAAAAAAAGATATTACACTACTCCCGCTCTGCATATGACTCCTGGTTTTTGCTTTTATCGGACATGAGTACATGATGTACTTCAATAAACAGGACAAACATGTGGAAGGAAAATGATATATCACCGAAATATTTGACTGTACTCCTGCTACCCGTGATGCAATACCCAAGAGGAAACAAATTAAAAGATGTGATTCATGAGCTGGGCTATATATAAAAGGTTAAAATCTTTTGTGCTTTACAGAGAAAATGGTTCCCACTTCCCAAGCAGCTTTGCTTGTTCAAAAAGAAAAAAAAAAAGAAAAAAAAAAAAAGAAAAAGGTTTAGGAAAGAGGGAGCAAGTTGGTTAGGAAGAGGGTTTTTTTTTTTTTTTTGGGTGGCAAGCACGAGGAAACTTAAAAGAAAAATATTAAAAGAAAAAAAAAATATAGGCCAAAAAAAATCATGTCATATTTTTCATGCTGGCCTCATCATTTAACCGAAAAAGAGAAGAAGAAAATTGCTTGATCTCATTTTTCTGTAAGAAACAAATTAAGCTCCACACTATCCTCTTTTAGCAATATATTATTGTATGCATTACATAGAATCTAAACAGGATTTCATTTAATACACGGTCACACTTTTTCCTTTTTTATTTTTTAAATTTGATAGTTGGAAGTGAGAAGATACTCAATTAATAACATCAAGAAGTGTTATTTAGTTAAGCTTAGAAATATTAAAAAGTACCCACTAGTTAACCTATAAGACTTTTGACCTATCAATTATCTTAATGATTTTAAGATAATTGAAATGTTATTTTATTGATATATTTTTGTATACATTACATAGAATATAATTAGAATTTATAATATTCATGCAATAATTTAAAATTTAAATATAAATAAAAATTATATATCACCTACCCTAGTCATATTTTATAGGGAGGGAGATTCAAAATCTAGATGCTCCTTATTAAAAAGACAAGAAAGTGTTTTGGTCAACCATTTTACTCATGCACGCAGCATGAGCACTCGAATGCATGTGTAATTGTGTTGAATGTCATTTAGTTATTAGGAAAAATAGCTGTAGAACTGGGCGAGCTAATGGGTTCTGAACAAACAGCTGGAACTTGGACTTCTAGCTAGCTAGGTACGTCTTGATAAAGGCCATTAACAGATGCATAAAGGTCTCGGAAACTCAGACTAAAGACAAAAAGTTACAAAATATATAAGGAAAAGTAAATATATGTCTAAATTTAGGAAATATTTTTAAACATTTTTAGAAGAAAAGAAAAACTGATTTTTTCGACAAAATAATGGGTTAACAAATGTTCTAAAAATACCTGTTAACAGGGCTCTCGGAGCAAAACGAAAATGCGATAAGAAGAATAGGCAAAATAATTGTGAAGAATGTCATTTATTTTATTACCTGAGGAGTGCTACGAGGATAGTGAATTGAACCCGAAAAGAGCATTTTTCTCTGCCCATCAATGATGAGAGACCTTCCATCGTATGTGACTTCTCCTCCTTCAGCATGGCCACCACATTCCATCATTATGACCGCCACAAGCCCCCAATACAGTCTCCACCACCACCAACCCATCTCAAGCCTAACCAGGTTTTGTTTCTAAGCTCTTTCACTTGCACAGTTTCACTATCCTCTCTCTCTCTCTCTCTCTAGCTAGGATAGTTTTTTAAGAAGTTGTGACGTTAAGGAAACATGAGGAAATAAATTATTTATACTGAGTGTAGGTGAGCACTGTGCAGATAGATACATGTGATTGGGATATGATATTGGGGTCAAATGTGCTATTCTCTCAGACCTCCGGTGTTAGTGTGTTACCTTGGAAAATATGGTAATAGCTCCAATAGGGACATGCCAAAATAACTTTCCCAATGAAAAAATGGTAATAGCTCCAGTAGAAAAATGCCAATTTAACTTTTAAAATACAAAGGATACCACAGTAATTTCACTTCTCTGATTATGTGTTTTGAGAACAACTTATTTAGATTTTTATTGGAAATATTTTATTGAAAGTGTGTTAAAGTATAACGTGTTTCGAAAAAATAAGAAAAAATGAGGTTTTAAAAAACTGTATATAAAAGCTAAAAAAAAAAAACCAGTTTATAAACTAGTTCCAAACACACCTACGTGTCCAATTGAGAATTGCTTATTTTATTTTTATAGCTTATTTGCATAATATAAAAAAACTAAAAAGCTAAAATTTAGCTTATTTCCAAAAGGCTAAAACTTAAATTATTTGAAATAAAACTGAGACAAAAAGTAAAGTAAGACCCGCAAATATGGCATAAAAAAGAAAAAAAGAAAAAATTAAATTATAATAAAATGGTAAATTATTTGATGAGTATCTTTCTCTGCCCAAAGAGGCACATCCCAAATTTGTTTTGCACGTCAAGTTGGGTTTGCCATATCTGGGCTCCAAAGCTTCATTAAAGCGTGAAAACGAAGAGGTGGCTGGACAGAACACCAAGCACTGCGCCTGTGGGCCCCTGACCAATCCGCCCCTACTACTGGGGTGCTGGACTGGACCACAGTTTTTTTTGGGTTGAATTGTTAACTAAAGAACTCACTTTGGGCTGGGCTATGATCTTTAACTCGTATACACCAGTAATTTTTTAGCCCTACTTTGAGGCCAAAATGGTCCAATACCATCAATTTTTGAAATTATTAGCCCACAAACACTATTTCGGAAATAAACCGGGATGTACCACTTTTTCAAGTACTCGAGTTTAGTGAACTCGAGTACTCTATTTTCTAATTCCACTTGGCATGCTAACATGACATTTGGGATTTAAAAATTCAGCTTGGTACTCGAGCTTCATGGACTCAAGTACTGTTTAGTGTGGTACCTGAGTCCGGTAAGCTCGAGTATGGCTATACTATAATCACAAGATTCAATTTTATTTGTCACTCTCACTTACCATCGGCGGCAGAAGACTTTCGTTAGGGACCGAACTCAGCTCTCTTACTGTGAAGACACTCTCACTCTCACACTCTCACTCTCCTTCACACCCAAACATAAAAACCCCAAACCCTCACTCCATCGGCGGTAGAAGACTCTCGTCGGCGACCTTTCACTCAGCTCTCTCACTGTCTCGCACTAAGGTTAGTTTTTTAGTTTTAGGGTTACGTCTTTCATTTGAAATTTTAATGGATTCATAATTAGAAATATTGAAAAAAAAAAAAAAAAACAGAGCTGATACCAAGTTTCCTTTTTTTGAAATTTTAATGGATTCAAAACACAGAGCTGAAATTTTAATGGATTGAAAATTAGAAATATTGAAAAAAAAAAGTACTTTTCCTTTTTTCTTATTTTTAATTATTTTGGGGCCTGAGAAACAAGATTCTTATATATTTTAGCTTAATATATTTGGGTTATTTCAAATTTGGAAGAAAGATAAATGTAAGACTCAAAAGTACTTTTCTTACAAATAGAGATGGAATTGATATGGTTGCTTGGAGTTTAAATTATCTGTTTTAAAAGACACTTTAATGTTGTTTTGTCACTTGAAAATTATTTCATGTCTTTGAGAGTTATAGAAATAATGAGATTGTGAATATTGACCTTGACTGTTATTGCAAGACTTGTTCTTTGAATACTTTTCACTTCAATACTTTTGAATATTGACCTTGACTGTTTTAACACATCCACTTCAATACTTTTCAACTACACTCAACTACACTAGATTAGAGACTATCACTTTTAGCATTGAAGAGGGAGAAAATGGAGAAATTAAATTTGGCTTTGAATTTTAAGCAATAACATTTTAGTAAGCGCCCTTCCAAAAATAAAAAATAAAATAAAATAAACAAACAAATAGACATTTACGTGGTGATGATCCACTTGAGACATGACTAAGCTCTGTACACAAACACCTGCTAAAGAATGAGAAACCACCTTCAGATGTAGGGAAAATTTTTATAACATGCATTATAGTACTAAAAGTTCAGCGGTTAAAATACAAGAAAAGATAGTATTCTAAAAGAGGAAATTTGCTTAAAGATAAGGGTGGTTCCTATTAATGAAATGATGAGGGGGAGTCACTTAAGATGATCATGTTTAGAGGAGAATGATTAATGTATCAGTGAGAGAAAGTGAATGATTCAAGTTGAAGGAACAATAAAAAGGTAGAGAAAAACAAAAATTAACATTAGGTGAAATAGTAAAAAAGAATATGTCAAGTAAAGAAGTAATTGTGAATACGATTTTGGATAGAATAGAATGATAGATAATACATATGACCAACTCTGAGTAATTTGTTGAGGATCCATAATCGACCCCAATCAATTTGAGACTAGGACTTAGTTATTGGTATTGTAGTATTTCACTCTCCATTTTATGCTTATGGTGAAGAAATGCTATTTAGTCTAAATTTCCTTAATGAAGAATTATTATTACTCATGTAAAGAAATCCATGATTTTCAAAATGGGGTCTCATATGTAGGATTTGAGAGAAGTTTAAAAAAGAAAAAGAAAAAGAAAAAAAAAAGGCATACATACCTCATAGTTATGATTGTTATAGCTAGTTATTTTCAAATGAGTCTTCACTAGATAAGTGTTTCTATGGGTATTTATATTTATTTGTCAACAACTATAATATTAAATAAATAAATAAAATAATAATAATTATGATAATAAAAACCTTAAGCGGACCACATTAAACATATCTCTCTAGTCCTACTTAGAACCATTAAAAAAAAAAAAATAGGACCTACTTAGAAAGAGTGAAAGACAGAGCCAATGCATGATAAATGTGTCAAAACAAATATTGAAGATTATAAATTATAATGGATATGACTCAAAATTGTGGTTGTCATGTTTATATTATACCTCAAGGTTGGTGACAATGACTAGTCTGAAACAACAGAGTCTTCCTTTTTGAAGTTAGATACATAACAACCGCTAGTGAGTATTGACACATAAAAAGGTACTAGAAATCTTGAAATTGTGGTGGATGTCTTCCTTTTTGAAAGATATCATGAGCATAAGGTTCTTTGGTACACATTAATACTTGAAATGATAAAGAAGATAATTTGAGTTTAGTGGATATCTATTTAGCTTGTATCCTAAGAATAAGCAGTTGTTGACAAAGCCAATTTCTTTCTTAGCCTTTAAAAAAAAAAAATTGAGAGTAATTTTGTTGGGCAACCCATGTGGTTGATAATTGCTACTTTATATAGATCCTTATAAGTTTTACACTAGAGGACCATAAAAAAAATGGTAATACAAAAAGTTTTCATACCTAGATTGGGGGTTAATAGATAGGTCAGCCAGGGAAAAAAAGAAGAAGAATAAAGAATAAAGGTAACCTATTTATGCTTTAATTTTTTTTATATGGCTCATATTAAAACTTGTCACTCATTCAATAACACCAATGATTTTTGTGTTACTTTACGTTCCTCTATGGTTTTGGCCAAATTTAATATGCAAGCTTGATTTTAAGCTCTACACTATGTACACACCTACCAAATTCAATTTAATTAACTGTTGTGGGCCACTTAAGAGTTTAAATTCATGCTTGAGGCACACATGTAAAGTTTTGTCCCACTGCCATAGTACATTTGCTAGGAATTTAAATAATGATCAACCTTGGGACATGATACTCAATAAACAAGGTTTTCTTTCTTTCTTTCTTTCTTTCTTTCTTTGTTTTGATTGAATTATTGAATAGACAAAGTTGAATGAAAATTTCCATTATCTAGGTCATAACTAAGGCTGATACTAAATTGATAAATGTGAGAGCTATGGTGGGTGAGGGAAGACAGGTAGTTGTAATTGCAGTTTAGAGTTGTTACAAAGAATCCAATGGAGGCAAGGTGTGATTGTAGAAATTAAAAAAAAAAAAAAAATTTCATAATATTCTTGGTGACTAGGTTTATGGTCTCCTTTAAATCTTAAACCATAAGTTTCCCTTAAAAAATAGTCATGATAGGAATGTACTACATTGAGATTTTAGGTGTGAGGGCTCAATCCACATTCTTAACCATAAGTTTTTGAAGTATTTATATTTAATCAATAATCATGATTGATTGATTGTAGTCATATTTTTAGTACCACCTAATGACTCTATTCTATAATTATACTCTTTAAGATAAGTGGTTCATAGGGCTGTTAAGTTGCAAAAGAATCTGAGAGACTGATTTTATAATATTGATCCTCAATCACAACTTTGGTCTGTTGGAATATTATTTTCAAACAAAAACAAGAAAGTTTTGCTTACTACTGACGACATAAAATATGCAACTTCAAAATTAGTGGAGCTAGTCTTATCTTCCATAACAAAATAAATTTTCCTCATGTGTCATGCTCCTTAAAAAGAGAATTAGAATGTTTATACTTTGTCTTTGACCTAATGGGTCATTAATTACCTTTAATTTATGCCAGATATGAACCCACATAGAGCGGGCCCCTCTATACGGGATGTATTGACGAGGCAGGATATGCATCGTTCAAGTTTGCTTTGGGATGCTCCTTTGGCAGGCGAGGTATGCACTTGTCCAAAATCGTAGTCAATATATGTAGTAGAAAGATTTTTGGCATTTAAGTTAGAAGCGTAATTATTACATGCTTAGTGAATGCTATTATTAATACTAAGTTGCTCTGTTTGCAGGAAGTGCCAGGTGTACTGACTTGTCGTCACTGAGAGAAAGGTTTGCTTGAAGGTTTGTTTGAAGGTGGGTTAGATCCACGTATCGCCGCTCATATCATAGATGCAGGATTAGATGGGCTACTTTGGGTCCCAAATATAGACGTTGACCATAGCTTGATCATGGCGTTGGTGGAGAGATGGCGGTCGGAGACGCACTCATTCCACTTGCCCCACGGTGAGATGACCATCACGCTGCAAGACATGGAGGTTATAATGGGGGTACCTGTAGATGGCTTGCCGGCGGTGGGATATACCCGTATGGACGATTAGGGCGACCTTTATTCCAACCTGCTAAGGCATAGGCCGCCAAGAGGTCTTCATAGGAATAAGAACACTGCAGTGCTGAAAGGGCCGAGGATAAAAGCCAAATGGGTCAAGGAGCAGTTTAGCAACCCTCTCCCGGCTGATGCCAGTGAGGAGCTTGTGTAGCAGTATGCTCGGTTTTACATACTGGAGATGTTGGCTGGTATACTGTTTATGGACAAGTTTGGCGAACAACACTCAATTATGTATCTACAATTTTTCAATCCAATTAGCAATAGAAAGAAATATAGTTGGGGTAGTGCAACACTAAGTTGGCTATATAGACACCTCTATAAGGCATCAGAGAAGAAAGCCAAGCAGATTGGCGGTGCCGTGCTATTGGTGCAGTTGTGGGCATGGGTGAGGTTTCCACACATATGTCCTGTGATGAGGCATCCACAGCAGGCACTGCCCCTAGGTCCACTTGCTATCAGGTATGTAGGATCTTAGATAGTTACCGTTTTACATTTTCGCATTATCTTTTTCGCATGGAAATTATGTAAGTAACTAATATAAAGGTTATATCTGTGTTGTTTGCTAGATGGAAAGGGGCTAAGATAACAATTGAACATCCAATGCACGTCTTACGCGCCTATCATGTGTCGCTCACTTTGCTACGGCCAAATCAGGTATCGTGCCTTACAAGTGGGAATCGCTTTGGTATGTAGTTGTTGTATTTACAATTCACTTTGGAATGTATAAACATTTTTTATTTCAGAGTTAAACATTGTTGCCATGTATTGTTCACATTCGTTACACATTTTTTCTAATTATATTGTTAATATAGTTGTTTGCATCTGTTGGATCATTGCAGATTTTCTGGGAGCCATACAGAGATTATTTGGGTTCCCTACCCGCATATTGTATGGCAGGCCAACACATATGGAGGTCTATCGTGCCGCTCATACATTTTTGGGTGGTTGAAGGCCATCACCCAGAACGTGTTCTCCAATAGTTTGGGATGAAGCAAGGCATACCGGTCAATGTCGATACTTCAATTGAACTTCACAAGATAACACTTCAGGGCAACACCTACTTTACTGGCGCCAACTACCATATTGAATGCACAATGAATAGCACTCGAGTTCTCTGAACTTGAGTACTGCTTAACAAAAAAATACCCTCACCAGTTTTCAGCTATTTTCAGTATCTATAGGACTTGTTTTCTGTCTTGCACTTTCCAAGTCCATGTGATGAGTCAGAATGCCAGAGTGAAAGCAAAAGCTGTACTGTTGGGTCACCATCTGCAAGTCTTAGTGTCAGTGTCTCCATCCAAGACAAACCATTAACCTTTGGGTCCTGCTTGTCAGTAGATAGAGGTAATATAGTTAAAATGGTTTGTTAGATTGTGTTGACATATGAGATTGTGTTTACATCTGGTTATATGAGATTGTGTTTACATGAGGTGGAATTCATGTTGATGAAGTCAAGAATTCACCTAGTGAGCTACACGATATCTGCACGCCCGAACGCAAACCTGCAAAACAAAAGGAAGAAAGAACCTTACGAAGAGCACCGGTGTAATGCCGGCCGAATACCTTCCGAAGGTCAAGTTAGGAATCTGCTCACAACTCTAGAGTGCTAGAGAGGGGTTTATTATGCGTACCTTGATTTGTGAGGGTATCGAGGCTTTTATAGTAGTTGAAAGTTAACCTCTCCTTCTTGGAGTAGAAGTCTTTTCCTTATAGGAATCTTTATGAGCGGAGATCGCGGAATCCTTTCCTTGTAGGACACCAAATGTAATTGTCAAGGTGTTTCCTTATAGAGAGAGACACATTAATGAAGCATCTTCTAGAACTCCACTTTGTATTAGAATTCTTCCAAGGTGCTGCGGATATTCGGCCCATTTACTCTCGACCCACAAGAGATGGGTCGTCAAGAAGATGGCCCATCAGGCCCATTACTTATAAATTTTATCCTCTTCACATGTAATGAGTTTTTTGCAATTTTAAAGTCTGTGTACAACAGCTGATATATATATATATATATATTATATTCATATGGAAAATATATATGTGTGTGTGTGTGTGTGTGTGTGTGTGTGTGTGTGTGTAACTTTGTTGTCAAAACAAATGGAGCACAAATATAAAAGAATCAAGCTTGACCATGATAGTAAATAGAGAGCATGCGTAAGATTATTTTGTAAGTTACACACATACACGTAGTGGGGTTAAACACAATAAAATTAAGCAAATCCTTTGAAAATATGCAATCCAACAATACCTTCAAAATAAGCAAGTGGAACTAGTTTATCATACGTTTGTTGAATTCCCAATTAGTGACAAATATAGTTGACACAGTATATGTATAAAACTCATGGGTTGATAGATAGAGGTAATATGATATTTTGTTGACTTTTACAGTAATAAGAGTGTTCATAAGAATATGAATTCATTACTCAACAAAGGAATTGGCTTAATAAAGTCAAAATGATTGATATTTTATTATTTTATATGTGTATAAAATATATATATATATATATAGTTAAGTGCACATTATGTCTATGTGCCTATAAATTTTTTGAATAATCGAGATTCAATTATTTATATGTCTATACATAAAGTCAAGGAGGTTGAGTTTGAATATAAATTATTTTTATCATACGCCAAATTTATGTAAGTGGTTATAGATTATGACAACTTTTATATTGTTAATAATAGGTCGGTGATGGATTTTCACTTTTTCTATGTGTACTATGATGGAGAGATATATTATCATGAGTTGCATGAGTTGTCATATCAAGGCTTAAACCAAAAGAAAAAATGTGTTAAGGTGAAGCGTGTGATAGGCCTTATGAACTTGAAACGAAGAATATTGAAGGCAATGGGGTTAGACTAGTCTAGGCATAACATTTCCATCGTATATCGAGCACCTCAATTGGTTGTAGGCACCCAAGTTGTCTACAATTCACTACAGTTATCGGGTGGCACCGAAGTGAAGATGATGTGGGAAGTTCAACAAATGATGGTGAAAGGATTTGTTGCTTCGGAGCTCTATGTCACTATTGAGCCCGCTATAGTAGAGGTTGGAGAGGGTTCACAACATATTGTTTTGGATGGAACTATAGATGAGCACATCGAGTCAATACCATTACAGTCTTATCAAGGGTATGTAGAGAACACAGGAGATGGGTATGGCAGTGAACCGTGTCAGACATTTCCCCATGTAAACTCAACTAAGGAGGAGGAAGGGCCTCAGGAAGTGAATGAAGGAGAGCATTTATCTTATGATGAGTTGCATAGGGGCACAGCCGAAAATGAAGATGACCACGGACTTGGTAATGATGCAACCCATATTGATGTTATTAGGGATGACTTCGAGGAGTTCCTAGATACCATGGGTAAACATGAGGATGTTGATCATATCGAAGATGTGGTTGTAGAAGAGAATAGAGACACATGCCCCGGTCCCGATCTTACGCCAGAATGGTTCACCAAAAACACTTGGGATAATATGTTTGATCCATCACCGGTTATGCAAGCGGAAGTATCAAGTTGGACGCCTAGGGAGTTGCCACTGAAAGGGATGGTATTCGCCACTAAATTGGCAGTGCGACATGTGTTGACCTGGTACGCATTGCGAGAGAATTTTAGCTTCAAAACTGAGCATTCAGACTCAGAGAGCCTTATGGTGAGTTGTGAGGATGATTCTTGTCCATGGTCAGTCCGTGCGATTTGTTGGAAGGGAGAATGTGTTTGGAAGATCGCAAAATGCAAGGGCCCCCACACGTGCGACAAAATTCAAAATGCTCATGATGGTTGGATGATTGATTTGGTGTTCCTAGCATACGTACTTGAGCACTATATACGAGACGACCCTATGTATAAGATAAAGAACTTACGCCACGTTGTTTTGGCAAACTTAAAACACGAAGTATCTTACTACAAGGTATTCTTTAACTTGCATTCTTTTTTCAATACAATGTAGAGACATCAGTCTTTTGTGAAGTATAAGCATGATATTTTTTCTCAAAACCCATGAATACTTTATATTATGAAAATTGAAATTGAAAAAGAAAAAGAAAAAAAGGAATAAAGAGAAAGAAATATTATCTTCATCTTATAGCCTTACAAGTCTTGATTTGTTTTCTTCAACTATAATTATTTAACTTGTATTAATTTCTAACGTAATCATTATGGTTCACATACAAGGTATGGGATGCCAAACAAAAGGCCGTTGCAGCTATATACAGGGATTTTAAGGAGTCTTATGCAAAGTTGTCGCGTTTTTTGGCAGGACTTACCGATGCAAGTCTGGGTACACAGTATAAGTTAATAGTGGACGATAATTATGAACGGGGAACCTGTACATTCAAGTCCATATTTAGGCATTTTGTCCATGTATTGTTGGGTTCAAGAAGTGTAGGCTTGTGATTAGCGTTGATGCAACCCACCTCTATGGAAAATATAAAGGGAAATTGATGATTACAATGGCGATAGATGCTAATAATAAGATTTATCCACTAGCTTTCGCCGTTGTCGAGAGCAAGAGCACAGAGACTTGGGGTTGGTTCTTGGCTTGTATAAGAACGTATGATATCGACCAGAGACACCTGTGTGTCATATATGACAGACACCCTGGGATACAAGCTATCTTCAGAGACACTAATCGAGACATCTCCCTGTGGCTTCCCATGACAGAACATCGTTACTACTTTCGTCATCTATGCAGTAACGTTAATACTAGATGGAAAAATGAAACTTTAAAGAATCTAGTATGGAGGGCAACAAGTGCTACCTAGGAGCGAAAGTTCAAAGCCACTTTCGATTTAATTGAGAATGTCAACTTGGATGCGCACCAATATCTGAAGGATGTGCCCAAAGAGAAATGGGCTTTAACTTTTGACAATGGTTACCGTTATGGGGCGATGACTACAAACATCTTCGAGTGCTTTAATGGTGTTCTAAAGGGTGTTAGTAGCTTGCCCATTACGACAATGGTGAAATACACATGGTTCAAACTGAATGCTTACTTTGATGATCGTCACAATAAGAGCATAGCGAAGTGGAAAAAAATGGACTAAATATGCCTTGGATATCTTCATGAGAAATAAGGCGAAGGCGAAGCATCATAGGGTGACGAGATTGAGCGCACAACAACAATCATATCAAGTAGATACACCGCATAATCCAAGGACTGATGGACGTGGGGATCACACACATGGAGTTAATCTGCTGCAAAGAACTTGCACATGTCAGAAATGGAAACTGTATAGGATACCATGTTCACATGCCATTGTAGTTTGTATTAGGTATCGACATGATGTAGAGCAGTACATTGACCCATGCTATAGCGTGGATGCACTGTTCCGGAGCTACGCTCCCGTTTTCCCTATGTTGAAAGATAGATTATCATGGCCGGATCCTATAGAAACTTGAAAGGTCTTCCCTAACCCTCGATTAATCCGAGAGAAAGGTCGCCCTCTCTCAACACGAATTAGGAATGAGATGGACGAGGGCAGGAAACGGCCTACCATGGAAGGAGGGGGGGAGGAAGGTGCAATGTGGGTTGTGTGACCAAGAGGGGCATAACCGAAGAACATGCCCTAAGCGGAACGAGGTATCAACGAGTGGTGGTCTCGCGGACTAGGTACGCTAAGTTTGAACCATGGCATCCTTTTAAATGTAAAATTTTTCCATTTTTTTAATGCTGATCATAGAAGTTCTGACTTCTGACTTGTTCTAAACATTGCTATGAATCAAAGGAATTGCCTAAAGAATCACAATTGAACGCTTTAGTTCCTTCTAAATGTCTTTGATTGCACTAGTTCAAAACTTCAAATTATAATGCTTATGATGATGATGACTTTCTCTTTATATTTAAATTATTGAACTTGTGTATGGTTTGTGGCAGTTTTTTACATTTTGATTGACCTATCTTACCTGCATTAATTCCTTATTTTATTTTTTGTAAGTACTATGAAAATTGTTTTAGAAAGAGGAGAACCTAATTATATAATAGATTCAAAGAAATTGCCTAAAGAATCACAATTGAACGCTTTAGTTCCTTCTAAATGTCTTTGATTTCACTAGTTCGAAACTTCAAAATATAATGCTTATGATGATGATGACTTTCTCTTTATATTTAAATTATTGAACTTGTGTATGGTTTGTGGCCGTTTTATACATTTTGAGTGACCTATCTTAGCTACGTTAATTCCTTCTTTTATTTTTTGTAAGTAATATGAAAATTGTTTTAGAAAGAGGAGAACCTAATTATATAATAGATTCAAAGGAATTGCCTAAAAAATCACAATTGAACGCTTTAGTTCCTTCTAAAATGTCTTTGATGATCTGTGGTTGGAGTGAAGCATGCTTGAAATGAATTGTACACAGTGAGGTAAATGAATGCTAACTCTTTAATCAAACCTTTGATGGTTGGCGTCTCTCTGTCCTCTCTTGGTGCTTTAAAAAATATTATTGCTGCCTCTAAAATTAAGTCTGATATTTATTATCTAGTCATATTGGTTTTATTTTTTTTCCTTGTAGAATTTATGGGCTTTATGTGCTAATTTCATTTAGGAAAAAACATAGAAAACGATCTCATAAATTTTGCTTTGTGTAGACTCAAGAAGCTTATTTTCTAGTGGTTGTTGATAGCTGTAGATCTTTTAGTCACCATATCCTACTTTGTTTGGTTAAAACAATAACTTGTGCAGTATCTGAGGTTGTTTCCATGCATAGATTCTTTAAGTTATCATGATCAAAATGAAGGATGGCATATGGAAAATTTATGTCAATCATGAACATATCATAGTTGTTTTATTAACTAATGCGTTTGGCTATTAGGTTGATCCAACCACTGGTGAGACAGAGGATGATGGTGTTGAAGATGAATACCAGCTAGAGGACCTGGAGGTTGTAGCAGCTGATTACATGTTGAAAGTGGGGGTCTCCAATTTCAGAAATGCATGGGAAAGCATGGGTGATGACTGCTTCCCATGCATTATGCTAATACTGGCAAGGGAGATTTTCTCTCTTTTATTTTTTTTTTTGGGGATGGGGGTGAATCTTAGTGTAACGTGCCGAATCTTAACTTCTTTCCCTACCAAGTACAAAATCAATTAAAATGATACTAGATAGAGAAGAAAATAATGCTCTTAATCATGCATACTAATGTACTTAGAACATGTCAACAAAGCAACAACTAGCAAATTGCAATGAACTATGCATTACTGGACAGTTTAACAAGTTCATTAAATTTTTTGTTTGGCTTGGAGGGATATTAAGTTCTAAAACAAATAGAACTGTTTTGAAAAAAATAATTATACAGATTAACACTGGGATTAAGTGAAAATGCCCAAATAATACCACCTCTGAGTTCTCAAGGTTATCATATAAGTTGTGCTGAATGAGTTATGATGCTGGTGATTTTATAAACAGCCATTCCATATACCACCCATTTGATCACATGTAAGTATTAAAAAACCTTAGGCATGTCATAATATAATATAATAATATATTATATTATATAACAATGAAGGGAGGGGGGTGTGGGGGGAAAAAAATCAACCAATTGGGAAAATATATATATATATATATATATTAAATATTAATTGTGAATTTCTTCAAAAAGCAAAAAGAAGAAGATGAAACCAACTAAGTAAAGAAACCATTGGGGCCACTGTATTCTGTTTCTAATGATTTGAGTTAGATGGCTAACCAAAACCAAAGAAAAAAACATATATGGGGACTTTTCTTTCTTTGTTTTTTTATGGAGAGAGAGAGAGAGAGAGAGAGAGAGAGCATGAGCTTCTAGCCAAGTGGACCTTCCAGTGAATTTAGTTAGATGGGCAACCACAACCCCAGAACTACATAGACGTAAAGATTTGTGCATTCTCCAAAAATTGGCATATAGATTGATACTCGCTTTTACTGGACTCAAGTATCAATGGGCATGAAAAAATAGTCGGCCAATACAGATTGATACCCGAGTTTGGCGGACTCAGGTATTGAACACAGTACTCGAGATTCTTGTGCTCGAGTATCACTCTGTATTGGCTGAGTTGCATGATTACAATTGGGGCCAATACAGATTGATACCCGAGTTTGGTGGAGTCGGGTACTGAACACAGTACTCGAGTTTCATGTACTCGAGTATCACTCTGTATTGGCTAAGTTGCATGATTGCTGAAGCAATTGGCACCAATATAGATTAATACTCGAGCTTACCAAACTCGGGTACCACACTAAACAATACTCGAGCCCATGAAGCTCGAGTACCAAGCTGAATTTTTAAATCCTAAATGCCATGTTAGCATGCCATGGTGGAATTAGAAAATAAGGTACTTGAGTTCACTAAACTCGAGTACTTGAAAAAGTGGTACATCCCCATTTATTTCCGAAACAGTGTTTTTTGGCTACTAATTTCAAAAATTGATGGTATTGGGCCACTTTGGCCCTTACTTTGAAGGAAAACTAATTATATTAACTAGTTGCTAACCCGTGCGATGCACGGGAAAACTACTTAAAGAGATTTTTTTTTTTTTAATTTAAACTAATATTTTTCAATGAATTTTTTCTCTCAATCTCTCACTTAGTAATAATCTTACCCCTAAATGTTTGAATGTTATCAAGTTTATAATTTTCTCCAATATTTTATTTGTCCTTGCAAATGTATATTAATACAAAAAACATAATTCATAAAAAATTTCATTGTAAGAAGACTACTATTATAATGTTGCATTTTTGGTTTTTATGATTAAAGTTCTAACGTACTAAAAATACAAATTATGTTGATGGCCTAGTATGCCTAAATGCATGTGAAAAAGAAAAAGAAAAAGAAAAGACCAGTGGAAACTAAACCAAGAGGCACAAACCATGAAGTTGACTTAAACTAATGCATAAGTGAGAAATGTTGTCAAACACAAGGTGTGCATCGCAAGAGTCAATTTCGTATTAGAGACGATTTCGGTTTATCTAAGGAAATGATATATATAAGAATTATCACTATATATATATATATATAACACTAAACTAATTATTCTACAAAATGCTAAAGATACAGCAAATTAATAACAAAACATTTTGTGGATTGATGTGACAATAATTATGATTGGTAAATGGCATTATCATAATAAATAATAAACAAATATCAAATTTTTTTTTTTAACTAGTGACATTAGTTTCTAGAGGTTAAGTGATGAAATTTGTTATATCTTTAGCATCATTTATATTTTTTTTTACCCTAACTATCCTACTAACATTTTTTTTAATCTTTCTTTTATTCTCATTCACTTATTCTCTCAACCTTTTAACGTTTTTTTATTTTTATTTTTTTTCCTTTCTTTTAAACTCCTCCACATGCTATCGTCTTCAGTCAAATTTTTTTTTTCAAAAAAATCCTCCACATGTTCCCACTGGAGTTATTCCAGCTTGAAAGGCCATAGTTGTAATAAAAGATGCCAACACCATCAATGCATGTTTATGCTTAATTATTGGCCTCTCTGAACTCTCTTTAATGGTTAGTGTTGAGGTTAGAGATTTAGTTATCCAAGGAAATTTTGTTGGAGCCCATTAATTCATGTACTGTTGGATGTACAATATATCTTTTACACTTAAAGCCCTAGCACCTTGAAGAATTTCCCCAACCTCCATATCCCTCAAATCTCTGGGTCTCTGTATTAGAATGTCTAAAGTTGTAGGGCCAGTGCAACCAAATTTGAAAAAGAAAAAGAAATAGAGAGAAGCGGTCACAGAGAGAAACATATCTGAGGCAGAGAAGAAACGAAGAAATAGAAGATGGAGCAACACATATAGTAAACGAAGAAAAAGAAACTAACGGCAGTAGAGAAAACACAGAATAAAAAGAGAAGAGATTGCGATAGGATAGATAGCCCATACTTCTTCCAATAGATCAGGTTTGAGATAATAGAAGAGATTGTATTTGCACCTAGGAGAAGTTGGGACAGAAAGTGACATAGTGGGAGGGCTTCCAGCTATGAACAAAGATAGAGATTTGAGAGTCTAAAGAGGAGAGGAAGAGAGGAAGAAAAAGTATCGGATTTAGAAAAGTGCAATTACGTTTGTTTGTTTGTTTTTTTTTTTTTTTTTTTTTTAATATTGTGTTAACATGGAAAATTGTGGGAGTTTCAAAGATTTCGGTTATATATATATATATACATATATATATATATATATATATAACAGCATGTTTGGTTTGAAAAATTACACCTATGTGCAACCAATTAAGCTACAGTAACACTTAATTATTTAGTTGTATTTTTTTTTTTTTTTTTGAGAAGATATTTGGTTGTACTTTAAGAAATGGTTTTCTCCTTAAAATTTTGCATTGTTAGTTGAGTTTGACCATTGACCAAAAATTTGATAATTTTCAATCACTTTTGCTGTACTAACTAGCCACTTGATTCTCAACCAAAAAAAAAAAAAAAAAAAAAAGCCACTTCTCACTCTTTTTTTTTTTTCTTTTTTTTTTTTTTAAATATTTTAAGCTCTTAAATAAGACCAATTGACCATCACTCATTCTTTTTAAGCTCAATCCATGTGAAAGCCTTCTTAAAGGCCACCAATAGGCACATGCGTTTTATCACAAAATTATTTCTATTGGTGTCTTTAGGCTTTCCAAATCCTTTTCTCTACCATTGTCTTCTAATCAAGGGTGCGCATATACAGCCCACCAACCCAACCTAACTTAATGTTTTGGGTTGGTTTTTGTGCTAATTGGGTTCAAATTTTATTTTGAGTCTCGTCTAAGTTTGGGTTTGGATAGATAGTTTTTTTTAACTCATTTGACCAAATCCAACATATGTATGAGTTTTTTTTTTATGACATTTATTTTAATTTTGTAGTTTGATATATTTTGGCATGAAAAATGTAATTATAACTCACCAACGAGACCCAACCCAACCCAACTTGACCCTTGTGGGTTGAATTGGTTTGATTTTTACACGTGACAGATTAGATTAGGTAGGACATTTGTTAATTCGACAAACTCAGGTTGGGTTGAAAAATTGCTCCAACCTAACCCATACACAACCCTACGGTTGTTCTCTTTCGGTTATTGAACATCTTTTGGCCATTGTTTATTGTTGACTAATACTATTGCCAATATTCATCTTGTGTATGCCATTCTTAATTCACTATTCCTCTCTCAATGCCCTGTAGGTCTTCAGTGCAACTGTCCTCTGGGCGATGAAGTCATCCATTGGTCACTAATGTTGTCATCCGCCAATTGCAGTAGTTGCCCTTCAACCACCTTAAATCGTTACCCATAATTTTTGTGAGGATACCCAAATTTTTTTTTCCCAAAGAAATGCTCTCTTTTTTTAGTAGGTTCATATTTATTTAGTGTGTGGTGATTACTTAATAAGATCTGTGTTACCCCCAAAATCGAGAGTTCTACAATGAAGTCTCAATTTATATTATTAAAATAATAATTACGAAAAACTTCATTAAATACATTTGTATTGAATTAATTTAAAAATACACCATAAATAGGGCAAAATTACATCACTTTCATTCCTAGTTACAATTTAAACAATCAAAATTACAATGATAAGGAATGATATTTGAATCTAAGATCCAAGCTTGAAGGTTACGTTATGAAATGGGAGGTGTTAGGCACCATTTTGCCCAATCCATAAATCGATATTTGTGAAATTAATGACTATATCATGTTATGCACCTATTCAAACATGTTGTCATGCTATTCAGTGCAAGAAATCAAATTCTTCCCATCATGTGAATTTCACAAGAATTAAATCTAACCTAATATGCACAACCATATTGTTAAAGACACGAGCATGTAAATTAACACATATCATCAAATATCACGCTTTCATCCAAATGATTATATGGAAACCAAAGTAGGATTAGAAATATACATGCATGCACGACTTTTTTCAAGTGATTTGGTGGCTGATTACCTTCAAGAATGTAGACTATGTTGCTCTTTTCTCCTTGGATCGACCCATAGATCTTCCATTTTAGTATTTGAGGAAGTTGTGTTTGTGGTGTTGTGTAGAATATTGTAGTGTTTGAAAGATGATTGTAGAATTGGTATGTGAGAATGCTAAGATTAATTTGGTGAAGCTCATTGAAGTAAGGGCTATTGGATCCCCTTTTTTGGGTGATGACTGATGAATGCTTGTATTAGGAGAATAGGTGGGAAAGAAACTTGAATCCCTCCTATCCTGTTATCTAGGCATTTTTTTGAACTCATGTTTGCCCTTCGGCACATTTAAACAGAAGTTCAAGTTGAAACAGTACTAAAATTTGAAATCCTGAATTTATTGGGCTAAAGTGCCGATCGGCACTTGGGGTTCAATATGCAAGTACAAATTAGAACTTCTCTCCTCTTTGATGGTTTCGGTTGGCATACTGATTGTTTTGAATTTTGGCTCAAATTTCAAATTTTGAGCATTTTTCACTCAATTTTTGATTAATTAAGGATAAATACCATGGATTTCATATTCAAAATTTTCAAAGAACCTATAAAGGAAGAGGTTCAAGGTTCAATTGAGGTTGAACCAAGATAGTGTCATGATTGATTTAGTAATTAATTAAAAAAATAAATAAAGATATTAAATTTATAAATATTGACAAAATGGACTAAAAATTATGAATAAATTAAAACAACTTTAAAATGAATTTTTAGTATTTTTACAATCTTTAATGTTAATAGAAATTAATAAATCATAAACAAGCATTAAAAAAAATTAGTAGTGCTTCAAGTAGAAAGCATTTAAATCTTAAATAAAAAATCATTTTTAAATAAATTCATAAATACCACTTTCACCTTCAAAAGAATTCTTATTCACAAATAAACTTAGTAAATAAAATGTAATGATTTGTTTAATGAGAGAGATGAGAGAGGGGTGATATAATAAAAATGAAAGCACTATAAATCATTTAGAAAGTGTGTGTGTCTATATATATATATATATATATATAATAGTGCATTACTTGTCGGTTGTCACAGTCACAATAAAAATGAGTGGTCTGTTTATCAAAATAAAAAGCTCTTGGTTCAATGGTTCGACTTCCGGTTCAAAGAATTTATTGAAACCGGCTTGATAGTTGGTTCACTATAACCCAATCAGACCGGATAGTTTGGTCCATATCTGAAAACTATGATAATTACAAATTTTAGGTATATGCACTTAAACAACAGTTTTTAGTTTTTAAATAATATTATACGTATTTTCACATACTTTTTCATCTATACATATTTTCAAAAAATATAAACAATGTTACTAAAACAACATCACCAAACGGGCAAACCACTTTTTAAACCTCTCAATGTGGAAATTATTTCTATGACATTTAGGAGTTTTAACCAATGCAAAGCATTAATCAACCTACATCTACATTGCATCAAGCTCATTTAAGCCATTCTATCCAAAGATAGTTTTCTCTTATAAAAACCCAGTGTGGGGATGCATACAAACATAGTTCTCGGTCAACTTCACCAATGCCCCAATCTTATAAGTTATGAATGTGGTTCATATTCTTTTTAAAGAATATTTCGTGTTGATGGTGTTCTAAGTCATAGTTTCTGTGTTGGTCCTCAAAGTGCACCGCTCCTTCACAACTTTTTCACCTTCTCCACTTTCAGGTGTCAAAGTGAATAGTACTCAACTCTCATTTTGAATTCGGGTGTAGAGATCTAGAGCCTATTTTATTTACACATGGCTGAGAAACCAAAATGTCCTCCAACAACTTGAATGTCATGTCACACTTTTAAGAAATAAGTTATCAACACAATTTTGAACCTTTCCTATTATTCAAATGAATTCAATGTGTTGGGATTTACATAATGAGTTCTACTGAAAGTGTTCTTAGCAAATTTTCTGTTTTCTCTATGAAATTACTGAGGGAAGTGATAGCAAGATATATATTCCTATGCATTGGTGATTGACACGGTATTTAAGGAAATCTGAAGAGGGTTGCCACCAGCTTCTTCAAGCAAAACTAAAAGATTTCCAGAAGCTTTAAGGAATGATCTGGGCACATGATACCTAGAAAATTAACATAAAATTAAAAAAAAAAAAAAAAAGAAAAAAAGAAAAAAAAAAAAGGAAATTACATATGTAGATTTATATAGGTCTAATGAATGTGTGTGTGCATGTATAGTTCTCTGTTCATCTTGTTTAGTTCTATAAATATGCACTAGCTGAAAAAGAATTATCTTTGCTAAACTTGATTTATAAATTTATACTACGTACATTGAAATTATATGACCAAAAAAAAAAATTTAACAATAGGTTTCAATTTTGTAGACGATGACTAAAATTGTATAAGGTACAGGTTTGTAGTAACAATTGGAAGTTGAATCCTACAGCTTGCAATGCATTGCAACAAGTTCAATCATACTCTACCTTGTTTAAGTTTAACTAACAATAAAGTCATAATCCATATCTTTAGATGTAGAATTAAATGGTTGGTTGTGAAGGACTTGTACTAATACTTTTTTTTTTTTTTTTAATTTCTTTTAATTTCATTGTCTTTGGTTGCGATATTGAAACAAATTAAGTAGTTGTTTGAGCATGGATGACACCGTGACCTAGGACAAGTGATGACCAAGATGATATTGAAAGAATTCGTATAAGCCAAATGACACCTAGATTTACATGTGAGACGACAACAATTTACATAAGTTATCATACAAGACAAAAATAAAACAATTTTCTTATATTTTTACTCTTTCTAAATTACCTGTGACCATAAGACCATGGCTACGTAGCCTAAACTTTAACTAAGGCATTTGCTATTTTATGGTTTTGAAGTATTGCAATTATTTCTTACCTTTTGTTTCATCATTTCTAAAATACAATAACACCCCAATGAAATTTTAGTTCTTCCTTGTAACTCTCTATGGTTTTCATTTTCGCCAAATTAACCCCTGATATTAACTTTCGTTAACTTTTTTGGATAGAAAAATCACGTGACCATATGAAGAGGACTCAGCAATTGATTCGTATCACTGCTCAAGGGAGAGTCACATGATTTCATTTTTTTTATCCATAAAAGCTAACAAAAATTAGTCATAGAGATCAATTTGGCAAATATGAAAATCTCATGGAGTTATAAGGAAGAATTGAAACCTCACGGGTGATTTTTGGATTTAGGTTTTCCCCAAATATGTTTTTAGGGAATTCTCTTCTTATGTGTGTATGTACATAAGTTTTTATTTTATCTGTTTTATGTTTAGTATTTGCAAATATAAAACTAATTAACGTGGATGGCTAATGGCTACATACATTATTTGTGATGGTTTGCCTTCGGAGTCATGGAAAGAAATCCAATAGCGACCAATGCTTTGTCCATTAACCCAAGTTTCACCTTTTCCCATTGAACTCAGGTTTAAGGCGACAGGGTCATTTCCCCTGGGTGCATTGAAAAATATCTGCAAAATTATAGATTTGTATGTTTACACACGTAGATACTATACAAGCATATTAAATATTATAGAGTGAAAAACAAATATACTGATTATAATGTATTCTCACAGATTCTTATAATTTAAGAGATAAAAAAAGACATAAAATGATTAACATTGAAGTGAGGATGATCAGATTTGATCTACCTACTATTTAACCATATGATTTATAAGTATATTAAAAACTTAAATCAACATTGAGGTGTGTATGTAGACTTAAGGTGAATGAAAACTTAAAAGGTCAGTTGACACCTTCTAGTGTTTTCAACAAAAACATTCAGGGTTCAAATCTCTATAATTCAAAGTATCAATGTATCAAAAAAATTGTTAACTAAAACCTTACTGCTAAACAGGCACAATTTTTCCTCAAACTAATTTAGATGAGTTTTTTTTTTTTTTTTTTTGGGTAACCATTCAAATAAGCATCCATCTATACTTTATTCATATATATGATATATGTAATTGTCATATGATTTATTTAAATTACTCAATGAGTTATTCTAGTAAAATACACACAAATGATCATTTGATTGTTAGTAGATGAGATTCCTAAATGGACTTAGAGGAAACATTATCAATAAATTTTATGTATGAATGAATTTAAACCTTTATAATTGCTAGTTGCTACCCTATTTTTCCTGTGTTTTCTACTATTAGTAAAACCATTATTGGATACTTTAGCATTTATATATATATATATATATAAATCTTACATGAGCTTTTGTCATTACATACATAAACTGTACAGTTTACCTTGTACCAAGTAAGTACTTGATTGGTAGATATTCGATTTTTACTCCAGACTGCATCTCCCAATTTTGTTTCTTTATATATTTTCAATTCCTCTCCAAGTAGTCCGACCTGTAATGATTACTGAATTGATTTCAAATAATACCAATAAATCATTATCTCATATCCAATCTTAGCACATTATCCCATAGAACAAATATACCTTCTTTTTTCTTTTTCTTTTTTTCTTTTTTTTTTTGTAATTTAACATGGTTCAAAAGTCTAAATATAGTGGTAGATTAATTCAAGGTAAAAGCACTAACCTTATATCCCCATTCATAGTTTTTAAAATCATACAACACTTTCTTGTTGCATTGAATTTCCACTGTTGTTAAGCCAGTCACTTTTCTTTCAAGATAAGCTCCCGAATCCTTTACACAAAGCACAAACAATTTTTATTTTTATTTTTTAGAGCTGACATATAAATATAAATTTTAAAGAAATAAAGTGACAAAATCATTACCTGTAGCCCAACCATAACGCTGAGTATAGAAATATTATTCATTCCCTTATTTAACAGAATTGGAATATCCATCGAGAAGCCCTGCCTAAATCTTCCATTTGCTGAACCTGAATACCAAACATAATAGGTGAAGGTAATTAACTAGCTTGAAACTCAAAAATTCTTGAATTTTAATCAAAGACTTCAATTTAAAAAAAAAAAACATAGTATACATAAACATATATAATATAATCCAACAATTTTAAAACCTTATATTTCTTGCCTTTCAATCATTAAAAGGAGGATGCTCTGGTTCAACATGTTAGAAGATATATATACATATATATATATATATATATTTATTTATTTATTTATTTATTTATTTATTTATTTGAGGTGAACAAAGAAGTTTGAATTTAAGTAAACTACCTATGTGAATTATCAAAAAATGAAGTAACCTACCTATGTATATGTTGTTCAAAAAAGCACGCGCCACATGTGCAAGAGATTCAACATGAAGTATTGGTTTAGTGCAAGGCAAATTGTGTTGAAACCTATACTTCAACAGAAAATCAAAATCCATTAATTCTTTATAAATGTCATTAGGTTGATGCAAAGAAGAGAATGCATGAACATGAGAGATGAATTTACCTAAGAGTATACCAAAGATAATCAGATTTGTCTTTGGTTGTACTTGTTTGCTCAAGTAATCTCTTTGATTTTAGTGATGTATCTCCGAAGTTCACGATGACATCGTTGAATTCTTTCCAGCTATTAGCTGAACCAAAATTTTGTATTGGTGTTATGATTCTGTTATTATACTTTTTGTTCACCTATTCAATATAAGAAAAACATGGAACTTAAGCTCGCCATCAAAATAAAGATAAAAAAAATCTATACTTTATACATGTCAAATGACTGTAAACTCGTAAGACATCAATTAAATTCTAAACAACATAAATTATACAAATATTGGACTTGTCAAAACGTGAATTTGAGGCCTAAACCATAATTGAAAAAAATATATATATACATATATACACACACTTTTTATATGCCAACTTATTGTAAACTTGCAAGATAGTGATTAAATTCTAAACAACAAATTTCCTACAATAGATTATATATACAAATATTGGTCTTGTCAAAACAAGAATTTGAGGCATATTTGAATATAAATGTATTTTTTCAAAATTTAAAACAAAATTTTGCTAGAGATTTGTTAAAAAATTAAGTTTAGGATTTGTAATTAATTAGTAAAATGTTATGAACTCAAAACTATAGTTATTGCTCTGCCCAATGAGTCAACAATTTGGTATTTCTTGTCCTAACAGTTAGAATGTAGGATTACAAATATGTAGAATTGAATTACCTGTGCCGTATTGAAAGTAAATTTTTTACAGTCTGAAAGAATACTGATCGACTTTGGAAGCAATTTGAATGAAATATTTCGAAATTGGACAATAGCATTATTATGTGTATCATTGTTTATCAGAAATGCCGCACAGCCTGCTTTCTTTCCATCGAAAACAATGGCCTATTAATTAAAAGAAAGAAATAAAATAATTGTTAATATAATATTATATTGTAAGTTTCATCTTTAAGTACATTCAATGATATGAGAAAACGTAATAAGAATTTTGGCACATTACCTCTTGCTTTTCACCTAAAGAAAAACTTCTTCGTACTCCATGTAGTAAAGTTGTAGAGCACAATTTAATTGCAGCATGCAATTCCTTAAGATGCCCCCACTTAGGTTGCCTTATGAGTCCTAAAATTATTAAAAGTATTAATTATTTTATCCATCTATTTAAGAAGCATAAGAACTTATGCTACTCACCATATTCATCAAGAGGAGCTTGATCATAATAGGCTGTTATGATATATGCGGAGCTTGTTCTCCCAAAATTTGTTCCACCATGGTACTAGATAAATATGGAGTGCCATATTAGACGTGATATATATGATTAGGGTTATTAAGTTTGTATAAGTGAAAATAAAATAAAATATATTCAGATGGAAATATAATTGCACTAGTTAATGCACATTATAATTAAAATACCATACCATGTAATAATTTACATAGCTTCCATTTCTTGCAATAAAAAGTGCTACATGAAATGCAATGTTTTCTGCAGACCTTGGGTATGGCTTCGTACCATATACTTGATAGCTTCAAAAGAAGGTTAATTACAGTTAGTTGACTCTTTAGGTGACTAAGAATCATTGTTTTTGACTAATTCAGTTAATTTATATAGCAGAAGTTTTCTATTACAATATTATAAAAAAAGGGAAGGGGCTTGGAAATCATTAACTTGGATTCATCTTGGAAAGCATGATATCATATATATATACTCTCTTGCTAGCTAGTACCAAGCAACCATTTCAACTGTCATTTCCTCCATAGTTCCAAACTTTTAAAGCTAGCCATTAGTTTCTTATAGAATACTATTCTTTAAAGTGCATGGAATGTAACAGTTACTTAAACTCCTTGCCCTAAAGATAAGAAATAAAAAAGAAGAACAATGCAAGGATTTGATCATACTTAGATGTCCAATTTTCTGTCCATATTGATGGCTTGTTTGGTGAATTGGGTCCTTGAAAAGTTTCTCCACATGTCAACCCATTGCATGTATTAATCTGCATGTTTATTTTTTTAAATGGAAATACAAAACATGGTCCAAAATGCATCAGTGCAATCTTAAAATTTAACAAAGAAATCATTTTAAAATTAGCAGGTTAGATTCCTATATATGTAAAAATAGTACTGACCACTGGATCAGGAGCATCAGTTTGCTTGCACATCACCCATGGTACACCAGTTTTGAGCCCAACCGCCATTTTAGCTGCCCAACGAACATAAGGGGGTCCTTTTCCGTGGAATGCAGCTTCAATGTTTTGATATTCATTCTCAATCTATACCAACATTAACATATGTCATGTGAGAAATTATATGCAATAAAGAATTTATTACAAATTCACTGGTAAGAGAAGGTATACAGTACCTGTGACAGAATGATGGGACCTCCTTGCGAGGCATATAAATCCTCTGACTTCATCAAGTTCACTATTTTTGTGGTAAAATTTTGCATGTAGAACTACAAAATGGAATAACCAACAAAAATGAAATCATTTTAATTTTCAAGTACCAGTATATGACATCAAATGCAAGAATTTGGAAAATTTTTAGACCTTAAAGTAACCTTAGAGCCTTGCTATTTGGAAAAAAAAATATATATATATATATATATATTTAGATGCAATTTCTTAGGTAGAATATACTAGATTTTCCAATTAAATGTTTGTACTTTTCTTTTATAAAAACATTGTTTGTATTTTATTGATCAAGATAATGTGTAAATTTTATTGAAAAACTTAACATACCACATTTAAGTATTTTTCCTTTGAAAGAATTTAGTCATATTGAGTGGGGGGAATTGTCCCACAGAAAGTACGAAAACAATTCAGTCCTATCACTTAAGTATATAATTCAAGAGAATTGATTTTTTTTTTTTCATCGAGCTACTAGATTATCCTACTAATCACCCATTGTGAATAAGAGAGAGAGAGAGAGAGAGAGAGAGGTATACCTTAAACGGCTCATTGTCTGATCGATAAACAATGCCAAGGACATTATGCAACCAAAACGGAAACCCCCTACAACCGAAACACTCTTTAAATAAAAAGATGAATGCAATACTCATGACTCTTGAGAGTCAAATATAGCTCATTTTAAGATGAAAACAACAACAAACAGATTTTTGAAAATTAAAATTGATAGTATAATATGGAAATTTATTGGGCATACAAAGGTAACTTAGAATTTTTTTTTTAAGAGTACATATCATTTGTAAATTTCAACGAGATCTAAGAATGAAAGAAGTCCATAAATGATAAAGAGGAGACATACTTCTAACGCTTTCATATCATGATATACTACCATATGTCCAAAAAGTTAAATTATTAAAAAAAAAAAATTTAATCATTTATCTATAATTCTAATAATAAAAAATATACTTTCTCTGTAAAAACAGCTATTATAGCCTAAAAATATTTTTCAATACCAATAAGACTTAATATTTTCTTCTCAAATTAATTCAACCACACATCCAAGAATAAATTTATCTTATACTTCATTTATCCTCCTCTTTAGATATTTTATAATTCCCAACTAAATATATTAGTTGTTAAAAAAAAAATTTTAAAAAGAGTAAATGTTAAATATTAAAAGTAAAAAAAAGTTTAAAAGTAAAAGGTTTGAAATTTTCAATAATTGTTAAAATTTTGTAAAATAAAGGTTGACCTATTGGTGCGCTAAAGTTTTTTTTATTAATGACTTGAATTAAATAATTTTAAATTATATGTGTAAACAAAAATTTAAAAGAAAAAGATTAGTGATATATTAAAAATAAGGACAATTATGGTGTAAAAATATTTACTATGATGTTGTTTACTTGTTTGGAAATTCATATTTAGAAGTGGGATAAAGTTTAGTTACAAAATTTGTTGTAACCTCAAGTTATAACCTTACTTAATATCTTTTTATTTGAGGTAAATTTTGACAAATTCACTATTGGATTACATCTTCTTATAATATATTCCATGTTTGCAATTTTTTTTAGAAAATTAAGGGTTCGTTTGGATAGAAATTATTTTGCTGAAACTAAAAACTGAAAATTGAAAACACTGTAGCAAAATAATTTTTAAATATGTGAATAGTACTGTGGGACCAATTTTTAATAAAAAAAAAATGTTAAAAAGTGATATTTGTGGATCCGTGAACAGTGCACGGATGCATTGTTCACCCTGGAAAAGTTAACATTTGCGGCTACTGTTCATGAACGCGCGTAGCCGTGAATAGTAGCCACAAAACTCTTAAAATGCATGAAAAAAAAAAAAAAAAGAAAAAAAAAAACAGAGACACAAACGCAAACGTGGATCCACAAACGACGGATATAAACCCAGCCTAAAGATCAATTGCTATGTCATAAATAAATTGTTTAAATTATAAGTTTTAGTACTTTAAAATTATGCATAAAATATAAGCTTATAGATCATATAGTAAATAATATCCGATTGACACAAAATTTGACATGTGCATTAAAAGTGTAAAGAATATACAACTCAACGGTTGGATTTCAAAATATATTGTAATATTTATTTTATTAAGTAAGGTTATAGCCTCAGGCTGTAACCAATTTTGTAGCCAAACTTTGTCCTTAGAAATGAACCTTAATGTTCTTGTAATCGGTCTGCTTTAATAATAGCAATTGTTATGATGATGAACTAATAATAAAAATTTAGTTAGCAAAGCAAAATAACAATAGTTTGTTTTATTTTTTTAGATAGCAATAATTTGTTTAAATCTTATATATTGTTGATTATAGATACGTACCCATAATTCCATTCACTCTCAATGAATGGTCCAATCCTAAGGCAAACATACATCCCTTGTGCCTGGATGTTCTTGACGAATCGAACCAAATCATATCTTCCTTTGAAGTCATACTATGCAACACAAAATGCCAACATAAGAGAGAGAGATATAAGAATATGAGCTTTATGACATTCTATATTTATAATATTAAAACCGAATCATGAAATGAATCGATTTCAAATGTAGAGGATTCTAATATGAGAGAAGAGAAAAGGGTTTAACCTGACCAGGTTGGGGTTCGTGAAGGTTCCAAAATACATAGGTTTGAATAACGTCCAATCCTCCTTTCTTGGCTTTAGCTATTAAAGATGGCCACATCTGCTTCAAAATTATATAATCTTCCTTCTTAGATAATCCTCAGGTTTAGTCATGATAAATTAAAAAACCGTTTGTATATATATATATATATATATATAAAAGGTGTAGGAGGGATCCAAGGGAATGACCAAAGGTCGATTCCCTACCTTGACTTGACCATAGTAGGATTAGTATGTCTAAGATTATAGTCACATATATAGTTTATAATTTTCCCATGGACTTCATAAGTTAGCAAAAGAATTTGCTATCATTTTATAGTTACATTCCCTATAGTTACCCTTTTATCCATAATTAATAGAACAAAATTACGCTACTCCCCCTCTACACATGACCATATAAGTTGCATTTTTCTTTTTCTTTTTTTCTCTCACCAACATCTGATTATATAAGGAACTTTTTTTTTGAAAGGATTATATAAGGAACTTCAATAAACACAACAAACGTGAAACAAGGAAAAAGAATTATAAGTGAAATTTTTGAAAATACTCTTGCTACCAAGAGCCTTATAAATTAATTAGTTGATACTTTTTAGTATTTTTCAATAAAAACATCAAAAGTTCAAATCGTCATACCCTAAATATTTATAAATCAAACATGTAGAGAAAGGAAAGTGCTCGTGGAATCTGTGATGCAGTAGGAGACAAATGATCTACTCGGGCTATATTTCATGTGTACTATTCCAAATAAAATGGTTGCAAAAAGTATTATTTCATTTATTTGTTAAAAAGGAGAAAATTGTTAGTAAAGAGGGAACTAGTTGGTTCGGAAGAATATATTTTTCTTTCCAGCACTGGGAATCTTTAAAGGTAATTATAAAGATTAAAAGAAAAGAAAAGAAAAAGGCCACAAATAATTTATGTCATCTTCTTGATGCTGGCCGGCCACCATACCTAAGCAGAAAATGAAAATTGTGTGATCTCAGTTTCGAAAGAAACGTGTTTTGCTTCACATCACACTTTTTTTTTTTTTTTCTTTTTATCTTTTCGATACATGGTCATGCCTTTCTGGTTCAACTAATTTTTTTTTTGGTAAATTGCAAATTACACTATTAAAGTTTGCAGGTATTTGAATTTTGCACCATAAAATTTCAGAATTTGAATTTTACCCCTTGAAATTTGGGAGTATTTGAATTTTACACTCTAAATTTTAGGGTGTCTGGATTTTGCCTCTTAAAGTTTGGGAGTATTTGAATTTTACACTTTAAAGTTTCTGAATTTATGGTATAAAATCGAAACACTCCAAACTTTAAAGGATAAAATCTAAATTTTGAAACGTTGTTGAGAGTCATTTTGTAAAGCAAGCTCAACCCAGCAAAGCAGGCAATCAGAGTGGCAAGCATAGAATAAGACTATTAGGCCCAAGCGGCAGGAATAGTAGAACACAGGCCCATAACATGAATAAATAGGTCTTGAGGAAGCGAATGGGCCCAAAGGGCACAGAAAGAAAGAAATAGCACCCATGGGCAGTATGTGGTATGGAAAAGTGAGAATGGGCCGCGGCAAGCCCGAAGCAATGTAAACAAAGAAAGTAGGGGTTGATGGCAAGCCCATAAACCCCAAGGATGAGAATGAGGAGATTGGGCTGGGGAAGCCCAATCAAGTTAGCAAAAGCCCATGGGAATGCAAAGTTAGTAAACGGGCCGAGGAATCCCAAGGAAAGTAAATGGGCCGCAGGCCTAAGGGGAAAAAGGAAAGGGACAATGGAGCCCATGAGTAAGAACACCAGTAGGCTCTGTTAAGTCACTAGGGGAAGGAATGAAACGGCAGGTTTGAAAAGAGGCCTAGCAAGAACATATCATCATGGCAGAAAATACCAAGTAATAAAACCAGACATGAGCATAACCGAGAAATGGGCCAAGAGAGATGTGAAACCCAGTATTGAGAGAAGCCCAATCCCAAAGGGAAGCAGTGAATGTACAGAATGGCCCACATGAAAGAACAAAGAAGTATGGCAGACGATGCAAACAAAGCTCCAGATCACAGCAAACACATGAGCCGCAGGCAGGCTTTGAACGTACATAACAGGAAAGCATGCGCAAGGTCCAGGTGCCACCAGCCTGTACCCAGCCAATATAGGTTGTGGTGGGGTCATGGGTCAGTGGTAAGAGGTAAGGGGGGGTGTGGTTTGGTGGTGGGGAGGGGGGAAAAGATTTATTTTACGTTCCCTGTCCAAACCCTTTTGGGAGGTACGTCTTGCTGGGATGACAGACCGCCCAAAAGAAGTAAAGTTGGGGAGGGAACGTTGGGTGCATGCCATAGGGAGAGAGAGAGAGAAAGCATTTAAGTCACGGCAGAAGACAGTGCCATGGCGGACAGAAACAACACAAACCTGACTTTGTTTGGCGAGGGTAAGTGTACACAGACGGTGGTCAGCAAGCATGCCCAGACCAGACAAAGGCCGTTAGAGGGTAAAATGGTAAAAAACAATCACGGCAGATCCTATAAAAGGATCCTTGCCGTGCCCTGTAAAGGGGACCGAAAAACAGAGGAAGAGAAAACATAAAAGAAAACTAAAAAGAAAAAGAAAAGAAAAGAAGATAAGATAAGAAAACAAAGAGTGAGGATAATGGGCATGCACCAATAGATCTTTTCTCTTCTCTCCCCCTCAACATCCCACTCTCTAAGGAATAATCAAGTAGAAAGAATTTCTTCAGGCATCTATCACTTAGGTCCGATTTCCTCAAAGTTATTAATCCCCACGGCAAGATATTCTCCTAGGAGGTTAGTTTCATTGAGAGGAAGCGTTTTTCCTCTTTGATTTTTTGCCATTACAGACTCAGGTTTGACTTAATGTTTATTTTTTTATTAACTTCCATCATCGTTCAATCAATTGTTCTTTCTTATGAAAGCCGTTATTATCATTACCATTATTACTACTGTGATATTCGGTCTTTGTTATTAACAAAAGCTACTGCACTCTGTTTTCTTTTATTGTTATTATATCTGCTGCCGTAATCTTGTTGTAATAGCTCTGCTTACTATAAGGGTGTTTCTGGCAGACAAGGCTAAGTTTGTGCACAAGTCGGCCTAAAGTGAGTTACAGTTGGGCCGGTCTCAACTTTCTTACTCAGAAACACACTCGGGCCCATCACTGCAGGAGGCAGCTCAGCCTAAATACAAAAAAGGCCACTACAAACGTCAAGGTGTAAAATCCAAATACCTTCAAATTTTAAGAAGTAAAATTCATATTTTGAAATTTCTGGGCGTAAAATCCAAATACTCTCAAATTTTAGGGGTGTAATTTGCAAATTACTTTTTATTTTATTTTGTTTTATTTTTAAGATTTCAGAGTACAAACAGTGTTTTTAAGATGATTGAGATGTGATTTTTATTGATATATTTTCGTATGCATTACATAGAATCTAAGTTGTCCCTTAATTAAATTTTAAAAATTCTATCACAGTTAAATTTCCATTAATTGAGATATAATGCACATGTTACACTAATCCAACTAATTATTCAATATTAAATGTTTGTTTGGGAATAACATATCTAACTTTTTGCTAAAAAATTTGTTATTGAAAGTTCTGTAAATGAAAGGTGAAAACTAAATAAAATAAATAGGAAACTCACATAAGACCTACAAATAGTAAGGAAGAAAAAGGCAATAAACTAGCTTATAATCGAAATCCAAACGCACACTAAGTAATACTAATGATACTATGAATTTTAAAATATAAGTATTGAGAACTAATATGTCACTAATCACAAAAACAAAAGCAAAAGAAATAAAAACAAGTCTTAGATTCATTTGTTATGGTGTTAAAATCCACAAATCATATTTATTACCATATTCGTAGTAAAATTTATAGAAACTTTAGCATTTGCCATTTAATACTTCTTCCTCTCATATAATGATAACTATATGGACATTTACTACCGTACATCTTTGGTGCGATGGTCACTCCACAAGTATAAGTGTTTGTAGGGTGTGGGGATAGGCCGGAGTTCAAGTTTTTAAAAGAGAGTTTTACACACATATACACTTAGATTAAGTTAGAATAAAATTTATATTTTGTAAAAATAAAAAAAAACTATATGGACATTTGTTATTTGAAAAAATTTTTAAAAAAATTTGATACTACTTTTAGGAGAATATAAAAAACTATAAAAAAGAAATCAGTTTTTTTATCCAATATAAAAAATTTCTAATATATATACATAGTATACACACACTCAAAGATAGAACTAGATAATCAGTTGGGTCCCTCTTAAACGTACGGCTTCCGATTCTCAAAAAAAAAAAAAACGTACGGCTTCCTAGCTAGTCATTAGCCCGGATTAAATATTTGGCAATTCCTAAGAGAAAACCCACCATTTTCTGCCGCACATAATTAGCCAAAGTTAGTTAGATTGTTAGTTTTTTTTTTATCACATAATTAGGCTAATTAGGCAAGTTTTAACACAACGAAATGAGAAAGTTTCGTTTCTTAGAAAAAAAATAGAAAGTTTCCCACAGAGAAGGAACGTTTAGAGCAAATGCCACAATTTTTTCTTTTGTCGGTCAAAGATATATTTTTGATGGATTATCCATCAGAAGAATAGGGAAAATAATTTTGATGAATGTCATTTACCTGAGGAGTGCTACGAGGATAGTGAATTGAACCCGAAAATAGAATTTTTCTCTTCCCATTGATGATGAGAGATCTTCCATCATATGTGACTCCTCCTCCTCCTCCTTTAGCGTGGCCGCCACCTACTTCCATCATTATGACCACCACAAGCCCCCAATACAGTCTCCACCACCACCCCATCTCAACTCCAACCTGCTTTGCTGCTCTCTCTCTCTCTCTCTCTCTCTCTCTCTCTCTAGGTTGCTATTTAAAGAAATTGGGATGTTAAGGAAAAATGAGAAGCGCGATTATTTGTACTTATAGAGTTGGTTAGCTTATGGATAAATGTGAGTGGGATATTAGGGTCAAATGTGCTATTCTAGTATTCTTTCACTGTTAGTCTATCTGTATCCATTGTTATTGAGGAAAATATGGCAAGGATATAGCTCCAATATATCAGACATAAATGTTTGAAATAGTTTATATTGAATTATTTTGTAATGGCCCAAGCGGCTCAATTGTAGGGTAACCCTAAACTTTACCGTTCTTATCTCTTGCTTCCGCTCTTTCTCAACTGTCGAACATATTGTTTCTTTGATTTTAACAACAACGTTTGGAATGCAAAGGATACCATAGTAATTCCACTACCATTTTCCATCTAGAAATGTGTCATGTGTGAACTATGTACCTATTTATTTATTTAATATATGAATATCTTTCTCTTCCCAAAAAGCCACATCCCAAATTTGTTTTGCACCTCAAGTTGGGGGGGAGGGGGGGGGGGGGGGGGGGTTGGTGTTTAACTATTGGGAAAAAATAAATAAATAAACCGCACTTGAGATTTGGCTGACACCTTTAACTCGTATATTTATAAAAATAAAGAGATAGAAATTACTTTTAGAAGTAGTTTAATTTTTAGAGATAAAAAAATTATCTACAATAAAATTAAAAAAATAAATTATACATTATACATCTTAAAATAATAATATATTTTCACGCATAATACGAATGTGGTATTAATAATGGCATATTTGGTATGCAAAATTACACTCCATAATAAAATTACTAAATTATTTGGTTGTGCTTTAAGGAATAGTGGCTCTCCCTAAAAGTTTTGCATTGAGAGTTGACTATATTTGACTTTTGATCATCGAACAAAAGTTGAAATTTTTAACAATCTTTTCTACATTGATCACTAGCCACATCTCACTCTTTTTTTCCCATATCTTTCGATTTTGGGATCCATTATCTCAATTTAAGCTTTTTAAAATTGTTTTTTTTTTCCACCAATTATTTGAATAACATGAGATAAAAAGTTAAAAGCTAATTTATTTTCAAAAAATTAAAAATTAGATTATTTAAAATAAAACTGAGACAAAATGTAATGTGCCACTCTCAAAATTAACAGTAGACAATTTAAGTAAAAAAAATAACTTCTAATCAATCACCAAACGCACACCAAAAGGAGTGACAGTAAATATATGTTCCTATACGTCGGTGATTGACACGGTGTTTAAGGAAATCTGAAGAGGATTGCCAACAGCTTCTTCAAGCAAAACTAAAAGATTTCCAGAAGGTTTGAGGAACGATCGGGGTACATGATACCTGAAAAAGATTTAAACAAAAGGAAATTAGATATATAGATTTATATTTGGTCTAATGAATGTGTGTATGTATGTATAGTTGTCCGTTCACCTTTCTAGTCCTATATGCATTAGCTGAAACAGAATAATCTTTGCTAAATTTGATTTATAAATGAGTAATGCTTTGTTTATAATATTTTTACAATAATTTCACAATAAACTCTAAATGACAAGCTATTACTAATTCTAATCTAGGTTCACCATTGACGTCACTTTTTTATCTAATAATAACAGTTTTTAATCTAAAATTTATTGTAAAAATGTTGTAAATGTAACATAACTCCTTATAAATTTATGCTACATTGAAATTATGTAAGACAAAAAAAAAAAAAAAAAATTACAAAAACAAATCATAATAGGTTTCAATTTTATAGAAGATGACTAAATTTGTATATGGTATAGGCACGTAGTAACAATTGGAAGTTGAATTCTACGGCCAGTCATGCACGGCAACAAGTTCAATCATGCGCTACGTGCTTGTTTAACTAACTATAAAGTTAAAAATTCACATATTTTAGATGTATAATTAAATGGGTGGTTGTGAAGAACTTATACTACTTTTTTTCTTCTTCTTTTTTTTTTTTTTTTTTTTTTGTCCATTGTCTTTGGTTGCAATTCAAACAGATTAAAAAAAATTTGTGAAAGCTTGAATGACACCATGACTTAAGACAAGAGACCACAATGATCTTGAAAGAAGAAAAAGCCAAATGACACCTAGATCTATATAAAGGTGAGACTACAATTTACCTAATTACACAATACATGCATGAAAAAAAATATAAAAATTTTCTTATATTTTTCCTCATTCTAAAAGCCTAAACTTTGACTAAGACCTTTGCTATTCTATGATTCTGAAGTATCGCAATTTTATTTTATTTTATTTATTTATTACAAAAATATTTTTTAGGAATTCTCTACCTTGTTCTTGTGTGTGTATGTAAGTTTTTGTTTTTTTTTTTTCTGTTTGGTGTTTACTATTCTGAAATACAAATTAATGTGGATAGCTATGATGGCTACATACATTATTTGTGATGGATTGCCTTTTTCGTCATGGTAAGAACTCCAATAGCGACCAATGCTTTGTCCATTAACCCAGGCTTCACCCTTCCCCATCGAACTAAGGTTTAAGGCTACGGGGTCATTTCCCATAGGTGCATCGAAAAGTGTCTGCAAAATTATCAATTTACATTATTACACATATCGATTAACTATACAAGCATATTAAGTATTATAGAGGAAAGAACAAATGTACTGATTATTAATTATGTACTCTCACAGAAAATTAACAATTCTTTTGACTTAGAAGATAAATAGAAAGACTTAAAATGATTGATAACATATATATATAACAATTCAGTCATACTAGTTCAAATGATCACTTATATATACTTTAATCATATGATCAATTTATTCATAAAAATAACAATAATAATAATAATAATACATGATCTGTATAATTGTCATATGACTTGTTTAAATCATTTAATAGGTGATACCATTAAAATACACATAAATAGTCACTTGAATGTTAAGATCGACGAGATTCCTAAATGGACTTAGTGGAAACATTATCAATAAATTTTATACATGGATGAATTTAAACCTTTATAATTGCTACCTTTTTTTTCCTTGATGTGTTCTCTTGCATTTGCAAAACCATTTTTGGATACTTCAGCATATATATATATATATATATATTTTTTTTTAATCTTACGTGACCTTTTGTCATTACATACATAAACCGTAGAGTTAATTACTTACCTTGTACCAAGTAAATCTTTGATTGGGGGAAATTCCATTATTCCACACTGCATTTCCTAAATTTACTTCTTCATATATTTTCAAGTCCTCTCCAAGTAGTCCAACCTGTAATGATTAAAGAATAGAATTTAAATATCAAAAAATAAATCAATCTCTCTTATCCATTCTTAGCACATTATCCTATTACAGGACAAATATTACGCAACTATATTCAATATAAATATTTTTTTTGTAATTAAATATGGTTCAGAAGGCTCAAAATGGTAGTAGATTAGTCTTTTTATTTTTGCTTTACTAAATAATGACGGTAGATTAATCCAAGATAAAAGTGCTAACCTTATATCCCCATCCATTGTTAGTTAAATCATACCCTGTTTCGGTGCATTGAATTGTCACTGTTGCTAAGCCAAACACTTTTCTTTCAAGAAAAGCTCCTCCATCCTTTAAACAAGCACAAACGATTTTATTTTTGAAGTAACATATAAATATAAATTTTAAACAACTAAATTACAATAATCCTTACCTGTAGCCCAACCATAACGCTGAGTATAGAAATATTATTCATTCCATTATTTAACTGAATTGGAATATCCAACTTGAAGCCCTCCCCAAATTTTCCATTTGCAGAGCCTGAATACAACCAAACATAATAGCTGACGGTAAATAGCTTGAAACTCAAAATTCTTGAATGTTTAATCAAAGGCTTCAATCTATATTTTTTAAACGCAGTATATATTTACATATATAATATAATCCAACAGTTTTAAAAGGAAGGACTTTTGGGTTCAACGTGTTAGAAGAAATTACTTTTATTTTTATTTTTTTGTTAATTTGGTTAATCCCTCATTATGTAGGATACACTTGTGACTCACACCAGAAAAAATATATTATTCTATATCTATATCTATCTATAATATAAAACCGAAGTATTGTTTACTTTTTATTGGCCTCCGTTATGTTATGATGTATTAGCATACTATGTCACATCAGTTGTTTACTTCTCTTAAAAAAACATATCGTTTTGCTAGATAGTCTTAATTATCATATCTTTTTAATTGATTGTATATTCACATTCACTTCTTAATTATAGAAATTAGAAACATTTTTTTTTTGCAAAGAACTGATTCTTCTTAATGTTTCATGGTTGACTATTAGTCGTAATATATTTTTTATTAGCTAAAGTTTATTTTATGAGTATTTTTATTCTAGAGAAATTTATTTTATGAGTTTGAATGAGATTTTTGTTCCGTAAATTTGATATAAATTTAAAATTTTATATATAATTGGTTATGGCGCATCGCACAAGTTTAGCAACTAGTAATAAAGGTAATTAATGTCATTTTTCTAAGAAGATTGAATTTAATAATTAACGTACCTACGAATATGTTGTTCAAAAATGCATGCGCAACATGTGCACTAGATTCAACATGTAGTACTGGATTAGTGCAAGGCGAATTGGGTTGAAAGCTGTAGTTCAACAGAAAAATCCATTAAGTACTCTTTATAAATGTCAGTAGGATGATGCAAAGAAGTGAACGTATGAATATGGTTGAAGCAGGTAAAATTCAATGAGAGATATATTTACCTAAGAGTATACCAAAGATAATCAGATTTGTCTTTGGTTGTACTTGTTTGCTCAGGCAATCTATTTGATTTTAGTGATGTATCTCCGAAGTTGACGATGACATCGTTGAATTCTTTCCAGCTATTAGCTGAATCAAAAGTTTGTACTGGTGTCATGATCCTGTTATTAAACTTTATGTTCACCTATTCAAGATATAAGAGAAAATGGAACTTTAGCCAAATGATCAAAACAAGGACAAAAATATATCCGCACTTTATACATGCCAAATGATTGTAAACTTGCAAGATATTGATTAAATTCTAAACAACATAAATTATACAACTATTGGTCTTGTCAAAACAATAATTTGAGGAATAATTAATTAATGGTCTGTTTAAATACTGCATATTTTACTGAAAATTGAAAATTTATTACTGCAAACACTGTAGCAAAATAATTTTTAAATTATGAATAGTGCTGTGGATCCAAAATTTACCTCGAAATCTACGTTTTCACAAGTTTGGCTGGGTCGTAAACAGTGCCGTGAGACTCAGCTAAAAACGCAAAACGCACAATAATTTGTACACAAACGCACGCTAAACATAAATTTTTTTTCTAAGTTCAAAAAATATATGGCTAGAAATTTGTTAAAAAAATTAAGTGTGTACGATTTGTAATTAATGAATAAAATATCATGATCTCAAAACTATAGTTATTGCTCTACCTAACATGTAAAAAAATTGGTATTTCTTGTAGGATTACAAATATGTATAATGGTCATCTACAGAAAACATTGTTACATATATTATATATTACTTACCGTTGCCGTATTGAAAGCTACTATTTTACAGTCTGGTAGAATACTGATCGACTTTGGAAGCAATTGGAATGAAATATTTCGAAATTGGACAATAGCATTATTATGTGTATCATTGTTTATCAGAAATGCCGCACAGCCTCCAGTATTTTCTTCGAAAACAATGGCCTAATTAGTTAAAAGAAAGAAACAAAAATAATTGTTACTATAATATTATATTGTAAGTTTCATCTTTAAGTACATTCAGTGATATGGGAAAACATAATAAGAATTTTGGTACATTACCTCTTGCTGTGTACCTAAAGGAAATTTTGTTTGTGTTCCTTGTAGCAAAGTTGTAGAGCACAATTTAATTGCAGCATGCAACTCCTTAAGATGCCCCCACTTTGGTTGTCTTATTAGTCCTAAAATTATTAAAAGTAGTGGATTATTAATTGTTTTGTCCTTCTAATTAAGATTAAGAAGCTTAGGAACTTATGCTACTCACCATATTCATCTAGAGGAGCTTGATCATAATAAGCTGTTATGACATATGAAGAGCTTGTTCTCCCAAAATTTGTTCCACCATGGTACTAGATAGATATGGAGTGTGGTATTAGACATGATATGATTAGGTTTCAGATAACTAAAATGGTTACATAGTTTGCATGAGTGAAAATTTAAACGAAAATATTTATATTCAGATCTGGAAATATAATTGCATTAGTTAATGAGCATTATGATTAAAATACCATACCATGTAATAATTTACAAAGCTTCCATTTCTTGCAATAAAAAGTGCTACATGAAATGCAATGTCTTTGGCAGACCTTATGATTGGCCCCTTACCATATACTTGATAGCTTTAAAAGAAAAATTACAGTTAGTTGGCTCTTAAAATTACTAAGAATCATATTGTTCTCATTCATAACAGTATTATTAATAACTAATTCAATTAATTTAGTAGAAGTTTTCCATTACAATATAATAAAAAGGGGGAGTGGAAATCATTAACTTAGAATATTCATCTTACAACCATAAGCATGATCCAGTACTCTCCACGGTACCAAACGTTTTTGAAGCCAGTCATTAATTAGTTTTATTTTTAATGCAATAGTTACAAAGCTTCTTATGGGATACTATTCTTTAAAGACTTACTAACTAGTAACACCTTCACATCTTAATTGTTGTATGTATCAAACATGACTTGCTGATTCTCATAAGTGAAAACTAAACCCAAGATCTATGTTTCCTCTTGCTGAAATCTTGTTGCATTAATCTATATATATATATGTGTGTGTGTGTGTATGTGTTTGTATTATGAATTTATGTTCCTGTTCTTTTACACTCCTCTGGGGAATTGAATGGAATGTAACATTTACTTAAACTCCCTGCCCTGAAAAATAATAATAATAATAATAATAATAATAAATAAGTAATAAAAAAAAAGAAGAAGAAGAACAATGCAATGATTCGATCGTACTTAGATGTCCAATTTTCTGTCCATATTGATGGCTTGTTTGGTGAATTGGGTCCTGCAAAAGTTTCTCCACATCTCAACCCGTTGCATGCATTAATCTGCATGTTTAATTTGTCAAATGAAAATACAAACCAAAAAAGAAAAAGGTCCACAATGAATCAGTGCAATCATAGAAATTAGAATAAAACAAAGAAAGCATTTTCAATTAAGAATGTTAGATTCCTACGTAAAACTAGTACTAAAACTGGTAGTCTTAGTTGATAAGTACTGACCACTGGATCAGGAGCATCCTGTTGCTTGCACATGACCCATGGCACACCTGTTTGGAGCCCAACCGCCATTTTAGCTGCCCATAGAACATAAGGGGGTCCTTTTTCGTGGAATGCTGCTTCAACGTTTTGATATTCATTCTCAATCTATAGCAGCATTAATTAGCATATTTCATGTGAGAAAATATATGCAGTAAAGAATTTATTACAAATTCACTAGTAGGATATGGTATAGTATACCTGTGACAGAATGATGGGACCTCCTTGCGAGGCATATAAACCCTCTGACTTCATCAAGTTCACTATTTTTGTGGTAAAATTTTGCATGTAGAACTACAAAATGGAATCCCCAACAAAAATGAAATCATTTTAATTGTCAATTACCTATATATCGAATTAGTGCAGTTTATATTCAAACTTTAGAATGACATCAAAATCAAGAATGTGGAAAATTTTTAGACCTCAAAGTAGCCTTAGAGCCTTGCGATTTGAAAGAAGAATAAAACTTAGACGCAATTTGCAGTAAATTCTAATTAAATTTTAACACAGTTGCATTGAATTTAGTTATTTTTAGAGAAGATAGCCTTCTTTTGTATTTTATTAGTCAATATAATGCGTTTCAATTTTGAAAAATAGGATATTTTGCATTTAAGAAAGTGTACTTATATATATATATATATATATATATATTTCTCTTAAAAGAAAAAAACAAGTAATATCTTATCAATCTGTACAAATGGTGTCATATTATCAAAACTAGACATGTGCCTAGGCAGAAGTCATATTGAGTGGAGGAAATTGTCCCCACTGAAAATTGGAAATTAAAATTTAAAAAAAAAAAAAAAAAATCAGTCCCATGTATAAAATTCAAGAGATTTGAATTTTTTTTTTCTATACTTGCGTCCACTAAAAATTTTGTAAAATCAATTACAAAACATAAAGTGGAACTTATGATTTTATCAAGTAGCTACTAGATTAAAATTTTTAATTTCCTACTAATTAATCACCCCTTGTGAATATGGTGGAGAGATAGAGAGAGAGAGAGAATTGTACCTTAAATGGCTCATTGTCTGATCGATAAACAATGCCAGGAACGTCATGCAACCAAAATGGAAACCCACTACAACCCAAACACTCTTAAGTAAGAAATTAATGCAATATTTGTGAGGGTAGATTGTAATCCATTAAAAGATAATTATTATAACAAAAAATATGTTTGATAAATTATATTGAAACTATCATAGAATTTTATTGGGTATACAAAGGAAATTTAGGATTTAAAAAAAAAAAAAAAAAATAGTACATATCATTTGTAAATTTCAAACAAGATGGTCATATAAGAATGAAAGAAGTCCATATATGATAATGTGGAGACATGCTTCACATGTTTTCATATAATGATAAACTACCATATTTTCCAAAAACTTAAATCGTTAGGAAAATGTAAATTTGATCATTTCGCCATAATTTTATTAATATAAAATATGTTCTCCATAAAAACGATTAGTATAGCCTAAATTAAAACATTTTGCAATACCAATAAGACCTACTTTATATTTTCTTGTCAAATTAATTTAAGCATATCACCACAACACAAATTTTATAAAAAAGTTTGTAACTTTTGTTTCTCCATGGGAAAAATAAGGGCAATTATGATGTAAAACTATTTATTATGAGGTCGTTTACTTGTTTGTAAATTAATATTCACAAGTGGACCTTTATATTCTTGTAATTGGTCAACTCAAATAATAGCAACGATTATGATGATAAATTGATAATAAAAATTTACTTAGCAAAGAAAAATAACTTTGTTTTTTTGGATAACAATAATTTTTTAACCTAATAATGCTTGTAATGCAAGTAGGGATAGTTCGTCGATGTCATGGAATGAGAATTAATCTACATACATACCCATAATTCCATTCACTCTCAATGAAAGGCCCAATCCTAAGAGAAACATACAACCCTTGCTTCTGGATTTCCTTGATGAATTGCACCAGATCATAATTTCCACTGAAAACATACTGTGTAACACAAAATCTCCACATGAGAGAGAGAGAGAGAGAGAGAGAGAGAGAGAGAGAGAGAGAAAAGAGGGTTTAACTAACCTGACCAGGATTGGGTTCGTGAAGGTTCCAAAACACATAGGTTTGAATAACATCCAATCCTCCTTCCTTGGCTTTAGCTATCAAAGATGGCCACATCTGCTCCAAAATGATGTAATTTCCCTTCTTAGACATTCCTTGTGTTTAGTCATGATGAATTAAAAAATGATCATTTGTGATTGAATTTGTTTTCTTTGTTTTTATTTTTATTTTTATAATTCGATAATTACAATATGGGAGAAAAATTTTAACCTTGAATGTTTACATTAGAAATATGAAGAGGTATCAATAAGTTGAAATACAACACTTTTGGCAAATATTGTAATCACACACACACACACACACACACACACACATATATATATATATATATGTATGTGTATATATATATATATATATATTTATTTATTTAATTTCCCCATGGACCTCGTTAATTAGCCTAAGAATTTATTATTGGCGTAAATACACTTTTAGTTCTTATATTTTGGCTTTTTTTCATTTTAGTCCCTATATTTTAATTTTACCACTTTTAATCCATAAATCAATTAACATGTTCCATTTTGGTCATTTCCGTTAGCCCACCAACAAAAATTGCTTAGGTGGCAAACTGATCTAACGTGGCTAATTAAAAAATAATAAAAAAATCTAATTAACATTTAAAAAAATGCCATGTCAGCTTCTAAATATAAAAAAATTTATTAATCAATTTTAATGAAATTAAAAAAGAAAAAACAAATTAAAAACAATAAAATATATCAATTCAGATCTAATTCATTTTGAACAAGAACACAATCACATATTTAAATATTAACATAAGAACATAAAGCACAAACCCAGAACCAAACACAAAAAACACAAACTCAAATTTAAACATTAATACAAGATCACAAACACAAAGAACACAATAACAAACATAAACCAATTAAAAATAGTAATTAAAATTTTTTTTTCTTTTCATTATTTTCGGAAGAACAAAGCAACATGTTCTTCATGTTCTTCGGGAAAGAACATGAAGGTTGCCCAAAAAATTAAAATAATCAATATTTTCTTTTCTTTTATTACATTTTCTCAGCAAATAAACATGCAAAAAGTCATTCAAAATCCCTTTCCTCCACCGAATCCTCCAACAAATCAAACCCATAAATCCAAAAAAATAATAAAATCCACATAAAAAAAACAAACCCAAAAATTTAAAATAAACACAGCAGCAACCCGAAACCCAGCCCGAGCTCAGCATTTTTGGTCAATCGCCTCATCGAAACCCAGAAAATACCTCGCAATCCGAAGCCCAAACCAACAACAAACCCAACCAATGATTACTGATCTAACCAACCAACCAATTACTCCTACAATCTGAAACCCATATGAACAGATCAGACCACCAGTCACCACCATTGTCTCCAATTTGGGGACAACGAATTCGACGGTGGCGGTGATGGAAGGTGGGAAGCCGACAATAGTGACGAACGCCAAGGGGCAGAGAACGACACTGTCTATGGTGGCGTATGAGAAAAACGATGATATGTTGGTGGGTCAGATTGCAAAACAACAAGCCGTTGTGAACCCAGAGAACACGTTCTTTTCAGTGAAAAGGTTTCTCGGGAGGAAGATGACCAAGGTGGATGAGGAGAGCAAGCAAGTTTCTTATAGAGTTGTGAGAGATGAGAATGGAAATGTGAAGTTGGATTGTCCGGCGATTGGGAAGCAGTTTGCGGCTAAGGAGATTTTTGCTTAGGTATGAGGGAATTGGGGTTGTGGGTTTTGTTTTGTTTGCGTTTTTGGTAATGGGTTTTTGTCAATTTTTTTGTTGTTCTGGAATTTTAATTACTCTTTTTAATTTGTTTATGTTTGTTATTGTGTTCTTTGTGTTTGTGATCTTGTGTTAATATTTAAATTTGAGTTTGTGTTTTTTGTGTTTGGTTCATTTTGGGTTTGTGCTTTATGTTCTTGTGTTGATGTTTAAATTTGTGATTGTGTTCTTGTGTGCTCTTGTTCAAAATGAATTAGATTTGAATTAATGTATTTTATTGTTTTTAATTTTGTCTTTTCTTTTTTAATTTTGTCTTTTCTTTTTTAATTTTGTTAAAATTGATTAATAAATTTTTTTATATTTAGAAGCTGACATGGCATTCTTTTAAATGCTAATTAAATTTTTTTATTATTTTTTAATTGGCCACGTCAGCATCAGTTTACCACCTAAGCAATTTGTGTTGGTGGGCTAACGGAAAGGACCAAAATGGAACGAGTTAATTGATTTAAAGACTAAAAGTGGTAAAATTAAAATGTAGGAACTAAAATAGAAAAAAATCAAAATGTAAGAACTAAAAGTGCATTTACACCTTTATTATTATTTTAGAGTTCACACTTCACAGTCCCTATAGTTATCCTTTTTATACGACTTCTTTCTCTCTCCCAACATACGAGTATGTGAAGAACTTCAATAAACCCAACAAACATGCAGCAGGTAAAAACAAATATCAGCTAAATGTTTGAAAATACTGCTGCTATCCGTGATGTAATGGGAAACAAATGATATGCACTAGAAAGTTTGAAGCTTTTTTTGCTTTACACAGAAAATGGTTGCCAAGCAACATTATTTGGTAATACTTAAAAAGGAAAAAATTGTCATTATGTTAATTTATTATGTTATTAAAGTCTATTAAACATATATTCCAAACAACATTTGTAGTAAAATTTGTAGTAATTTACTATTTTAGCAATACTTTTTTCCCTCACATAATAGTGATTCAACTAGATCCTAATAGTTCCTTAAAAAAAATAAAAAATAAAAAAACTAGATCCTAATAATTAAATTCATATATATATATATATATATATATTTGGAGAATCAAATTTATGATGGAATTAACTATTTATAAAAGAAGATGCAGTATTATATCATTGTATGCCAGAAATATATAATGTGGGGGTAAAAGCCCAACATGACGTGTTGGGCCTAGGGCCCTATCTGAATATTACTGTGTTCGGAGAGAAGAAAGTGGTTGGGAAGAAGTCTAGGTGAAAGAAATATACCTAGAAACGAACGCAAAGTATAGTCCGAAGAGAGCCCAAGTGGTCCGAAGAGGTCATTCTCCTCGGATACCAAGGGGACTTGATCAAGCAAATATATGGAAGGTCCGAGTGACCTTTCTAACAACTTTAACGATAAGGACAAGCTTTGAGCATGCCTGGAAGTGATAAGAACGAAGAAATATCTAAAAGGAAAAGCTGCTACCACTGCATTTAATGCACTGCAGCAACTTTCCTAGCTGCATTTATGTGGAGAAGACCCCTGAACAGTGCAATCTCAACTACCACCATTCACGGAAAACTAAAGCAGATGTCTGATGTGACATGTACTCAAGTGAATGCTTAGATGAAGAAAAGGTGTACGGTGAAGATGAGGAAGAAGAAGAATATATAAATGTAATAGGCTTCTAAAAAGAGGTGGGGAAGAAATTGGGGGAGAACTCTAAGAATTGTATTCACCTTTTAATCAATAACAAGTCTCTTCGAATTTGAGTTTATTTAGTTTTCAAGCGTGTTTTTACGTCAGTTCATTCTAATACATCAGAGTTAACCGTTGCTAAATTCATAACCAGCCCAGCTCTTTCACCCACTCTCTAAAAATTCATTGTTCCGGGTTCGTTGGGCTCACAATCCATACCTTTTGGGCTTGAGCTACAAAGTTTGGACCCTACATATAATAATTAGCCTAATCATCCAATTCATCTCATATGTATACATATATACTATATATGTATACATCTTCTTCTAATGAATTATCTATCGAAAAAAGATGATAATTAATGATTTTAATGATACCTGAGGAGTGCTACGAGGATAGTGAATTGAACCCGAAAGTAGAATTTGTCTCTGCCCATTAATGATGAGAGATCTTCCATCGTATGTGACTTCTCTTCCATCAGCATGGCCACCTTCCAGCATTATGGCCACCAAAAGGCCCCAACACAGCCTCAACCACCACCCCATCTCAAGGCCAATCTAGTTTGGTTTCTAAGTTCACTACCCTCTCTAGGTCTCTCACTACAAATATAAAATTTTGTGTATCTCAAAGAATCTAGATTGTTTAAGAAGCTCTTAGCTAGGTGTTCTAACAAGTTGGGATGAGAAAGAAACATGAGAAGACTGATTATTTATACTGAGAGCAAGGTGATCAGCAGATAGATTAGATCAATATAGATCAGTAGGAAATTTGGGGTGTGCCACATTAGGAATAATGCGCTAAATTCTTTCTTGTCTATCTCTTAATGGTGTTACCAAGAAAAACATGGCAAGGTAATAACTCAGCTTCAATAGGATTCTCTAACATAACGTTTGGAGTTGCATGGTAATTCCAATTTTCCATTTTCCGTTTGGAAATATATTAAGTGAACTGCATATGTTTCTCTTCCCTAATTAGAGGGAGAGCACCATATATTGTGCCTACTCTTCTCTTTTGGGTGCTATACAGGAAGTAGCAAATATTTTTGTTGAATTAACGTACGCTACTATTTTTTTTTTTTTTTTAAATAACTCTATCTCATACTAAACTATATAAAGGAAATCAAAAGATAAATTTTTAATTCATTTTAAGATTGTTACCAAACATAGGAAAATAAGATAACTTTTTATAAAATGCATTTTGAAAAATGAATTATTTTTCAGAAAATATTAATATTGAAACAAACAAATTAGAAAGAACTCATTTTGGGGCTGAGCTGAGTTCTAATGCGTATATTTAGTATTCAAAAAAACAAGCCCATACTTTTAGTTTAATCTATTTAAGAAACAATAATTGAGTTAACATGGACATCACTCATTTCAATCCAAAAATGACCTAATGATTAACATATTTTAGTTTAATCTATTTAAGAAACAATAATTGAGTTAACATGGACATCACTCATTTCAATCCAAAAATGACCTAATGATTAACATATTTTTTAATTATTTATAAGCATATAAATTATAATAACTAGTCGATGTCCCACATGATGCTCATTATGTGTTATAATGTTTAAGAAATTAATTTCAATTATATTACCCATCATGGTAAAGAAAGGGAATGTAAAATGTTATTGTCATTATGATTAAAATAATTACTGTTGCACATATAATTAATAAGTGAAAATAAATACATCTATCCAATTAAACTCTTCTTAATGACATAACACAAATATGTACGTGTGTGTGTAAAATCTAAATAATACCAAAATTTAGAACTATAGTTTGCAATTTATCCCTATTATTATTTGGATAATAAGTATTCTAAATAAAAAATAATTTCTTATATTAAATTTATAAAAATAACCATATAAATTCTTTATAAACAATTATTACACACCTATGGATAATTATTATATGTATTTACCCCATTAGCACATTGAGTGAATTAATAATTTGATATAAATGCAATAAAATTTTACTTAGAAAAATTTATAAAAATAACTTCTTCTTTTTTTGAAAACTAAAAATAACCATATTAAATCTTTTTATTATACATATATTTATTACAGACTTATAGATAATTAATATACACGTTTACTCCATTAGCACATTGAGTGAACTAATAATTTGATATAAATGCAAACTTTACTTAGGAAAACTTATAAAAATAATCATATTAATTCTTTTTATTATATATATATATATATAATTATTGCACACCTATTGATAATTAATATATGCATTTACCTCTTTAGCACATTGAATTAACTAATAATTTAACATAAATCAAAATTTTACTTTGGTGGAAGCCTAAATGAAGAGAATCTTAAAGAATGTGTCACATGGTAAGATTAGGCTATTTCATGATAATTAGTATAACAAGATAATTAATACACAATAATAATAAATTCATTTATCCTATTAAAACATGATAATTAACCAGCAAAAATTTGACATAAATGGAAAGTTTAGTGAAATTGAATGTTAGATGAAGAGAATTCTAAAAAGAAATGCAGAACCTCATGCTCTTCAAAATAAGGTTAGTACTTTTGTGTGTGTGTGTGTGTGTATTGACTAGTTGTAATTCTGTGCTTTGCATAAGTTTCTTCTATTTGAAAATTTATAAATACCATAAACATTGACATTTTTAAAAAGTATCAAGAGTAATACAAAAATTGTTTCTAATGATTCCTCAAACAAATGAACAAACTCAGATTTGATTATTACCATATAACCATGAATTAGTAACAAATTAATAATTTAAATTAAAATAATAATAAAAATTTATTGATCATGAGATTTATAATTTGATTTATATATGTTCAATACATATTGTTGATATGACAATATTATGATCTTGCAAAAAATTAATTAACCACAACAAATATGAACTAAAGTGACTTCATAGGCATCACCTAAAAAAATTAATATGGAGAAAATGAAATGATTTAGTAGTAGATGAATGGTCATTCTCTTTGTAATCCTTAATTTTAAGAAGAGATATCACATGTCTTCATAGTATGCTTTGAGAAATGTATACATGTCTTTTTTTTGTGCATCCATTTTTGGGATCGAACTTTTAATATATATATATATATATATATGAGTTGGGTTCAAGTTACACCTGGTGTAATTTTAAGTAATGTTACATCGCTCAATATCTTTTAATTGGATGTGAATTTTGACAAATTTATCGTTAAATTACATTATCTTCATATATTCTCCATACTTACAAAATTTCAAGTTGATTAAAAATTAATTGTCACATAATCAATTAATTGTTTAAATTCAAGTTTTGTACTTTACAATAATGCATAAAAGATAAGTTATAGATTAAATGGTAAATAACATCCAATTAACATGAATGTTAAAAACATATAAAACATGTAATCTAATTGTAGGATTTTCAAAATTTGAATTCTATAATAAGTTGTTAAGTGGTGTAACATTATTTAGAGTTACACTAGGTGTAACTTTACTTAGAGTTACACCACGTGTAAGTTACACCTGGTGTAACTTGAACCCAACCTTATATATATATATATATAACAAATAAATTTACACAAATCAATTTCATAACCTCAATTATTTTTTTTTAGAAGATCATAACTTCAATTAAAGTACTAATAGCACACAATCTAAAAGTTCTAATTGCAATACATAAAGTTTCATCTAAATTAGAAATACACAATCTATAAGAAAAATAAAAGAAAACAAATTTTTTTTCTTGTTTTGGGTAAATTTTTTTGGAGAAATTAGACTTTCAATGATGAATTTATCTATATAACAATGAAAATTCCTTAGAAAGAAAAAATTATATATTTTAAATCATAAAAATGACATTAATTTATATGAATCAAGCAATTTTGGCTTGATTGAGTGTTAAGCAAGTCAACCCAAAACTAGTCACTTATTAATCATGTTAAAATGACTCAACCCGCTTTAACATGAACCAATTTAAATTGAACACTAATAAGCCAAAAAAAAAAAGCGAGTTGTGTTCATAGGTTCTATTAAATGTCTAGGGTGAAAGGAAATAAAAGAGGGGGGGGGGGGGGGGGGGGGGGGGTGGGAAGGATGTGTGACAAAAATGTACTAAGCTTAGTATATTTTGGCTCTCTCTCTCTCTCTCATCATAATGTTGTGTCTGTCAATTCCTTTTGGTTCCTGTAACGCTTTCCTATACTAATAGCTCCTGTAACTGCTCCTTTATTGATACCTTAAAGGCATCTAGCGGCCATAGTAAGCATCCTCTACCACCAGTGTAGCCATCCTTTGACCGTGTTAGTTGTCCTCTGACCTCCTTAGTTTTGTCGTCAATTGCTATTGCTAGCAGCTGTCTCATGCATTCCATTTTATATCAAGCCCAGTCCTATGCACGTCTAATTTATTCAAGCCTAATTGTATTTCCTTTTATTGTCTTGCATTCTAAACTCAAGGTATCTTCAAGATTGAAACGATAAAATAAATATTGTAATAGAATAAAATCCTTTACTTGTCTTGCATTCTAAACTCAATGTTATTGTCATTATTTTTCCCTTTTTACATTTAAAAAAAGATTAAAATCTTTAATTAGTTTGGTGTATATATAACAGAAAAAAGCAATATTACAATTTTTTTTTTCTATTTCTTGTTGCCAAAATAGAAGGAATACTAATCTCATAGTTTCTCAAAATGCTCATTAATATAATAGGTCAAGGTTCAAAAACTTGCGCTCCATATTTAAAACGTGGAGTAACATTTGATTGCAAATCATTTTTTTAGAGAAATAGTTAACCAATAATAACAGTACTATACTAGTTAAAATTAGTCCAACGTGGGGTGCTTCCCTGGGAAAAGTATATCTCAATATACTTTTCATAAATGCTTTAAGCAAATTTCAATTTGGTAAAAAGTATTTTACGCAAAGGGGGTAGCTAGGAGTTTTATCCACTGAATATCGTCAAATTCAAGTCTAATCAACTGACTTCTCTCAAAAAAAGCCTAAAAAAGGTCTTCCCGACTGATGTACCCTTGGAAAAGTAAAGCAACAACTTGTTGCTAACTGCTTTATGTAGCCTTCGTAAAGGAATGGCGGCCAATTTTTTATCAGGTTGGAACTTTGAATTGTCAAAGAAAAAAAAAAAAAGGTGTTGAAACTTTAAAATAATTAAAAGCTGTTCAACTGTTTTTTTTTTTTTTTTTTTTTTGATAATTCGATAATTGGATAAGAAAAATTTAAATCCTGAATATTTTATTAAAAAAATACTAAAAAATGTCAATAAATTGAGCTTAAGGCTCTTGACTATTCAAAATTTATGTAAAACTTACAGTAGAATATAATTATTTATGATAGTATAAAGTTTAAATTCAATAAAAATTTGGCGTAAAATCATGTCTATACACCCATCAATAATGTCCTACCATATCTTTTTTCTTTTAATTTGATACTTACAAGAACGGGGAAGGGGAGATTTGAAATGCATAATTATTTTTAATTTTATGCAATAGACACGTTCGCACAATTCCATTCTACAAGCAAAGTATCAATCGACAAGCATGTAGCCATAATTCATTATGCATGAAGGTGCGGATTGGAGCATGTTATTTATAGCACTGAAATTTGAAAGTGAAATCCTACTCCAAAAATGCATGACTATACCCATTTTGTAATAAATCATGTAACGCGACATCACTTTTATACAAATATTTTATTCAAGCAGCAAAATGATTGTGAAAACCAGGAAAATAAAAGAGAAAGAAAGAGAATTATACCCTTAAAGTTTGGAAATGAATAGAAATGAGTTTCTCTAAAAGACTAAAACAAATCTGGGTATTTTGGAGGGTTCTATATATAGCCTATTCTATGGTTGTTCGGCTCTAAAAATCAAGTAGGAGGACTATTGCTTTAGTAAAATTGGGCATAACTGTCAAGTTCAAAGTTCAAACTAACTCTGGGCACGCAGTGCCAGGCAAAAGGTTAGTTTAGGCCTGGCCTTGTGCTCCAAATTTAACAATTTTCCATCCCTTTTCCTGCCTAGTTTTCCTAGCTTTTCTAATTTTAAAAGGAATTCAATTTTCTTCAATATAAGCTTGAATTTTTCTCAATTAAACTATTAAATTTCTGGTTAAATATTTGTCAAACCTGGGTTAACTGTAGTCAAACTTGAGGTTGAAGAAATTATTTAGAAATATGAATTTTGGTATAAAATGATGAAAATTGGTGCTTAAGTGAAATTTTTAGTTTGTTTGACCTTCAGCCAACTCTATCAACGTATGGTCGACAAAGGACATTTTGGTAATTTTGGCTTTAGACTCATAAAAGTAATTAATCCCAAATGCAATTGGGGAAAATTAGTTTTAATATTTTCATGTAAAACAAGGGCAGATGAAATACAGTATAAAGAACCCCCCCCCCCCCCCCCGGGGGAAAACTTAGCAAAACACCCCTAACTTAATTTACATGGTTGAAAGCCTGAAAATACCATTAAAGCCTCCAAAATAACCCCCCTCCCCCAAAAAACAAAAAATAAAATATTTAATTTAGCAATTTGGTCATTTTTGAAGTTTTAGGGGTATTTTGGTCATTATGGTGGTTCCGGTGGTATTGTGGTATTTTTAGGGATTTTCATGAGTACTTTAGCCATTTTAGAAAATTTTGAGGTATTTGGCACATTTTTAGGGTATTTTGGTTATATAAGTGCTTTTGGGGATATTTTGGTCATTTTAGAAGTATCGATATATTTTGGTGGTTTTAGGGCAATTTTGGTAATTTTGGTAATTTCATGGTCAACATGAAGGTTACAAGAGTATATATATATATATATTAATCCTTTTTGGTGGTATTAGGGGCATTTTTATTTATTTTAGTGGTTTCTTGAGTATTTTGATATTTTTGAAAGTCTCAAGAATATTTTGGCCATTCTAAAGTTTTTGAGGTATCGTAGCCAATTTAGTAGTTTCAAGAATGTTTTGGTTGTTTAAGAAGTTATGGAAGGAGGGTATTTTTCTTTTTTTGGGTCATCCCTGTGGATAAGTAATATAATATAATATTATTATCATCATCTTATAAGGTAATCAAATTACAATTACAATAATTTATGGCAATATGAATACGCTGATATTATTTGACACATTACAATAGTCCCTTATGAATACGATAATTTAAATACTTTTAAAATCTCATTTGGACTCCCTATCCAAAAGGTTTTTAGAGAATTACCCAATGTTTTTGAATGGGGTTTTTCTTTACCTAAAATGTACATAAAAGGATTTTCCAAGAAAAACATGGCGAGGTAATAACTCAGCTCCAATAGGATTTTCCAAAATAACGTTTGGAGTTGAACGAATACCATGGTGATTCCACTTTTCCATTTTCCGTTTGGAAATATATTAAGTGAACTGCATATGTTTCTCTTCCCTAATTAGAGGGAGAGCACCATATATTATGCCTAATCTTCTCTTTTGGGTGCTATACAAGAAGTAGCAAATTTTTTTTGTTGAATTAAAGCTACTAATATTTTTTTTTTTTTTTTTTTTTGAGAAAGAGACAAGACAAACAACACACACACACACACACCGGGGAGTGGGAAGACTGAGTTTAATATCAAACAACTCATAACATACAAAAGCCGGTAACTCTTGAATGTTGTGTGAAGGTTTTAAACTCAATGGTAGACACACACTTAGGCGATGTGGGACAAAGCCCACTTATGCTTTTTTTGAGAAAGACACAAGACAAACAACACATACCAAAAGAATTTTTTTTTTTTTTTTAAATACCTCTATCTCATACCAAACTATATAAAAGAAATCAAAAGATAATTTTTCAACTCATTTTAAGAGTGTTACCAAACATTGGAAAATAAGATAACTTTTTATAAAATGCATTTTGAAAAATGAATTATTTTTCAGAAAATATTAATATTGAAACAAACAAATTAGAAAAAACTCATTTTGGGGCTGAGCTGAGTTCTAATGCTACCTATTAGGGTATATTTAGTATTAAAAAAAACAAGCCCATACTTTTAGTTTAATCTATTTAAGAAACAATAATTGAGTTAACATGGACATCACTCATTTCAATCCAAAAATGACCTAATGATTAACATATTTTTTAATTATTATTAAGCATATAAATTATAATAACTAGTCAATGTCCCACATGATGCTCATTGTGTATTATAATGTTTAAGAAATTAATTTCAATTATATTACCCATCATGGTAAAGAAAGGGAATGTAAAATGTTATTGTCATTATGATTAAAATAATTACTGTTGCACATATAATTAATAAGTGAAAATAAATACATTTATCCCATTAAACTCTGCTTAATGACATAACACAAATATATATATATATATATATATATGTGTGTGTGTGTGTGTGTGTGTGTAAAATCTAAATAATACCAAAATTTAGAACTATAGTTTGCAATTTATCCCTATTATTATTTGGATAATAAGTATTCTAAATAAAAAATAGTTTTTTATATTAAATTTATAAAAATAACCATATAAATTCTTTTAATATATAAACAATTATTACATACCTATGGATAATTAATATATGCATTTTGCCCCATTAGCACATTGAGTGAATTAAAAATTTGATATAAATGCAATTAAATTTTACTTAGAAAATTTTATAAAAATAACCATATTAAATATTTATATTATACATATAATTATTACAGACTTATAGATAATTCATATATGCATATACTCCGTTAGCACATTGAGTGAACTAATAATTTGAAATAAATGCAAACTTTACTTAGGAAAACTTATAAAAATAACCATATTAATTCTTTTTATTATATATATATATATATAATTATATAATTATTGCACACCTATTGATAATTAATATATGCATTTACCTCATTAGCACATTGAATTAACTAATAATTTAACATAAATGAAAATTTTACTTTGGTGGAAGCCTAAATGAAGAGAATCTTAAAGAATGTGTCACATGGTAAAGCTTAGGCTATTTCATGATAATTAGTATAACAAGATAATTAATACACAATAATAATAAATTCATTTATCCTATTAAAACATGATAATTAACTAGCAAAAATTTGACATAAATGGAAAGTTTAGTGAAATGGAATGTTAGATGAAGAGAATTCTAAAAAGAAATGCAGAACCTCATACTCTTTGAAATAAGGTTAGTACTTTTGTGTGCATGCGTGTGCATATTGACTAGTTGTAAACCTGTGCTTTGCATAAGTTTCTTCTATATGAAAATTTATAAATACTTAATAATTGATGGTATACTACTCCTTTCAGTTCAGGCTTATAAGGCAGCAAGTGGGGGGAGATTCTTTTGCTGTGGGACTCCAAAGGATGCGGTGTAAAAGGCTACAAGGCAAAAAAAGCCCTTAGCCCGAAGATTCGTCCATCCGAGAAACCCACAATAAAAGAAAGCTTCTTGTGGGTTCCTTGGATGGACGGATCTTCGGGTCAAGGGATTTTTTTGCCTTGTAGCCTTTTACACCGCACCCTTTGGAGTCCCATATCGAAAGAATCTCCCCCCACTTGTTGCCTTATAAGTTTGAGCTGAAGGGAGTAGTGTACTATCAGTTATAATAGTGCATCCATGAGCAGAAGTGGGACGAGGGAGGTACCAAATAAACTTAATGACGTCAAAATCCTCCTTTCCTCTAGAGGAGTCAGAAAATATTTGAGGGGAAGGCTGCCACCACCGTATTAAATGTTGGACAGCTAATTTCCTGGCTGCATTAATGTGGAGAAGACACCTAAATAGTGTAACGTTGGCTTCCCCAATGCAAATAAGATCAGTAAGGGTGTCTGATAAGACATGTACTCAAGTGGTAGTACCAAATGATTGACAAGTGTAGGACCAGGATGCTTCAGACAGAACTATATAATGGGAGAGACCCTTCATGAGAAAAAGATCGGAAAAAAGAGAGAGAAACAACTGTAGCATGAAGGAATCAAACTTGTAACCTAATTTGAGAGAAATATATATACGAACAGATCACCTCAGATTGTGCTGAGTAGGATTTTTTCTTCAAACTTAACCCTATCACTTTGTATCATTCAGTCATCTAATCTATTCCAATGTTGGTTTGATCATCTGAAACCCAGTTTTTCTAACTCATTTTCTACAAATTCATTGCTTTAGGCTTTTTGGGCCTAAGTCTATCCACGTAGTGGGCTAGGAACCTAAATCTGGTCCTTACAACAGTAAACATTGACATTTTTAAAAAGTATCAAGAGTAATACAAAAATTCTTTCTAATGATTCCTCAAACAAATGAACAAACTCAGGTTTGATTATTACCTGTGGGGCCAGTTGCCCGAAAAATTAACAGAGTCCATAGAAGGTGGGCTTGTGGCCCAACGGCCCAGTTCGAGGACACTCATCCGTCCAAGGACACTCATCCGTTCGAGGATGCTCCTCTGTCCGAGGATAAGATTCGTTCCTCAAACCAGCTTGCAAAGTTAATGTAACTATTATAGTTGTCAAGGAGCTTTGCGGAGTTACGTGCAAACTAAACTAATGAGTATTGATCAAAGGAGGAACCAGAAAAGATAACAAATATCTCCTAAAAGCTGCTGTCCCCGCATTAAATGCTTCCCACCTAACTCTTTGGCAGCATTAATGTGGAGGTGATACCTGAATAGTAACCAAACAGCTTTATAACCACTAAGCGGAGGATCCGGGAAGGTTGGATGGGACAGAAGGAAATCCTCAGAAGGGAGCATACACGTGTACGGTGAAAGCAAGACGGAGCAGTTAGTATATAAAGTGAAATTGGAATACATTGAAAGGGGATTTTTTTGGAGTTTTGCATAAGGAAAGACTCTTTCTGCTGCGCCAGAACTACGTTTTTTTCTACTTACCGGAACTAGCTCTTACATCCATACTCTACAAATTTTTATTGTGAATGGTCCATTACAAATTGAGTCCCTACGTTATCATATAACCATGATTTAGTAACCAATTAGTAATTTAAATTAAAATAAAAAAATTTATTCATCATGAGATTTATAATTTGATTTATGTTCAATACATATTGTTGATATGACAATATTATGATCTTGAAAAAAATTAATTAACCATAACAAATATGAACTAAAGTGACTTCATAGGCATCACCTAAAAAATTAATATGGAGAAAATGAAATGATTTAGTAGTAATGAATAGTTATTCTCTTTGTAATCCTTAATTTTAAGAAGAGATATCACATGTCATCGTGGTTTGCTTTGAGAAATGTATACGTGTCTTTTTTTGTGCATTCATTTTTTGGGATCCAACTTTTAATATATATATATATATATGAGTTGAGTTCAAGTTACACCTGGTATAATTTTAAGTAATGTTACACCACTCAATATTTTTGAATTGGATGCGAATTTTGACAAATTTACCGTTAGATTACATTATCTTTATATATTCTTCATACTTGCAAAATTTCAAGGTGATAAAAAATTAATAGTCATGGCATCAATTAATTATTTAAATTCAAGTTTTGTACTTTACAATAATACATAAAAGATAAGTTATGGATGAAATGGTAAATAACATCCAATTGACATGAATGCTAAGAACATATAGAGCATGTAATCCAATGGTAGGATTTTCAAAATTTGAATTCTATAATAAGTTATTAGGTGGTGCAACATTGTTTAGAGTTACACCAGGTGTAACTTAAACACAACCTTTTATATTTATATATATATATATATATATAACAAATAAATTTTACACAAATCAATTTCATAACCTCAATTATTTTTTTTAGAAGATCATAACTTCAATTAAAGTACTAACAGCACACAATCTAAAAGTTCTTATTGCAATACATAAAGTTTCATCTAAATTAGAAATACACAATCTATAAGAAAAATAAAAGAAAACAATTTTTTTTTCTTTGTTTTGGGTAAAATTTTTGGAGAAATTAGACTTTCAATGATGAATTTATCTATATAACAATGAAAATTCCTTAGAAAGAAAAAAAATTATATATTTTAAATCATAAAAATGACATTAATTTATATGAATCAAGCAATTTTAGCTTGATTGAGTGTTAAGCAAGTTAATCCAAAACTAGTCACTTATTAATCATGTTAAAATGACTCAACCCGTTTTGACATGAACCAATTTAAATTGAACACTAATACGCAAAAAAAAGAAAAAAAAAAAAAAGAAAAAAGAAAAAGAAAAACGAGTTGTGTTCATAGGTTCTATTAAATTGTCTAGGGTGAAAGGAAATAAAAGGACGAGGAAAGGAAATGTGACAAAAATGTACTAAACTTAGTATATTTTGGCTCTCTCTCTCTCTCTCTCTCTCTCTCTCATATATCACAATGTTGTGTCTGTCAATTCCTTTTGGGTCCTGTAACGCTTTCCTATACTAATAGCTCCTGTAACTGCTCCTTTATTGATACCTTAAAGGCATCTAGTGGCCATAGTAAGCATCCTCTACCACCAGTGTAGCCATCCTTTGACCGTGTTAGTTGTCCTCTGACCTCCTTAGTTTTGTCGTCAATTGCTATTGCTAGCAGCTGTCTCATGCATTCCATTTTATATCAAGCCCAGTCCTATGCACGTCTAATTTATTCAAGCCTAATTGTATTTCCTTTTATTGTCTTGCATTCTAAACTCAAGGTATCTTCAAGATTGAAACGATAAAATAAATATTGTAATAGAATAAAATCCTTTACTTGTCTTGCATTCTAAACTCAATGTTATTGTCATTATTTTTCCCTTTTTACGTTTAAAAAAAGATTAAAATCTTTAATTAGGTTGGTGTATATATAACAGAAAAAAACAAGATTATAATTTTTTTTTTCTATTTCTTGTTGCCAAAATAGAAGGAATACTAATCTCATAGTTTCTCAAAATGCTCATTAATATAATAGGTCAAGGTTCAAAAACTTGCGCTCCATATTTAAAACGTGGAGTAACATTTGATTGCAAATCATTTTTTTAGAGAAATAGTTAACCAATAATAACAGTACTATACTAGTTAAAATTAGTCCAACGTGGGGTGCTTCCCTGGGAAAAGTATATCTCAATATACTTTTCACAAATGCTTTAAGCAAATTTCAATTTGGTAAAAAGTATTTTACGCAAAGGGGGTAGCTAGGAGTTTTATCCACTGAATATCGTCAAATTCAAGTCTAATCAACTGACTTCTCTCAAAAAAAGCCAAAAAAAGGTCTTCCCGACTGATGTACCCTTGGAAAAGTAAAGCAACAACTTGTTGCTAACTGCTTATGTAACCTTCGTAAAGGAATGGCCGCCAATTTTTTATTAGGTTGGAACTTTGAATTGTCAAAGAAAAAAAAAAAAAGGTGTTGAAACTTTAAAATAATTAAAAGCTGTTCAATTGTTTTTTTTTTTTTTTTTTTTTTTTTTTATAATTCGATAATTGGATAGGAAAAATTTGAATCTTGAATATTTTATTAAAAAATACTAAAAAATGTCAATAAATTGAGTTTAAGGCTCTTGACTATTCAAAATTTATGTAGAATTTAAAGTAGGATATAATTATTTATGATGTATAAAGTTTAAATTCAATAAAAATTTGATGTAAAATCATGTCTATACACCCATCAATAATGTCCTACCATATCTTTTTTTCTTTTAATTTGATACTTACAAGAACGGAGAAGGGGAGATTTGAAATACATAATTATTTTTAATTTTATGCAATAGACACGTTCACACAATTCCATTCTACAAGCAAAGTATCAATCGACAAGCATGTAGCCATAATTCATTATGCATGAAGATGCGGATTGGAGCATGTTATCTTATTTATAGCACTGAAATTTGAAAGTGAAATCTGACTCCAAAAATGCATGACAATACCCATTTTGTAATAAATCATGTAACACGACATCACTTTTATACAAATATTTTATTCAAGCAGCAAAATGATTGTGAAAACCAGGAAAATAAACGAGAAAGAAAGAGAATTATACCCTTAAAGTTTGGAAATGAATAGAAATGAGTTTCTCTAAAAGACAAACAAATCTGGGAATTTTGGAGGGTTCTATAGGCTATTCAATGGTTGTTCGGCTCTAAAAATCAAGTAGGAGGACTATTACTTGAGTAAAATTGGGCATAACTGTCAAGTTCAAAGTTCAAACTAACTCTGGGCACGCAGTGCCAGGCAAAAGGTTAGTTTAGGCCTTGTGCTCCAAATTTAACACTTTTCCATCTCTTTTCCTGCCTAGTTTTCCTGGCTTTTCTAATTTTAAAAGGAATTCAATTTTCTTCAATATAAGCTTGAATTTTTCTCAATTAAACTGTTAAATTTCTGGTTAAATATTTGTCAAACCTGGGTTTACTGTAGTCAAACTTGAGGTTGAAGAAAGTATTTAGAAATATGGATTTTGGTATAAAATGATGAAAATTGGTGCTCAAGTGAAACTTTTAGTTTGTTTGACCTTCAGCCAACTCTATCAACGTATGGTCGACAAAGGACATTTTGGTAATTTTGGCTTTAGACTCATAAAAGTAATTAATCCCAAATTCAATTGGGGAAAATTAGTTTTAATTTAACATTTCTATGATCCCATTGTAATATATATTAATTTAATTTAAAATATTTTCATGTAAAACAAGGGCAGATGAAATACAGTATAAAGAACACCCCCCCCCCCCCCCCGAGCAAACTTAGCAAAACACCCCTAACTTAATTTAAATGGTTGAAAGCCTGAAAATACCATCGAAGCCTCCAAAATAACCCCCCTCCCAAATATATATATATATATATATATATTTAATTTAGCAATTTGGTCATTTTGGAAGTTTTAGGGGTATTTTGGTCATTATGGTGGTTTCGGTGGTATTGTGGTATTTTTAGGGATTTTCATGAGTACTTTAGCCATTCTGAATGTTTCAGGTGCATTGGACATTTTTTAGGTTTTAGGTATATTTATGTCATTTTGGAGATTTTGAGGTATTTTGGTCATTTTAGAAAATTTTGAGGTATTTGGCACATTTTGAGGGTATTTTGGTTATATAAGTGCTTTTGGGGGTATTTTGGTCATTTTAGAAGTATCGACATATTTTGGTGGTTTGAGGGCAATTTTGGTAATTTTGGGAATTTTGTGGTCAACATGAAGGTTACAAGAGTGTGTGTATGTATATATATATATATATATATTTAATCCTTTTTGGTGGTATTAGGGGCATTTTTATTTATTCTAGTGGTTTCTTGAGTATTTTGATATTTTTGAAAGTCTTAGGAATATTTTGGCATTCTAAAGTTTTTGAGGTATCGTGACCAATTTAGTAGTTTCAAGAATGTTTTGGTTGTTTAAGAAATTATGGAAGGAGGGTATTTTTCTTTTTTTGGGTCATCCCCGTGGATAAGTAATATAATATGATATTATTACCATCATCTGATAAGGTAATCAAATTACAATTACAATAATTTATGGCAATATGAATATGCTAATATTATTTGACACGTTACAATAGTCCCTTACGAATACGATAATTTAAATACTTTTAAAATCTCATTTGGACTCCCTATCCAAAAGGTTTTTAGAGAATTACCCAATGTTTTTGAATGGGGTTTTTCTTTACCTAAAACGTACATAAAAGGGCATGGACTTAGCCCGGCTTTTGCGAAATTAACGTCTCAGTCTGTATTTTTCTGGTAGTTTAAAGTGAATTTCTGACGGACCTCAGTTTCTGGTGTGGACCTTCACCCAGCCTGAGCCCAAACAAATCTCATAAATGCATAGTTAAATGCGTGATGCTTGGAGCCGAAGTAATGGTCAATGCTGACAGCTTGCATGAACTATGAAGAAGCTTCACAGAAAGTGTTTAAAAGGACAGTGACCATGTGTTCATTTCACTTGGACCTTTACTATTTATCAAGTTGATAATGTAATGATGCTGATATTTTCCAGCAACATTCACCCATAATTTCTTTCGTTATCTTATTTATTCACAAAACGGCGGCGATTGATGGGACTGAGGTTAGAGCACAAAGGATTATAATAATAGAATAATCAAGAATGGGACAGAACTTTCAAAAGTAAGGCGAACAAGAGAAAAGACTTTTACATTTATAATTGGTTCACCCCGGCCAATATTTTATTGTTTAATTTAATCAATAGCTTTTTGCCCCCAAATGACTTTATTTTATAGGATAAAAAACACACTATTACACACTTTTTTTTTTTTTTTAATTGGAGCTGTGAGTTGAAGATACGATTAATGTCGTCCGTTTTTAATGTTTATTTTTTATTATTAAACTAAGATATTAACTGATTTTTGATGTAGGTGAAGATCAAATAAGAGATTTTACTAATTAATTTAACTAAAAATTACTATTTTAAATAGAGTCTTCAACTCACTATTTCAATTTTAAAAAACAATGTGTGTAGCAAATACTATCATTTATATTTCTTTATTTAATATAAGATAAGATTAGAATTGTGAAATTTAAATCATAGCTCTTTTCTGATAATTCTTTTTTATTATCAGGCTAATACATTAACTGATTTTTTACATAGGTGAGAGATCGAACCCAAAATCTCTTAGTTGACTATAAAATTTTTTATCAATTGAGCTAAATAAAAACAACTATTTTAAACTGTATCTTAAATTCACTATTTCAATTTTAAAAAATAATGTGGGTAACAAATATTACCTTTTATATTTATATTTTTTTTATTTAATATAAGATAAGATAAGATTGAAATGGTGAGATTTAAGTCATAGCTATTTCAAACAGGAACACAATCCAAGTTGGCCAAATTGTAAAAAGTGGATGTGAGAAAATTAAAAAAGGTGCCTATAAGATGGGGTCCTGAAAATTCTTTGTCCAGATAAATCCTTCACAAGGAAAATTAATGGATTGAAATGAATATTGAACTAAAAAGCTTTATGAGCAGTCTAGCTTGCCAGGTCGGCAATATCCAAGCAGCTTCCATTATTCAACATCCTTATCTGCAAGTATCTACGTGTACATGTCATGCACCACGTCACACGCAAAACACTAAAAAGCTTGGAACGAGGTTTCCACTTTGTTTTGTTTTTATCCTTTTAATAAGACTGGAATGTTCTGCCACGTCCCTTTCTTTTCAGACTGCTGGTCAAACTGAGTTTAATTTATTAAACCATACTTAACCAATAAGGGAGTGATGAGGAAATCTATATATAAATTAGTCCACATCTCGTTTTTATAATAATCAATTTAATCATATTAACACTTCTAATGACTTCAGGAATGATGTCGATCTATGTGTTCAAGGCGTGCAGTTTTTTTTTTTTTTTTTTTTTTTTTTTTTTTTTTTTTTTTTTTTTTTTTAAGTTTTAACCTATGACCTCTTAATGAAAGTTTTTTTATCATCAAATTAAAATATTAATCGATTTTTAGTGTAAGTAAAAAATTAAAAAGCCAAAATTTCTTATTCAATCATTAGAGACTTTACCAATTAAACTAAATAAAATCCACTAAAACGTGTGATTGTAACAACTAGAAAAGAATTATTATCATATACGTCACAATAACTTCTAGCTTTTACTTTATTTTAATTCAGTTCCTAAATATCATTAATTATATATGATGACGAAGGTCATGACAACATCAGTAATTTAGGTAAAGTTTATATGGAATGCATGCATTGAGGCAAAAGTCTTCTAACTTGATTAGTATTTTTTGGTGTTTTTAACGAAAATTTTTAAAATTTAAATCAAATTATTCAAAAAAATTTATAAAACAACTAAAAAGAAATCATGACAAATTTTAGGAGGGTGGGTGAGAAAACTGAAATTTCGTTCCCAAGATAAAATTCAAATATTATTAATTTACTAATTTAATTAGAAGAATGCTCTAAGAGAGGAATGTTCTGCCATGTCCTGTATTACAAACAAATAGTCAAAATGAGCTTAATCAAGCTAACTAGTTAATAGAAAATATAAGGCATTACTAGAGCACAAAGCAATTTTTTTTTTTTTAATATAGAATAGTGTTCTTACGAAACAACTAGAAAAGAATTGTTATCTGTGTCGCATTTTAATAGATTTTCTAGCTTTTGTTTTATTGACTCAAACAATCGACTATGATATCAATAAAAACTGTTGTTACTAGGTATGATATATACGTGATGCACGTGGTGCAGATATGTGTTCTATCTTGTAAGTTGTAACAACACAAGAGAATTATGACGAAATTTAGAAGAGTTGGTGAGAATTTCAAGTAAAGAGATTTTGTTCCCAAGAAAAAAAAATTAAAAAATAAATATTTATTCATTTACAAACTACTCTTTGACTGCTTGTCACAAATCATAATGTCAATGTGAACACATTTTACGCGGAATCATTAGGAATGAAATAGTTAGAAAGTCCACCCCAGCTCTCTAGAGGTATATTAATTTTTTAATATTATATGGTGAAATTAACAATAAAATAAGAAAAGTGTTACGTTTATCATACTTTCACAATAAATTTTAAGTAGTAGTAAGATCAAAAACTAGGAAATTCTTCTCTAATGAGACTTGTGAGGCTTAATGACCAATATCATATGTAAAAGAGTTTGTTTTTCAACGTGATTTACATATAAAAAAGAAATGGTAATTGATAATTTTTTTTTATATTTTAATTCGATTAATTATAATGGGAGTAGAAATTTAAACCCTGAATGTTTTTGTTAAAAACATCAAATCATGACAGCGAGACTATAAGGCTCTTAGCATAATTGATAAAAGTTCAAATATGTGCAATAATAAAATATGGATTTAGTTAACAAGTACCTTTAGAGCACTTGTTAATTGACCATTTTATGAAATTTTTACTATCATTTTCATTTTTTTTTTAAGATATAAATCTTACTCTAACTTAACTTAAGCGTATATATGTATAAAGTTCCATACTGGAGAGGAATACTTGAGCGTCAACCTTTACCCTTTACCCTTGCAAGAATTTGTTTCTATAGGGTAATCATTACGTCAATGGTGAACGATAATAATACCATTTTTATAAGAAATATAAAAAATTGTAAAAAATATTTTTCTAATAAAAAATTTCTAAAATTAATTGTTAAACCAATGAACTTTTCCTATAAAGATAAGGATTAATAACAATTAATACTCAATAGTTACTTATCTCAATGTGAACACAACTCACAGAACAGAATCATTCCAAATGAAGTGGTAAAAGAAGTTCACCCCCAGTTGTTTACTATTAATATTAATTCTTTACTAAACATTATTATTTACTATTATTATATGCCGAAATAAACAATAAGATAATGCTCTTACCAGACATAAGTGAGGGTTACCTTTTTACGTTGCCTCACTCAATCGATCAAGATAACAATAATTTATAAATCATTTAAATAACTAAAGGACCCAAGGTCTAGAAATATTCAAATTATTTTAATTTTATGTTAACATAGGCCATTAATTATTTTTAAAATTATCATATAATTAAAGAGAAATAGAAGCAGGGGACATGGAGGGGACACGAAAAAGGCACGGGACTTGAATTTTCAAAGCAAACGTGGCCCACACAAACAGACCAATCTCTCATTTCATACTATTTTTTGTGACCACCAATTTTTTTTTTAGGAATTATTAGAATTAGTCTTTAATAGACCAATCGAAATTTCAATTTCTTGCCCGAACAAGAAAAATCTGATTAATAATTAATTGGACTTTCAAATTTAGAAAGAATTGGCTTGGCAGATATAGATAGCAACAGATATATGATCCAGCAGAGAGATGACGTTTGTGTGGTGACGTATGGTTCAAATCCACCGTGTACTATTCTCCAATCCTCTACAAGCACCCTCTTTTATTTACTCTACTATCACCAATAGAATCCACATTTTGTGATAGGAAAATACGAAATAACCCCTTAGTGACTTCATAGCATGTGATATCCCAAATTGTACAGTAGTAATACTAATGGGAATATCCACGAAATTTCCAGATCTCTGAGATGCAAAAATAGAAAAACAAAATATACATCAAAGAAAAATAATCACACATAAGACAATATTTACGTAGTTCAGTAATTTGCCTACATCCATAGAGTTGCAGGGATTTCAATATTCTCAAAGAAAAATACAGAGTACGGCAGTATAGTTTTTTTTTCTCTCAAAACAATATAAAACCCTCCACTCCATGGACTAAGCCTCAGAAAATCTCCTATTAAAAACCGTAACAATATTATTTCGGATCGGGTCATAATCCAGATCAAACACAACTAGGCTCCGCAAAGCCCAACAACTACTAACATAATTATTGAGTTGTTCGAGAAAAACCATGGATTCAAGAACTTTAGTTATGTTTGTTAGTAATTGAACCAACTCAACAATTTTGTAGTAATGTTACCATTGCTATAAAATTGTATGGAATTAATTAGATTAAATTTTTTGAGCATATGTTTTGATGATATAGGGGTGTCAATGTTTGATACTACTCGTGAATATGACATAGGCTTTCTCGAATTAGGGTTGGGCCTTAGCAAGTTTGGGTCATAACCGAGTCGACCTGAAAGTGACACAATAAGAAAAGTGTCATAAACAGGTTAACCCGCATGACCTACATTTAACACGTTTGGCATGCCAATTTATTCGTGTTAATTTGAAATGAATCGTTTAACACAACCCACTTAACTTGGATAACAAATAAATATTTAATTTATTTTAGATTTGTCAAATATCTTTTATATCCAACCTATATTTTAAACTTAAAAAGAAAAGTAAATAATTACAGAAACTTATAAGTGATATAATTGTTAGTTGAAACTTTACAAATCCTAAATCTCAAAACTTCATATAAATACTTTAAAAGATGTTATATTTTTTTTAACTATGTTATTTTGATTTTGGGTTGAAGTATATGCACTTCTTTTGGAATGTAAGGAACTAATTTCTCAATGGATGATACTACATTATGGACTTAATATTTATTAAGTACTTTGATTTTATTTTGAAATTTTGGACAATATGTTTTAAGTATTTGATGTTATGAGTTTGTACTAAATTTATAACAATATTAATCGATCTGTTGCTTTTTTTAAGCAGGTTAAATGGTTTGAATTTGTGTCAATCCAACTTGCTTAATATTAAGTAGGTTGAAATAAGTCATGTCACATTCATGTCAACCTAACACAACCTGTTTATTAAGTGTATTAAGAAGGTCATGTCGTGTCAACCCGCTTCATTAATAGGTCGAGTTAGGGTTGAAGGGTCATTGCACGATTATTAAATAGGTCACGTTTGAGTTGAATACCCCTAACTTGACATGACACGCTAACCTTAAGTGACACCCCTAATATATATTTAGTAGATAAATTTTGAGTTTATAAGATTACAAATAACCCCAATTGTAATTTAATTAGTCCTTTTACGTGTAAGCAGTGACGGTGTGTGATAATAAAAAGTGAATTTGATTAGATTGCTATAAATGCATTAATGATAATGTTATGCATATAACATTACTACAAATTGCATGGATTTGATTTGATTTGATTGTTTTTGAGTGTATGTCTACTTGGTAAATTTTAATTTATAAGTGATTATGAAAAATCTCGATTGCAACTAAATTTTGAGTTTATAAGATTACAAATAACCTCAATTGTAATTTAATTAGTCATTTTGGATGTAAGCAGCAATGCCATAGACCCAATCTTTTTTACAACAAATTTCACACATTACTAAGTTGTTTGATTGGATTACTATAAATATAAGTGTCTGTTTGGTTTGCACGTCCACGTCTCAGGTTTGCATCTTTTTTTTTTTAGCTCAACGCCTCTTGAAATATATATATATATATATATATATTTTTCAGTGCAAATAGGCAAATGAATAATACTAAACAATAGTGAACAGTAACCGGAAAATATTTTTTTTATAATTTTCAGTTTTCAGTTTTCAGCAAAATAAACAGTATCCAAACGTGCACACTAATTATATTGTTGGGTATATAACATTACTATAATTGTATGAGTTTAATTGGATTTGAATTGTTTTGAGTGTATGTTTACATCAAATGTCTGTTAGATAAATCTTGATTTATAAGTGATTATGAGTAGTCTCAATTGCAACTTAACTACACTTAATTAGTCTCCTTTAGGGTTAAGCACAGAGTGAGTAGTGTGCACTCCTGGAGCCATCATTAGATTACATGGGAGCACAAACTATTGAAACCTTGGAGGGCAAGTTTCCAGTGCTGACCCGACCTTCAACGATCTCCAAAGGCCGTTGAGCCGAGCCAGCCGACTTTAACTATAACAAAAGTACAAAATAGGTGACGGAAGCAGTGACAGAAGGGTAAAAGACAAAGGAGGTACATGCACACGTGTCGAGAACCCATTAGACCGTCGACGCGTGTAGTTGTAATTACTCCCTCTCTCCCTGGCTGCGGTCAGCACGTTTTTCAGTTCTAGATACGACCTTGCAACTCACCCCCACGTGCTTATTCCTCTTCATGTTCCTTTCTTTTCTTCTCTTCTATATATAAGTCATTGTGTGCCTCGTATTTGTTTCGTGTTTCATTCAAGCAGTGTCTGTATTCAACCAAGAAGAACAAGAACAAGAACAGAGAGAGAGAGGCCTACTTTGATTCAAGCTTGAAGAGAAGAAAAAAGAAAAAGAAAAGTTAATTAAAAATGTCGAGTGAGCTGGAGTTACCACCTGGGTTCAGATTTCACCCAACAGATGAGGAGTTGGTGAATCATTATTTGTGTAGGAAATGTGCTTCTCTGCCTCTTGCTGTTCCTATTATTAGGGAGATTGATCTTTACAAGTATGATCCATGGCAGCTTCCAGGTAACCTTAATTTCCAGATTCTTCTTTATTTTACCAATCAAATATTAGATTTTGATTTTTTTTTTTTTTTTTTGGTTCAAGTTTTGGGACATGGGTCTGCTTAATCTCACTTCAATTTTCTTAAAATTGTTAATTTCTGAAATTGGAAAACAGATCAACTTTTTTTTATGGATGGGTGGTGGGTGCTGAATTTTCTAACCAATAACTAAAATTTTTGGGTTTTATTTTTAGTTTTGGGAAATGGGTTTGCTGAATTTGGAAAAACTTTACTTGAATTTCTTCATTTTCTTCTTAATTTTCCCACTTTATATATTGTTAGAAATCAGAAAAAAAAAGCTGCAAAATTTTCACTTTTTAATTCCTTTTTGTTGTGGATATTATAATTATAAAAAAAAATCTACATCTGGGCCTAGAATCTAGATAGAACTTCTTGAAATATAATTTGGGTGGTTCTGATTTTTTTTGGTTCTTGTTGATTTTTTGCAGAAATGGCTCTTTATGGCGAAAAGGAGTGGTACTTCTTTTCCCCAAGGGATAGAAAATATCCAAACGGTTCAAGGCCAAACCGGGCGGCAGGAACCGGATATTGGAAGGCAACCGGAGCTGACAAGCCCATTGGAAAGCCCAAACCATTGGGTATTAAGAAAGCACTTGTTTTCTATGCTGGCAAAGCCCCTAGAGGAATCAAAACCAACTGGATCATGCATGAATATCGTCTTGCAAATGTGGATCGATCTGCTGGCAAAAAGAATAACTTGAGGGTATGTACTTTTTCTTTCCCTTTAATTAATCTGCAATTTTTGAAAATTTTACTGGTTTTTGATACTAGTCAAATTTGTTCATATAATAAACGTTTTTTCATAACGTACTCAAATCTATTTTCATCATCCATGACATATGCTTTTATCAAAGAAAATGATTTTTTATTCGTTTTACAAAATTATTTGCCTAAATGGGATAGTATATGCACATTATGGACCACAGAATGAGCCTGACTAAACTTTTATTTTATCTGATATTTAATATGGTTGGACTATTTTATTGGGTTAGGTACAATAACGCTATTTTTAGGTTGCCTTACACCTACCCATATCAATTCAAATGAGATTAATCTTTATATAATGTTCAATAAAATTGAGATCTTAATGGCTAAGTTTGACAAAATTTATTTTGTATTGCAGCTTGATGATTGGGTCTTATGTCGAATCTACAACAAGAAAGGCACACTAGAGAAATATCAACCATTGGACCAAAAAATGGAAAAGTTCCCAGAAATGGAAGAGGAACAAAAACCAAAAATCATGGTGTCTGGGCAGAACACAACAGTGACACAAGCAATGATCAGCAATGACCAATTACACATGGACACGTCGGATTCGGTGCCGGTGTTGCACACGGACACGAGTTGCTCGGAGCAAGTGGTGTCCCCGGAAGTTGCATGGGAGAAGGAGGTCCAAAGCGAGCCAAAATGGAATGACAATGACATAGGCAACGTGTTTGATTATTTTCAGTACAATTACATGGATGGCTTCGCTGAGGACCCTTTTGCACCGCAAGTTCAGTACCAAATGGACCAGCTCTCACCTTTGCAGGACATGTTCATGTATCTACAAAAGCCACTTTAATCGATTGGTCAAAAGACAAGAAAAAAGAGACACTTCAAATGGGAACACCTTTGTGGTACCAAACAATATTTTAATTCATTGTAGGTCTATTATATACACCAAAATATTACCAAATACTTCAGCATGTGTGGGCTCAGGCAATCTTTGTCTGTGTTTGTGCACATGTGGGAGACAATTCTTTTTGGGTTCTTATAAGGATTATAATTAGTCCTAGAATTTAGCAAGCAATTCATCTAAGTGGAGCTTTGGATCAAAGTGATACAGTGAAAAGAAGGCATGCTATATACTGGTGGTGATAATTGGCATCTCAATTATTTGATCTTCTGGTGGACAATCTGAAGTGGTATTATTAGGAAGGTGTAGGTAATCCAACAACGGCTTGTGTTAGATTTTCCTTGTGTTAATATGTACCCGTGTAGGAAATTCTTGCATTTTTCTTATTGTAGCTGAATTTTTTCATAACCCATATGTAAAATATATTACAATTTATGAAAAAATGTCAAAGTATTCTTTTATTTGGTGGTTGGAATTTTGGGGCTTAAGGTGGCTGAACATGGCGAAAAATCCTCTATAATCAAGCATTCCAGCGTTGACAATTTGTTTATAATTTTCAAATTTGGAGAAAATGCCTTGTAGAATGTTGACGTAAGTCTTAAGTTTAATCTTTTGGCTAAGTTGAATTTCAATATCTTTATTGGATATTGTTGGGTTGTTGTAGCAATTATGGCGTAGAATGTCAACCACATACTTTCTTAAGAGAAAGTGCCCATGTTTGACATGTGGAACGACAATAACATATGATGACTAGAATTGCAGAAAGTTGGGTTTCAAGTTATAACATTATTATCATCCTTCGTAGAATTGCAATAAAAAAGGAGCATGATGAACCACGATGCATAATTAGCACAACCCAATTATTGGGGGTGATGATGCCAAAAATTGTCAGTAAGTCACATAGTTCTCACATACTCGAAATAATACTTGTGAAACAAAAACAAAGAAGACCTTGTAGAGAGTACCGGTATGATATCGGCCAAATACCCTCCAAAAGTCAAGTTAGAGAACTTTCACAACTCTAGAGTGCCAAAACTGGACAAAATTATGCGTTCTTTGGTTTGTGAGGGTTTTGGGGATTTTATAGTAATATAGGGTTGACATCCATTCCTTGGCATAGAGGGCCTTTCATTATAGGGAAGATCTTCATTAATACGCTTGTCTTGTGGGATCATTTCCTTGTAGGAATCTCCTTTATTAGGGTTAGCCGTATAGCATAAGATGTTTCCTTATATACTCATGCTTAGAGGCCAAGCAAGGCCATTTTAGACTCGTCAAAAGTTTACTTATCCCCTTCAGCTTCCTTCCGTCAACTTCATATCCCGTCTATGCATTCTGATCGTCTCATTCGAGGCACAGCCGTCGGCCTTGAGGTGGGACCGTCAGCTTTATGATATCATTGTTTATGTCGATGAATGCATAAGCAAGGTCGACGGGTTCATTAGGACTGTCAGCTTTGTCTTATGTGAATGAGTTTATCAAACTTTCAAAATTACCCTTATTAGGGGATTAATGCAATGGCAATTGATTATGCATAACATCGTCAATTGAGATCTTGTCTATGCCAATAGACAATGAGGGTGGATTCATCAAAAGACGAACCTGCAATATGATATGAAATAGAGAAAAAGAAAGACACCGGTGTGGTGTTTGCCAAAAACCCTCCAACGATTAAGTTAGAATGGAATTCAATTGAAATATATCGTAAAAGAATTTAACTTGGGAGTAGTTTTTGGGATTAGAATTGTGTATTTTTTTGTTCTGTTCCTCTATGGCTTTATAGCCATCTTGTCTTTAATGAACAACGGATCTCTGCATTCATTCTCATTTGTCGGTTAATACGTTACAAACTGATGCTTTGATTTGTGTAACGTCTTCTTACTTGTTACTCTGTCTATTACTCTTTAGCATAAATGCTCGCCATAAATACGTAACGTATCTTGGGTTCATCCATTATGACTGACAAAGCTATTAGAATTTGGACTCATCAATTGCCCCTTATTCATGTCTTCGTCTATTTGACAAGACCGGAATAAAAGAAATTTCGTCTCTTCATTTTCCATGTACTCGCATTTATTGTGAGATGACATTTCGTCTCTCCCCGTGACATGTGTAAGGCAAAGATTGCCTCGTCGTACCAAGGAGCTGCCTCTTTGGTTTCCTGCGCATGTTTTTCCATCAAATTTTTTCTTTTTGGTTTTTTGGAGCTCTCCTCTTCTTTACTGCTTCTAGAGATTATGGTAATTCTTTTCTTCAAAACTTCTTTTTTCTCTTCATTTTTATGGTGGACTATTCTTCGATTAGGCTAGATTGCCCTTCTATTTCCTTCTTTTTTGCTTGTTTGTGTGGTTTTCTTGTCTCGAAAGGTAGGGGATGTCCCCAAGTTAGTTTTTTTTTTTTTTTTTGGGGGGGGGGGGGGGGGCAGACTTTTCCCTTTAGAAATATTCTGGCTTTTCTTTTCCCACTGATTCATTGGTCGATGAGTTTTGCCCAAATCTTGTCGAGGATGTTAGGTGAGGGGGAAGTTTAATGTATTGAGCTTGAAACAAGATTATTTTCATCTGAACAAGACGATGCTTCTGAGGTCTCTTCTCAGAAAACCCCTTTTATAGCTTTAAGGGTGCTATACACTCCCAAAAAGAAAGATGAATCTAGAATTAGGAATAGATTCCAATTTTCTTTTTCTATTAAAATTAGGATTCTTGATGCTTGTGACAAAGTCTGCTCTTATTTTCTTGATGAAGTTTGCTTCTATGAGGTTGACTTTGTCAGCGGCCTTCGTTTTCTAATCCCTTTATTAGAGAGTTATTCCTTCTTCTAAAACTCACTTCTGCTCAGCTTGTCCCTAACTCATGAAGAACGGTTGTATGTTGTATGGTGTTGTGAATGTCTGCCAATGAAGGGGATATCCTTAGGGTAGAAGAATTCTTACATCTTTATCGTTTAGGACGGTCCAAGCTTCCTGGTTATTGGGAATTTAAATCTTGGGACAAAAAGTCAAGGTTAGTTTTTAATTACCCTTCTTCCCTTCACGAGTGGAAAATTAATTTCTTCTTCATGCCTAGTGATGGTTAGGAAACCACTCCGAGTGAAAATTCAAAAGATGCTCCCAAGTTGCTTCGTTGGTGGGGCACACCTATGTCTAGTGCGTCCTTCATTTTCTTTGTGTGTGTGTGTGTGTGTGCACGTGCTTGTTATTTCTCAACCTTGTAAAAATTCTTTACATGTATGGAAGGTTTGTTTGTCCTTGTCTAAAAAAACGATATCACCATCGACTACAAAATGTCAAGGGATATATTGAGAGCATCTCTGATTTTGACGAACTCATATCTCCACAGTTTCTTTTTCTTCACTTTCTTGGACCTGAACCTTCTAATTACGTCCAAAAAGAACATTGAGGCTGTCAAAAAGATTGAGCTTATTGATCTTTGCAAATATCACATTGCCTTCAGACCCTTTCTAATCATCATTTTTTTTTTTTTAGGAATGGAGACCAGATTTAGCAAAGAGAAATTGGCTGAAGTCCAGGAGAAAAAGGCCAAGACGGGGTTAAAGGAGGGTCTCTTATCAAAGAGACGTCGTAAAGACGATGAACCTTCCAAGGGGGAAGATCCTGTGGTTACTTTCCCTATTGTTCAACCTACCTTCCAGAGTCCTGCTTCACCCATATCGTCATTGGAAATAATTATGCCTACTGTTGAGGTGAACCAAAGCAGAGGGCAAGATCGGGCAGTGGTTGGCACTTTTTGGGATGATGTTGATTGTGCAGTGGTGAAGGCCACGATTCCATTTCTGTTGAGGACTTGAAACCACTGACAACAACACTTTTTGCTGAACTAGTGTCTTCTCATGTTCACAAGATTATGCAGGTATGCTCTTTACTATTATGATATGTTTGCATGAAGGTTTTTCTTTTGATTTCTTCTAACCTTTTATGCTCAAGGTGTTGGGTGAATCCTTTTTTCTTTTTGGGAAATACTTGGACTATGAGGAAAAGCACGTAGTTGCCTAGTCCAAGGTGGACACACTTTTTGCTAAGAATAAAGTGTTGAAGACTAAGGTTACGTGTCTTTCTGACGAGGTGAATCAGGCTCAGGATTGTGTGAAAGTTCTAGAGCAGGATGTGAAGACTGAGAAGGCTTTCTCCAGGCTAAAAGATAAGCAAATCGAAGATGCTGCACTTATTCTTCAAAAAGCTGACTTTGAGGCGGTTGAAAAGTTTAAGAAGTCTAACGCATATTTTGATAAGCTGTATGACTATTATGTGGAAGGTTTTGAACTTTTTCACAAGTACATGGCTAAACATCATCCAGGTTTTGAATTTTCTACTATTGACAAGGAGGCGGCTAAGAAGGAGATTCTAGCGGATCTTCTTTCAACTGATGGGGTAGTTGGTAATGTAGATGATAGGATGGAAAATGATACTGTTGTCATTGCTGAGACTCTAGTGGATCCGTCTCCTTCTAATCCTACTCGTAACACTTCTTTTATTTCTAGCTTTTGAAAAACAATTCCTTGGGCTCATTTGTTTTGAGTAAGTTTATATTTCTTGCTTTGGTCTCTAAGAAACAATCTCTTAAGCTCACTTCTTTTGAGCATGTTTATTTTATTTGCTTTGGCAGCATTTTGCTTCATGTTTGAATATTTTGATGCTATATTTCTTAATTGCCTTATCCTTAATGTGTTAACTTTCAGCCATTTTTGTGGTCATTATGTTATGCTTTCGGATAACTTTTTAAGTCATGTATCAATGACGGATTAGTTATGTGTTAATAACTTTTTAGGTCATGTATTAATGACGATTTTATTATGTATTAATAACTTTGTAGGTCATGTATTAATGACGATTCGTTATGTGTTAATAACTTTTTAGGTCATGTATTAATGACCATTAAGTTATGTATTAATAACTTTTAAGGTCATGTATTAATGATGGATTCATTATGTATTAATAACTTTTTAGGTCATGTATTAATGAAGATTCGTTATGTGTTAATAACTTTTTAGATCATGTATTAATGACCATTAAGTTATGTATTAATAACTTTTAAGGTCATGTATTAATGATAGATTTGTTATGTATTAATAACTTTTTAGGAATGTATTAATGACAATTAAATTATGTATTAATAACTTTTTAGGTCATATATTAACGATGGATTCGTTATGTATTAATAATTTTTTAGGTCATGTATTAATGACAATTTCGTTATGTATTAATAACTTTTTAGGTCATGTATTAATGACGGATTCGTTATGTATTAATAAATTTTTAGGTCATGTATTAATGACGAATTTGTTATGTATTAGTAACTTTTTAGGTATTAATGACAATTAAGTTATGCATTAATAGCTTTTTAGGTCAATAATGATGTTAATAGTATATGATTAATTTTGGTCACATGGCTAAAAGAAAAAATAATGACAATGGTATCTTCTGAATAATATTGTTCTTCATGCTTTATTTGCGAATGTTAGAAATCCTAGCTAAAATGGGAAATACAAGAAAAAGAAATACACTTAAAAGTAAAAATGAAAATTCTTCAAAGTTTCTTATTGGTAGTACTTTTCTAAGTACTTTATGTCCCATGGACGAGCATAACTTCATAAGGTCCTCCCCATGTTGGCCCAAATTTTCCTTGAATATGACTTTTTAGGAGATTTCGAGAGTCCACTTGCTACTAACTTGTCTGCTATCATTCTTATTTCACCTATGGGAGCCTTGGTATTGTTTATCTCTTGCTCTCGATTCTTTCCATTTCTCTGCTGTCATCTGTATGAATTCGTCTTTCGCACAAATTTTCGTAGCTTTCCTTGACGAATCAAGGTCTCTATTTGTTTTTTTTAAGTGTCTGTGTTCATTGGTGCGATGTGTGTGATCTTGATGAAACCTGCAATACTTGCTTTTATCTTTGCCTTCTGCCAGGGCCAATATGGGATGAGGCCATTGCAAAGATGATTCATCTTTTATCTGCATTAACACCTGTTCAATAGGCATTATCAAAGGAGTAAAATTAGTAAACCTTGACCTTTGATTTAGGAGGTTTCTCTTTCCATCCAAAGTCTGCTTTGGGCTTTGTGTTTCCTTCCTCTTCTCAATGTGATGATTTGTTCTTTCGTCTCTCTTCCTTTTATTGGTCATTTCTTTTGCAATTACTACATCTTCTGCATTCATACACTTCTGGGCTTTGTGAAGCAGCTTTGCTACTAACTTAGGTGGGCTTTTGGTGATTGAAAAGAGAAAGTCTCCAAGTAACAAACCCGCCTGTAAGGTCGTTAAGATAACTTGGTTTTATGATTTGTCCACCTGTAGCAGCTCCTTATTGAAACGAGTGACATATTGCCTCAAAGATTCTTCTATTCTTTGCTAAATGTTGAAAAGATGCCTAGTTGGCTTCTTGTGTCGCTGTACTCTGATGAAATGATGAACAAAACTCCCGCTGAGTTGTTCAAAGTTTGCAATGGTACTTGGAGGTATTTTGCTAAACTAGACTCTAGCTACCCCCTAAAAGGCTCTACACATTACTTCATCCGGAGTCATTTGTAGGTGCATTAATGAAGGACTTGAAGTGGTCCAAAGGATTTTTTGAACTGTCATATGGCTCGAGCTGAGGGAGGTGAAACTTTGGTGGAAGAGGACGATTCAACACCTCAGTGGTGATGGTGAATCTATTCTCTGAATCATCCCATTTAGTTCTCCATGGATTTTTCTTTCATGGCACTCCTAAGTTCGTCCATCTCTCTCCTCATGCTACAGAGTACACTTTCCATCTTGGATGAATTTTCTTTTGAAGCTCTTATTTTCCTATGATTCAACGGATTAGCTATCTCCTTGTCTTTGTTGTTCTTCTATCTTTTTTCATTTCTTTGATCACTTTGGGCTTTTGCGATTTGCCTTAGCTCTAAATTTTGCAGTGTTAGTTCATCGACACTTGCTGCCACTGCTTGAATTTGTTGCACTGCTTGAGTGGAATCCATTTGGTATCAAGAGGAATTCTTTTGTAAAGAAAATGGAAACTGTATGGCTTTGTAAACGTTTCCCACAGACGGCGCCAAATTGATGATGTAGAACATCATCAATTGAGTTCTTGTCTATGCAGATGGCTAATGAGGATGGATTTGTCCAGAGACAAACCTGCAATAAGATATGAAATAGAGAAAAAGAAATACACTGGTGTGGTGTTTTCCAAAAACCCTCTGATGATTAAGTTCGAATGGAATTTAATTGAAGTATATCACAAAAGAATTCAACTTGGGAGTAGTTTTAGGGATGATAATTGTGTACCTTTTGGTTTTGTTCCTCTCTAGCTTTATAGCCATCTTGTCTTTAATGAGCAATGGATCTCTGCATCCATTCTCATTTGTAACGGTTAATACGTTATAAACTAAGGTTTTGATTTGTATAACGTTTTCTTTCCCATTGCTCTGCCTGTTACTCTTTAGCATAAATGCATAATGTATCTTGGGTTCGTCCATTATGACTGACGAAGCCATTAGAATTTGGACTCATCAGTAATGAATAATTAAGAAAGTTGTAATTTAAAAAAAAGACAAAATTATAATCATCAAAAATCAAAATTGCAATAGAAATAAATTACTATGAACTATAAATTTTACCAGGAGAGTTTGATGCTCTTTACCCAAGCACTAAGAAGTTGGATCAATCCTCTCTTAACTTGGTTTCTCCCCATCAAGTAGAACTTAGAAGTGTTGTTAGCTACAAAGAAAAGCATCTCAAAAAAGTTCCAAAAATCTTATGTTAAAGTTTTCTTGCCTTATTCCCCTTTTGATGAGTTTTGATACCCAAAATTTCTCTTTTTTGTTTCCAAAAATCTTATGTTAAAGTTTTCTTGCCTTATTCCCCTTTTGATGAGTTTTGATACCCAAAATTTCTCTTTCTTGTGTACATGGAGATTGATTCCTCTCATGACTTTCATGTGTACATGGAGATTGATTTGATGGGAAGTGTGGAATCTCAGGATTTATGAAATTGCCAACTATCATTACAATTCTATGTGACGAGTTACCTATGTCTGATTGAATTTAACTACCAAATCTAGGTCAAAGGGGAAGTCACAAATCACCTCATCTTTAAGTGTGAATAAAAAACAATGTCTAAAACTAGTAATATGAGTTTCGAAGTTTAATTACATGTGGAGAAGTTTAGGCACCCCACGTTGCTTGCATGTCATCGTTGCCCCTTTTTAGCTAACTTTGTGGTAACTACCCATGGAAAATAAATCAAAATATTGGCTTTTGTTTTCTACGGGGAAGGAGTGAGGGTTTATCTTATTGGCGTAAATGCACTTTTAGTCCCTACATTTTGGCTTTTTTCCATTTTAGTCCCCACATTTCCATTTCACCACTTTTAGTCTCTAAACCAATTACGCGTGTTGTTTTAGTGATTTTCGTTAGTTAACAGACAGAAATAACTGAGGTGACTAACGAAGGGATTAAAATATTATTAAAAATTCACTGTAGCACTCATCAGTTAAAAAAAAAAAAAAAAATCAAGATCTATGTTCATCTTCAACAAGAACACCAAAGAACACAGACCCAGATTTTAAACATAAGAACACATGCCCAGATTTACTTGCATTTTCTTGCCCTTTCTTGTCAACTAAACACAAACACAAATCTATCTTCAGCAAGAACACAAACACAAACCTAGCAGCAAATCTTCTCAAACCACAAAACCCATATATACAAAATCACAACTCAAACCCAGATTTTCTCATCTTTCAATCAACAAAGAAACCTCCAGCAAATAAAATTCATAAACCTAGAAACCAAATTCATAAACCCAGAAAATTCAGCATAAGAACACCATAAATTAAAAAAATCATAAATTCCAAAGCCCCCATCCTCAAACCCAAGCAAAATAATTTCTCAACTCTTTTTCAGTCTTTGTTTAGTTGCCAAGAAAATGAAAGAATAAAAATTTGGACAGTGAAGAAGACAACCCAACCTTCACCGGTCTGATCATGTCGCAGGTTCAGGCCTTAGCCTCACCATACCGCCATCATCTTTGCCACAAATCTACACCACCGGTCAAGGAAGCTTTCTCTTCTCTCTCCCTCTCACTTTCCCTTTGACCAACCAAAGCCAAGAAGCTAACACAATCTTTGATCTACAAACCAATCTCTTTGCCGTCGCCTCCTTCAGACCCACCCGCTGATCTTGTCGCTATTAGACCCACCTGCCCATCTCTCCTCCTTCAGACCCATCCACCAATCTGTGGTCCTTTACCTCTCTCTTTCTCTCAATCTATCTCTCCCTCTCCCTCTCTCACGATCGAAGCTTTTTTTTTAGGAAGACTGAATTTTTTTTGTTATGTTTTTTTTGTTGATTTGGTTTATATATTCAAATTTCCTATTATAATATTAAAGTAAAGGTTTGTGTTCTTTGGTGTTCTTGTTGAAGATGAACATAGATCTTGATGTATTTTTTTTATTTTATCTGATGAGTGCTACAATAAAATTTTAATAATATTTTAATCACTCTGTTAGTCACCTCAGTTATTTCCGTTTGTTGACTAACGAAAAGGACTAAAATAATACGCGTTAATTGGTTTAGGGACTAAAAGTGGTGAAATGGAAATGTAGGGACCAAAATGAAAAAAAGTCAAAAGGTAAGGACTAAAAGTGCATTTATGCCTATCTTATTTATATTGTCACCATGAATCGTTGGAATGAAATTTCTACTACGAAAATCAATTAGAGTTTCGCCTTAATTTTTGCAGTGGAAAACATGTAGAGTTGGTGTTTACACATACAAATCCACTATCAACATTTTGTTTATGGTGTATTAGGGTGCACCATAGCATCTTGTGTGGTCTAGGGATTAAATATAAACACCGACAAACCAAATGGACTGATCAAAACCGTCCGAACCAAATCTATTTTTTCCAATTTTTTATCGATTAGGTTCAATCTCAGATTCAGAAAATATTAAATTGAATTGCACAAAACTGACCAATATTTATTAAATATCAATATATACAGATTATTTCAAGATTGTACTTGTAGCTTAGTGGTAAGGACACACACGTTTCACGCTTTTGTGTTGTTTATTTGCTAAAAATACATGATTTTGATTTTTTTTTATTTTTTTTGGTGCTTGGCATTTGGGTGTCGAGAAAATTTAGGAAAATAAAGGGAAATAGGTTCTTCTTTTCTTGGTGCTTAGCATTTGGGTGTTGAGAAAATGTGGGAAAATAAAGGGAAATAAGTTTTTCTTTTCTTTGATCGGTTTGGTTTCTAAGAAATTAGTAGAAACCGAAAGCTAACCAATTGAACCTATTGAAATCCAGTCAGTTCGGTTTAGTGTCCTTCCCTATAGTTTGATTTTGATGCCGAATATGGCAAAACCAAAAATTTTGGTTAAGCGGAAAAATCTCCCTTCACCTTTATCGAAACTGACCGATTTCACCCCTAGTGTGGTGTGCAACATACGTATGTGTGAGACTCTGAGTCTAAACATACACAATTGAGGGTAATCATAGTCTACATATAGAATCCTTTGGCATCGTTTTCTCCCTATGAGCATCACATGCTCTTGTCTTTGATGATCTGCATCGTAATGAAATATATCATATGTTATACATAGTTTATTCATTTATGGAAACGTTACAGATATTTTGATACATTTTAAGACCCTTAGCATGACTCCATGGCTTAAGTCACTTATGCATGGAAAGAACATGTCGTCCATTTGTATTAATCTAAAGCAGTATTACTGCTTAGGCTAGGGACACCATTTGCCCGAGGCATGTTAAGTTACGTATAACACTTCATTCTAGAACCATATACAGTCACCTCACCTCAGACGCGCCTTGTTTGGCCCCATTTACAGTTATGACCATCGGGGAATCTAATCTCATTTGCTAGAAAAAATTTGATTTTTTATATACTGTAATATGAATTTATAAATCTTTTGTAGTAAAATTGATAATACCTTTATCAATTTTTGTTTGGTTTTCCATAGGTATAATTTTATCAAGTAATGTTTAATGAGTTACTTGGGGTGATGAAGGATCAAACTAGGGTTTTTTTTTTTTTTTTTTTCAAAAAATAAACAAATAAAAACTAGTGCTTTTTTTGTGTTTAGGGTGGTGACAAGAGATTTTTCATCCCTAGATTTAATATATTGGTATTAATAATTATTATTAAAAAAAAAAAAAAAAACCATTTATATGGTCTATTTGATAGATATGACGATTCTTTATTCTTTTCTTTGATAAAATTGGTTTGACAGCTTAAACAACCTAAAATGCCCGACATAGCTCAATTGGTTTACAGCTGCACCCGTGTTGCTCTAAAAAAGTATGATAAGGAATGTAACAAATGCATTGTAGGTCTACATATACACCTAAATACTACCAAATATTTTAGTATGTGGGGTCAGGCTGGCAATCCTTGTCTGTGACTCTCTGTTTGGGCACATATGGATGTGGGTGACAATTCTTTTGTGGGTGATAATTAATTTCTCCTACAATTTAGCAAGCGATCAATCAAAGTGGAACATTTTTCAAAGTGAGACAGAGAAAGAAAGAGGTGGTGATAATTGTTATCCCAATTATTTGATCGTGTGAAGTAGTACTATGTAGACGGTGTAGGTAATCCTATGGCTTGTGTTTGATTTTGCAACTAGTGATAATACATGATATATGAGTCATCTTGCCTAATAAACTTTATCTAAATCTTCTGCTCAAAAAAAAAAAAAAAAACCTTCATCTAAATTAATGTTTTCATCATGTTTATTATCTTACAAAATTATTTCTTTATCTACATTTTCTATATTATCATCAACATTTACTATCTCTTTTCGTGTTCTATTATTCTAATAATTTTTTCTTTATATTTTTTCTTTGCATTCTAGTTTCTTAGACAATAATAAGAAAAATTAAAAATAATTATATTTTTATTTAATACATTATTTATAGTATAAAAATGAAATTTGCAAATATGAAAGTGAAGTGTCAAGTGGTTCAAATTTTGCAGGAGAAAGAGAAGAACCGGGGGGGGGGGGGGTGTGGAGGGGGAGAGAACTCATGGACATGTTAATTTATTGAACTCAAATAAGTATTATGTTAACGGGTGCCCTAAGGGCAATTGTTAATAAATCATATTAAGAAAATTTTAACACTGTTTTCATAGAAAATATAATAAGTTATTAGAAAAATTAATTACTTTATCGTTTTTCCATAAAATGTTTCTAAAAATAGTTCATAAACTAATGCCTTTATAGCATTTCTTAACGTTTCTCTTAAAAAAAAAGAGTCTAACAACTAGTTTAAATCAAATAAAACCACAAAATTTAACAAAAAATAAAAACTCATTTTAGACCTACATGACTATGTATTGTATGATTCAACGATACAATTCATAGAATATGCACCTATGTATTGTATGATTTATGAGCACTTACGAAGTGCTTTTACGACATAGAACTTTTTGTCGTGCATCCTACGATATTGATAACTATGATTACAATGATAAAAAGGCAATAAGTTGTCAAAGTTGAGTTGAACCGTTAAATAAAAAGAATGATTGTTTAATTGTGTAGATTGAATGAGATGTATCTGGTAGGAAGCATAGAAGTTATCATGCAACGATCGAAACCCTGTAAATGGCAATTGTAAAATTTCACATATTTGAATTTTTTTTTTTTTTTTTGGTGATGTCCATATATTCAAGTTCTCTTTTTATTAAATTATATATAATTTAAGTTTCTTATTGATACTAGAAAGAAGTATATAACCTTTTACAGTTTCTACCATATACATACCAAATAGGAATACAAAGCACACTGCTTAGGCATATTTACGAGTGCAATATACAGAGAGGATACAATGACTATTCTCCTATATATCGTAGCTAAGGAGCTCTTTGATGATAACAAAGACGGATTGATATGGATGAGAAGTTGACATTATCTTCAAAAGCTAGTAGTTTTAGACTTTGGAAGCCGATTGCAGTTTGCAGGCATCCATCCAATTAACTGTTTTTCGTTGTTGTAGATCACCACCTTATCTTGCATTGATATGTCTGCAAAAACACAAAACAAAGCGGACCAGAATATTTGGGAAGGAGGGGAGAGTATTGTTCAGTATGATATGCTTGATACTATGTTCATGATTGTGCCCCATAAATTTATGTACAAACAATTACCTCCAATGATGTTCACATCCTGCCCTGCTTCTGTTCCATCTAGAATTCCCAAGCAAACATTTCCGTTGCGCTGTAATAGTAAGTTTGTAAATGTTTTGATACAAAGAGCCTAATCTGCTAGCAACTGAGTCAGAAATGAAAAGCACATGGGGAGAAAACAAGGATGGGACTTACTGATATTATTAAATAAGCTTCAGGGGGCAGTTCAAACTGAGTTTTACCCTTCCCACCATTGGTGAACCTCAATGCTAAGGGCTTGAAGTATTTCCTGACATCTTGTAGGCTTTTGAATGGTCTTCGACCTTTCCAACAGAGTGGGAGAGTCTTGTCATCCAATGCTTCTCTTAAGGGCTTTCCAGTTAATTCCTTCTTCACCTACAAATACATATGACATTATATAACCTTCTTTTTTTTTTTTTTGAATCTGTAGTGTAAATCTTTAAATCAAGAAGTTCTAAAAGTTTTCTAGTAAGCAAAATAATAACAGTATCAAAATTTTGCAATGATTTGGTGAATGGAAAATGGAAATAAAGAACGAATTTGAATACAAGAGAACTATGATGGAAGAGGAAAGGAAGTATCTATTGTAATTTTAGTAATTCAGGAATTTTGCAAGTAATTTAACAATTCTTAAAAAAATTCAGAAATAATTTGAGGAAAATCTGAATTACATATGCCAGAGCCTAATCCATCTTATTAGTACAAATGCTGGCCGCATTTTAAAACACTATCAGAATGCTTTTCACTCACCAAAGAAATTAAAGCTTGATAAGCAGGAGAATTTAGGTAGGTGTAGGAGCTTCCACTGTCAAAAACTGTGAGTAAGTTTTTAATTCCAGTAGTCTTCCCTCCAAATATGAGTTCCGCAAACCCGGGTGAATAATGTTCACTGACGTTTCACAAAAAAGTGTTTGCAATAATGAGAAGAAAATAAGAACTATAATGAGGACTGTTGAAATTGAATAGAGGGGATCCAGAATGAGTAATTACGGATGATCACGAGACATTGATGTCCACAGAACACGTGAAGAATCATAAAGGTCATCCCCAAAAAAGAGATATCCTCCACCTTGGAGACTTAAACAATGACCAATGACATTTTGCACCAAACCCTGCTTACTAAGCTGTGATACAATGCTGGACTTTCCTTTGCCAAGGCCAAGTACTCCGTCAAAGGGATGAGGAAAGGGACCAGGACTTTGATCATATCCACATCTGTAGGCAAGAAGAATTTCAGAGCACAGAAATAACAGTGCAACTCATAACTAACCATTTGTACTTGTATACATCACATATCATACACCAGAGAGCATAATAAGGGCACTTTTTATCCAGCACTAGAGACACTTTATTATAATCAAAAGTCACACGCAAATATGCAATTCTGAATTACAAGTTAGCATCAAATAAGGATTGTGATCTATCACAGATGGTTTGACTTAAAATGTAGCGGGTATGGTCAGTTAAGTTAGATGAGAAGTAATTCAGTATAAAGTAATGCTTGGTTGCCATGTTAAAAATGACCTGCATACTTTGGAATGCACTCTTTTCATCTTAACAAGTTTTCTTGTTCTTTATTTCACCATTTCTGCTTCTTAAATTACAAATATGAACAGCCTGATCCATTGACGGGTTGCATTTCCAGGAAAAGAAATCCAGAATTTGCAACTAACTGCTGAATTACATCTCTCTCTCTCTCTCTCTCTCTCTCTCTCAAATATAAATATTCCAAGCAACTATTTGGTTAAAAAAAAAGAAAAAGAAGGCAGGTACCTGCCTCATTTTTAGGAGTAGAAAAGAGCTTATCTTTTTTCTTTGTTTTGGTGTGGAGTTGAAAAGAGTCACCATTGTGTTACAGAGGTCAAAGGAGAAGTTCTCAGTTAATATTGCTACCATATGGAAGTAAAAGTCCCAAAGACACCATGTGATTCAAATATTCTCATCATCATTTGGAAGAGATTTGTTCTTAGGCTGCTTTGACATGACCATTTGCAAATTAGTATGAGAAAAATTACAAAACTTTAATATGAAAAGCTTACTACAACAATTCTATTCAAAAGCATAATTATCTTAGATTGGTTTGAAAACAATTTCCAGAAATTGAGAGTTTGTAAATGTAATTGAGATGAGCAAAGTCACCAACCCAAGGGCTAGACGAGGTTTCAATTGTTCTCCATTTATAAACTTGAAGGAAAAAGCATCCTTGACAAGAACACCAAAAGATGAACCGCCATCTGCATACTGAACCTCATATTCACATTGCTCTGGTGTTTCACATTTGCATCCGTGCAGGTGCAAGGATTTACAAAGAGGGTCCTTACAAGGTACCAGGTTTTTGCTGGGCCTGTAAAGTGGATGAGGTGTCTGCAAAGAAAAAAAAGGTAATCACATTATCATGAACAGTTTGTCACATGTAACTTTGTTTGTTTGAGAAAGCTTATTTTCATCAGTTTATTGTGTGAGAAGAAAAATATATGTTTAGAAAAAAATATAGTTGTATCTAAATAAAAATTAGAGTTTTAATAAGTTTTACATAACCCAAATAAGCTGAATAATCTGAAAATATGCTGTGGCAAACAGATATACTATATACATAGCATTTAGGACAATATGAGTTTCTGAATAAAATACAGGGGATAGCGGTAGTGGCACAATTTGACAGGAAAAAGACCCAAGAGTCAGAATATCATGACACCGCAGGAGGGATACCAAGCAATGCATCAGGAAAATTATTCAAAGTGGCTACAATTTGGAGCTACTTGAAAGTTATTCCATGATATAACTATATTAGTATAATCTCTCTTGTTTTCTTTTCATAATATAACAATAAGCAGAGCTTAAGAAAAAGCAATGTACAAATTAGAAGAAAACAACATAGAGATCTTGTGACAGCAATTTACCTCAGTGCATTGGACACAGGGAGCGTCACACTGGAGCCATGTGAGGTCGCTACCAGTGTCAGGGTCAAGAAAGTAAGGCTTTGATGGCTGGCCTATGTTGAGGGTAACATTATAGAACCTGAAAAAATCTTAGTGTTAGATTCAACACATTATATATCCTATGGGTTTGGACATATCATATTGAAATTGAATAATAACACAACTCCCTTTACAATTTTTTCTTTTTTTATTAATCCAACAACGAACATATCAAACTGGAAATTTAAAATATTAAATTCTTTTATTCTTTTCCTCCTTAGTTTTAGTTATATACCTTAAAATGGAAAGCATGCATTGTAGAAGGTGAATACAGAATATATATATATATATATATATATTTTTTTTTTTTTATATTTTCGTGATCCATAAAAAGTACAAGTGGGTAAGAATAATATATTATATACTATACAAGAATACATACCCCATAGGATACACGTTCCCATGAAGAGGAAACAAAATTGAGGACCCAATTCGGTTAAGCATCAGTAATGTCACTTGCGCTAATACTGGCAGCATAGACATCCTCTTATTCTGCCTCTGCTGTTCAAAATATGAAGCTGATGACTGTGAGGAGTGAGGACAAACACTGTAGTCTAATGCGTTTTAACATATCATATAGAAATTGAATGGTAACACAAAGTAACCTTTGCAATCTTATTTTTTTAAGAAATCCAACAATGAGAATTTCAAACTGGTAAACAGAGAGAAAAAAGAAAAAGTGATGGATATTTAAGATTTTTCTTTTATTATTTTCCTACTTAGTTTTAGTTTTCTAATATAAAAAGGAAAGCACGCATTGTGGAAGGTGAATACTGATTTGAGCAAATTTTTTTCTTTCAGTAAACAATAGACAAAAGTAAGAGGCTCCATTAAATTCATTTCACTATCATAAAAGATGACATCAGACTTCCCTAAACAAACACAACCAGATGATAAATCATAAAATTGGTGTTAAGAACAATTACAAAGTAATATTAAATTTTGATTGAAGTGAATTTACATGCACTGCAGTCTTTCTAATGGGATGAAAATATTCAGTAAATCCATAATTGTCTGTGTCTACACAACAGGATGACAGTATTATGTGGTTGCAGACTACAAGATACATAAGATTTAAAGAAGAAATAAAAAATGCATTGACAATGTCTTCCCCCCCAGAATCGAAAAAGAAAGAAAGAACAAAGATTTCAATGTTGTTGCAGCCACTACTGAATGTTAAACAGAAGAATATTGCAGTGGACAAAAGAGAATGGTTGGGTAAGAAAGGCAGTGGACAAGCCTAAGATTGTCCAACATGAAGCGTTACTGTCCAGCCATCCTCTCAAAGCCTCTACTTCAGCAGAAAAACAATTAGCTGCCACATGCCGGTCTTTTCTCTTCTGACACTTCAATCCTTGTTGGTTCAAGTAACTTCCTGGCAACTGACCCAAGGTCAGGCCAGCAGTTTCAGTTCCTGTCACAACGCCTCGATTACGGTCAGCTCTTTCAGGCCAAGTGAGTCAACTCTTGAGCAATCTCAGCAACAGACAATCAATCCAATCAAAGAAGGCTTTCAAAATTCTGGCATCTAAGGTTTGTTGCAGTTTGCTATGGCAGTTTTTGTGATGCTGAGTTCAATGTAAAGCGTTATTCCTACCAAATTACAAATGAACCTTATGTAAAGGAATATGAGATCTAATTTCGTTGGCTGTTTAACATAATTTGGTGATGAACCCGTGCCAATGATATATTTTTCTAATCATGTATTTTCACCAAAACAAGAGCCTCTATTCAAACCATTCAAAGTAGGATAAGAATAACACACCAAGCACCCTAGTTTAAATTTCACAAAATTTAAATCTTAGCACATAGATAAAATAATAATAATAATAATAATAAAAACTAATACAACTAATAGGCATATCATAATTCATAAACAGCGAATAAGAACCCACCTAAAACAATTCAATTCAATTCAATTTAATTAGTCTTTCAGCAAGAACAACAACAAAATCAAAATATCCAAATAATTTATTGAAACCCATCAAAACAACAACACAGCATCCCTGTCTTTATTTCTCTTCCTCCTAACCACTCTTTCATGTATCCTAGGACTTACAGAATAAGAACAAAACATCAGTCAGGAATTTTATCAAGCAACTTATGTGCACTGTAATTTATAAAAAAAAATTGACAAACATCACTTTGGAATTTCATCAAACACATTGTGTACATTTGCAATCTTTAAGAAATCTGCCCCAAAAATTCTTCAAAAAAACACAAGTTCAAAAACTCACTGTGTAAATTGTGAATAGTCAAAAAGAACTCTATTTTGTGACCATCCCACCTAGCCGAAGCAAATTGAGAACTTTGATTCACCCACCGGGTTTAGGTTCCTGTCTCCTTAGTGACTAAGAATGCAGGATTCGAACCTATAACACAAACCCTGTTCAAGTAATGTCGTGCTCTCTTGTGCTGGCGTGTGTGATATAAACTGAAGTTTGGCTTACTATCTGCTCGATATGGGACAATTTTGTTTGGTTTGTCAGAATCCAAAACTGCTTGCTGATTGACAAATATGCTCCCCGAGTTCCCTGGTATGCAGCCACAGCCCAAAGGGTTGTTTTGTTTCGTTTTGTTTTTTTTTTTTTAGTAGGGAAATAACATTTTTTGAAAGCAGAAGGGAAATAACATTAAACATTAATCAAAGGACATGGTGCGTTCAATGGACTTAAAAAACTACCGTAAACTCGAATTTTTCAAATTCCATTCACTGTACTATTGGATTAGGTGGTTTTTAAACTCAAACTAGGTAGGAATTCGATTATTGGTAATTAAAAATTATTAGAAAAAAGTAGCCACATTTCACAGGTAGCAACACTAGAAAACATAAAATAAAAGGGTGTCATAAAATTTTAGTCATATCTTTGTTAAATAAAATCCTATCACACTACTTAAAATTACAGTAACAAAATCATATTTCAAACTCCAAAGTCACATTTTATGCATAATGTGTATCTCATTAGTTGCTCTCATGGATTACAATCAAAGCTTTATCTTCATTGAAAGTCCAGAAACAATATGATATCCTTCGTTCTTCAACTCATTATAAAATACATCTGTTTTCGTTATGCTCCTCGCACATAAATGTGCAAAATGGACCTATAAAGGTAATTTTGTTTTAAATTAAAAAAATTGGTTTGGTGAAAACGACCCGCCTAGGTTACACCAATTGCAAAATACCCTCTAGGTTTTACAAGTTAAATTGCATAGGTAGTCCAATTAGACAATTAGATCAGCCTAAGTATCAGTTCATTAGATCAATATTCCAACCAGTCGAGTTGATCTAGGTTTTATAACTACCCCTTATGAACATAGAGTGTAATAGTTTGACCAAAAGATTAGGACACCACTTCCTTATGTAAAAAAATAATAATAATAATTATTAAAAAAAAAAGTAAAATTTGATCTGGGATAATGAACTAATGATTATTACATAGTGTAATATGTTTTCAGTTTAAATTGTGAAATCATGTTTTCACCACTTTACAATTTGAATTGATAACACCATATCAATGGAGTGCGTACGTCATGTGTGATAAACTATGTGCCACAAGAATTACCATTTGAACAATCAAAATTAAGGGTCACAACTTGCAATTGGCAAGCACTTGTGCTGGTGGGGTAACATAAACACCAAAATCCAGCTGTTGACTACATCAAGCTTTAGCTAGCGTACCTGCACATCTATCGATTTCCCTGTGAACATGTGGAGGTGTGATTACTCAAGACTTCTGAATTAGCCACCTGCACTCATCCTACTAACTGGGCCACTACTAAGAATCAAGCTCAATTTCCATATGTGCAATGCCCAAGTCAAAAGCTAAGGTCTTAAACAAGTGAGATTGATTTAACTTAGACAAAAAATTGTTACATACTGACATGTTTGTAGAGACGATCTCAAATAATTGCTTTGTGCAAAGTAAAAAAAAAAAAGAGTTTGTAGCTGTAGTATATACAAGAGCAAAAACATATAAATAAGAGATGACTTCAACGCAATACGTTTCTAACACCTACTTAATTCACTGAATTGACAATTAGAGCCATTTTTTAATTAATTACACAAAATTCATTTTCATTTGGTGCGTAAGGAAAATGCAAGGAATGGAGAGGACAGGAAGAAAAATGAAGGATAAATTGTGTGCTTTTTTCTTATTTTATTTTATTTTATTTTAAATGTTTGGTAGGATAGAAATGGGAGGTGAAGGCTGATGATAATCCAATTGCATCTACCCGTTTTAATATTTCCTTAAGGATAAGAGTAAATGGGAGGGAAGATGAGAAGTGATGTGGTACTTTATGCTAATTTACTACAACTCATCCTATTGATATTTGATATTATCATTTTCATCAAAAATGGTTTATGGTGGAAAAGAAAAAAAAAAATACAAGTACTCTTTTCATATTTTCATCCTTCTTCTCCTCTTTCCTCCATTTTTTCCTCATCACTCTTGCTAAATACAAATCATGGAAAATCATTAGTTACTCTATCCTCTATGTTTCATCCTCCCAACCTAGCAATAGCTTGACATCAACTTCACCTCTAGTTTCATTTACTAAAATTATATTGTTAGATTAAAATAGATTGACCTCGGTTAATTAATTCAATTACTCAAGTTAATTAATTAGGTCAATTTACATGCAAATCGTGGAGTCACCAACAAATCACCAAATACACTAAATACAGTAAAAATTAAATTGACACGGTGATTTGTTGACAAATTAGAAAAATCTTTCACAAGGCAAAAACCTCACTGGGTGAATTTAAGGTCACCACTCCCAAAAATCCACTAATCAATAATTAAGCAGTTACAATGATGAAGAATCTTACCACTACCTTGGCCTATTCCAAAATACCAATCTACAGTTTACCCAATTGGACTTGATATTGTAGCAGCCTTCTTTCCTTTATTGCACAAATCTCTAATCTGTGACTAACTCCTTCACACAGATCCTAGTACATGAGTAACTCCAACAACTTGAATGATTATTGTTGGCTGCAAAGATCTTCACTTTATCAATAATGAAAATCAGGAAGGATTTGGTTACAAAACCCTACAGCTTACAAGTGCAATGGCTTCATACAGAGTATATGAGTTCTATGTCTCTGTTTCCGTACATAATGACTTTTAAAATAAGTCTTATATATGACTAGGGTTGTAAAAAAAGAAACCCTAATCAAACAAGACTTCATGAGCCGAATTTCAGATTTGGAAATTCTAAAATCGTAGATCTCGATAGATCAAGCTCGTGTCGAGCTTCTCCATTAATCCTCGATAGCAACATCTATCAAGCTTGAGTCAAGACTTAATGAAACAACTTTTTTTTACTTGTTTCTTGGATCAACCTTCATGTCTTTAATGAAACTACTTGATATGTTTGAAAAATATACTTCATGATACATCAAACTCAACTTAGATCTATCTAATTACAAGTAAAGTGCATTTTGTTAAAGGATTGTCCAATTACATTGAAAATATGACCCTAACATATATCATCAGCAAAAAGCATACACCAAGGAACTTCCACTTGAATCCAATTAGTGAGCTCATTCATCTCTATGAAACACCAATTTTTGTTTGTCATTTTATAGAAAACTAGTCGCTAACCCGTGCGATGCACGGAAAAATTTGCATAATGGAAAAAATTATAAATCATTGCTCCTCCAGTAGACACATTTATTTCCCACTTAAGTTCCCTTTCAAAATAGAGCTTCTCGTTATTGGTACACTTTGTGGTTGAAAAAGAGATATGCAAGTGAAATGTTTAGTTCATATTGCAAAGTTACATGCAACTTATAATTTGTTTCTAAATATTTGACGATTTATCTATTTATTAAGGCCAATAAGTAGCCTAATTTTCAAAATGTTTCCTCTTTCCTTCAGATCCAAAGAACCAAAAAGCCAGACCCCTCCCCTCTTATAATGTCAATGAATTTAATGAAGCTTTGAATTATTGAATTTTTTCAAGTGATTGCACGGTAGGTTGATCCAGTTGCTAGTCACAGAGTGATACAATTTTGGCACGGCATGCACTGATGTTCTTCTGCATTATATCAATATCAATTCCTTTCTGACAAATAAAACAGTATCGCCAACATTAAACATTTTGATAATTACAAATTAACTTGTAGATAATTTCAAAACTCAAACAACTAAAAATCATTATAATGTAGCCATTATATATGAGTTTAAAAGCATCCTATCAATTATTCAGACCAATTGCATTATCTAATAGCAGGAAAAATTTATAAAACTTAAACAATAATAGATCTTGATGATCCTAAAAAACCACCTAAAATGTTAGATCTTGATTAGCTTGTGTTAAGTAGTAATGATCCCAACTCTTATAACCTGCATTTAGTAGGGAAAATTTTCTAAGTTGTTCTCCATAGTATTTTCAAATTCCATTGCTTCTTCTAGATTGATCTCTATTCTTGACATCACCCCCTATTGCAAAAAATAAGCTAACCTCACAGTAAACCTCCCTTGAGCATTTATTATCCACATAATCTTATCTAGTGTATTTCTTATTAAGAGCAATTTTAACAATGGCACAGATTGAAGCTATATCAAATAGGTCATGTAACTATGCCAAGTCCCACTCTCCTCTCATTGCATCAATTAGCAAGCTATTGAACCACTAAGCTATCTTAGCAATCTATTTGAAATTATGACCATGACCCAAAAGTCTTCCCATATTCTAACTTCCTGCCATATATATTAAAAAGACAGTTTTACTTGTGATCCCAATTAAGCTCTTTTAAGATACACGATGCACAAATTATCAAGAACAAAGGTCGTAACAAATTACTTTAAATTGATGCTTTCTTCAAAAATTTTATGAAATATGGGATGAAAGTAATTGCTGACCTGCATGTAGTTTAAGGATCACAGAATGGAAATGATCACAGTGGGACAAGAGATGGATTTCAAGAATGGGGAGATTCCAATGAAGGATACTGTAGCAATCATAGACTTCCTAGCAAAAAGGTTCTTACTATAAAGCACCATATCTTTGATTAACTGCTAATGTTTTTTTTCGATAAAATGGTTTGAGAATGCTGTCTAAAAGTGATATACCACATTTGCAATATAGACCACTCCAATAAGAGCAACTGATGAATTTTGAATGTTCCCTACATCCTAAATTAGACCTTCTTTTTGTGCAGGTATGGCAACAATCCAAGTCTTGCAACAATTGAGTTAATGAACAAACCTCATGAACCAGGAGTAACTCCAAACAACCTTAAAAACTATTATAAATCCGGGTATGATGCTGTGAGAAAGTACACACCAAGTGCTTATGTGATCCTCTCAAACCAGTTGGGGAATGCTCATCCAAAGGAGCAACACTCATTTGTTGGAAACTTCAATCATGTAGTCATTGACATGCATTACTACAATCACTATTCAAATGAGTTTAGCAATGTGAATGTACAATCTTATGCACTAAAAACCATGACAACTTCCAATGGCCCCCTCAATTTTGTAAACCAATCTTATACAGTAGTGGCAGCCATTGCTGTTGTTTGGTATAAATATTTTCTATTTGGACAAAACCTAAGACCAAGACCACTTTAAAATTAGACCCAAATTCACTGAACCCATAATTCATTCTCAATGATAAATTTCAAATTTGCAAAGAATATCCCAAACTCTAATCTCAATGCATAATCCCACCATGAAATAAATCATTAAAAATCAAACCTTCTTCTTAATATCTCTTAAACTTTCAAATACATAATCTCAAAGACCGTTGTGATTCAATTCATCTCCTTTCTACTATATAAACCTATCCTATTTGCAAAACCTGAAATTGTCTTCATAAGTTAAATACCAAACTCTAATCTCAATGCACAAACCCACCACAAAATGAATCATAAATATTCAAACCCAAAGATCAATTTCCCCTAAAAGTTCAAATACACAATCTCAAAGTCAATTGTGGTTCCACCTTGGTTCAAATTAGAACCTATAAATCCAAAATGGAAACCAAAATGAATTAGAATTTAAAATTCCTTTTGAATTTCAAATTTATATCTAGAAGAGAAACTATACCCTAAAATCAAGTTTCTAAGTGGTAGCCATATGAACCCAGATAAGAATTCACAAAATTAAATCCAAGACCTTTTCATTTTGAACAGAAGACTTTTTTTTTTTTTCGATGAATGAACGCAAACACTCACGTGCAAATACACATACACTAAAAAAGATATAATGTTTTGTGTTTTGGGGTATATTGTTTTTTTTACTACCTTTGTTTTTGCTTTTAATACACATACATTCACTTTGTGTTAGAAGCTTCCACTACCCATTTTAGCACTGCCTGAATTCTTACCTACATGCTCTATATGCCTTCTTTTTTATATTTTTCTTTTTGCTTTTGCTTTTTTATATTTTACAGTTCAAAATTTATGAACCCAAGAAAAACAACTTGAGGGCCCTTATCTTTTGCACTATTTTAGTCGCCTTAACTTGTATTCTCTCTGAAGCTATCCATTTCACTGATCAACGACATATATTCAACCTCATAGAAATTCAAGCTCTTATTGGTGTCTTTGCAATTTGATAGATAATCCATAATGAATTGGTGGTAAAACTAAACAACCTACCCATAATAGATAATCCGTAACGAATTGGTAGTAAAACCGAATAGCCTACACAACCAAACGATAATATAAATTTATTCTAGCATACTGAAAGATATAACTAAAATAGTTTAGCATAGCCTCTTCTTTTTATTTCTAACTGAAGAAACAATCTAGCTTTATTTACAATGTAATTTTCTAGCAAAGCAATTCATTTTTATTTCTAATGAAAGGTGGGAGAAATCGAGCTTTATTTACAATGGAATTTCCCAACAAAGCAACTCATTACTACTAATTCATATAAATCAAAAGATAATCTATTGGGAGTTCATTACTACCAATTCATATAAATCAAAAGATAATCTATTGCCTGTTTTTCTGTAGCATCTGCTAGTATTAAGTCTAATAAGTTATATGACATAGTAATTTTCTTCAATTTCTGTCAGTATTGAACCAAAAGAAAGAGCTCCAATTAAAAACCCTAGCAATCAAAACAATCATCCTCACCACAGCAAAGCAATTCATTTTTTTTTTCTAGCAAAGCAACTCACTAAACAATGTCGTATTTCTTTTGTTTAATTCTTTTGGTTACATAAACTAAAGAAACAATCCAGCTTGAGGGATACTATGGAAGGTGATGATGTGCCTCCTACATCATAGCTTGTGGCATGAAAGTTGACCCACAATGTTTCGGAAGAAAGTTGACAGGAATAAATGCTGTGTTGGGAATTTTTCTTTAGGTTTTGTTAGTATTGAATCTATTATAAATAAGACAATGTCTTTTACATTATATTTTGGTAGTAAAACTGAAAAGGCTACATAATTCATATGATTCAAAACCAAGCAGCAATTCATTACGGATATTCCATTGGCAGTTTTGCTATCAAATCATTACTATGGAAGGTGTTTTGGATGAAAATTGGCCCAATATATTTTGGATGAAAGTTAACAGGTATAAACGCCGTGTTGGGAATTTTTAGTATTGAATCTATTAGAAATAAGACAATCCAAACAGCCTACACAATTCATATAATTCAAAACCGAGTAGCAATTCATTACAGATAATCTATTGGTGGTTTTGCTATCAAACCATTACTACCAATTCATATAAATCAAAAGATAATATATTGGTGGTATTTCTGCAGCATCTGTCCATATTGAATTTATTGATTTATATGACATTGTAATTTTCTTCAGCTTCTATCAGTATTGAACCAAAAGACACAGCTTCAATAAAAAACCACAACAATCAAAAGATTGCTACCAAAACATTACTACCAATTCATATAAATCAAACCATTTCTACCAATTCATATAAATCAAAAGATAATCTATTGGTGGTATTTATGCAGCATCTGTCCGTATTGAATTTATTGATTTATATGACATTGTAATTTTCTTCAGCTTCTGTCAGTATTGAACCAAAAGACACAGCTTCAATAAAAAACCACAACAATCAAAAGATTGCTACCAAAACATTACTACCAATTCATATAAATCAAACCATTTCTACCAATTCATATAAATCAAAAGATAATCTATTGGTGGTATTTCTGCAGCATCTGTCCGTATTGAATTTATTGTTTTATATGACATTGTAATTTTCTTCAGCTTCTGTCAGTATTGAACCAAAAGATACAGCTTCAATAAAAAACCACAACAATCAAAAGATTGCTACCAAAACATTACTACCAATTCATATAAATCAAACCATTTCTACCAATTCATATAAATCAAACCATTTCTACCAATTCATATAAATCAAAAGATAATCTATTGGTGGTATTTTTGCAGCATATGTCCGTATTGAATTTATTGATTTATATGACATTGTAATTTTCTTTAGCTTCTGTCAGTATTGAACCAAAAGACACAGCTTCAATAAAAAACCACAACAATCAAAAGATTGCTACCAAAACATTACTACCAATTCATATAAATCAAACCATTTCTACCAATTCATATAAATCAAAAGATAATCTATTGGTGGTATTTCTGCAGCATCTATCCGTATTGAATTTATTGATTTATATGACATTGTAATTTTCTTCAACTTCTGTCAGTATTGAACCAAAAGACACAGCTTCAATAAAAAACCACAACAATCAAAAGATTGCTACCAAAACATTACTACCAATTCATATAAATCAAACCATTTCTACCAATTCATATAAATCAAAAGATAATCTATTGGTGGTATTTCTGCAGCACCTGTCCGTATTGAATTTATTGATTTATATGACATTGTAATTTTCTTCAGCTTCTGTCAGTATTGAACCAAAAGACACAGCTTCAATAAAAAACCACAACAATCAAAAGATTGCTACCAAAACATTACTACCAATTCATATAAATCAAACCATTTCTACCAATTCATATAAATCAAAAGATAATCTATTGGTGGTATTTCTGCAACATCTGTCCGTATTGAATTTATTGATTTATATGACATTGTAATTTTCTTCAGCTTCTGTCAGTATAGAACCAAAAGACACAGCTTCAATTAAAAACCACAGCAATCAAAAGAATCATTTACACCACAACATGAAAGAGGCAGTAGAGCTTTTGTCAGTATTGAACCAAAAGTCAGAGCTCAAATTAAAAGCCCCAGCAATCAAAATTTCAGCATAACAATTATCCACACCACAACACAAAAGAGGCAGTAACAAAATATAAAAAAGGGAAACAAAAAACATCAAGCAAAAGAAAGGAGCACAAAAAAAATTGGGATTTAGAGATACCTCAACCAAATCAGTCAGGTTCTGTTAGAATTTATATATTGTGAGGAGAGGAAGACAGGAAGGAAGGAAGTCGGATAAGTGTCAATTACTGTGAAACTGTAGAACAGGAAGGTGGAGAGATTTTCATGGTTTTAAATGGTATCAGATTCCTTCCCTTCACGGTTTCAGACTTTTGTGTTTTCCTTAGGTTGAAACGGTGTGAAACCGTAGAGCAGAACTTCAAACAGTTTGTTTTTCCTGAAACGATGCGTAACAGTTTGTCCTTTCCTTTTGTCATGCTGTGCTTCTCACACAAAACCCTTTGTGAGACCCTATTTCACGGTTACAAATTTCCTGTTTTTCCTTTAAGTTGAAAAGCATTTGGGTTGGGCTTTATTGTGAAATTAAATAGATAAGAAGTGGGCTTTATGGTGGGGATAGGACTAAAATTTATTATACAGGTTTATTATTATTTTGAAATTTATAGATTTATTATGATTCTGAAATTTGTAAAAATTATTTTAAAATTCTAGGACAAAAAAAAAAAAAAAAAGATGGAAATGACATGGTCGCTGATGTGGCGCAATGTAAGTGCAGCAACATTAAACGCTACGCTTTAGCTTTTAGTAATATATAGATATAGATTCGAAAACCAAAGATAAAATGATACAACATAATGATAGAAACTAAAAGTTAAGAAATGATTGCCACACAAATTTGTATATTATTTCACATTTCTGGTTCTTGAAATAGAAATTTTGCAGGAAAGGACTCAGAGCAGTATTACAAGGTCAATTCCATTTAAGCAATTAGCAATATTTTTAAATGTTAACTGTGTGTAACCTTTTACCGTTTATACCCAATACATATCAAATAGTACAACGCACACTTTGCTTAGGCATATTTACGCGTGTATAATATACAAAGAGGATACATACAACAACTATTCAGTCTATTCTCCTTTAAATCATAGCTTAGGTGCTCTTTGATGATACCAAAGATGGATTGACATGGTTGAGAAGTTGACATTATCATCAAATGCTAGTACTTTCAGATTTTGGAAGCTGATCGCAGTTTTTTTCAGGAGCCCATCCAATCCGCTGCTTTTCATTGTCGTAGATCACCACCTTATCTTGCATTGATATGTCTACAAAAACCAAAAACAAAGGGGACCAAAGGGGGGTTTCAGTTTTGGATGTTTGATATTTATTATGTTCATGGTTGTGCTCAATATGTACCAATAATTACCTCCGATGATGTTCAAATTCCTCCCTGCTGTTCCATTTAGAATTCCCAAGCAAACATTTTCCTTGTCCTGGAATAGTATGTTTGTTAGTGTTTTGAATGTATGTTATTTACTTGCAAACAGAGACAGAAGTGAAAAGAACAAGGGGAGAGAATTAGGGTGGAACTTACTGAGATAATTAAATAAGCTTCAGGGGGCAGTTCAAACTGAGTATCTTTCTCATCATTGGCGAAGCTCAATGCTATCGGCTTGAAGTATTCCCTAACATCGTCTAGGCTTTTGAAAGGTCTTTCACCTTTCCAACAAAGTGGGAGAGTCTCATCATCCAATGCTTCTTTTAAGGACTTTCCAGTTAATTCTTCCTTCACCTACAAATACATTTCATAATTTTTTTTTAATCTGTAACGTATATCTATAAATCAAGTAGTTTTGAAAGTTTTGCAGTAAGAAAAACACCAATGTTGGAAAATAGTATTTCCTAGGCTTTGGTGAATGGAAAATAGAAATGAAGAATGAATTTGAGATCAACATAAACTATGATGGGAGAGGAAATGAAGCATCTATTATCGTTTAGCAATTTAGGAGTTTTGCAAGTAATTCGAAATTTTTTAAAACAATTCAGAAATAATTTGAGAAAACTGGTGCCAGAGCCTTATCCATGTTATGAGTACAATTTCTGGTGCATTTTTAACACTATAGTTTGGAAAACAATATTCAGAATGCTTTTCACTCACCAAAGTAATTAAAGCTTCAAAAGCCGGAGGATATAGGTAGGTGTAGGAGCTCCCACTGTCAAACACTGTGAGTAAGTTTTTAATTCCAGTAGGCTGCCCTCCAAATTTGAGTTCCACCCACCCAGGTGAGTAATATTCACTGACACACATCACAAATATAGTGTTTGCTATAATAAGAGAAAAATAAGAACTATAACGAGGACTGTTTAAATTGAATAGAAGTGATCCAGAGGGGCTAATTACGTACGGAAGATCACTTGACATTGATATCCACTGCACAAGTGAAGAATCATAATGGTCGTCCCCAAAAAAGAGATATCCTCCGCCTCGGACACTTATACAATGACCAATGATATTTCTCACCAAACCATCCATACTAAGCTGCGATACAATGCTCAACTTTCCCTTGCCAAGGCCAAGTACACCGTCATTGGGATTTGGAAAGGGACCAGGAGTTTGATTATATCCACAGCTACAGACAAGAAAAAATTCATTAGTAACAGTTTGCATAAGCAACTCATGACTAACTATTTATGCTTATATGCATCACAAATCATACACCTGAGTAGCGGGATAAGAGCATTTTTCATTCATCCATAGCAACACTTAGTTATAATCAACAATCACCATGCATATATGCAATACAAAATTACATGTCAGTATCAAATAATGATTGTGACCTATCATGGATAGGTCCACTTAAAAATGTAGTGGGTATGGTTAGTTTAGTTAGATGAGACAATAATGCAGTTTTATGTATGCAATGCTTGGTTACCATGTTAAAACAAGACCAGCATACTTCGAAATGCATTCTTTTCAGCTTAACAAGTTTTCTTGTGCTTTTCTCCTGACATAGTTACATTTAAGTTCATTTCAATTTCATCATTTCTACTTCTTAAATGACAAATATGAATAGCCTGATCCATTGATGGACCGCAATACCATGAAAAGAAATTACAAAATTTGCAATTGACTGTTGAAATTCATCTTTCTCTCTCTCTCTCTCTCATGTTTGTGTGTGGGTATATATATATATATATATATATAAGATGAGAATTCCCAGCAACTATATAGTAAAAAATAGGCAGGTACCGGCTGGATTTTTAGAAGTTGAAAAGGGCCTTTCTTTTCCCTCTTTGTTTTGGTGTGGAGTTTAAGAGAGCCATCATGGTGTTACAAAGGTCAAAAGAGAAGTTCTCAGCAAATATTGCTACCATATGGAGTAAAAGTCTCAAAGAAGATATGTGATTCAAATTATTCTAGACACCATTTGGGAGTAATTTGTTCTTAAGCTGCTTTCACACAACTTGCAGCTTCGTATAAGAACTTCTATAAAAAGACAATATGAAAAGCTTACTAAAAAAGTTCTATTCAAAAGCTTCTTTCTTTTAGATTGCTCTCAAAACAAATTTAACGAAATTGAGAATCGAGAGCATGTAAAAGTAATTTAGATCAAGGAAGTAAACAAAGTGACCAACCCAAGGGCTAGGGAATGTTCCAATTGTTTTCCATCTCTAAAGTTGAAGGAAAAAGCATCCTTGACAAGGACACCCCTGGTTGAACTGCCATCTTGAAACCAAAACTCATAGTAACATTGCTCTGTTGTTTCACATTTGTATTCAGGAGGGTGTAAGGATTTACAAAGAGGATCCTCACAGGGTACTGGGTTGTTGCTAGGCTTGTAATGTGGATGAGGTGCCTGCAAAGAAAACATAGTAACGTATTGTCATTCGGGTGGTGTTTGTTACACAAACACTGTTTTACACCATTTTTTGAATTGAAATCATGAATTAAAGACACGATTTCAAACTTTAACTCACCATTTCAAATTTTTTTTTTTAAATGTGTATAATAGTGTGTGTAACAGGGTTTGTAACAGTTTTTACTTTTTATCCTTGTCATTAATACTAGTTACTGTCACCAACATATATGAGTTTTAGAAACCAAAAAGCATTAAGGATAACATGACTTTCTAATAACAATGAGGATAGCATAAACATAGAGAAGGCAATGATAGTGGCAAAATTTGACAGGAAATTAGGAAAAGACACGAGATTTAGAATAACATGAAATGAGGGATATCTGGGTTGGTGGAAGCAATGAATCAAGATAATTATTTGGGAAAATTACATTTTTCAACTCTAAAATATATCCATGCTATCCTTTGCTCCTTGAACTATCAAAATACACTATCGACTCCCTAAAGTAAAAACTTCGTAACACATAACTCCTTGCAATTTGTTTTGTTGCTAAGTCTAACAGAATTTAGCATTATAAGATAAATGTACCCATCAACCTCTGTTTTGGAGAGATTGGTAAATTGGTTTTTTGATACTTAATTTTGTCATACTTAACACTAAAATAGACATCATGGGGCATTAAAATGGAGTTAATTATAACTTTGGGGGGGGGGGGGGGGGCTCAATCATGTATTTCAATGGTCCAAGGGCTTAAGTGTAAATAGAATATAGTTTAAGGTGAAAATTTTTAATTTTCCCTAGTTATTTAAATTATCATAGATTGAGAGTGTTAAATATATGAAGTTGCAATCCTAGACAATCCCAAGTCTGTTGTCTAGGTTCAAACTATCTAATCCTACTTAGAGTATAAGCTAAGCAATCTAAAGTCTTGAAGGAAAAGCAAAATAACCATAATTCTACTTGTAGTTCAAGTATTGTTACTCTAGGATTTTAGGATACCATGGATATCCATCAATGAGTTCATTATAACACGGAACTATGAAGATGTGTCATCAAGGACTTTCTCCTATGGATGTAGACATCTAAGATTGAATCACGTTAATTCGTTATTCTCTCTCTCTCTCTACGCCTTCTTTAAATTCTTCTTCATTTTTCCTGAGACACTTATCAATTGTATCAAAGCTATGTCACTGTCACAACTTTTCTAAATGGTATTAGAGTTGTGTTTTCAGGGTCATGTTTCATCTTTTTCTAACAGGGAGCTACAATGCATGTTTCCATGATATGAGTCATGTGACTATATCCTCTCTCTTTTTCCCCTTTCTTTTCATAATATAACCATTAGCATTAATGCATAGAGAATAAACTTAATTATGCATGCTTATAAGAAAAAACAATGTACAAATTAGAAGAAAACAAGATAGAGATCTTATCATAGCAATTTACCTTGGTGAAACTCTGACAGGGACCTTTAAAGTCACACTGGAGCCATGTGAGGTCACTACCGGTGTCAGGATCAAGAAAGTATGGCTTTGAAGGCTGGCCTATGTTGAGGGTAACGTCAAAGAACCTACAAAAATCCAAGTGTTAAATACAAATAAATGATACAACATAAATAGAATAAAAAAAGAAATTTGTTTCTATTCAAATAAATAAATATATAATATATAAAAAAAATAGAAAAAATAAACAATGGAAATAAAAAGGATAAAAAAAAAAAAAAAAACAATTAGGATTAGGATGACCTAAAAGAGTTCCGCATCATGAACTATGTACCGCACACAAAACTTAAATGAGTTCGACAAAAGTCACATAGGAGGAAATCAAGAAATAGACCTCATGTGGGAGTACATGAGATACTACCATATGACGCTCTAATTTTGCATTTAGTCATTTTTTACCTCTTTTCTTTAAATTTTTTTTGCTGTAACCCAAAAGTTGACATTAACTTATTTTTAATGTTATCTCATTAATCTCTCATTAATTATCTGAGCTTATACCACACATTTATCTCTTCTTCATGTCTTTTAACATATCCACTAGTGCTAATTAAGAACTAATAGTAATAACTAACCAGATAAGGCCTTTGAAGAGATAGAGAGACACAAAAATGTTGTGAATTGTTAGATGAAACGTATTGTTTCACTATCACCAAAATAAAAGACATGAGATTGACAAAGTATTTGTAAGAGAGAGAATGAGGAATCTAAGAGGCCCCCACCTCCATCATACACGTCTCCCACCACCATCAAGCTGCCTAAACCCCTATGGGTAGATTTAAAAAAAAAAAAAATTAGGAGCTTAAAAATGATTTAGGTTTGGGGAATTTGGTTGGATAGTTTTTGTTTTGGGTATATAAGTAGAAAGAATATTTTGTGCGCAACGTAAAACCATATTCTACCATGATTTCAAATAATCTATAAGACATATGAATACACACTTGCCCACACTATGCCTTAATGCCGCACTATCGATGAAAGGAAGATGGTGAGAGAGTTGGGTATAATTTCATGTAATTGTATGCAATCTGTTAACAAAATACAAATTAGTTGATTTACATGGTCTTGTTACTCTTTGCATTTATTTTTGGTTTCATGATTTAAAAAAAAATAAATAAATAAATAAAAACTAATGTTATCTTGAGAATGTTACAAATGTGCAGTGAAGCTACTAAACTAATTTTTAATATCTCAATATCTATATGTGTGTGTGTGTGTGTGTGTGTGTACATTTTTCAAAACCATCTTACATAAAATATCTCAAAATTATCTGTGCATCGCACATGCAACTTACTAGTATATATATATATATATTAAAAAAAAGGGTACATATGGTAGAGTATGAGTTTTTGCTATGTGGCACATTCCTTGCAAACTCTCAAGTGCCACATTGGAGATAATAACAAATTAAATATTGACTTTTGTTTCATTTGATTCAATTTTCAAGAATTTTCTAATTAAAAAAATAAAGATTTTTTGTTTCTTTTGATTCAATGATTCAAGATTTTTCCTCCCTCATACATACACACAAAACGTTTTGCATTTCAACCAACTATTTTCACTTTTTGCATTTCTATTCCTTTATATACACCTATCTATAGCCCTTCACATCATTCCATGTCAAATATACTAAGACAAAAAATGATATCATTTACCTTCAATCTTTCAACAACACTTACCTAGCTCCAACATTGTTATTACATGTAATACTAACTTGTATGAGTTGGCCACAACCAGGCAAGGGGGCTTGCATTTTATATTGAGTGACAATAGTAATTACGATTTTGATATTGAGGTCGAATGTTGTGGACTTGTAGGTTTTTTAAAGGCTGTAATTGACTATGAGTGTTTGGGATCTTGATGCGGGAAAGCCATAAGTGTATTTTTTTTTTTTTAAGAATTAAGGAGAAAGAGAAAGACAGATTCAATATCAACTTTTATTCTACAATATTCTTCCAAAGTCTTTTGTTTATTGCTCATTACTTAAACCGAAAAATTATAATGGATATGTGCATGCAATTTATAATTGTTGCTTCTTATTATAAATTCATTACTAACAAAGTTATATAGCAATTATGCGATAATATATGTAAAACATTCTTCAAAATCATCTTACATAAAACATTACAACATTATTTGTGCATCGCATTGGCTTACTAGTCTATATCTATATATGTCTAAAAGCTAAAACGTATAGTATTTATTGTTACTACACTCCAATTGAGCCATATTAACGGCCATATTTTTTTTTTTTTCATTTTTTTCCCTTTTTTCATTCTTCTAAAAAAATTCTTTATTTTCTAATTCAAATTCCTATTGTTACTCTGTTTCAAATTCCCACCATTTGCCACCCTCTTGAATTAATTGTTTCTTCTCACATTCGCAAGTCATGGATACTTAATTTAAGAATTTTCATTTGTTCTTTTTCTCCTTATTTTTAGCTTCATAATATCAAATGGGAAGCATGCATTATAGAAGGTGAATACTTAATATCTTTTTCTTGCAATAAAAGATATTAATTTTTATGACTTGGGACTTCGCCAATGTAAGCCCTCTAGTCCCACCCGTAGAGTAAACCCTAAATGCACAAGCCACCCTCGAAGGCCTATGTCTGGGTCGAGTCAGGAGAAATTCCTAGCTAGGGGTTGAATCTCGAATGTTTGGGTTTACAACTCATCTTGGCACGTCCTTAATTGCTAATATATAATCTACGACATAATTTTTTTCACAACTATTGATATGATCTATTATAATTATTAATTTGTGTAGAGATGGATTCAAATGACAGTTATATTACTCAGCAGAACAGATATCTCATTAATTGTAAAAAAAATGTCAAATCCATGAGATTATCCTTTCTTTTTTTATACCATTATTCAATTTATTCTTAACTCTAATTACTTTTTTTTTAGTGACACATAAAAAGTGAACTATTAAATATTACTTCAAGTCACTATTTTAGTTTATTTTTTTCCATATGCGTAGATTTGTGGATTAAAGTGTCTATAACAGCATTTTCCCTAAAGTGAAAGTGGGTAAGAATAATTTTAACACGTACTATAAAAGACATACCCATCAGGATACACGTTGCCATGAAGAGGAAGCACAACGGAGTTTCCAACTAGGTTGAGCATCAACGAAGATGTCGTTGCTTGTGCTGGTACTGGTAGCATAGACTTCCTTCCACTCTGTTTCCCAGAATATGAAGCTGATGACGATGAAGAAACACGTAAAACCAGCATCAACACCACCACACGTAGTAGCCCCAACATTCCCACCTTCATTTTTCTCTCTCGTCTTTCTTTTTCTATTTACCTCAATTTGCAAATGAGTGAAGGCTGAACAATGTGTTTGATGAAATGACTGAGAAAAGGAGAGGAATGGAGGGTCAATCACTTTTGAATTTCTTGACGTTTTGTGGGTTTTTTTTTTTTTTTTGGCACAAAACTAAGTCCTGGGTATTGAGGAGGGTCTTTTTTCATTTTTCTAGATGGGAATTTGGATAGGTGGATGGTGTGACAAATAGGTCATGTAGTACATTAATAGTAGTACTTGTAAGCCAAGGACGAATGGGTATTGCTTGTTCCTTTAATTCTCTAGATCTCTAATTACCATTCTTTCCTTTTCTGTTAGGTTTATTATGGAACCTGTGTTTGGACATAATGCCAGGAGTTCTTTATTCCTTCCCTCCTTTCAGATTGGAATACTGTATTGGTGGACTTTAAAGAGATTTAACTTGGCCCAAAAAAAAAGAGTCTAGTGCTGACATGTTTTTTTTTTTTTTTTTTTTTGATATTTCCCCAGATTGAAGTTTTCCACACCCTTGTAAAATCATCTTCACATAAATTAACTTCACATGCTTTTTGAACCTCATGAGACTTCCTGAGACAAAACAAGCCAAACGCTCTTAAGAACCAAAAGAAGAGTATCCATTTAGTCTACTCTCAGTCACAAGTAAAAGTCTTCAGTTTGGAAGTTTGGGACATCATTTTTTAAATATCAGGAACTCATCAAAGTTAGCATAAAAAAGGACAAAATCTTTTATGAATTTTCAGTCTCCCTCTCTCTCTTTAGCCGACACAGAATATATCTCACATAAAAACACCAGCCATTTACCGATTAAAAAGATTTACCTATGCTTTCAGTGGAAAAAATATTTGAAAGTTTTACCTAGAAAATTAAATTGTTTTCCTTTGTTTGGTTGTGACTTTGAAAATTATCTCAAAAGCATTTTATTTTTTGTAATGAAGACCTCAATTGCTTTGTACATAAGGAAAAAGAGTAAAATTATAGTTATAAACTATTTTATAATATTTTTACAAACTATTGATGTGACAAATTCTTATTGGTTCTCATTTGGACTACCACTAGCACTATTTTTTTACTTACCAATAACTATTCAATACCCACTACATTAACAATTTGTAAAATAATTTGTAGTTATAGTAATACAACTAAGCCAAAACATATAAATAAGAGATGACTTCTGATCATTTTTTTGGGTCCGCAACCCTTATCACTAAAAAGGAAAATTGTTGTTGTACACACAAAAATGCACACAACCGTACACACAAGAAGCGAACTCATGTTTTCAAATCAATATTTTAATAATAATTGTGAAATTATGAAATTGTGTTTTCAAAACACTACTCTACTAAAAATGTAGAAACAAAGCAATAGGTTCCTAACTTTCCACTAGTCACTGAATTAATGAAATTGACAATTACTGTAAGGAAAATGGGAGAAATGGAGAGGAAAGGAAGAAAAATGAAGGATGAACAGGGTCTTTCTTTTTTCTTCTTTATAAAATGTTTGGAAGGATAGGAATGGGGGAGGGGAAGGATGATGATAATCCAATTGCATCCACCCCTTTTAATATTTCCTCAAGGGAAAGGAGGAATGGGAGGGAGGATGAGAAGTGATTTGTTTTCACTTTGTACTAATTTACTACTCATCTTCTTGATATTTAATGATGATGAGCTAAAATCGTCAGTGAGTTGTAGGCTCCAATGCACTCCAATGGGTACCTGTGAATAAGAACAATGGAACCAAATAGAAGGCACCAATGTGGTACTGGCCAAAAACCATCCGAAGGTCGAGTTAGCAAATGAGAAATCTCTATAAACTCATTAGTGAGAGAGCTAGAGATTTTCTGCGTACCTGAGAAAAGAGGAGGTCTCGTGCTTATATAGCAGTTTAGTAGTAGGACAAGATCCCTTAAGCATGGGGATCTTTCCTTCTGGGGAAGATTTGGCATTTATGGTTTCCGAGATTGCAAGGTGTCTTTCCATATGAGTGAGATGCGACCTCGTAGCAGGTTCACTTAGTGTGATACACAAGATATTCCCTTATATGGATTTTCGTAGGGACCAAGACTCTGTTGGACCCGTCGGCCTCTCCTTTGCCCGTTGGGATTTTCATCCGTCAGCTTTATAATGTGGTCCTGTCTCTTTGCATGACTTTGGATCCTCTGTCTGCTAATGTGGGACTAACGAACCTAAGGGCGTCGCTAGTGCCTATGCATAATGTGTCTGGGCTATGGTCAGAAATACCCCTATCAACTGCCCTTTACTCCATTGTTCCGTCGACCTTAGTTGACGGGCTATGGAGTACTTATGAATATTTATGGCCATTAATTATGACTTTCCTTGAATGAGGTGTCATTAAATGGCTTTAAGCAGTTTTAAGCTTAAATGCCAGGTGACACGTGGTACTAGCAAGTTGGCTTCGTTTCTAATCATAGGTGTCGCTTCGTATGCTGTGCCCCCTTGTTCTATAAATAGTTCTCCACCTCCTCCTCATTTTTCCTTTACTTCATCTTTGAGAGCTTTGCAAGACCTAGAGTTGCTGCACCATTGTTCAAGCTGCCCGTCACTTGCTGTCCGTCCACTTTCAAAGGAACTGTCGCTTAAATCCTTCGTCCACTTCTTCTCATAAGTTGCCTTCTCTTTATTTATTTATTTATTTTTTTTATTTCTACTTTTCTGGCCCGTTGTCTTTTGTGTTTTGAGACTCATCAAAATAGGTTCTTAGAAAACCTCCGTCGCTCATAGGTAGATAGATGTCAGATAGAGAAGCGACAAGTGAACTATCATTGTCAATCTGTAAGGGTGCGGGTTACGACAAGATCTATCTGTCAGGGCGCATGCCTGAGGAAGATTTTCCTCGGTCCCCGTAAAGGGAACAGTCTACCCATTCCTTCAACGATGACGAGGAGAATAAGGAGGAAGAGGATAAGGGAGACGTCGAGGGAGATGAGTATAACGAGAGAGATGAGGATGAAGAAGATGAGGAAGACAAAGGGAACCAATCTGAGGGAGTAGAGTCAGTAGGTCAGGAGGAAGGGGGTGCCCGTCCCTTTATTCTCCTTTTGATATGGACAATCAAGGACTTCTACCCAAAAATGACTAATAAGGTGTTCAACACCCTTCAAGACCGTTACCAAATTCCGAAGAATATTCCTCTCTGTCTACCCAAAAAATTTGAAAGGTGCTATTTAGGGAAGACCGTGGACGTTGGCATGTATAACACCATGTTCGCTGAAGGGTTGAGGCTGCCACTGACGGATTTACATCGTTAATTAGCCAACTACTTGAGTCTATCAGTTAGCCAAATTGCTCCCAATGCTTGGAGAATATTTATTGGAGCTAAAGTAATCTAGGGTAAGCTAAGTGGTGGGAACCATCGGCTTATTCTCGACAAGTTCTTCTATTGCTACAAACCACAGCACATCTCCTCGTCTCAAGGGATTTACCATTTTCTAGCAAGGAAGATGTCACTTAGGCTAGTGTCAGACATGCCTAATTCAAATAGAAATTGGAAAAATAAGTACTTTTTTGTCCAAAGGACGAACTTTGTGTGTAGACCGGAGGAATAGGATAACATGCCCGATAGTTTTGACAACATATGGGGCATTGTGAGGGAGGCAGGTGTGCCATCGTCTACGTCCTTTTACCCTTGCCTTACTCGTCCTTATTATGCATTTAACATCATATATTTTCTCTTTTAGCCCAAGTGGGTCCACAAATAACTGACGAGCAGGAGGCCTTCATTTGTCGTGTACTAGAGATTCCTCTTTGTGAAAGGAAGTGGAAAGACCTCATCACCCTTGACACCCTTCACGTGTACTGTGGTGGCCCTGAACCGATGCTAGTATCTCAACGACTACACACTTTCTCCCATCGACGTAAGTTCCAAACTCATTATCTACTCCAAGCCATCTTTCTTTCTTTTTTTCCTCTAACGTCTATTCCTTTCCTTGGCAAAAATGGAAGCAAGAAGACAGAAGGCGCTAATGAGAAAAGCCATAGCAGCACGCAAGCAGTAGCAGGGTGGATCGCGTCAGCCTCCAAGGTCATTACTAAGGAGACGCTAAAAAGAAAAACGATGGCAAAGACGACTGTCCAAACAAGAAGGGGACAGGCCCATTCGTTGACGACAAGTAGTCGAAGCACCCATTGCCCCCCAAACCTGGCCATGGAGTTGGGAAAAGTCTGATGACGGGGAAGGGCCTCGTCACTCCTGGCGCCGACCGTAGAATGCTTACGCACAAGGATTATGCCGTCGAGATGGTCGACTCGATCATCATGGAGACAAACCTAGATCCTTGCGCCGACCAGACCATAGAGGACGTAGGGGCGTCTGGTCTTATCGACCTGTCTAGGTTACATTCTTCTCAAGTTATGGTTTTACGTGCTTTTTATTCATTCTTATTCTGACAGGTATCTTGATTCAGGAGTTGGTACGGATAAGGGCGCTTCATGATAGGTGTGTCACCAACGAAGGGGTGATCCATCAGTATCGCAAGCGTTAAGATATTGAGAATAAGGAGCAGGATCAATACAAAAAGGCCGTCTGTATTCTTAATGAAGAGCTGACGGCCACAGCTGCTAAGCTGAAAGAGGAATCCCGTTTTAGAGAAGAGGCGGAGAAGGCAAAGGCAGATTTGGCTTCGGAGTTGACTACCCTTCTTTAAGAGGTGGATAAGGCGAAGGCCAATGCCGTAGCAGAGTTTTGGGTTTCTCAACCCTTCTTTAATGCTTGCGGCATCTACTATGGTGAGGGATTCGACAACTGCTTTAAGCAAGTTGAGTCCGTCTACCCCGACCTAGACCTATCTCAGATCACCATAGATGGCACGGTACCGCCGACTCCTAGGGGATGACACCGTCAGTGAAGAGCCCAAGGATTTTACCCACACGGTGGAGCAAGAGTCGAAGGATGACAGCGTGGTCATTGCCCAACCTGTTCCTGAAAGCCTTGTTGCCCCTGCTATCCCATCCATTATGGATCCGTCTATTGTGGATCTGTCTGCTAAGGGTGACCAAAGCATCGTGAACCCGACTGCCTCGAATGTCCCACTGTCTTAGTTTTTAATTTTTAACTTATATTTAAGCATTTTATCTTACTTTTCAAACAATAGAGAATGCCCTTTTGTTTTTGGGCTTTGATGTAAAAACATTCTACCCTTTATGGTTTTTTTTTTTTTTTTTTTGGTCCCTTGCGCTTGGTTTTATTTGTTTGAATATGCCTTTGTCATATGTGAACTTTCTAATATTCTATTTTACTTGTCTGTCCTGTAGAACTTAGGATAATTGTTGAGGACCAAGTACCCGTCGGTATCCGTGGTCATCCGTCCACCCCGTAGGTAGGACTTAGGATAATTTCTAAGACCAGGTACCCGTTGGTATCCTTGGTCGTTCGTCCACCCCATAGGTATGACTTAGGATAATTTTTGAAGACTAGGTACCCGTTGGTATTCTTGGTCGTCTGTCCACCCCGTAAGTAGGACTTACAATAATTTTTGAGGACCAGGTACTTATTGGTATCTTGGTCGTTCGTCCATCCAGTAGGTAGTACTTTGGTGAGGTAGAGAGTAGGGTAACATTTTTGATAATGCATCCAAATCTTATTGATAATAGAAAGAGCTAAAAAAGAAACTCGACATCCTTAGAGTTTCAACATCTTTTGACATTTAACTTTTAACATAAAAATGGGAAAAAAACGAAAAGAAAGCGATAAATTAAGCTGCACCCAACTACTACTACTAGTAGTACTTCCTTAAGTGCTTAGTGTTCCATGGGTGATGGAGCCTCTGCCCTTCGAGGATTTCCAAGTAGTAAATCCCCTTTCTATGGCAGTCAGCGATCTTGTAGGGTCCCTCACAATTGGGGCCCAACTTACCTTATGAGGTATCTCTGGTGGCCGTTGTCACCTTCCTTAAGACCAAGTCCCCGACCTAAAAATAACGAGACTTGACCTTGGTGTTGTAGTGTTTTGCCATAAGGTCCTGGTAACAAGCCATCCTTTGTTTTGCAGTTGTTTTGACTTCGTCAAGAAGATTTAACTGTAGGCACATCCCTTCCTCGTTCCTTCCTTGATCATGGTGGGATACTTGATGGCTGGTCAGTCCCACTTCTGCCGGGATGACGACTTCGTGTCCGTATGCGAGGCGAAAAGGTGTCTCTGATGTAGGTGTGCGAACCATTGTCCTATATGCCCACAAGATACTTGGAAACTCATCCGGCCATATGCCTTTTATCCCCTTAAGCCGAGTCTTGATCATCTTGAGAAAGGATCGGTATGTGACTTCAACCTGTCTGTTGGCTTGGGGTTGAACGGGAGAGGAGTAATGGTTCTTGATCCCCAACTGTTGGCAAAAGTCTTTGAATGCATCATTCTCAAATTGCTTTCCATTGTCAGAGATAAGGACCCTCGGGATTCCGAAGTGGCAAATGATGCTTTTCCAGACAAAGTTCTGGATGTTCTTCTTCGTAATAGTGGCTAATGGTTCGGCCTCGACTCATTTGGTGAAATAGTCGATCCCCACAATGAGGAACCTAAGCTGCTGCACAGCCATGGAAAAAGGACCTACTATGTCTAATCCCCATTAGGCAAATGGCCAGGGAGCGCTCATTGGTGTGATTTCCTCTGTTAGCTGTCATATAACGTTACAAAAGTGTTGACACATAGTTTGCTTTGTGGGGGGTCAGGCACCTCAGATATGGACAGGAGAAAGCCCTTTTGTAAAGGAGATTCCTCATCATGACGAAAAGTGACGATTGAACCTTCAGCCTACGGGAATCGTTGCGATCTTCTAGTAATGAACCATCCCTGAGGTAGGATATGATTGGTGCCGTCTAGTCAACCCCTAGGGGGATGACTTGTACTTCCACTTTGTCAATTGCAAGGGAATATTGGATGAAGGATAGTACCTGACTGGGGGCATTCGTATACTCAGCGGATGCTGCTTTGGCCAAACGATCTGCCTATTCATTCTCCTCTCTTGGGATTTGTACGAACTTAATCGAAAATTCCTTGCCCATCTTGCTTTTGACCATGCTCAAGTATTCTTTCATACGTTCCCCTTTTGCCTCGTAGTCACCATTGATGTGCCCAACCACAACTTGTGAATCGCAGTGTATAACAGTTTACTTAACTCCCGTTGATCTCCCTCTAATAACCATAGCAGGACCCTAACTCTTCCAGCCCATTGGTTAGACGAACCGTCTATCCATATAGTCCATGCCATCAGCTTCTCCTCCTCGTTTTCACCTGTTGTGAACTCGGCAATGAAATCAGCTAAAGCTTGCACTTTGATCGCAGTCCTTAGTCGGTATTAGACATCAAATTAGCCAAGCTTAATCGCCCACAGAACCAATCGTCCTACCGCCTTCGGGTTGTTCATCGTTTTTCACAACGACTTGTTTGTTTGGACCACTATGGTACTGGGACTGATACCTGGAATGTCCTTGTAACTCCAAGCGAAGACATCTCGATTGTTCCTTAAGAAGAAGGCAAACTCTTTACTGACCGAAAGGTCAGCTTGCATGGCGATACGAGTAGTCCGGCCTGGGGTATCATCATCTAAAGAGATTTCTTCCAGATCCTTCGTTGATTCTACAGTGACCATCATTTCCTCGATGTTCAAGGCTTGTAAGTGATCGTCCATCTCAAGCATGGCTATGTAGCACTTGCGAGTGGCCATCTGGTCTCCTAGCACTTCTCCTATCCCATACTCCATTGAAAATTTTACTAGCATGTGGTATGTGGACGTGGCCGCCCGCTATGCGTTAAGCGTGGGACGACCAATGATGGCATTGTAGGCAGAGGAGCAATCGATGACAAGGAAATTGACCTCCTTGGTGAGCTATTGAAGGTACATTCCAATGGTTATCGACAAGGTGATGGTTCCCATAAGGAAGACCTTGGCACCACCGAACCCTACTAATGGCGCGTCAAAGGGTATGAGGCGTTCTCTATCAATCCTCATTTGCTGGAATGCCGAGTAGTAGAGGATGTTTGTCAAGCTCCTGTTATCTACCAGAACTTATTGTGTATTGAAATCTGCAATTAATAGGTTGATAACTAAGGCATCATCATGGGGGTGGTGTAGTTGTCTAGCATCGTCTTCTATAAAGCTAATAACGCGGTTTTTGACCCTTGCTGCCTTAGGAGACCGTCTGGAGATTTGGACACTCTGCACCATACGTAAGTACGTCTTTCTTGCCTTCTTAGATGATCTCGCCATAGTGATTCCTCCTACGATTACCCTTATTTCTCCGAGCAGGGCTCTAGGTCTTTCTTCAACTCGTCAGTTGTGTTCAAGGTCCTTTGGTGGGTTTTCTCCATTCCTGACAAACCGCTGCAACTTTCCCTGCTTAATGAGGGCTTCAATCTGCTGCTTAAGGTTGTAGCAGTTAGAGGTATCATGCTCGTGGTCCTGGTGGAAATGGCAGTATTTGTTCTGGGGCCTTTTGCTTGGATCGCCCTTCAGCTTGTCTGGCCATGTCAGCGCTGCGTCGTCTCTTATCTACATGGGGACTTGATCCAGCGGGGTGTTCAAGGGGGTGAAGTTTGTCATCTTCCCTAACGGGGGTTTCGATCTCCTTTCGTCCTTTCGCTTATTTGTTCGAGACAGCTTCCTCCCTCTGTCTGGACAATGGTCATTTTGTCTTTATCTCTTCCTTGGCCCTTCCCCCCGGGCTATCATCGCGTCTTCGGCGTTCATGTATTTTGTGGCCTTATACAATATTTTAGCCATCGTCTTTGGGTCATTCTTGTAGAGGGAGAAAAGAAACCCCCCCAATTACAACCCACAGGTGAAGGCAGTAACAAGCAGGGGTGTGCAAACCTATACTGGAGTCGACAAGACTGACTGGCGCCGACCTTCCTGCACCGCCACTGCCACCGACTGACGAAGCCAATGCCGGCGATCAGAACTTGAAAGGATATCCAACGCCAGTGCGGTGCAATTGTCGAAGCTGCAAATCCCTCACCGATGGGTGCCGAACTGAACCGATATAGGTAAATAATTTAATAGTTTTTCAAACTTTTGGATACGACATTGTTTACTAAGTATGGATTTTAATTATTTTTTTTTACGAAAACGTCGTCATATTGGGTTCTATTGAAAAACAAAAAACACACAAAATGGCACCGTTTGGTTCTAGGTTTTCAGATTTCCCTCCCTATAAATACACTTTATTCTCTCTCATAAGACTTAACTCTCTCTCTCTCTCACTCTTGCCTCTCGCCTCTTGTCGGATTGATGACTTGTGTTTGAGCTTGCACCATCTCACAGCGTACAGGCACCTATAGTCATCGGTAAGCCATCTTTGTGTCTTGGGTATCTTGTTTTTTTTTTTGGTTGTTTGTAGTATGAACTTTACATGCTGGCTGCTGGGTTTGTGTTTCTTTGTGAATGTTTGCCTTTCATGGTAACATGGGTTTGTGTTTCTTGTTATTCTTTGTGTCCTAGGTTTGTGTTTCTTGTTATTTTACATGCTACAAACATTGTACTATGTTTTATGAGAAAACAGTCAAAACACGTTGTTCTTGATTTGTTGATAAGGTGAATAGTAAAGGTGATAAGGTATTAGACATTTAGTTAGCATTCCCATTTAAATTATTTAAGTGCGGTGAGAGTGAGTGGGTGAACCCAGACCCATCGACTCTATTTTCTCCACTTTAATGAGTTTCTCTGTTTTTGACTTTATATTTTATATTGCAAGGTAAAAACTAAAATGTAAAAAATAAAACAAAAGGTTGAGATAGAAAAAAATAATAATAATAAAAAAATCTTAAATTGATCTGAAGATTTTAGAATCCCAACAGAACAAGAGTCCATGAAAAAACAAACCTCAAAACCTCATATAAATAAAAGAATAAACTCAATCTAACCGATCCTATTAATAACAGAATCCCTTTTTTTTTAATGTATTTTTTTTATAAAAAAAATAGTAAAGCAGGTAAATACTGATTCAGTATTACTGAATAGTAAGTGTCTAAAGAAATGTTAAAAATGATTAAACCGAGTAGACCAAACCGCACCACTATAGGTCAGAAAACCGACCCTAATCGGTATGCATCGTTTTAATTATGAGAAAACCGATCCCTATCAGTTCGGTAACAAATTTGAGAAAATACCGAGCCGACTGAAACGCGCACACCCCTAGTAACAAGGACTTTGTCGTCAGTTTCATCAATCAAGAGGGCCTCTTTGCTGAAACAGGTCACGTATGACCTTAGGCTTTCATCTTCTCGTTGTGTAATGCTTAATATGGCCGCTAAGGATCTTTTGTGTCTTTGTCCCCCGATTAAGTGCGTGACAAAGTGCCCCTCAACTCTTTAAAGATTGAGACAGTGTTCGGGGTTAGTTTACTGAACCATACCTTTGCTGGCCCCTTTAATGTGGCAGGGAAGGCCTTGCACATAATTTTTTCTGGAACTCCTTGCAAGTGCATGAGGGTTTTGAATGACTCCAAATGGTCCAATGGGTCTTGCAAACAGTCATATGCCTCCACCTGCAGTATTCGAAACTTGGCTAGAAGGGGGAAGGAAGTCACCTATGCGGTGAAAGGTGAGTGGGTCCGCTGGACTAGTTCGTCCAAGTTGGTGGATACCCGCCCTCTCAGGGCACTCATCATCATGTCCATCTTTTCTTTCATCGCTTGCATCTTCTATGCCATGCATAACGCGTCGACCTCCAGCTCAGAGGGACGATTGGTATCCTGCTGATCACGTCTGTTGACGGCATTGCTTTCTTCTTGGTCGTCCCTTTCTTGGTGATCATTCGTCAAGGGACGATTGTTGTCATGTTTGTCCCTATCTTGTCTTTCATTTTGATCGTTTGGTTGATCATTCTACAACTCCAACTGTCGTTCCAACTCGTGGTTCTGTTGAGTGAGCCATTCAACTGCTATGGCAAGGGTTTGTACTTGCCTCTCCAATGCGCTGGGCGGGTTCCCGGTCTCTTGATTGGTAGTGGCCATTGATCATGTTAGGACCATACAACTCTTTGTCTTTGAAACGACTATATGGCTTATCACTCGCTATTTCCCACAGACGGCGCCAACTGATGATGAGCTAAAATCTTCAGTGAGTTATAGGCTCCAAGTCACTCCAATGGACACTTGTGAATAAGAACAATGGAACCAAACAAAAGGCACCGGCATGGTACTGGTAAAAAACCCTCTGAATGTCAAGTTAATGAATGAGAAATCTCTATCAACTCTTTAGTAAGAGAGCTAAGAATTTTCTGCGTACCTGAGAAAAGAAGAGGTCTCATGCTTATATAGCAATTTAGTAGTAAGACAAGATCCCTTAAGCGTGGGGATCTTTCCTTTTGGGGAAGATTTGGCATTTATGGTTTTCAAGATTGCAGGGTGTCTTTCCATATGAGGGAGATGCGACCTCGTAGCAAATTCACTTTGCGTAATACGCAAGATATTCCCTTATATGGATTTTCGTGGGGACCAAGACTCTGTTGGACCTATCGGCTTCATGCTCACCTCGTCAGGCTTTTGCTCACCCCGTCGGCCTCTCTTTCGTTAGTCGGGATTTTTGTCCGTTGGCTTTATAATGTGGGCCCGTCTCTTTGCATGAATTTGGATCCTTCGTCTGCTAATGTGGGATTGACAGACCTAAGGGCGTCGCCAGTGCCTATGCATGACGTGTCTAGGCTATGGTCAGAAATACCCCTATCATTTAATATTATCATTTTCTTCATAAATGGTTTTATGATGGAAAAAAAAAAAATACAAATACTTGTTTCTTCTTTTCATCCTTCTCCTTCTCCCTCTTTCCTCCCTTTTTTTTTTCATCACTCTTGCTAAACGCAAAATCATAGAAAATCATTAGTTCCTCTATCCTTTATCTTTCATCCTCCCAACCTAGCATTACTTGGCATTAACTCCACCTCTAGTTTCATTCACTAAAACTATGTCATTTGCAAAAAGCATACACCAAGGAACTTCTTGAACCAATTTAGTGAACTCATCCATCTCCACAATTGAGGATAGAGGCTAAAAGTTAAGAAATGATTGCAACACCAATTTGTATAATTTCACATTAATTTCTGGTTCCTGAAACTATAAATTTTGCAGGAAAGGACTCGGATCAGTATTACAAGGTCAATTCCATTTAAGCCATCAGCAATATTTGTAAATGTTAACTATGTACAACCTTTTACCGCTTCTACCCAGTACATATCAAATGGGAGTACAAAGGACACTTTGCTCAGGCATATTTACATGCGTAATATACAAAGAGGATAAAACAACTATTCTCCTTTATATCATAGCTAAGGAGCTCGATCTTTGACGACAACAACGACTGATTGACATGGATGAGAAGTTGATATTATCACCAAATGCTAGAAGTTTTAGACTTTGGAAGCCGATCGCAATTTGCGGGCGCCCATCCAATCAACTTCTTTTCATTGTTGTAGATCACCATCTTATCTTGCATTGATATGTCTGCAAAAAAAGAAAAGAAAAATAAAACAAAATAAAGGGGGTTTGGTTCAGTTTTGGATGTTCGAAACTATGTTGAATGTTATGATCCATAAATTTTTGTACCAACAATTACCTCCAATGATGTTCAAAGGCCCCATTTCTTTTCCATCTATAATTCCCAAGCAGACATTTCCCATGCGCTGGAATAGTATGTTTGTTAATGTTTTAAAAAAAAAAAAAAAGAGTACATTATTTACTTGCAACTAAGACAGAAATGAAAAGAACAAGTGAGGAGAATTAGGGTAGGACTTACCGAGATAATTAAATAAGCTTCAGGGGGCAGTTCAAACTGAGTTTTAGCTTTCCCACCATTGGCGAAGCTCAATGCTATGGGCTTGAAGTACTTCCTAACATCATTTACGCTTTTGAATGGTCTTCGACCTTTCCAACAAAGTGGGAGAGTGTTGTCATCCAATGCTTCTCTTAAGGACCTTCCAGTTAACTCTTTCTTCACCTACAAATACATATGACAATTATTTTTTGGAATCTGTTACGTAAATCAAGTAGTTTTGAAAGTTTTGAAGTAAGAAAAACACCAACATTGGCAAAAATTTCCAAGGATATGGTGAATGGAAAAGAGAAATAAGGAATGAATTTGGGAAAGGGAGATACTGTAACGGAAGAGGAAAGGAAGCATCTATTATCATTTAGTAATTCGAAAATTCTTAAAACAATTCAGAAATAATTTGAGAAAACTGGGTTATAAATGCCAGAGCCTTATTATTAGTACAAATGCTGGTGCCTTTGTAACACTATAGTTTGGAAAACACTATGAAAATGCTTTTCACTCACCCAAGAAACTAAAGCTTGATAAGCCGGAGAATTTAGGTAGGTGTAGGAGCTCCCACTGTCAAACACTGTGAGTAAGTTTTTAATTCCTGTAGTCTTCCCTCCAAATATGAGTTCGGCAAACCCAGGTGAGTAATGTTCACTGACACATTCACAAATAGTGTTTACTATATAGTGAGAGGAAAAAATAAGAACTATAAGGGGGACTGTTTGAATTGAATAGAAGGGATCCAGAAGGTCTAATTACGGATGATCGCGTGACATTGATGTCCACAGCACACGTGAAGAATCATATAGGCCATCCCCAAAGAAGAGATATCCTCCACCTCGGACACTCATACAGTGACCAACGACATTTTGCACCAAACCCTGCATACTAAGCTGTGATACAATACTGGACTTTCCCTTGCCAAGGCCAAGTACTCCATCAAAGGGATGAGGAAAGGGACCTGGAATTTGATCATATCCACAGCTGTAGACAAGAAAAAATTCAGAGCACATAAGTAATAGTGTACATAAGCAACTCATAACTAAACATTTATGCTTATATACATCACATATCATACACCTGAGTAGCGGGACAAGAGAACGTTCATTCAACCATAGTAACACTTGGTTATTATAAAAAATCACCATGCAAATATGCAATATGTCAGCACCAAATATGGATTGTGACCTATCATAGATAGGTCCACTTAAAAATGTAGTGGGAAGTTTACTTAGATGAGACAAGTAAATATAATGCTTGGTTACCATGTTAAAACATGACCAGCATACTTCAAAATGCATTCTGTTCTTCTTAATAAGTTTTCTTGTGCTTTCCTCCTGACATGAATTACATTTAACTTCTAGCTTTGTTACAGCTTCACCATTTCCGGTTCTTAAATGACAAATATGTACAGCCTGATCCACTAATGGATTGCATTACCATGGAAAGAAATACAAAATTTGCAATTAACTACTGAATTTTACATTTCTATCTCTCTCCTTCTTTCTCTCTCTCTCTCTCTCTCTCTCTCTCTCTCTCATATATATATATATATATAGAAGATGAGAATTCCGAGCACATACATAGTCAAAAATTGGCGGTACCTGCATGATTTTTAGGAGTTGAAAGGAGCTGATCATAGTGTTACAAAGGTCAAAATAGAAGTTCACAGCTAATATTGCTACAATATGGAAGTAAAAGTCTCAAAGACAATTTGTGATTCAAATTACTCTAGTCACCATTTGGAAATCATTTGTTCACAAGCTGCTTTCACACGACAACTTGCAATTTAGTATTAATATGAAAAGCTTACTACAGCAATTCTATTCAAGAGCATCTCTCCCGGATTTCTTTCAAAACAATTTCAAGAAATTGAAATTTGAAAATTAAGAGTATGTAAAAGTAATTGAGATCAAGGAAGCAATCAAAGTCACTAACCCAAGGGCTAGAGGAGGTTTCAATTGTTCTCCATTTGTAAAGTTGAAGGAAAAAGCATCCTTGACAAGGACACCCATGGATGAACCGCCATCTGCATACTGAAGGTCATAGTCACATTGCTCTGGCGTTTCACATTTGTGTTCAGGTGGGTGCAAGGATTTACAAAGAGGGTCATTACAGGGTACTAGGCTGCTGGGTTTGTAAAGTGGATGAGGTGTCTGCAATGAAAACAAGTTATCACATTGTCATTAATACTGGTTACTTTTACCAACTTTAATAGTTTTAACTATACAGTTTATGGGATAACATGACTTTCTGAAAAAAAAAAAAAACAATGAGGATAGCATAAAAATAGAGAAGGCAATGATAGTGGAAAAATTTGACAGTAAATTAGGAAAAATCCCAAAATTTATAATAACATAAAATGTAGGAGGGATATTTTGGTTGGTGGAAGCTATGCATCAAGATAATTGTTTGAGGTTCCCTAGATTGGGAGTGTTAAATAAATGAAAGCATAATCCTAGTCGAGGCCCAAGTCTGTTGTCTAAACTATCTAATCCTACTTGGAGTATAAACAAAGCAATCTCAATCTCAAAGGATAAGCAAAGTAACCATAATCCTACTTGTAGTTCAAGTATTGTTACTCTAGATATTAACCTACTATAGAAACCCATTAATGGGTTCATTGTAACACGGAGCTTAATAATAAATATGTAGTTATTAAGAACTTTCCTCTATGTATGTAAGCCTCCAAAAGTCGAACCATGTTTACTCTTTGTTTTCTCTTTCTTTTTCTTTCATTCTTTCTCTATGCCCTGTTCAGTTTCTTCTCCATATTTTCTCATACACTTTATATTAGTTTCAAAGCTATGTCATGTTTTTTCTAACATTGTATCAAAGTTATGTTTTATCTTTTTTTAATTTGGCATCAGAGCCATGTTTCATCTTTTCTAACAGGAAACTACAATGCAAGTTATACCATGAATATTTGACTATATTCTCTCTTTTTCGTTTTTCTATTCATAATATAACCAAAAGCATTACTACATAGAGAATAAACTTAACTATGCATGCTTATGAAAAAGAAGAAGAAGGGGGAAAAGCAATGTACAAATTAGAAGAAAATAAGATACAGATTTTGTCATAGCAATGTACCTCGGTGCAGTGGATACAGGGAGCATCACACTGGAGCCATGTGAGGTCACTACCGGTGTCAGGATCAAGAAAGTATGGCTTTGAAGGCTGGCCTATGTTAAGGGTAACGTTATAAAACCTGCAAGAATCCAATTGTCAAATTCAACAAATATATGACTTATGGGGTTAGACATATCATATTGAAATTGAGATGCTAACACAAATTAGTATCCTTTGCAATTTTATCCTTCTAGTAACTAAACAATGAAAATATCAAATTGCTAAGCACCAAAAAGAAAAAGAAGCTAGCCATGGACATTTTAAGGTTTTTCTTTTGTTCTTTTCCTCCTCAATTTTAGTTTTATAATATAAAATGAAAAGCATGCATGCATTGTAGAAGGCGGATACTGTATACCCCTTTTTTAGCAATAAAAGTTACATTTTACTTTTATAATAGGTCATTTAACATATTTAAAATTTTTCACAATAATTGATATGATCTATTGTGATTAGTGCAAAAGTGAATTTAAACGAAAATTATATTATTTTCACAACAGATCATATCACAAATTGTGAAAAACGATGTATAGATAACTACTTTTACTAGAAAGTCTAAAGACATGACCTTTGTGCTACAAGAAGTTGTCTATTATTGTGAAAGTGATTCTCCATAATTGACCATATTGTGATAAATGTCATGATCTTAAAAGAACTCTTACACATGCTCTTATTACTTCCTTCTTCTTCTTCTTCTTTTTTGTGACACATAAAAACTGTAAGTGGGTAAGAATAATATAATACAATACATACCCAATAGGATACACGTTCCCATGAAGAGGAAACACAATGGAGGACCCAACTCGGTTGAGCATCAGTGATGATGTCGTTGCTTGTACTGGTACTGGTACTGGTACTGGTAGTATAGAGCTCCTTCTATTCTTTTGCCCAAAATATGAAGCTGATGATGATGATGCGGAGGACACACGTAAAACCAGCACCAACACCACCACACGCAGTAGCCCCAGCATTCCCACCTTCATTTTTCTCTCCTATATATCTTTTTTTCTTTCCCTCAACTTGCAAAGGAGTGAATGAACAAGTGAATTCTGAACTGTGTTTGATGAAATGACTGAGAGAGAAGGAGATCAAGTTTTGTATACTTTCTTGACGTTTTGTGGTTTTTGTTTTGCAGAAACAGAGTCCTGGGTTTTGAGATGAAGTGGGGTGGTGTGACAAATAGGTTATATAGTACACATTAATAATTTAATAGTATTACTTGTGAGCCAAGGAGGAATGGGTATTGCTTGTTCCTTTAATTCTCTCTAATTACCATTCTTTACTTTCCTGCTAGGTTTATTATGGAACCTGGTGTTTGGACTTAAACTTAGATTTCTTCTAATGCCAGCGGTTCTTTTATTCCTTCCCTCCTTTGAGATTGGAATTTGGAACATTGTATTGGGAAATCTAATAGTTAATAAATAGATTTGTGCATTGTAAAAATATATAAATAAATAAAAATAAAAGCACTTCAAGTTGAAAAAATGGGGCATATGGGGGAGCTTCCTGGAAACTTCTTTGTGCATAAAACATTGTCTCTTTTCATAATTTTCCGCGTTACTTTTAGTGTATCGATCATATCCCATCAAGGAAGCTTCCATGATTCCCCATAAAAAGATTAATTTCTCAACCTTTAATCATTTACAAATATGCATTTAATCACTTACAAAGTATTAGAAACTCTTACCATGTATCTAACGATGAAATAAACTATATTAAAAACCAATATTTCTTCAACAAAGAAATTGAGAGAATCCTTCTTTTTTTTAATGAGTATATGCAATATCAATCTCATGTAAATACTATGGTGGTTTTTGTGGTGGTGTTGGTATAGATAAAAAGTATTACATACATCCGTTGCAATAAGATACTTTCTATTTTCAACTTGGGCTCGGAACAATTTTGGTAATTAATAAGTCCCATTCACTTATCTCCTTCATTCACTTAAAAAATGCTATTTGGTTTTTTTGTGGTGGCCGGTGACAGTGGGAAGGGAGTGCAAAAGTGTTAATACTGCTTGATCATTATTTTTGTTTGGGTAAAATATTATTTTGGTCTTTAAATTTTATTATAAGTTTTTTTTTTTCATCCCTCAACTTTAAAACGTTACTTTTGAATTCTTAAACTTTGTAAAGGGTTTTTTTTTAATAGTTTATATAAAAAATAAGGATGAAGAAATAACATTTTTCAGTAGTTTAAAAACAAAAAACAAACTTATGAAAAACAAATTTTTAGTAAAATTTTTTAATTGTGTCATTCATGTTGCTCCAGAAGACCATATTTGTTAGCTGCGTGGGATTGGGAAATATCAGTGAAGAGGTCGGAAGTTCAAGGTTTAATTGGGGAAAGTAGCGCCCATTAAGGTAAAAGTATCAAATATGTGAAATATTTTTTATGGACACCCGTGGATTAACGTAAAATCTAATCTAAAAAATTTTCCAAACGGATTTAAATACAGTTAGTAATATAAATAACAGAATATATATACCAAATAGAAATAATCTTCTAGTTCTTTATCATGATATGGTTCTCACTTTGAGCAATAATACTATTTCACCACTCTTCTTATGCTCACATGTAAAAATCCAGTGTGTCATGGAAACTCAACCCCTTGACCCCTTTCATGAAGTCGTTGAAATAATTTCAATAGCAAGTTATTAGTAAGTTAAGTACATTGTTAACGTAATAACTCAAAGAAAAGCATTAGTCATATTTACGCTACCTCAAAAGGACTAATCAAGATTGAGGCTTCTTGTAGTTATTAATAAAGTCCAATTTAACTTAGTATATGCTTGATGTGGGACTCATCACACACCCACACATATCACACAATCAATTAAATTAGGGCATCACAGTTAAGGTGTTATATTATGTCTTCATTTATGTGTAAAAATATAATCCAAGCTACCACAAGCTTTCAAGAGCTTAAGAACAGCAATAGCTCTGAGCAAAAATTTATTCTGGGATGGTAACTTCATTTTGGCCTTGATCCTTGAGCGGTAAAGTAAAACCGCATTAACAGCATGACAGTGAGTTTACGAAGTCTCTTTTAGTGATCATTGCTTTGGTTCAGCCATCGAAGACTTCATAACACAATCATATAGACTGCTCGATATTCTTAAAATTATTATATAAGAAACAAAGGATTTTAAAGATATTTGTTCTATACATTTTTACCAAAAAAGAAACAAAAAAAACTATCTAGTACGATTCCACATAGACAAAAAACCAATCAATAAATATCCTTACTATAAAAACTACCACATTATGATGCCTAATGCTACTAGATACAAAACATCATGTTACCATCTATCCTGTCTTTGGGTTCTTTCAGCCCACTTTTGGAGGCCTTCCCCGGCCGCTACGCTTTGTTTGTGGCTCTACTATTGCACTGACTACATCCAACTTCCTTTTAGGAGGCCTCCCCTGTTTTTTATGTTGTGGTTGTTCCCGCTGCTGTGAAGGAAACAATACGTCCATGGTCGTAGTAGATAAAGCTGGTTTCGGATTAGGACGCCTCCCTCGGCCCCGTTTTTTAGGTGGGTGCTCCAGATGCTGCTGCAATTCATTATGATCTTGATGATCCAAGGGAATTGACACTTGCACCAATGCATCTTCCTTTGCCTTGGGTATAGGATGCTTTGCTTGGCCTTGACACCCTGCTTGTTGGTGCTCATATTGATTCCGATCATCTATGGGCAACAATACCATTGTACTTTGATCTGCATCACCCTTTGATTTAGGAGGCCGTCCCCGGCCTTTATGCCTTTTCAGCTGCTGCTGAGCCCCCATAGCCACGTCCAAATCTGGCTTTAACTTTGGAGGCCTCCCTCGACCTTTACGCTTGAGTGGCTTCTGCTGCTCATGCTGATGTTTTGAGAGGGATTTTTTCTTGGTATCATTTACGGCCAGTTTAAGTTGGGAAGCATCTTGGTCCCGAGGACGTAGTTGCCTACTCTGGCCATTCTGATGAGCTGTGGGAATCAATACACTGGTAGTTTGATCTTCATTTTTCATTTTCTCGTGAGGCCTCCCTAACCCTTGGTGCTCTGGCGTCTGCTGCTTATGATGATGCTTATCATCTGAGGGATATTTCCCCATAGCTGTGTCCACATCTGGATTTGACTTCAGAGGCCTCCCTTGACCTTTATGCTGTAGTTGTTGTAACTCATGCTGATGCTGTGAGGATGATAATTTACTTTGGAAAACACCTTGGCCTTGAGGATCTAGTTGCCTCTTCTCAATCTGCTAATTAATGCATGAAATTGAAATCATATGGCACATTCAATCAGATTGGTAAGGCTTCCATGGAATTGAAATCATATGGCACATTCAATTGATGGTCACATATATTATTTAATATTTATTGACAATTCCATGGCCAGAGTATTACTATATTCATATTTCATATTACTAATTATAAATACGCTAAAAAAATAAAAATAAAAACAGTAGTTGACATCATTGCTACCTGGCTTTTAAGTGCTGTTGGCTGGCCACTATTAGACAGCTGCTGGCCCCGAGGCCGTAGTTGCCTTCGCTGTAGTTGCCCCAATGTCTGTGCCAGTGTTTGATCTGATTGGTCAAGTTTTGCAGGTTCAAGCTCTATAGGTCTTTCTTGTATCCAATTTCCAGGTTGCTGGTCCTGCATATGCTACCAATTACTTGAATTGATATTCTATTTGACATATAGTGATTGTTAATTTAAGAAAACTCAACAGTTATCATTTAATCATCCATTCTATTCCAAAGTCTTTTACGATATACTCCCTCCACCCCAATTTGTTTATCTTCTATTCCATATTGGAATGTCCCAAAATGTTGTCATGTTTCTAAAATTAAACTCCTTTAATTTACTAATGTTCCTATTATGCCCTTACTTTATTTCCAAAACCATTTCAAATTTAGTATTCCAATTTTTTGATAAATTTATTTAAGGGTGGTTTTGGAATCTTATAACTTTTTATACCGCAAATAAGACAATAAATGATGTTCCCTTAAAAAGTTGGGTTTTTGAAACAACACAAACAAATTGGGATGGAGAGAGTAAATATTAACCATGACCGCAATAGCTCAACAAAACAGAAGATGTCACCATCAATACCTGGCACTCAGGTGCTTTCATCTTGCCATATATTATTTAATATTTATTGACAACTCCATGGCCAGAGTATTACTGTATTCATATTACTAATTATAAATAGGTTAAAAAAAATAAAAAAACAGTAGTTGACATCATTGCTACCTGGCTTTTAAGTGCTGTTGACTGGCCACTATTAGACAGCTGCTGGCCCCGAGGTCGTAGTTGCCTTCGCTGTAGTTGCCCCAATGTCTGTGCCAGTGTTTGACCTGATTGGTCAAGTTTTGAAGGTTCAAGCTCTATAGGTCTTTCTTGTATCCGATTTCCAGGTTTCTGGTCCTGCATATGCTACCAATTACTTGAATTGATATTCTATTTGACATATAGTGATTGTTAATTTAAGAAAATTCAATATTTATCATTTACTCGTCCATTCTATGCCAAATCTTTTACGATATAAATATTAACCATGACCACAATAGCTCAACAAAACAGAAGATGTCACCATCAATACCTGGCACTCAAGTGCTTTCATCTTGCCACTATCAGATACAGAAGGCCTTTGACCCCGAGGTCGCAGTTGTCTCCGCTGTTGGCCCAGTGTTGGCAGCTGTTGACATGATTCCTAAAGTGTGTGAGCTCAAGGTCCATAGGCCCTTCTTAGTTAAAATATATACATAACCTCTCTCAAATATGATAAACAAATAAGTAAACACAAAAAAGTAGATAACCTATACAAGGCTCCCCTCTTTCAGAAATGCTTTCAAACATTACCCATTATGTCTTTTCTTCTTCTCCTACTTTCATAATTAATCTCAATTCCTCTCTAATGAAGCCTACCAACTTAAATTAAATCATCACTAATTAATAATGTAACTTAGGTATGTGCAACCCTTTCTAACAAGTTCACTTCCTATTGCTCTCTCTCCCCTGCCTTTAATTATTCATTAATTCCAGACAAAGGAAAAAAATTATCTTTTTAAATCACCAAGCAAAATTTAAAAAAATATAATTTTACATTGCTTTCACTTTCTTTTAAAGCAACAACCGATTCCCAGATAATGAAAACTCACTTATAAATTCCTTTCTATTTTATTAAAAAAATATATCAAAATCAACAATTTATATTATTACTTTTATAAATAAATAAATAAGTTCATCTGGAAAAGCTTATGGTTATGCCTAATATTCAGTATCTTTGAAGTTTGTATTCTATGTTCGTTTCTACGTTCAAACTTCAAACATATTCTATATAATGGTAAATCAGGAAAAGCTGTCACATTGATACCTGACATTCAGATTTCTTCGCATCAACACAATCAGATTCCAATGCCTTTGAGGCCTGAGACTGTGTTTTCCTCTGTTGTTGCCTCTGACTTGGCTGTTGCCTTTCCCATGATTGCTTGAGTACTGTTAGTTGAAGCTTCACAGGCCTTTCTTGAATTGAATTTTGCAGTTGTGATATCTGTTCAAGGCATATTAAATTCGCTGTCATGCTTACAATTTTCAGCTTTCTTTGATGATTTCTATAATGTGGTGTTTGCTACCTTTGTATTCATAATAAATAGTTAATTGCAAAGAGATGAGAAATTGTTATTGTTACTACCTGGCATTCATGTTCCTCTCCAAGGTCCAGTTGCTTCTCCATCTCAAGCTGCCTTGAATCCATGTTTGATATGGATTCCTCTTGCCTATCACTTTCTGCTTCCATTGTTGTTAAATCAAGTTCTAATCCTCTGCCTGGATTCCCAAGCTCAGGCTGTTGCTCATTTTCAAGCTGTTCTGAATTTGTGAGGACATCCGTGGAAGTTCTAGTTGGCTCTGACCAGGCTGTTGGCACCTCTAGCTGACCACAAAGCTTTAGTTGTTTTTTATGTTTCAGAAATAACTCCAGCGATGCTTCTTCATCAAATTCTGGGGGCCTTTTTGGATCAGGAAATTCAATTTGCCACTGCTCAGGATCCTTCAGAATTTCATTCTCTTGTTCTTCCATCACATGTTTTAGAGTGTCATCCTTTGACACCGCCCTCTCACTTTTTGAGTAAATAATATCCATCAGCTTTTCCTGGATTTTCTTTGTCCTCTTCAGTAATTCTATGCACTTAACCTGTCATTCATCTAGTATTAAAAAAAAAAAAAGTTTCATAAAATGATTCTTTTATAAGATGAAAAGAGATTGTCACGTCACCTTTGATAGAAGTTTAGAACCATCATTGTCCAATCTCTGGCTTGTAAGAGAACCCTCAGTCATCACAATAGCTTTATGTTTCTCTGGTTCCTTGAATGACTGCATGTCACTGTTTATTAACCAAGAAAAGCAAGAGTGCATGAGATCAACAATAACAAGGAAAGGGCACAATAAAGACACAAAATAACTGAAAAGGGGAAAACCTAGGGGCAATCATGTTGCTCCTTATTTCAGTTCGTGGCTCATTTTGTTCCTCAATCACTTCACTCCTTTGCTCTTGTGGTTCAATCAGCTTTTCAATTAATAGAATTTCTTCTTGCAATTGAATTTGTTTTCCAACATCTTCGATTACACGATCACATGGCAAGTTTTGCACTTCAATCAGTTCACTTTGCTGTTCTTTTCCTTGACACTGATCTTGAATTACATCACCCACTTGTTCTTGAATTTGTTCTCCAGGCACCTTATTTCTCTCTACTATTCCAATCTGCTCCTCAACAATCACTTCAATTTCATGCCTTTGTGTTTGACCTTGTTGTGACCTCACTTCATCTTGCTGTTTATTTTTCTGCAATTGAGATGGATATTTTTCCACAATCATATCACCTTTCTGTTCTTGATTTTGTTCTTCAATCAATTCAACTTTGTTTTGCTTTGCTTCATTGTGGTTTTCTACAACTTCAAGCTGTTGCACTTGTTTTATTTGTTCATCAAATACATCATGTTGTTCATCTGCTTGCTTCTCTTCAATAACCTGAAATTGCCGCTCTTCGAATTCATCTCGATCCTCAATTTCTTCAATTTGATGCCATTGTGCTCTATCCTGATTTTCAGTCATTACAATTTGTCGTCCATCATGATGAATCTGTTCCTCAATTTCCTCAATTGATTGTTGTTCATCATTTTCATCTTCAGATTTTTTATCACATACCCCTTGTGCTAGATTTTGTTCATCATTCACTTGAAATCGTTGTTCTTCTGGACTTTGTTGTTGATCGGCAACATTAATTTTCTGTTTTTCTTGCCTTTGTTTGCCAATTTGTTCAATCTGTAATTCCTGTGATCGATTTTGGTCCTCGATGTCTTCAATTTGATGCCTCTGTCCTCCACTGAGTTCACCATTCACTTCAATCTCCAGATTTTGGGATTGCTTGTCTTCTTTAAGCATCTGCTTCTTCTCAAATAGATATCCTTCTTCAACATTATGCTCTCTATCTCCTTCACTGCCATGGTAATGCCTCTTCTTCCGTTTCTTCTTCAGACCTCTTTTAGGAAGAGAATTACTTTTTTCACCAGGAAGCCTATAACAATTTTCAGAAACTTTAATGATCTCTCCACTCTCACTAAGCTTGCTCAGATGATGACTTAAAAAACTTGCATGAGCCCATGGCAAATCCTCAACACCTTCCAAAATAAACTTAGATATTGCTTCCATGGTTGAGCCCTTTCCATCATTCAATTCTTCAATCGCTCTGCGTATCATCTACACAAACTCACATGTTAAGTTAGGACATCTAAAAATCATCAGAAAACTGGCGGAGAAGCACTATCAAAGAAAAAGAGAATAATACCAGGGCATAAGTGGGGTGATCAGGGGTGTGCAAATCAGGGAGTTTCTTGCAAATGCATTCTTCAATTTGGTTCCTGAGATCAGGTCTGAGGATGTTGGAGGGGTATGAGCTCTCAAATTTTGACATCACGGCATCAGTAAGCTTGTTTAATTTGAGTCTCTGTTCACAATGTTCAAAAGTGTTGTCAGCAAGGGATGGAAAAACATATGTAAAACTAGTCCATTAGTAGACCAGTTTAACAGTCATTGATTCAGCCATCTGGATCAATGGATGAGTCATGACATCACCTAATCTGCTTTCATAAACGTAAAGCCAAAGGTTTGAATGCGCACAATGTGCTTGTTAACTGACGATAGCATAATTATAGGAAAAAATTTAATAAGCAAGATTATAATTACTAATAGATGCAAAATTATGAAGCAATTTAGGGACAAAGTTATACATTACCTGTTCCAACTCTTTCTAGTTCTAGCCAGCCCCTTTCATATAGGGTTAAAGGTTATTATAATAATGAATAAACCCTAACCATCCAACCTCATTATTAGGTCATGAAATAAGTAACATGCTAGTCACATACTCATATGACCTTTTAAAATACTCAAGACAATATAACAAATTAAATATAGCATATAGAAATAAAAGAAAATGGCCTAATGGGCCTTTTTTCCTTTACCATTAAGCTTAAATTCTCCAACATCAATAGTCAAGTATCCAAATTGCTGATTTCAGGCTAAATTAGTGGGAACAAAACTTTTACTAATGATAAGCGCAACAAATCAATTAGAAAAATAATAATGATTAATACATGAGACTTCGATTCCACGTAATAACGCCAAAAGCTGTGAGTGTGTGTGCATATATATATATATATATATATATATATGTATATATACAAGTTTTAGCACCCAGGGAGGACAATGGAAGATTCAAAGTAGCAACCTATACATTACGACACATGATCTGTAGCTGATTTTGCTATCCCTTGGGATTAATAATGCCAGAAGCTGTGTACAGTGCATAAGATGCCCACACCCACACACAAAAAAATGACCCAACCTAGAGAAACCCAATCATAACATTGCTGCTGGTAATGGTGTCACTCCTCGTTCTGCTATTACACATAAGAATTCAAAAATATGCCATGAGTCCCCATTTAGGTCCACCTAGAAACTAGCCTGCATAGATCAAAACCCTACTAATTGAGAATGATAATTATCTAAAGTCCAGCCACCTTCCCCTCACCCCCATCTCCCTCCATTCTAAAACATATACCCAAATCTAAAAGCAGCTTGTTCAGAGAGACTGTATAACCAAACCCACCTTCTCTAACACAACCATCCCCCAGAAAATAGATCAAGTAAACCCAGGAATAACCCTGTACACTAATAGAATCTTCTTTGAGTACATTGAGACGCAAAATTTCCCAACTATGCAGAAATTATATACCAGAATTGCCAGTTCTTTTCAAATCAAAAGATTTTTAATCTTATGTAAAATCCAAATCCTAATGGCATTAAAACAAATCTTTTTTTTTTTTTAATTCATAAAAAAAAATCCAAATTTTATCAAAGTTTGGAGAACACTGAGCAGTTAAGCAAAACTTAGCAGTTATAACAACTGTAATTCAGTCATAAATCTGAACATATGGCAAAAACTTAAGTACACAACCCAATTTAGTTATATGTGTGTGTGTGTGGCTCTGTGCATCTACAATAGGCACTTTAAATTTTAGTCAGAATAAAGAAAAAACAAGACTAAAAAGGGTAGGAAGAAACATACAGATTCAATTTCCAAACCTCTTGCTTTTTCTTCTATCCCTTTTGAGTTCTGCATTGACATGTAAAGAAAAGCTAACTCAATATGATAATTCATAAACCCAACCAAAACCCAAAAACAGTCACACTGTTTTAGCAAGATTTGGACTCGAAGTGTCAGAACCGTAACACACTAATCCCAACTTTATTAGGAATTGAATACCTTTTCTAATTGGATAACACAAATAATAATACTAATAACAACTGGGTCAGAATTAGAAAGAAAGCTTTAATTCAACATGAAAATTAAAAAATCCCACCAAAACCCAAAAAAAGAAAAAAGAAAAAGAATAATACCCAAAAACAGTCTGTAACTGCTTGAGCATTATATGGACTTGAAGTTTCTGAATTGTACCATTCTAATTCCAATTTTAATGGGAATTGAATAGAAATGATAACATTTCTAATTAGATAAAACAAATAATAATAATAATAACAACAGGGTCACAATTAGAAAGAAAGCTTTATTTAACTCAATATGATAATTTAAAAAAAAAAAAAAAAAATCAGACCCAAATACAATCTGTAACTGCTTGAGCAATATATGGACTTGAAGTTTCAGAATTGTAACATTCTAATCCCAAACTCAATGGGAATTGAATGAAAATGATAACTTTTCTAATTGGGTAACATAAATAACAACTGGGTCACAATAAGAAAGAAAGCTTTAACTCAATATGATAATTAAAAAACTCCACCAAAACCCAAAAAATAGAAGAAGAAAAAAAATAATCTGTAACTGCTTCAGCAATATATGGACTTGAAGTTGCAGAATTGTAACATTCTAATCCCAAATTCAATGGGAATTGAATAAAAATGATTACTTTTTTTTTTTTTTTTAATAATTGGGTAACAAAAATAACAACTGGGTCAGAATAAGAAAGAGCGCTTACCATCGTTATCAATGGTAATGCTGGATGCTCTGATGCTAAGATCAGAGACGAGACGTGTAGGGCCATTAGAGAAGAGTGTGCTACAACTACAAAAACATTTGCTTTTTGTTTTTTCTTTTTCTTTTTTTGTTGGAAAAGGAATATGTAGGACTGTAAGTACGAGGAGCCAATATAATAAAGGTTTGGTTTGGTCTGGTTGTGATGAATTGTTTAGTTTAGTTAGGGTTTATCGTTTGGCAAAACGACAAGTTTGTGTTTTGGAAGTATAAGTAAAAGGGAAGCGAGGCGAATCTACGTTGTTTTCAGATTCGAAAAGTGAAACTACTGAATTTTATAGGTCACACTCACACTCACTGCCACTCATCAAGGACCACGTGTTTTGCACTACAGTTTTTCCACAAATTCTTTTTTTTAACTGAATTTTTCCACAATTGTAACGTACCATATCGTGGGAAAGTTATTGTATACTCATTTATAATGGGGAGGAAATATAATCTCAAAATATATAATTAACAATACCAAATTGTGAGTAGTGAGAAAAATGGATGATTCATATAAACTGTTGGTCATGTATAATAATTGTAAGAAATGGAGTAATAAAAGTTGTACTTCTAAAATAACTTACCTCTCTTCCTATAAAAGAAAGTGAGCATACTTTCGGAGTACACAATAACAAATCCAAATTATAAACAGTGAGAAAAATCGATAATTCATGTGAACAATTTATCACTATTATAATTTTAAAAAATGGATTAATAATTATAAATATTGTGCTCCTAAAATACCTCCTCCTTTTTATGATGGGTTAATGACTTGGTGGTTAATGCACAATCAAAGGTTAAAACAGAATTTTATAAAAGCACTCACATCAGTCAAAATATAATAGTATAAGAGTATTCACATAACTTGTGCAAAAAATTCTATCTATTTTAGCTTAAAAGCTTACCTTTTTTTTTTTTTTTTTTTTTTTTTTTTTTTTTTTTCTATTTTACATGCTCACTTTTCAAAACACCCTACATCATATTATATATTTTACACTATATTTCATTAAAATATCAAATTTTCTTGACATTTTTTAATTGTTTCTCTTTTGCCACGTACAACCACCACCATCCATCATCTTTCTTCATTGTTGGGATATGTAAAGAAATAATAAAAAAAAATTAAATGCAAAATAAATAGTGTCAGTGTAAATTTATATTGTTAATATAGCAAGCTTGTAAATTCATGCAATTATACACTAACTGGTATAGATCATTTTATGGCAAAACTGTGTAAATATTACACATTTTTTCTATTTATTCACCCATTGATGTGAGTGCTCTAAGGGGTGAATTTTGTATATCCAACTCCAGAATATACCCACATCAATCCATGTACACTTTTGTAAATTTGAATTGTTGCTACAGTAACTGTGTAAATATACACAATTACTATTCACATGCATATTTATTTTTTGGGCAAATTACAACTTACCCACCTGTGATTTGGCCGAAACTTAAGTAGTCTACCAGTGATTTGAAATTTGACACTTTATTTACCTATGGTTAGCCAAGTTAGAGTTTCATAACCCATTTCTATTAAAAACAGTGCTAAATATGTAATTTTGCTCCACTTTTTTTATCTCTATCCTCCAAAAAAAAAAAAAAAACATAAAAATACAAGATTAAAAAGAATCCAACGGAAAACTTGCATCATGGGATTTCAAAACATAAATAAGCAACTTAAATTTTGGTCAAACCTCAGATAGATAAAGTGTCAAATTTCAAATCACAGTTAGGCAACTTAAATTTCAGTCAAACTATAGGTGGGTAGGCTGTAATTTACCCTTATTTTTTAATATGCTTTTACTTATATACAGAGAGAGAGAGAGAGTAATAAAAAATTGATAAAGAAATAATATTTTAATGAAATGTAGTGTAAAATAGATAATTTGATGTATGTGGTTTTGAAAAGTGATTATATAAAATAGAAAAAATAGATTCTTATGTTAAAATAGACAAAAAATTTTATACAAGCTAATGTAAATGCTCTAACATGAATAGCTTTTTACATAGACAGAAGTGACCAGTTTAAAAATCGCATTTTTATTAATTTTTACTATTTGTAAGTGTAGATAAGATTGTGGAACTTTTTCAACAAGACTCGTTCAATATAGTTGGGGGATTGAGGCTATAATATGGGGGCATTTGTATTTAAATATCAATTAAATAAATTTATTTAATGCAGATGGAACAAAGGTTAATTTTTTGCATCAAAAATATAATTTTATGAATCAATACTAACTAACTTAAAGTTAATTTCACATAGAGCATCAAATCCCATGGTTAAATAATAAATTTTAATAATAATTAAATAAATTATTATTATTTTATTAGAATCGAGGTTTACTTTATTTTAGATAAGGCAATGCATTGTTATAAAATTTTTATTTTAATGTTCAGAAAGAAATAGAAATTTTTAGCGTATAATCCGGATACTGGGGTTGAATGAATATGGGTTAGGTGCTGTGTGATTAATGGGTTGGCATTGACTTTTATTTTCGTGGAAATTTCTTCTTCAGATGTGATATGGATTTCTGGAGTGGGACTTTGGATGGGTTGCGGGTTTGGTATGAGCTGGGTTGGGGCCTTTGCTATTGCTCTGGCGTAGCGAGACGGAGAGACCCATGAAAGGTAGCTGAAATAGTTCCTTTAGCTCAAAGTGAAATTTTTTTACTAAAAGTACTGAAAATAAAGTTAAAAAGTGTCTAAAATAGTATAATAAAACTCATAAATAGTACAAAAAATACAACGAAACTCATAATAATATAAAAAATAAGCTGAACAGTAACTAAAATAAGCTAAATAGTAAAAAAAGTTAGCTTTTTAGTACCCATTTGGGATCCGTTTATTTTACTGAAACTGAAAACTTTTTGTTGAAAGTACTGTAAATAAAGATAAAAATTAGCTGAAATAGTATAGTAAGATTCATGAATAGTATTAAAAAGTGAAATAAAACCTATAAATAGTAGCAAAAATAAATTGAATAGTAAAATAGAATAGCTTTTTAATTTGGAGTCAAACGCACGCTAAGCCAATGACAAACGCAACCAGAGAGAAACTATGTCTGTGATGAGATTTTGAGTGAGAGACTCATAATCATAAGTGACTTGTTATGATCTGGACGCAGGTGTGATGATGTTGGTCAGAGAAGGGGTGCAAATTTGCATTTGTCTATTTACAATTTTTTTATATTCATTAGCCAATTTCATTGCAAACATAATCATAGGTAATTGATCCTCTCTTTTGTTTTTTCTTAGAAAAAATGAGAAAAATCAAAATGATGGTAACGAAAGACATCTAAAATTGATGAGATAAAATATAAAATTCAAGTTTTACATTTTTTTTAAAGGAAAATATGACTATTTAGCCTTATTTTTTGAACTATGTATAATGTATCCAAACAACTCATTTTTAAATTATGTAGCAAAATACCTCTGTTTTGAAACTCGATATTAGTAACATCGAGTTCTATGCGTATTTTGCCACTTAAATATTTCTGAAAATTTTGTATAGAACTCAACATTAGGCACTTAAAAATACGCATAGAAATCAACATTGTTAGTATCGAGTTCCAAAAAAGTAGTATTTTGCTAGATAATTTGAAAAGATGATTGTTAAGCAACAGAGTTTTAAAGTTAAGGTCATTTAGCAATTTCCCCCCATTTTTTAAGGGAAAGAATAAGCTACTGTGCATCCCACCACCACTTCAGTCCAAACTGCCATAATCTAGGCATCCACCAAGTGTTGAGGATGATGATATTGTGTTAGAGAATGAGGCAAGGAAGATAACAAAGTGAGAGAGAAAACTTAATATGACATGGGCTTTTTTTCCCACTTGGATTGTTTGTCTTTTTTTTTTTTTTTTTTTTTTTTTTTTTTTTTTTTTTTTTTTTTTTTTTTTGAGAAATAGCCCAAGGGCGAAATTTATGCAATCAAAAACAAATCATTGTTGTAAGCATCATAGATATCCGGAGGGATAGGCTCCATCCGGACAAGAGTGGAATCAAACGATCTAGCTCTTCTAGCAAGATTATGAGCAACATTGTTTCTAAGTCTCTTAATATGACAAAAATTAATCTTAGAAAAATACGATGAAATAAACTTGATGTCGTGGAAAAGGTGGCCGAATTTTGCAAATTGCTTTGTCCCCATTTGAAAGGCATCAATGGCGATCTTTGATCCCCTTCAACTATCACTTTCCCAAAACCCTACTCTTGAGCAAACCAAAGAGCACACCACACTGCTAGCACTTCCACCATCTCTACCGAGATAGGCAATGGAATTTTTTGTGATAAAGCAGCCATCACAACTCATAAGTTCGTTCTCATTACAGATTATAACACCCAAGCCAGCAGTGTTGTCCCCATCAAAAATAGCTCTATCAAAGTTAATTTTGAGCTTGCCGGAGGAAGGAGGATGCCATCGAACTAAGCAAGCCGTAGCTGGGATTTTTGCATGGACTGGGCAAAGTTGCTGGAATTCCTATAGATTTTCTTGAGCCAAAGAATTGATATTGGCCAATGGAAAGGACACCTCGCCAACTAGAGCTTTGTTCCTCCTAAGCCAAATAAGAGAAACTATTATTGCGAAGAGGTTTACCTTAGATTTGTCAAGAAGAACAAGCTAGATAAGCTGTTCATAAACAGACACTAAGGGTGAATATAGGAAATGTCATGGGAAGTTAAAGAAGGTAGACATGATAGATGACAAAGTGGCTTGGGGTCGTTATTTACATATCGAGACAATGTTGACATAAAAATAGTTCTTGCGTAAAGAAAAAGTTATCTTATAAGATAGTCTTACAAGACCACCCTCTCCTTGCCTAAAGAATAGACTACGGGTTTGTTTGGATACCGCTTATTGCTAAAAACTGAAAACACTATAGCAAAATAATTTTTAAATGTGTAAATAGTACCATGGGATCCAGTTTTAAAGTTTTTTTTGCTGAATAAAGTACTTGTGACTTTTGGGTCTCGTGAACAGTGCATAGGCTCCACTAAAAAATGCACAACACAAGCACAAACGCAAATGTGTTTGTATCCAAACGGTCACGACTACTGTCAAACAATGCCTCCATTTTGGGTTTACTTCTTATACGAATAACTACCAAACTTCTAGTCGCCTAGATCATGGAGATAAAGATTGTGTTGTGCACTTAGTAAAAAATTAAAAATTAAAAAGAGAAAGAAGATTAAGAAAAGAAGGTTAGCAATATGGTCCTTGGCTAGGGCTCCACTAAGAAAAAGAGAAGTCCAAAAACCTTAAGCAGTGAAACTGTGAAAGCAAGGATCTTTATATCGTCTAGTTCCAACGGCTAAGATGACAATGTAGCGGAGGCTACTACAAAACAAACCATTGACATAGAAACTAGACTTGGAAGAATATTCATGCTGGTGTAGATTACACAAAAATTTTATTCAAAATGTTTTTGTAACAATAACTAATTGCAAAAAAAATTATTTTATAATTTCACTACTCTCATATAGATAGATTTAGTTATAACTGATATGAATTTTTATTATCTATATCTATATATTACTAAAAACTGAAACATAACATTTAATGTTGCTACGCTCACATTAAACCACATCAGCAGCCACGTCATCATTTTTTGTTTCCAATTTTTCTTATATATTTTTTAAAAAAAACTTTTTCTCATTTAAGCTGACTTAAAAACTCCATTATTTAAAAATTAAAATATCTTTTAACCATTATTTTTATTATTAATTTTCCAAAACTTTCCCTCCTTTATACCTCTTTCTCTCCCCACTTCTTTCTACCTTAATGTCATTATTTCTCTACCTTTTTATCTTCTTTTATTTTGACTCTTCATATTCTCAACATCTTACTATAAATTTGACATTTTCTTTTTTATTCTATTTATAGTTTTCTCACACAAAAAAGGTTACTTCTCTCTCTCTCTCTCTCTCTCTCTCTCTCTCTCTCTCTCAATTTGTTTTTCATTTTTTGTTTGATTTTTTATTTTATTTTTATTGCATCAATTCTTTAGGTTGATGAATTTTTGTGTTAATTAGAATTCTACTTTGGGTTGATGCAATTTAGTTTTGTGTTTTAAGTTGTTATCTTTTATATTCTCTTTGATTAAATATTATTCTACTGCATTATTCATATAGTATATAATAATATAATGTTATTATATTACATCTATATCTATATATTACTAAAAACTGAAGCGTAGCATTTAATGTTGCTATACTTATGTTGAGCCACATCAGCAGCCACGTCATCATTTTTTGTTTCCAATTTTTCTTATATATTTTTTTAAACATTTTCTCACTTAAGGTGACTTAAAAACTCCATTATTTAAAAATTAAAATATCTTTTAACTATTATTTTTATTATTAATTTTCCAAAACTCTTCCTCCCCTTTAGGTCTTCATCTCCCCACTTCTTTCTACCTTAATGTCATTATTTCTCTACCTTTTTATCTTCATTTATGTTGACTCTTCATATTTTCAACATCTTACTATAAATTTGACATTTTCTTTTTCATTCTATGCATAGTTTTCTCACACAAAAAAAGGTTACTTCTCTCTCTCTCTCTCTCTCTCTCTCTCTCTCTCTCAATTTGTTTTTCATTTTTTGTTTGATTTTTTTTTAATTTTTATTGCATCAATTCTTTATGTTGATGAATTTTTGTGTTAATTAAAATTCTACTTTGGGTTGATGCAATTTAGTTTTATGTTTTAAGTTGTTATATTTTGTATTCTCTTTGATTAAATATTATCCTACTGCATTATACATATAGTATATAATAATATAATGTTATTATATTACATAGAATGACTTGGATAATTTGATGTTTATTGCTATATATCTTATTTTTACTCTTTTTTCCTCTTATCTTATTTCATTCAATATTTAAATGCAATCACATCCTCCATATTATTAAATTATGCAGCACAAATCAAGAAAATAGCTAGACACAAACCTGCCTTCCTTTATCATACATTCAGGGAATCAATATATTTGTGTGATAAAAAGTCATATAATTTATAATTTAGATAGCACCCTTTGAATGTGTCTAGGCCCATAGATTGAGCAATTTGTAGACTTAAAAGGCTATTGAGAATGAACTTTTTGAATCAAGTCTAAAAAAATATGAACTACTATATATCATTTCGATAAAAACTTTTATCATAGATACATTAATATATATATATATATATATATTTTTTTTTTTTGGCCACAAATTTAAATCACGCAAACTTAATAATTTTATATTATTTGTTAACATTGTCTCTGCTTCTTCAAAAAAAAAAAAAAAAAATTATGTATCATCTTTAAAGGATGCCAACAATATGGATCTTATAGGAAAAGTTACATAAAATATTGAGAAAAAAATGTTTTATATTATGATGGGATAACAAAAAATTACATCTACAACTCGTCCAGATGGGTCGTCCATGACGAACGATTAGCCAAACATCCAAGACCATCTCCTATTCGTCCAGAACTCTCGTCCTTGAGAAGTTGACTAATTGAATAAACCTCTTAACCAAGTCGAAAGAGTCGTCCATATGCGAAGCACATGGACGACCAGACAACGGCATGACAAAGGGTCGTCCATGGGCATTTGCCCATGGACGACCACACAACACTTGAACAAATTCTGAAGCGGGTAAATCAACCCGTGTTCATCGCCGCCAATTCCTCCCAAGTATATAACTTCCAGCAACAGTTATGATTTCAATAGTGGTTGAGGTCTGAATTCCAAGAACCTGGGGAAAGTTATCTGAACCAACAACCGCCTCGAAGTACCCTATATAAGGACTGATCTAAACCATGCAAAGGTATGAAAAAATTTCTGAGATTTTACATCCGATAAAGTTGGAACTCCATTCGAGGGAAGATATTAACTTTGCCATCGGAGGGTATTTGGCCACTCCACCGCGGTCACCCTTTGACTGTTTTCTCTTTTTATAGGCCGTAGCCCACCAAAGCCGAAGTGTTCAACCAACTGATCTCTTCCATCATCATATTACAATATACTAAAAATGTTTTTTTAAATATTTAAATCTTTCTATTTTTCATATCACTGATGTGTTTTACAACTACCACATGTGTTAACTTAAGTCTTAATATTCTTAAGTTGTTTCGGCAAAAAGGAAAAAAAAAATTGTCACAAAAGATGAGTTCATGTAAAGTTTTTTGCAAAATGAAATATATGTTTTGTAAGGCCACCAAACTTGATAATTTGCTAATGATGGAACCACTTGCAACAATATTTGCATAATTATTCAGTTATAGCTAAAGCAATTGTGTATATTTTTAGCCTTCAAAAAACACACATCTACAAGTGGTTAAACATTCATCTTGGATAGTTTTAATTTTTCATATAATTTTACCTTTATATATTCATCTATTTTAATTTAGATATTTTTTCAAAAAAAAAAAACTTTAATTTAGATATTTATGAGTAAACAATGAAATAATGATTCATGAATAAAAAAAAAAATATATATATATATATATATCTCTATACATATTTATCTTGTGAGGTTGTAACTTTACATATAATTTTGCATTTATATATTCATCTACTTTAATTTAGATGTTTATAACTTAATAATGAAATCTATAAACAAGGTAATTAAAACAATCATATTTCTACAATTCAAAAAGTCACAATTTCTTTTTTCAAAAAAAGGCCTTTTACATTTCCTTGAAATTATTTTTATAAAACCTTTGACATACCACTAATCCAACAACTTCATACATTAAAAAAATTTAAGGCTCATTATTACTCCCGTTAATATATTATGGATATCTTAATTGATTGAGATCAAACTAGAGAAATGCCTTTCATATTTCCTTGAAAATTCAGAAGGAAAAAAAAAAAAAAAAAAAAAAAAAAAAAAACCTTTGACATACCACTAACGTAACTACATCTATAACTATTTAAGTCATTCATGATATCTATTTCTTATTGATAGCCATAAAATTTATAACTAGCAAGGGAACATGCAAAGTAATAAAGAATAAATGAAGGAAAAAAAAAAGAAATGAAATCAAACGTCAATTAATAACCATTATTTGGAAAATAAAAAGGTGGCTAAGAGGAGTAAGAAATAAAATAGATAATAAAATAGATATGGCTATACAGAAGACATTGAAAACTTTATAGTGTAATAAAATCAACCATTATATTCACTTAATTAAATAAATAATCAACAATTAAATATAATAATACAAAATTTAAACTTAAAACTAATCAAACTCTAACTAGGGAAATTATATATATATATATAATCATAATCTTCATACACCATGACTTAAAAAAATTTAAAGAATAGTTCTACCTCTTATTTAAAAATGTCTATGTTATGCAAATCATCAACCAATAAATATATGATAATGGTAAAAAACGTTACAGACAATATTATGAAAAATATGATAAAACTATTTAAAAAAAAACTATTTATAAAGTCTAGGGACTAAAATAGTATTTTATCTAAAAAATTATTACGCGTAACATGCGGATCTGCGACTAATTTTTAATTAATAGTGAATCATGGAACGCATTAATAATTGAACCAGTTTGAAAATTTATTTTTAATTAAGAAATTAAATATTTGGAATTATATAATAAACCAAAGTATTTTTCACTAAAAGATTTTTCTTGTTTAAATAGATTTTAGTAACAACATATGTGAATTTCCATTACTTTTGATTAATATGGACTTGTGGTGGTGCGCATGAATTGAAACAATTTAATAAGTTTATGATATTAATTGAAACTTTTTAAATTTTGGGATTTAATTTCACATTAACCGAAACTATAGAAGACTTAAGTATTTAATAAATGGTAGCTACTTGATAAAATCAAAAGATAGTGACTTGGCACAATCAATAATAATTGTATTTGTTTCTCAAAAAATAAAAATTGTATATAGAATTTGTGTGAAAACACTATTTTGGTTTCTACATTTTAGAGTTACAGTTAATTTGGTCCATACATTTTGATAGCAGTCAATTTGATCTCTATTATTTTCAACTTATAGTCAATTTGGTCCATACTATTAACTCACTAATGGAAAATGCTAACGTAACAAATTGTATACACTATTGGCACACTTCAATCCTATGTCGCTTATAAAATAATATAAAATAATTTTAATAAACATAAAAGAATGGCCACATCAGCATTAAAAAAAAATTAGAAAAAAAAAAAAAACAAAGACAAAATTAATTCCTCATTTAAAACAAAAACAGAAACAATCATTCTCTAATTCATTTTCTTTCTTCCATTTTCCGGGTAACCACACACAATACACCCTTCTTGTAAAACCACAAACAACTTATTAAAACAAAACCACGTCCAAATCTGTGTATTGAAAGTTGAAACTCAAAACAAAACATCACCAACATGAAACTGGTCTCTTTTGCCTTCACCAACCCTAACAGTATACTGTACTAGCAGTGGCAATGGACTCCAATCCTAACAGCAACACATCTTTGTCAACCTGATGTGACTCCTCAATGGCAACGACTTTTGCAGTTCTTGTTGGGTGTTTGGGTCATGCAATGGCTGATAGGTGGCAAATGGGGCTGCATTACGACAGAGGTTTAGGTCTCTACAGTGGTTAGGTTGCAACGGCGGCAATGTAGAGAGGGACAGGTGGTTGAAGCTTACCCACCGTTTGGTTTCCGAGAAATTGTGAGAAAATGAAAAAAAAAAAAAAAAAAAAATTCAGCCTAACTAGTAACTAACCCAAATCGCTAGTCATAGTGAGAATTTCTGTTGAACTTTGTTCTCATGATTATATAGCACAGAGGGGTGAATTATTATTATTATTATTTTAGCTATTTCTGATCTGAACATTTACTTGATTTATGGTCAATACGATTTAAGTTTTGGGACCTACTTTTGGGTTCTTCTCTTTTAGTTTGGTTTTCTGTATTTCCAAGAGAGAGAGAAGGCTTTGGATTTGAATAAAATTCAAACCCAACCATTTCAATTGAAAAATAAACCCACCGCAGAATAGTTGTATTGAGATTTTTTTCAATGTTTGTATTGTGTTTGGTTGCCAAGAAAAGAAAAAGAAGTGTCAAACCCAACCATTTCAATTGAAAAATAAACCCACCGCAGAATAGTTGTATTGAGATTTTTTTCAATGTTTGTAGTGTGTTTGGTTGCCAAGAAAAGAAAAAGAAGTGTGATTCTTATAGATTTTTTTATTCATTTCATTTATTATTTTTTCCTTTAAAAAAATATAAATGTTGATGCGGCAAATTTTTCATGTTGATTGAAAATTTTTAATATTATTTTATAAGCTGTGTAGGCGTGAAGTGTGTCAACAGTACATTCCACGTAAGCATTTTTTGTTAGTATTTAACGGTAGGGACCAAATTGATTGTAAGTTAAAAATAATAGAGACCAAATTGACCACAAACCTAAAATGTAAGGATCAAAATGGTATTTTCGCCTATAATTTTTGTTTCTTTTTAATAGATATAGTAGAATTAATACCAATGACATGATTCAATGATAATCACTTTTTACTTTTTTAGACTAAAACATCAATTTGTTTTTGGTCTAAGTATGATTCGAATCTAGGCCCTTTACAACAAGAGATTTTACCTATTAACTTGCTAGAACCCACTTATATATAACTAGTCTCATCACACGCGCTTTGCACATGCAATGAGACCTTTTCTTTTTTTTGCATAGTCCCATAATTTGCCTTTAAAAAGAAAAAAGAATAAGAATAAGTTTGTTTTGAAAAAAAAAAAAAACACCTAAACTCTAATAGAACTCTCCTCACGTAGGAGCCTTCTCTCTCACTTTCTAAGTGAGCATCCCTCCCTTAGGCGCAGCCTTAAGGGCCTGAATTTTTTCCTTTACTTTTGACGGGGTTGTCTATTCTGGTATTATGGCAGAGGAAGTGACTCATAGCTTGGGAAATGTGAAACTTACTACGAAGGAGGAAGAAACTATTATGATACTTGAGAAGGCCGGGCTGCCTGAAATCGAGAGTTGTAATTTGAGTTTAATTGGCAAATTCCTGAGGTGCAAGACTTTTAATAAAAGGGCTGCAATGGCTACGATGAGGAGAGTATGGGGGATGCCATCCGGTTTGTAGATTATAGAGGTGGGAATGAATTTATTTTAGTTCAAGTTTCAGACTGACTTTGATCTGAGTCGAGTTTTGAAAGGGGGTCCATGGTGCTCCGATAACTAATTATTGATGCTTAAGAGATGGCAAAAGGGGATGATTGCCAATAGTGTGAAATTAGAATGTGCCTCTTTATGGATTCAGATTTGGGGGGCTCCGTTTGACATGATCTCTTCTCAAGTAGCGACTCAGGTAGGGAGTAGGTTAGGTACTGTGGAAGATGTAGAAAGGCGTCGAAGACAAGACATGTAGCCATGCCTAAGCAAAAAGAGAAATATATGTTGGAATTGGCTTTGAGTTTTAATTAGAACTTCTACAGTTGTAAATTTAAGCCTAGACAAAAAGAGAAATATATGTTGGAATTGGCTTAGGTCTAGTACATAGAGCACTGGACCCAATTCTTACCCATGCATTTCGCCTTTGTTTATTAGGGTAAAATACAAAAACTACCTTTGAAATTTGGGATAATGTGATGTACTACCAAAACTTTTAAAAAAATATGTGTTCCATAAATACAAACATTATTTAACATTGTTTGAAAATTCCCCTACATTTGCTTTTATCTTGGTCTCAAACAGTTATTTATCTACCATTGACTATCCAAACAATCGCTCGAGTCATGCATATAATTTGCCATGAGCAGTTAAGACAAACTATTGAAAGGAAGAAGAAGATTTTGAGTCATGCATATAATTTGCCATGAGCAGTTAAGACAAACTACTGAAAGGAAGAAGAGTATTTTGAAGAGTAAGGAACTTTCAAACAGTTTAGTGTCATTTGTGCCTAGGGAGCAAATTGGATATTTATGAAAATCTTGATATCACTATCGTATGGTTTTAGTATCACACGAGTGGTTTTCTGTCTTACCATTTTTCTCTCTTTTAAATTATTTTTAATGCTAAAATGCAAACTACACTCCTAAAGTTTTTGGGGTCTTTGAATTTTACATCCTTAAGTTTTAAATTTTGAATTTTACCCCCTAAAGTTATATTTTGTTTGCATAAAAAAAAAAAAAAAAAACCATCCTTATTTTTTTGTTAAATGCAAATAAGATTGCCACGCATGATTAATTCTTCCAATAAAATTATGCCACATGGCATAATCATGAAAATGATATGATATAATTTTGTTGGACGATCTAAACATGCGTAACAAGTTTATGTGGCACTCAATGGAAAAAAATATGGATACAAACAAAATATAAATTTAAGGGTAAAATTCAAATTTTAAAACTTCAAAGTGTAAAATCTAAAGACCTCCAACCTTTAAGGGTATGTGTAGTAACTCATTTTCCCCTTATTTTTTGTTTTCAAAAACAATTTTCTATTTTTGAGACTGAAAAACTTGTTTGACAACTTAAAATGGACAGAAAATATAAAAATTATCCTCAAAAACATGCAAAAGGTTGTTTTCAGTTTTTAATTTTCAAAAGTTAATGAAAGTATATATTTAATTTAATGAATTTGTCTCATTTAATAAGTTAGTATTAGAGTTCAAATCTTAATAACGACATATTATCGTATTTTCTATTTTTTTCTTTAAAAAATTATTTTTTTGATTTCAACTAACTAAGCATGTTATTTATTTCAAAAATATAAGAAAATTGTTTTTTCTTTATATTTCCAAAAACAAAATTTTGAAAATAGAAAATAAAAACTGTTACCAAATATAACTTAAAAGTTTAGCTTGCAGTTTTTATTATTATTATTATTATTATTATCAGTGAAGTAAAATCTAAAAAGGAAAGCAATTAATATTGTTTTAAGGAAGATTTTGATCAAAATAATAAAAGATCTCAAAGCAACACTAAAATAGGAAAAAGAACACTAATATTGGACACAATAATATACTGGTGATCGTGATTTCCTCCGAATACACCGCAAAGATTTCTAAAAGAAAATTGGGCGCAATCTTTGCTGCTAATATCTCATGGTTCTTACCAAGTACGCTTCAAAGTTCAAACCCTCCTCTCTTTTCCTCAACTACTCTCTCTGTCTCTGTCTCTGTTCAAAGAATTTTTCTGTTAGTGGGGTGCTTTGTCTCTAAAGTCTCTCAACTGAACTCAACACAGAGTAGCAAAGCAAAACAAGGAGAAGAGTGTGGAAAGGAGATGCATGTGAATAAGAATAGGGTGATGATGACAGAGGAGCAAATGGAAGTACTGAGGCAACAGATAGCTGCCTATGCAATCATCTCTGACCAACTTGTTCAGATGCATAAGGCCTTCTCTGCCCAACACACCTACTCTGGTCTCTCTCTCTCTCTCTTGTCTTTTTTCTCAATATGGGTGTTATTTGCTTTGGTCACTGAGTCACTGTAGTTTGGGTTTGAGGGTATCTTAAGATTTGCAGTTCTTACTTTGATAGGTGCATTCATGATTCATATATCATGCTTAACTAGAATTTCAAATTTTACATATCATGCTTCACAAGTATTTCAGAAGTATGCATTTTCAGGAGTGTAGAAAATATATTATTCAATTCTCTTAACTGATAATTAGTTTCCACGTATTCCTCGTACTTTTGCTAGTCTCTAACCTGGGAAGTATATGAGAAGTCATGTACATTGCTGTTGTAATATATTTTTACCTGAAGAAATTATAGAATAGTGAAATTGACCTTGCTTGACAAATTCAAACCGTGCCTAATAAGGCGCCTCGCATCACTCAAGCGATCGTCTATTAGCCACCTACAGGGGGTTTACACCTTAAGGTCGTCTTTTACCTTTGACTACACTGATCTGTCTTGAACTTAATAGAGACTATAACTCACTCAAATATTTACAATATTGATCAGGGCAAGTTCCCTCAGCCCCCTCAGCCCACTACATTGTAATCAATTGCTGGTATATACCCCCAAATTCAATTGAAAAATTACCATATTGGCTTCTCCTCATAAACAGAACCTGGTTTCATTCCATTTTCTCTTCCTCTACTTTTCTGAGGGAGAAAATAATATGCCTGTGGTTTCTGAAGTTTGAAATCTTTTTTGGTTGCTTTTGTTATTTTCTTTCTTAACCCCTTTCCTTATTTATCATCTTCCAGTTAAGTTTAAAATAAAAGAGTTGCAAAGAGATTCCTTGTTGCACCATTTTTTGATATAATCAAATGCATTCCTTTTTGAGAGATTCTTTGTTGCACCATGTCTTGATCTAACTAAATGCTGTGTCGGTATTCCTTTTTGAATGAAAGCATTTTCTGGAATTTCAAAGACTGACTTGAGATGAGAATTGGCGGACTGATTTTTAAGTCATCACTTCATAAAGCATGTGCATATTTATCAAAATGCTTCTCTCTCATCTTTACGTTTCAGTTTGTAATTGCTATACATATACTAGTTGTCTCTTATTAGGAAATTTACCAGGAAGTTTTTATTTGAAAACCCGTTGTATTTAGTAGCAGATACATGCTGCTTCTTTAAAATTTTAAGTCATTGTGGTTCAGGAATGAGACAGGGAAGTCTATACTATGATCCATGGATAGCATCTTCTGGTCAAAAGATGAATATCAGGCAACGGTGGAGCCCCACAACAGAGCAGCTTCAAATGCTTGAGCGATTTTTTGAAGAAGACAATGGGACTCCAAGCAACCAGAGGGTCAAAGAGATAACCACTGAACTAGCACAACATGGCAAAATTTCTGACTCAAATGTTTACAACTGGTTCCAAAACAGGAGAGCTCGTTTAAGAAGAAAACAATCAGTTCCAGAACCACAAAAACCAGAATCGGAAACAGGTAAAGAAGTTCAATCTCTAAAAGAGAAGAAAATGAGACCAGAAAGCACTCTATCCTATGAGAACTCAGCACGAAGGTCCAAAACTATACACTTGCAGCAGAGTCCTGAGATAAGCACTGAAATGCAACGCTTAAATTCCCGCTCTAATGAAGGGGAACCCACATTTCCATCAGATTCTGATTTAAGTTTTTCTGGCAGTTTGGGTCATATGAGTTTTGTGCCAACTCCTGGTATGTATCTACTTTTTGTACTTCTATATGCTGCACAAACTTCCACTCATTCCTTGTTTTCTCGATCCTAGATAGTTATGACAGTTGCAAACTGGCTTGCACAGACACACATGCCCACACACCAAACACACTCAGAAATATGAATTCAGATGCACATGAGAACTTTGAACACTTCTTTCTATTTGTGAGTGCAGGTACTAACCGGTTTGGTGAAATGGAAGTGCCAGGTAATTATAACCCTTATTGTTATGGAGAAGGATATGACATGGCTGGATGATGCCTATACCGCTATACTGGTTTGTTGACTATGCTTGAATTAAAGCTTATTGAACTTAATGATGATGGAGAACATTAATAAATAGAAGTTCTTTATTTAGGATACATTTACATACCTGCGTGGGAGTCTGAGTTTGGTGAGAACTTTACAGGACTAAAAATTCTTTTAATGGTAGATTGCAGTAGAAGATTCTATTCTCTCTTTGGTGTGTGCTCATCTTTCTATTCACATGCTTTAGTTTGCCGAGTGCAATTGCATTTTGATAGCCTATGATTGTGTTCGCCCTGTGCTATATTCTTAAGAATGACAAATTATGATTGTAAATTACTATTGGCAATAGCCCACTAACTATATTTGTGACACCAGGTCTACCAATGACAAAAACTACATATTTTAAAACCCTACTTCAAGAAACCTCACAAATAAAATATAAAATTGTTTCTATACATGTTAGCATTTTCCACATGTACTTATGGAAAACTTCGTGTTACTTTCATCTTTTGACAAAATTGTGTGATTGGCATAAATTGACCTTCCATCTAACTAAAATTGTGTCCTAAAAAAAAACTAATGAGAACTTCAGATTCATTAATGCTATTGCAGCACTCATTACCATTAAGTAGAATATCTCTGGACATCAATTATTGGAAATAAATCTTGATAAGAAATAAAACAGAAGAAAACGGATGTTCAATGTCACTCATCTGTATCTTTTCACCATCCAATCAAAGCAAGTATAATGGAAACTATGTCGCCATTGATCACGGCCTTCAATAGTCTTTGCTTTTGAGTCGTGTATGGTGGATACCTTACAGATGCATCTGCATCAAAACTTCTGTACAGCACTGCCTTCTTATGGCTAAAAGCATCAAATGAGAATTTCCCATGATATGAACCCATTCCACTCTCTCCAACTCCACCAAAAGGTAAACCATCTGTTGCAACCTGCATTGTGAAGTTTGCAAGATATAAAAAAATAGAAAAAGAATTAGTTATAACATAGATAATGAGAGAAAGCATGTCCAATAGCACTAACTTATGCTAATACTAACAAAATCTACAATTCTTTGTAGATAGCCGTAGAAGTACAAGAAAATCATGTAAATGCAGTTTGTGGTCTCCTTGCATCTCAATATTGTATGTTGCTAAGTAAAAATTGGGGTTTAGTGGGTGTTGACAATGACCTCGTTTGCACTATTTTATATTTGGTTTAAATCTGTAGACCTCATCCATATCTATCAAGTAGTTTAAGTTTGTAAGGGAAGTGATTCAAATTTATATGTCTCCCCTTGGCCTGGGAGGACATAGACAAAGTGTTATTTGATTCCCAATGTAGAACCAAAACATATTAATACATATTGAATTTTAACATTCAGCTTTTATTCATTTGATTGAGATCCTCGAAGCCTCAAACTCACTGTTCTGCTCTTTAACTCTGATGCACTTAATTAGTGTAGATCTCATTTCTGCAGAATGCAACTATGCTAATAGCGCTCTTGCTCAATTACTAATTTAGCTATAGCCAATTGTCAAACATATCTATTGCTAGGTATCAAAATATTCCATAATGACAATCATTCAGATCTAAATAAATTGGTGCTGATTTCATCCTCATTTTGGTGTGCATCTATGTCGGACTCAAACATGACTTGATTTATGTAATAAAATAACATTGGTGGAAATTGGGCACTGTCTATCTTTTCTGTATGAATTTAAGGAAGAGAGTAGTCACATGTATGATGGTATCATTGATAAGCATTCCTCCTGAAGATATGTTTTGCACAAAATTCTTCTTTAGCTGCTCATCATTAGTGAAGAGATATGCGGCTAGGGGCTTAGGTTTTGATTGTATAATCTTAAAGCTGTCTTCCAATTTCTCAACCTGTGAAAAACCAAAAGCAAAATTAAAACATATCTACATATTTTGTGTTTCACTTAAGGCAATGTTGACATAACTTTTGTTAGAATCCAATGTTGTACACAAACATCAGAAATGGTTAGTAAAAAAATTTCCAGAAGAAGAATTGAGGGAAGGACTTTTCTTTGGCATGAAGAAGAGCGATGGTTTCACCACCTTTAATTGTAGAGAGGCAGAGAGAGCATTTTGGTATCCACAATTCAAGTGACTACCTTTTTGTGCTCACAAGATTGTTGGCGAGAGGAAGTAAGTCTACTTCATCAGAATAGAGGTTTTTCTCCCTGACCATATCCCTTTGAAAGAGGCCTCAGAGTAAAGTGTAACTCTTAATGTGGTTATAGTACTTACGGTGAGAATGGGCATTAAAGGCCCAAATATCTCCTCCTGCATTATCTGTGCATCCTCTGGAACATCCAACAAGATGGTTGGAGCTATCTTCCTGCCATAAATACAAGGACAGTTGATGTAAAGAGAGTTCATCTAACTTATATATTATTGCTAACAGGCTAAATCCAACAAAGTCCATCGTACTCACAATTGATTCACATCCCTTTGGCCTCCAAGAACAATTTTGTCAGAAACCAAATCATCATCCATGAGCATTGCCAAACGAGCAAAGTGGGATGAGCTTACAATGCGGGACATGTCTTTTGATTCCATTGGATCTTTCCCAAAAAATTGCTCCAATTCATATCTTAAGGCATCTATCTGTAGAGCAAGCATGCATAAAGAAATATATCTTTGAAACGTACTATTTCTGTTTTCCACAGAGACAACCTTACCAACTTTGGAGCAAAGTCTTTTGTTGTGATTATATAATCAACACCGATACAAGCTTGCCCATTATTGCATGCCCACTTTCCGTAAATAATCCTCCTAACAGCAACCTTAAATTTTCAAAAGATTAATCCATGAAAACAAATATAGAAAGCATAGTTCAAGCTCTAGGGGAAATATATACTTGTAAGTTGATGTTTGAATCAACAACAGCTGGGCACTTTCCTCCAAGTTCTAGAATTACTGGTGTAAGGTGCTTTGCGGCAGCAGCCATCACTATGCGCCCTACTCTTGCACTACCTGCAGAAAACTCAACAGTTACTTCATAAAACATTAAATATGAGCAAGTTAGACATGAAGAAAAAATGACAATTTAAGATGAATGTGTCACTTCTTTGATTATCCAAACTGCACCAAGGTTTAAACCAAGGTACTAGAAAAAACACCTCAAACATGAAGAGTTGTCAAACTGTGCCAGTGAATAATTATGGTAGGGGACTTTGACTACAACTATTGTTTATACATGTAACAACAAGTGTTCCAATCATTGAATGTCTGATGAAATTACAAAAACTAATTAAAGGCTAATTAACCTGTGTAGAGTATCTTATCCCATTTCTGCTCAAGTAATGCAGTGGTTTCATCGACGGATCCTTCAACAACTCTTATTGCAGATTTGTCTAGATATTCCTCAACTAAATTGGATAGCAACAATGATGTAGCTGGAGCAATTTCTGATGGCTTTAGGACTACAGCATTACCAGCTGAAATAGCTCCAATGATTGGATCAAGTGATAGCACTAGAAAATAGAGACAATTTATGTTATTAACTGAAAGAAGCCTAATTTATAAGAGGATAGTTTAATAGATGGAACTACCAATGTCTATGGTGAGAACTCATATGATGCCATTAAAGCCCCCAAAACAGGGGGGAAAAGAGAGGAAAAGTTGAACAAAACGTGAAACTAGAGCAAATCTATAATAAGATATAATCCAAGTACCTCAAAAAAAAAAGTTATATATACTATATATAATCCAAGAAAGGTTTGAGTAATTTAATGCAGGGAAAATACACAATTATAACGAGTCAAATCAATTTGAGAAGGAAACGAGATCCAACAATCATTATGACACATAACAATGGGAAAGTAATCAAACTTGGAGAGATTGTACGCACACTAATGCAGCCTCGGGCACATAATAGAAACACAAAAAAATAGTGAAATTGGGGCTTTGAGAATATAGTACCTAGAGTGAAAGTGAATGTACATGAAACAAAAAAGTGAAAGCAACTTTAAATTTTAGGCGGAAAAGAATGTGGTATAATTTTGTTTTCATTTTTTTCTTTTTTTGAAAATTATATGTGATTATGAAATGAGAAGCAAGTGGCTAAACCAAGAAAAGGATACAAGAATATAGTGACAAAAAGAGCAAAGAACACAGATGTTATAGCTCCAATACAAAGTGATTATATGTAGTTACTAAAAGCACGTGGATCAACAATGGTGATGTGTAGGGCCAAGAATTCAAAATTATGCAAATTATGTTCTTTGTAACCAGTTGTAGACACTAGACTGCGTGAAACCAGATTCTTTTATACTTACAGAAAGGAAAGTTCCATGTTGAGATGACCAGCACAACTCCTAAGGGTTCTGACACAATTTCTGCAGATGACGGATATGTTGTAAGCGAAGTTTTGACCTGAAAATTGTTGATAATTTGTATTAAGTTATACTTGTTAAAATTCAAGGAGACAGCTACGACAGTACCTATTGTTGTTGTTCTCAACCATAAAAGTTTTTATTGTTAATCACCTTTTCAGGAATCATCCAACGACTCAACTCTTTTAGCGCCAACTTACATGAGGATTTTACCTGAGAAATCTGCATTAAACAGAAAGCTTATTAACTAAACTACATTGAGTAAATAGGTGAGCAAAAAGAAAAAAAAGAATCTGCATATATATGCTTCATCCAATTAGCTCTAGTTATAAAGCAAATCAAAGTTACACTACTCATAATGCTAATGAGAAAAAAGAAAAAAGACAGTTGTATGTAAAGAAACAGGACACAAGTTTAAAACTCAATATTGTAAAGACACCAAGTCAACCAATGTGAAAGCATTACACAGTGTCCTCTTTATTTGATGCTAATCATGTCATCCTGCCTAAACAGATTTGATGCAAAATTTGCACGAAGGAAAAAATTAGACCTCATATGTTCTTAAAAGATGAAGTTGGTACAGAACAGAGTTGTGTTTCTTAACTTAATTAAACAAACAAATAGAAGTAGTTTATCATAAAGACAAACCAATTAAGATTATAATAAGTTAAATCTATGCATCATAAGCCTACATATTTTGTTACAGAGAGGAAACATCTAGAGAGTGCAATATTATAAAGTAAATTAGTTTAATGCCTTTCAATTGACTTTATTTATTTATTGGAATTTAAGTGAATTCTAATGGAAACTTAACTGATGTAAGTACATTATCAACAAAACAATCATTGATACCAATGTAATGCTCATTTTGAAAAACCATTTCATTAACCTTGCTACTAAAACCAGCCACAACCTAATATAGACACCAATCTCAGCTGTATCACATATTTAACTACATCTGTGCACTCCAACCTTGTTGTTTGAAGGTTCATATCACTCTTCTACCTTTAACCTTTTAAAACTTGTGGTTTCCCCCTTCCTACTGCTTTGCCACTACTTTTTATGTCTTCTGTTCATTAAGTCAGCAACTGCTAGCTCTAATAAGTTTAAACCTGCCTCTTCAATAGTGTTATTTGGATGCAGGCCTTAAAAATCATCCCTTCTCTCACCCTTTCCCTAAATATCCTTCATTATCCTTGGCTTCTTGTAATTTATACTCAACTTTCCCTCATTAATTACTTCTGAACTATCATGTTCACTTGAGCAGCATTTTTTTTCTTTTTAAAACGTTTTGGTTCCTAATGTGAGCTGTTCATATAAAGTGACTAAATTTTAAGCCATTAACCTACTGTAACTGTCCTTTTCTCCAGGTTTGGTATCAGCTGGTGTGCAACATTTAGGATTCTAAGCACTGGCAGAAGGGGAGTTTCCTAAATGCAAATTGTTCCATCATAAAAGATTCCATTGATGCAAATAACCAAAGAAAGATGCGGAAGGAACTGACATGTTTTTGTTTGTTTTTCCCCTTATTTCCTATCTAGATTTGTTAAAATCATGTATTCTTCTGCTTTTATCCAGTTTTGAGTGCAACCAGGCAAAGTGTGATAGATAATTTTTTTTTAATATTAATCATTAATAGAAATGGAAAAAAAAAAAAAAAAAAAAAAAAAACTTGTTCCTTTGTCAAATTAGATTCCAGAGTCTTATAACTTAAATCAAATAAGAGTATCACATGATACATATAGCTGCTCAAAAAAAATTAAAACAAATAATAATAATAAAAACTATAGATTAACCACATCCACAAGGTCCACAATTAATCTACTTGTTAATTGTTATAAGGCAAAGAAAAAGATTGAGTACCTCGGCAACAAAGGCTTCAAGTCCAGGCTTCGAGAGATCCTTATAAAGAGCTTCAGTAATGTCATTCTCCTTTTCTTCAAGCATCTTCTCAATACTCTTCAACTGTGACATTCTCCATTCATAGTTTGTTGTCCTGCCAGAATTAAAGCTCTTTCTGAGCTCCCTTGCAAGCAAAGCTGCTTTGTCTACATCAAACTTTGACTTCTCTTCCACCTCTGCTGTCAATGATAGAGTTGCAGAACAACTCTTAAAGCTAACACACACACACACACACAAAGGAAATGAGTAATTAGAGAGAAAATGATGATACCATGAAAGTGCAAAGATAGAAAGAAAGATTACCTATAGGAAGTTCTGATAAGGCGGACAAAGGAAAGTTGTCTTTGTTTGGTCTTTCTTGTAAAAGGATAAGAGAATGCTCTGCTAGCGCCAGCACCAACGGAACTGTATCATAAAAAAGAATAGTAGTATTGAGTCAAAGAGAATCACATGCATTCTTCTTGCATTATCTGTTGTCTTCTATATATGAAGCGCATCACAAGCACAAGGATGGGGGGTCTTTTTGCATGTTCATGGAAATTAAACTGCTCTATTTGTATGTCGCATAGCATCTTATGAATACATATTTTGTTAACCTAAGTAAATTAACTAGTTCTCTATATATCTTAGAACAACTGAGTTTTGCAACGGAATAAAAAATGAAATTCTATTTACAATATGGAGTAAATGATTCTATACCATGGAACAGTATTGCTGTTCAACCAAAAGGAGTATCCATATTTGCACAATGTATAAGGGATTATATAAAGCAAATCACTGGAAGTCTGAGACAAAAACAAAATGCACAAGCAAAAGATAATGGAGAACGTGGACCAGTAAGGGCAAATGTGAAAAGCAACGGGTGTAGTAGACTTGATATTGTATGTGGTGGTCGATAAATTGTGAATACTATAATAGACCTTTATACTCTATTATCACAAAGCTAATGCCTATGATCAAATTCTAGAAATGGACCATTCTGTTAGACTAAATACAGAGTAACCACAGAGAATATGAATTCAACAAACTAGAGGCTAGCATGAGCTGCTGCAATCACCTTTGGACTCAGAAAGAATGCTCGAATATTCAATGGCGCCATGAGGACTGAAGATGGCATGTTTCAGGCAATAAGTGGAAAGTAAGAACAAAGATTGGTTGTAGTGTTGTACATGTTTCAAGTGTACTCTTCATTAAAGAAAAAAAAAGAAAAGGTTTTTGTGTAGCTTGTGGGGGGATCCCTGTTACAACAATGGGACTGGGGCGTTTCTGTTGAAAATATCAAGAGATGCCAAATTATTGACAATGTATTGTAATAGTTTTTGAGCTTAATAATATCTTACCCGATTCATTAAAAATGAACTAGACAAGCAATTGGGGACGATCTACTTTCCTACAATTTTTGGTTTATTTATTTGTTGCAAGGACTCAAGAGAGAAAAAATCTAGAATAGTTTCAGGCATATTTTTTATTTATTTATTGGTAAATTACATTTTAAACCTTATAATTTAGGGGTTCTTTTAAAGATAATATTATTTTTTTGGTTAATTTTTTAGTCAATATGTTCACTTTCATTTAATCATTTAAATTGGCATTCTATTTCTTAGTAAACTAGCGGACATCCACATATGGCATCAAGAATCAATTAACACCTTGATCTCAGGCTTCCATTTCTTTGTAATATCTTAGTAGAGTCAGTTGAAAAGCATGGGAGAGAAGAAATATGTCCCTATTGTATAGCATGATAACAAAAAACCGATTACATCAAGATATAAAAATATTTTTTTTTTAAATCCGGATTTCCTCCAAAGACACAAACTCACTGTATAGTGTATACTTATATATCTACACTACAGTTATTACTAAAAGGCAAAAGCCAAAAAAAAAAAAAAAAAAAAAAAGAACTAATAAGGAAAAGAAACCTTTTTTTTTTTTGAAGTACTGAAAAGACCCACAAAAGTTATTCTTGATATCTTTTGTTGATATTTTTTTAGTATATTTGTATCCTGTGGTCAAATTCAGTATAGCTTTTTATACTTCTTTGGATGTATTCTTGAGCCCTGAATACAGTACATACGTGTTACATTCTCAATATCTTTGATGATTGGCGAAAGTTTGAATTATACTTTTTCATTACTTCCTGATTTAAGCAACATTCTTATCAACTGATACAATAGCTATTGCACCTGTTAATTTAGAGAATGGAAGCAGAAGGAAGTGGATTTGTGATTTAAATAATGTTGCCCCACATAAAGTTTACAAAATTTTGATGGGTATATAGTAACACAAGCACTTGTATATGACTGATAAAGTGAATTTATAGACAAATGACACTAGAACATGCACAATGTGCATCACTTGACATGTGTGCGTGTGATCAAGATCGGACGATGATTTTTATTTTATCGAAATAAACTTGATTAGTGTGCACGTGATCAAGATCAAATGATTTTTTTTTTATTGAAATAAAATGAGATTTTCTATCTTTCAGTCAAAAAAAAAGAAAAAAAGAGAGATGAACTTGATTATAACCAATGGATTTTTTAATTGAAGAGATACTCAGCTAGTGACTTTACTGTATCCTGGAGGTGAAAACCCAAACTCTATGTACTAGTGATACTATCAAAATTAATATATGCAAGTACTTTTGAATTATTCATAAAGTTAAATAAGTTTTGACTGAATAAAGATTCTGATATTATGACTAGTATGTTAATAAGTAATAGCCATTGTTATCAAACAATATTAATAGTCATTTTTACTGTAGTTGTACTGTAATTGTCCAAGGAGGTGGAGGTGCTAAGAAAATGGTCTTGAAAGAACTAAGTTTCATTTGGAAATATTCTCAAGGTGATTTTTACTAAAATCCTCAAAACCAATGGAACTTTGTTTTGATGCATTCTAATTTTCCTCTTGACATAAAGGTTATAGAAAGGAAAGATATACAAAATGAGATTATCTGGCAAAATTGAATGATTAGTTGGCATACTCGCACATGTTCAATTGCTATATCCTATCCTATCAAAAAACAATTGTTATATCCTACAATTACGCAGCTTCCAAATCATCTGAAGTTTATGTGCTAATAAGAAAATGGAAAAGAAGACAAAAGCAGTGCATAAATAAGAATTAAGACAAAAAGAAAAAACATGTACTTGTTCAGAATCTTCATAGTTTTTTTTGCAATACTAGTTTCAAAGCAACACCATCATGATATCCATAAAAATGTGGTTGAAGAAATGTGATAGACAAGAAGAAACAAGAAAAATCAATAAGTACCTGAAGTCCCGCAAAAGCTCCATAGAGATGTTCATCTTGACGGAAAGAGAGAAACAGAGAAAGAGAAACAGTGGCTCCAATAATTGGTCACTAACACCGTGCTTATATTATTTTATATATGCCTTTTGTGTTGGGGAAAATTGGTTGCATGAAAAATAAGTTTTCTGTTTTCATACAAACGTGATAAAAGAATCCACACTCGCTATGTACTAACTCAGTGATTGAAATAGAAAGATAACGTTAGACATGAATTCTCAGCCATTAAAACAGGAAGATAACGTTGAACATTGGTTTGATGTGTCCATCTCATATCCATATAGAGATACAGTTCTTCCATGAGTTTATGCATGTAGGGGTCCTCTTCTGAAAGGGTTGTTTCAGAAGGACACATGTCTATGTGGGTTGAAAAGTGTACTGTCCACCCATTTCAACACACTTCATCATCACCCACTGCATATTCCAATGAATATTTCGCCACACGACATGTTCACGCTTTTTGTTTTAAAGTGCACTAGTTGCAGTTCCCGTGGGTTGCCCGTGATAAAATTTTAAAGTGGTCTTATTAATTTTTTTTATTTATTTAGATTAATAAATAATAATGTATTCCATAATCATATATTCATTTATTACAGGAATAATCACAAACGTAAAAAATATATAATTTATTTAGTACCAATATCAAAACAATACAATTTTCTCAAGAATTCAAAAGGTAAGTTAGTAAAAATATTAATTTTTAATAAAAAATTTTAATTTTTTGTGTATCATTTAAGAGTATATGTAATTTGAAAATTATTCTTTTAGTTTTAAACAAACTTTCTTAAACTTATTTTTTTTTTCTACCATACAATCAAAAACACTAAGAAAAGTATTAAAAATTAATAAAACTCAACAAAAACCTACAATTCAAAATAAAAAAAGAAAAGGAAAAATAAAACTCACATCAGAGTCAAACTTCTTCTCCCAAATGTGTAAAACATATCAAATATAATGTGATCAAGCCAAATATCCAAAGCATTATCACTTCAAAAAATTTAATAAGGTTTTGAAGAAACGCAATAGAAATATGCCGCTATTTCCAAGCAAAAGTATTGGTTATAGCTTTATACATAATGATTGCAATTATTTTTCCTATTTCCTAAAAAAAGTACAATTCCAAAGGGGAAAAAAATAGAGTTTTTTTTTTTTTTTTTTTGGGTGAAAAAAGAAGAAGTATTGTGTTAATGATGTCACATAATCTAATTAAACATCTAATCCAACAAAAATGAATAGATAATTAAGTAAATAATTTTAAACACAAAATTGACTTTATTTTTTGAAAATCTCAAAGAATACACTAATAGGATAAGGAAGATGAAGAGCAATATAAAATATTCATAAATGCTTTAAACAATTACTCAAGCATCTAAGAACATCATATAAAAAAGATATAATAATTTGCTGCTAATTTGTTAAACAAAATATTTACAAATTGTAAAAGGAAATTGCACAAAGACCATTGTTCTCAACTAAACTAATTGTTCTTCATTATATTGTCTAAATTGTCCTATTGTTTTACAAATAAACTAAAACATGACAATAATACAAAATATGACATTATAAAATGATTTTTCGCCAAATCAGATCAACAACAAACACCATTCATTAAAAGTATTTAGTGTTGTAAATAATTTGATAAAAAATTACTTGCATCAAGGAACACATGAATCAGTCAATAATAGGACAATGAAGATACAAACCTCTAGTAGGACCTATGGGGCAGTTATCAAGTTGTATATTTTCTACCATTAATGATTAAGCAAGACTTGTGAATACATTTTATAGACAATTTTTAATTTTTTAATTTTTTTTTTATTCTTCATTGATTTCATTTTTCAGTTATAAACAACCAAAGGTAGATTTCTAAAAAGTACAAATATTCATCAATCTAAGGTAGAAATGCAAGAAAAATAAATAAAAAAGAATCCAAAAAACAATGAAAAAATAAATTGAGAGAGAGATAGAGAGAGCAAGTTAGAAAAATATCATTTATTTGTTTAGGAAAAATATGCATAGAATGTGAGAGAGTGGAAATGCAAAGTAATATGTAAAGTTAAAACCGTCCAAGATGAATATGTTTAGACAATACTTTTGTTTTGATTTTGTTTTTATTTTTATCATTGATTTATTATTTAGTTATAAGTTATAATATCAAAATTAAAGTAGATAAATATGTAAGTTAAAACCGTTTAAGATGAATTTGTAAAGCTATTATATTTAAATATTTAATATTGTAAAAATTGCTTTCAAAAAAAAAATATTGTAAAAAAATAACGGTAAAAAATAAAATGAAAAAGACTAATAATGTGACTAATGATATGGCGAATGAGGTGGCTGAATAGAAGCGTAGCAACAACAATAAATGTTACTCTTCAGCTTTTAAATATAGATATAAATGAGACATATTTTACTACCGTATCATATCTTGGTATTGATTTAAGTATCTAATTAAAAATATTATAGCTTAATAGTATTTAAACTTGTTCTCTATATTAGGAAAACGAATCTTGATCTCTCTCTATCTTATTGTTGTAAATGTCAAATCATTCTTATCAAAAAAAAAAAATGTCAAATCGTTATAAAGAAAAAAAAAAATCTAAATAAGGGTAAGTGCCCGTTTGGTTGGGCGTTTTGAGCCCACTTTTACCAAATATGCGCATTTGCAAAATGCTAAGAAGTTATTTGCATTTGGCTCAGCCCAAAACGTAACTTTTTGAAAAAAATTGCGTTTTGGGCCAAGGAAAAAAAATAGTCCAGGAACGCACAACAAATATGCAGCAGCTGAGGTCCATAAACAAAAGAAAACGCGCATTTTTATCCGTTAGCTCTTTTTGTTTACCAAATTACCCTTGCAGACATATACCTCAATTCTTACGCTTTCCCTTTTATTTCTCTGAACTTTCTTTGGTGGGCTTTGTTGTTGGCTGCCCTTTCAACAGACGACGAAGCGCTCCTGATGTGAGTTTTCAAGTGGAGCAATTAATATAAATTCTTGTTCTTTCCCTGACTGCATTTTAATTTTCCACCATGATTAGGATGTGAAAGTGAAGCTTTTCATAGATGATCTCTGTAAAACGGGGAAACTCAAAGGTTTAAACTACACGTATTGGGATGAGAGTTTTACATCTAAGGTTGGTCCATTTGGCTATATTGTGAGATTTAGCGAAGTTTCATATGTATAAATTGTGGCATAGCTATAGATACAGAGCGGTGGAACAACGTTCTGGAGCAAAAGAGAAAGGGAAAAAGGGGAAAAGAGAAAGGGATGAAGAAAAAAGTGAAAATTGGAATGTTCTGAAGGGGAAGTTGTAGGGAAAAAGGGAAAAAGAAGGAAAAAGAAAAAGAAAAAAGAGAAGGGTACGTGGGTGGAGGAGAAAAAAAGAGGGGAGGAAAAAAAAAAAAAGGAAAAAAAAAAAAGAAGAAAGAGGAAATGTTGTCACAATATTTGTACAATATTTTCACAATAAATTTTAAAAGGTAGGTTATTATTAGCTAATATTAGTGAGAAAAAAATAATTATTTTAGAAAGAGAAAAAAATAATTTTAATAGTACGTTAAAATTAAAATCTGTATTAATTTTTATCACAATATTTTTACAATAAATCTTAAATGGTAGGTTATTATTAGCTAATATTGGTGAGAAAAAAATAATTTTCTTAGAAAGAGAAAAATTGATTTAAATATATGAAGTAGTTGATTTAAGTATGAAATAAACTCACATAAAAAATAAAAAAAAAAAGTATGAAATAAACTCCCTTATATATACATTGTCCTTTTTGGTAATTTATCCCTTAAACTGTCACTTTTATAAGTGCTAGCTAAACACTCGGCTTTTTCAAAAAGCACTTCTTAACAGCTTTACCAAACACTTAGCTTTTTGAAAATGCACTTTTTCATGATGCACTTTTACAAAAAGTTGAACCAAACTCACCCTAAGAAGTAATGGAGTACATTATAAAGCATAACAACGAAAAAATCATATACTTTCGGCATACTTTATACAAAGTCATTACAAATCAAGGTTATCCCACACTGTCCAACCATCTCTCTACTCGCTTTAATTGTCTAAGATCTCTAAAGATTGAGCGCACTACTAAATTTGATACATGCTATCCCCACATATTCTAAATCTTCACACCCATAAAAATCACTTTAGAGAGGGAGAAAGGTTTGCTAGATGACAGAGAAAATAATGTTGTCTTATATTGGATTGTTATTGAAGATTAATGTGTTGAGTGTGTTGTTTTCTTATTCATAAAAAGCCCCTCCTTTTATAGGCAAAGAAGTGCTTATTTTCAGTCATTAGCTATCCCCATAAAGCAACGGAGTGGTGAGATTCAAGTCATCTATATATACAATAATAGACAAGTGTCTTCAAGTATTCTAGGAATGTACATGTGTCTTCTAGTAATTGACAAATGTCATTCATTGCCACATGTAACATAAGAAGATAGGTAGTTTTCTCTTACCAATTAAACACCTCTTAAGATAAGGAGTTTGGTTAGTCACTATTGATATCGTATTTTATCTGACCTCAATTAGCACACCAAAAGGCTGGTTTAAGCCCTAAAAAATAAAAATTGTGCTTTTAAACGTATGAAAATGAGTAATAACATGAGAAAACTCTTTTTATCCTAATCAGATGTTAAACATATCATTTTAAATTACTCAAGAGTTTAAAATCCCAAACTTGCTATTTTTGGATAAGTTCGAACAATATTGACTAAACCCTAACAAGGATTACTCAAAAAGTTGACTTTTTGATCGAGATAAATTTTTATCCATCTTAGATATCATAAAATTCCATTCAAAACGATAGTTCATGGACCAAAACCGGAGTTAAAACTTAAAAGGGATGAATTATCAAGAAAACAACAAAACCCTAATTAAAAGTATTATTTTTCAGGTTAAAACGCCTTTTTTTAGGGTATTTTCATGCAATAAAATGTACCAATCCAACCACAACTTGTGAGAAATATTTGAAACAAATTGAAGCATGATGTGCTAGCTACCTTGCATAAAAAAGACTCGACAATATCCTTTCAAGATTAGGAGGAATTAATTTCCCAAGGAAAGTGCTACAGAAATTTCTATATAGCGTCATCTCCCTTCCAAGCTCGAAATCTCGACAACTTTAGCTCCAAATTGCATGAGGTCAGAGCCTATGAAAACTATATACCATAACTTTCCAGGTACACCAAGCTTGAAGAAATTCAATCCCCTGTAAACCTCCAAACAATAGCTAAAAAACAAGATCAAAAACGAGGAAAAACCCGAAAATTAGAATACAGGAAAAAGATTGGATAAAGATTGAACCGGGTGAGGTGGTAGGACCCCAAGGGTTAGCCACACCCCCCATGTTATAGCCTTTTGTGGTTTCTCTCTCCTCCCCAATTTGTGTATATATACCTCCATCTAGGGATAGCAATTGGGTGAGGTGGGGCCGAAGGATGGGGTTTTCACCCCACCTTACATGGTTTTGTCTTGCCCCATCACACACTACTCCATATGATGAAGAAAATTTCTTTGCCCCATTCCCTCCTCGTAAAACTCTACTTCGTGTTAAGTTACCTCACATGTATTACAAATTTTTTTAAACTTGTTTCATTAATATAAATATACTTGAAATTACAACTAAATTTATCACATCAAATCAAACTAATTATTAACAATAACTGAATAATATTTATTCAAGTTAATTTAGTCACTTTGCAATAAACAAACTATATATCTCCAGCAAAGATAATATAGAACAATGGAAAAGAAAAAAAAAATCTCATGAATAAATTTAAGTAAACTGAACTGTGCATCCTACTTAAATTTCCACTCACTCTTTATGTTAAGAGTGTCTTATTTAATTATAAGATGACAATAACTAAAACCCAGAAATTCTTATTAACTTACAGCCAAAAACAAAACCAAAAATTCATCAAGTAACTTTAAAATATGTATATCAAACCGAAGTTATATATATATATATATATATAGAATCAAGAACCTAACATTCAATCAAAAGGCCAGCCAACCTATTGTTTTTAAGCCTCCTATTATCATAACATGACAAAAATAAATGGAATGATTAATATCACATAATTTAATATATATAATTTATCTAAAATCATAATCTTTTGATGAGACAACTTACGCTTGCCAAAGGTTAGTGAGGCACCAAAAGTCTAAAACTGGTACCTTATGTCTAACCGTGCTTCTTCAATTTGATTTGTAAGTATAGAGAGAAGAGAGAGAAGCAGAAAATCGCGTTGGGTAGAATAAAATAAGTTAGCATTAATTTGTTTGTTTAGATAGTAAGAATTTAGGGTATGAGAAAATTACAAGTATAACCCTTATCAACGTGGGGTGGGAAGAGAATAGGGCAGGGCTAAAATGCCTATTCCCATCCCCACCCCATCCCGTGATGTGGGACTAAAATCTCACTCCAACTCCTCTCTTCTTCATTTTCACCATTCAAAACTCATAGGTAAGTTCCTTCATAGAGCAAGAGTAGTATAGCTTCTATCATAGCTTCACTGCCCTTTCTCTTTTATGTTGTAAATACCTTCACCATCTATAAAAATCTTTACTTTTCATGCACTTTTAGTTTCCGTGCGCTTTTAATTTTGTGTTATTTACATTACATTATGTCATTTATCTTCCCTTGCACCTTTACTTTTATACCATTTACATTATCTCTTTTTTCCCCTTTTTTTAAGGTTGTGTTCTTCCATTATACTTGATATGGATATAAGCTATGTGGATTTACACATAGACATACTAAAACCCATTGATATAAAGGAAGAAACCAATCTAACACCTTGGTAAATCTTTACATTCCAAACTAGATGGTGAATGTGTTAAGGTTCTGTTAGTGAATTAGGGATAAAGTGTGTTGGTCACTTCAAGGGGACTTGACCTCCATGGAAGAGAGAGAGAGAGAGAGAGAGAGAGAGAGACAGAGAGAGAGAGAGAGAATGAGCAATGTATTATTCATCAGTCCATGAATGAATCTGTTACACTGGTTCCTTCCTTATACCCGTGTTATCCTAACTAACTCCCAGTACATTGATACAACTAACTACCCATTGCTCTATTAACTAGTGTGGTAATCTTTAACCCCATGGTAGCTAACTAATAACTACCTATCTATTACAACCAATAAAGCTCACATGTGCCATTACACTGCAATTGGAATATAGATTCCTAACATTACCCCTCCCATTCAAAGCACATTGCCCACAAGGTGAGGAAAAGAACGTTGTAGCTAATGTAGAGATTCCCAGGTTGCATCATCAGGAGAGGCACCTAACCATTGCACTAGTACTTTAGTGATGACCCAAGACCTCAAAGACTTAGTTCTTTTCTGCAAAACAACAACAAGTTTAGTAAAAACTTGACCAGAATCATCAACAGGAGGCAAAGTAAGTAGAGGTGTGACATGTTGGCCCAACTTCAGCTTCAGACATGACAAATGGTATATAGGGTGGATTTTTTACTCTGGTGGAAAATCCAGCTTGTAAGACACTCTACCAATCTTCTGCAATACCTAAAATGGCCCAAAATATCTTGGGGATAAATCTCAGAAAAACCCAATCCCCCACTGCAAAAGACCTATCATGCTTGTGCCTATCAGCTTGGGTCTTCATTCTAGCTTGAGCAGCAACCAAATGAACATTTAAGGTTTCCAAAACAGCTTGCCTTTGACTCAACAATGAATCCAAAGCATCCACCCTAGTTGTACTAGGCACATAACCTTAGAGCTTATGGAGAGGGAAACCATACAAAGCTTCAAAAGGAGTTAACTTCAAACTAGTATGAAAGGAGGAATTGAACCAAAATTCAGCTAATGGTAGCCAAGAAGCCCACTGTTGAGGTCTATCACTAGTGAAAGCCCTTAAATATTGCTCCAAACTTTTATTCACAATCTCAGTCTGCCCATCTGTTTGAGGATGGTAGGCAATGGACATAGCTAAAACAGTGCCTTGCAATCTAAACAACTCAGACTAAAACAGAGAAGTGAAGGTGGCATCCCTGTCACTCACAATAGAAGAGGGCATGCCATGTAGTTTAAAAATATGATGCATGTAAAGAGAGGCAATCTTGGCTGCATTATAGGGATAGGAAACATGAACAAAATGCACATACTTGTTTAATCTGTCCACCACCACCAAAATAACCTCAAACCCCATAGACTTAGGAAGACCCTCCACAAAGTCTAAGCTCACATTAGTCCAAAGTGTAGTAGGGATAGGTAGTGGTTGAAACAGTCCAGCAGGGGAAAATGTATCAGACTTGATCATCTAGCAAGTATCACAATCCTTGATGAACTTCTTGAGGTCAAACTTCATTCCATGCCAACAAAAGTCACTCTTGGCCCTCTGATAAGACTTCAGGAACCTAGAGCGGCCAGCCAAGGGGCTGCTATGAACATGATGCAAAAATTGAAGCTTAAGAGGACAAGATGGACCAATGTAGAACCTGCCCTTGTAGAATAATAACCCATTCTGAAAAGTGAAGCCCTTAGGAGGAGTACCAGCTTGGGCAGTAGCAATGAGTTGTCGGACAAACTCATCTAATGAATAATTATCCTTCAATACAGCCAACCAAGTAAGGTCAGGGACTACTAAGAGCATCAAGCAACTTGCTCTGCAATCAAAACTAAAAGTAAGCAAGTCAGAATCAATCCCAAACTTTCGATGCTAAGCATTAGCTACCTTATTATCACTACCCCTTTTATATTCCACCACAAAGGCATAGCCCAAAAGTTTAGCAAGCCACTTATGCTGAGATGGGGTAGCAATTCTCTATTCAAGCAGAAACTTAAGTTTTAACCACAAAAGGTCTTCCCAATAGATAAGATCTCCATTTTTTGACTGCAAAAGCTAAAGCCATCGGTTCAATTTCATAAGTGGATAAATGGAGGTATTTGGCTTTCAAAGCTTCACTATGAAGGGCTATAGGTCTCTGATCCCGCATTAGGACAACCCCTAAACCCCTCCCTGAAACATCACACTCAATTACAAATGGCCTAGAAAAATCAGGAAGAGTCAACACAGGAGGTTGAGTCATAGCCTCCTTCAACCTTGTAAAAGCTTCCAAAGCCTTATCAGTCCAATGGAAAGAATCCTTCTTAAGGAGATCAGTTAAGGGTTTTGCAATGGTCCCATAACCCTTAATAAATTTCCTATGATATCCAGTCAGCCCTAGAAAACTTCTCAATGCCTTGACAGAATTAGGTATTGGCCATTGCACCATAGCTGAAATTTTCTTGGGGTCTGCCTTGACACCCTCACCAGAAATGATATGACCCAAGTACTCCACCTCAATGCACCCAAACACACACTTAGACTGCTTAGCAAATAACTAGTTTGACAATAACACCTCCAAAACAGTCCTAAGATGGGATAAATGAGCATCCATGGACTGATTTCCTTAGATAGGGTCTAAAGATAAATTCATTAGGACCTGAAAAGTGGATGGTGAATTAGTCAACCCAAAGGGCATGACCAAAAACTCATAATGCCCTTCATGAGTTCTAAAAGCAGTTTTATGAACATCCTCACTCCTCATCCTAATTTGATGATAACTTGACCTTAGGTCCAACTTAGAAAACACTGAAGCACCTACCAATTCATTTAATAACTCATCCATAATTGGAATAGGAAATTTGTCTTTAATAGTAGTCTTATTAAGAGCCTTATAATCTATACACATACACCAGCTACCATCAGCTTTCCTCACAAGCAAAACAGGCGAAGAAAATGGACTCTGGCTAGGCTGTATTGACCCTACTTCCAACAATTCATTTACTATATTTTCAATTTCATATTTTTGGAAATGAGGGTACCTATATGGTCTCTCACAGACAGGCAGGGTGCCCTCCTTAAGATTGAGCTCATGGCCTCTAATGGGAGGCAGACTAGTAGGAACAGCAAAGACTTTGGAGAACTCACCCAAAAAGTCAACCAACTCTGGTCCAAGGTGTGGTTGGACAGTGACAACAAGATCTGTAGCAGTGATTTGCAACACTAAGCCCTTTCTAGTTAACCCACTAAAAAGCTTGTTAGCATCAAAAATGGTTGTAAAAGCAGCAAGTTGCAACCCTTGGAGAAATACCTTTTTTTCCCATATATAGGAACTTCATAGTCAACAAGTGAAAGTCCCAGTTGATTACCTCCAAAGTACTCAACCATTGAGTACCCAAAACCACCTGACAACCTCCCAAATGCAAGATATTAAAGTCCAAAACAAACCTATGCCCTGTAAAGTGATAGTGGCCCCATGACAGCTCCCTAAAGTCTTAAGAATTGTGCCATCAACTACTCTAACCTCCAATATCAAAGAGTTATCCAGGTGCAAATGCAACACTGGTAACACAGCAGCATCCAGAAAATTATGGGTGCTCCCAGAGTTAATGAGAGACACCATATCATGATTCTGGATCCTACCTTTTATCCTCATGGTATTAGAAGTAGGATTCCCTACTAATGCATACAATGTGATCTCAGCAGGGTCCACTCCATTTCTTAAACTGACATCCTGATTATCTAGCAAGACTTCATCCTCATTAATCTCCACCAGTTGTACCCCTGAAGGTTTAGGTTCCAACTCCATTATCTCTTCCAACAAAAACAATTTAGCTCCTTTACACTTATGCCCCATCTACCACTTCTCATCACAATTGTAGCAAAGCCTAAGTTTCCTTCTCTCCTCCATTTATGCTTCAGTCAACCTTTGTAAAGGAACCTTAGTTCTTGACTCCATTCTAGCTTTCAACTTAGGTGTTCCCAAACTGAAAATTTACCAGTATCCATTGAATTCCTAATTTCCTTCCTACTATTAGTTAGGTATTCTTCTTGAATTTTTGCCAACCCAAAGGCTTCATTAAGAGTTTTAGGGACCAACATCCTAACTGGTAGTCTAATCTCATCATTTAATCCACTTAGAAAACAACTTAATTTGTGTGACTCAGATAAATCTAAGATCCTATTAGACAAGATTTCAAAGTTACCTTTGTAAGCAATCACAGTGGAATGTTTGTTTGAGTCTAATGAGTGCTTCTATAGGATCATTATAAGCCGTGACACCAAAATGAGTCTGCAAGGCTTTGATGAAGACCTCCCAGCTAGAAAAACCACCTGCTTGCTCTGCATCTTGAAACCAAATAAGGGCTTTTTCCTCAAGATGATACGAAGCCATCATCACCTTTTGATGCTCAGGGGTATTGTGATATGAAAAGAATTGGTTAGCTTTATAAACCCAACAAGTTGGGTCTTCTCCATGAAACCTTGGAAAATCCAATTTCAAATTCTTGAGGGAATTGAGAGGTTAGGACTCTGAATTTCTCCCATTATTGTTGATGAGAAGAGCTCGAGAACTTGAATTTGGAATTTGGTGCTTATCCTCTGCTTCAGCAATCCTTCGCATGAACCCAGTAATGGTCTGCAATTGCTTCTGGATTTCTTGTAATGCTTGTTCGTGATTCTCAAAAACCTTAACTAAAGCTGCAATTTTTCCTGAATTCTGTTTCTCGGAGTTTTTGAATTGGAATTTCGGGAAGTGGAACGAGTTTCTGTCATGGTGGTGTGGAAGGATCAGATGCTCTGATACCAAATGTTAAGGTTCTGTTAGTGAATTGGGGATAAAAGTATGTTGGTCACTTCAAGGGGACCTGACCTCCATGGAAGATTAGAGAGAGAGAGAGAGAGAGAGAGAGAGAGAGAGAATGAGCAATGTATTATTCATCAGTCCATGAATGAATTTGTTACAATGGTTCCTTCCTTAGACCCGTGTAATCCTAACTAACTCCCAGTACACTGATACAACTAACTCACACTGTTAACCACCCATCACTCTATTAACTAATGTGGTAATCTTTAATCCCATGGTAACTGACTAATAACTACCTAACTATTACAACCAATAAAGCTCACATGTGCCATTACACTGCAATTGGAATATAGATTCCTAACAGAATGGAGGACTAGGCTTGTGCACGACCATCCTAGTAGGAATATGAAGATTTAACAAAGGAGGGTCTTCCTAATTTAAATCTTAAACCCCAAATCTATACGGTAAGTGAAGGAATAGCCTCGTGCATCACCATATTTGATTTTAGGGTTTATTCAAGGAAGATTTCTTCTATATTATGTCTTTTTGGGAGGGTGGAAAAAAAAAAGGAGAGAAATTGGGAGATAAAATATTTTTGGTGAGTGTTTGGTTGGAAGAGGGAAGAAAAAAAAAAGGTGGGGCTTGGGTGTTTTCTACTCGGGCCAACCAAAATGGAGAGAAAACTGAGTGGAAAATGCTCATGGTTTGAGCAGACGAAAATTCCCAAGTGCAAAGTGCACACAAGTTTCGTTCTTTGCCAATTTGCATCTTTCTTTTTTTTTTTTTTCCTTTGATTTTTGTATCTCTGTCATGCTATTTGTCTTAGTTTTTTTTTTTTTTTTTTTTTTTTTTTTTAAATTTTCCATCTTCTTTGGTTTTTGTATTTTCTTATACTTCTCATTCGGTTTTTTTTTCTTTTTTTTTTTTTTTTTTGGTCTCTCTATTATATTATTTGTGTCAGTTTTTTTTTTCTTTATTCTTTTTTTTTTTTCATCTTCTTTGGTTTTTGTCTTTTCTTATACTTCTCATTCGTTTTTTTTTTTTTTTCCATCTTCCTTTGGCTTGTGCTCTTCAAAAAAAAAAAAAAAAAAAGTGTCCATACACAATTTTTTAATAAATAAATGTGTTAGTTTTTTTTTTTTTAATTTAATAAGGATATAATTGTAAATTTATACCAACTCATTTCCCACTAAATAAATGAGTTTTTCATCTCTCCACTTTTTAATCATCCCAACCAAACACAAATGAGAGAAAATTAAATCTTTTCTATCATCACACTTTAATTTCTATCAATTCCTCATTTTCTATCCTCCCACTTTTTCACCCCTCCAACCAAATAGATCCTTAAAGTTCAAGGATGGTTCATGGTGCTAGCTAAAGAGCTAGCATCCTTGAACCTTTGCATCCATGAGAAGGTAACAAGGAAAAATAAAAAGAGCTTTAACTTAAAGTGCATAATTTAAAGGCAAGGAAATATAAAGAGCATAATTTAAAGGAATTTATATACATCATTAAAGGAAAAAAAAAAGGCCATAACCTTAATTTAAAGGAACAAAGGATTTCTTCACCCCCCCCCCCCCTCCCCCCTCCCCCCAAAAAAAAGAACAAATGATTTACTTTCCACAAATTGAAAGACAAAAAAAAAAAAAAATTGATTGTTTAGAGTAAATTAAGGAATTGAAGCAACCAATTATATTGATATGAAATTTAAAATCAAAATATCCACGTAACAAACAAATAAATAATTGACATATTTTAAATTTTATAATTCCCATTATAAATATAAGTTCTTTTTTCTTGTAATGTGTTATCAATCAACTGAATGTATCCCATAAAATAAAATAAAATAAAATAAAAAATCATCTAAATGTAAAATGTAACCATTTAACCATTGGTGGTATGGCCGTAAGTATTAGTGACCAAACCAAATTAATTGCTTGGGTTCTTTCATTCTTATGTTTTCTTTTTGTTCCATACTATTTCAAAGTTTGACAAATTCAGTAGACAACAACAAAATAAAAACAAAACAAAAAACCATAATATGGAATGCGAAAACTTTTGGAAAAGTTTTATTAGGAAAAAAATAAAAAAAAACTGATCATGGAGAAATTTTTGTATCCATTGGTATGAGCCAGTGAGTTCTACAAGACCAGTTCCCGTCAAAGTCCTTTCAGTTCTAGTTCCCACCATTGGAGTCCTAAAACAACGCAGTAGATATCTGTGTGCTCCTGAGGAATCTCTTTGATTACTACTTCTTCCCATATTTCCTGCTGTTCTTACAAGAACACCATGTCAGCTATTAGAGAGCTTGCTCTATCCTCTCTCTTTCAGGTGTTATTTCAAAGGTTAACTTCACCTGACTTGGCGAAGATTTTTCACCAAGGGAAAATTGAGCTAAGTCAGGATGGGAACGTTGCTGACAATCCATGCAGTTCTGGATGATGCAGAAGAGAGGCAGATGACAAACAAGCTCGTGAAGGTGTGTGGTTGGATGAGCTTAGAGACTTGGCTTATGATGTGGAGGATAACTTGGATAGTTTGGTACTGAAATTATTATGAAAATATTATGGATTTGAATTTGGGTACTTGAATATGGACTTGGATTTGGATTTAAAATGTCTTGTTTCCAAATCTATAAATTTTATTGTTTGAATTTATTTTTTACCTAGAAAGAATTTTTTTTTTTTTTTTTTTTTGAGGGTCTACCTAGAAAGATTTGAAACTATAAAATTTAAATCAATTGAAGAATGGCAATAGGATTCTAAAATTTCAGGGACTCATGTTGTTTTTTCATGGAAGATAGTTTCATCCTATTGCACCCGTTTTTGACGATTGCTCTATATCTTCAAACCAAGACATTAATTGGTTTTTGGTGTATATATATAGATATCAAATTAACCTCATATCTCTTATTCGACTGCAAGAGACTTTACTAGTTGAATTAATTGGAACTCACTCCATAAACTAATATTTTTTATCAAAAGATGTCAAGGTTTTAAATTCTTGGTGGATTTAGCTAAATCCTAATCTTTAATCTTTTTAAACTATTCAAACAAAGTATTTAGATTTTAATTACCTAAATTCATATCCCACCTAAATTCTAGTATCTATTACTATTAATAACAGGATTTTCTGCTTGGGTTTCAATATTTTGCGTATTAAAATATCCTCACACAAATTCTTAAACTCTCTAAAATGCCCTTATCTTTTAGTTAAATAATTTTAAATTAAAAAGCATAAACTAATTAAAAGAGTAATTTATTTTTCATAAATTTTAGGCGTTTTCCTTTATCTTTTCCATTCAGTCAAAAATTTAGGACACTATCTCTATTTCATTTTTAAATATTATTCCACGTTATCTTCCCCTTTCTTTAAAAAAATACAAACAATTATATATATATATATATATCACTTTTAAATATTATAACACTAAACCGAAAAAAAAAAAAAACAAATAAATAAATAAAAAGTATTATTGCATACACAAAGCGTGTGGGATGAGTCTAGTATGTGTGTGTGTGTGTGTGTGTGTGTGTGTGTGTGGTGGGTAAAAATACAATTATGCTGACTTTCTTACAATAAATTTGTTATTTAAAGGAGGTTTTGCTGAAACTAAGTACATCATAAGTCATCGAGAAGGTGTCCTTGGTAGAAGGTACTTGAAAGGGTTAGAATGTGTACCTAATAGGATCAAAGAGTATGGACTTAGGAGTCACAAAGGGAGTTCTTGGCCTAATGCACCTTAACCAAGTTAGAGAGAGTTTCTGGGAGTGTCTGAGAGAGTGCTCCGAAAAGTCTCCTCAGCCAAAGGGAGTCCTCGGCCAAGCCAAAAGGGTACCTAGGAGTGTCTGAGAAAGTGATTTGGAAAGTCTCCTCAACCAAAGGGAGATAATCCCTTAAAGGATCAGAGCTCTAAGAGAATAAAAAAGAATGAGAAAATGAGAGAGGGAGCGTCCTCTTTTCCAAATGGTCTCTCCCCCTTTTATAGAGAAACCTGCTGTTGTAGATGTTCAAGGAAATGTGTAGGCTTAATGTACAGAACATGTGTCACCATGCATGGTTCTTCAGTACTAAATGTGCCAAATTTTAATTCATTGCATTCACTTTGTTTAAAAATGGGACCCCCAACAATAGCCCCCCAGTTTCTATTTGCCTAATTTGAGGAGAGGAAGTGGACACTGGATGCACACTTGGGACCTTAGCTAACTAGCGGTTTGGCCATACTTTGGTAGATCAGCCTTTAGAGAATAATGACAGTGCTAGGCTCAGCCACACCTAGATTGGCTAGGATTTTGACCTAATGGTGGCTTTAGGCTCAGCCATACTTAGGTTGGCCAGGGTTTTGATATAATGGCGGCGCTAGGCTTGGCCAGGGTTTTGATATAATGGTTGCGCTGGGTTAGGCCACACCTGGACTGGCTAGGATTTAGAGATGATGGCAACACCGGGCTCAACCATACTTGAGCTAGCCAGGGTTTTGAGATAATGGTGGCGCTGGGCTCGGCCATACCTAGGTTAGCCAGAATTTAGAGATGATGGCAGCGCTAGGCTTGGCCGTACTTGGGCTAGCTAGGGTTTTAATATAATAGGGGCACTAGGCTCAACCATACTTGGGCTAGCCAAGATTTTGATATAATAGTGGCGCTAGACTCAACCATACCTGGGTTGGCCAAGATTTTGATTATCTAGATGCCTTCTGAGAGAAACTTACAAGAGTCTTTAATGATAGACCACCCTAACACATCCCCCATTTGATGTGTGGCTAGTAGTTGCTTTTATGCAAGGACTAGACTTTAATCTCAAGTTGTACCATAGCTGTAGTCTAGCTTCCCACTGATGGCACCAATTGTAGTGGGTAAAAATATGATTCTGTTAACTTTCCTACAATAAATTTGTTATTTGAAGGAGGCTTTGCTAAAACTAAGTATATCATGAGTCATTAGGAAGGTGTCCTCGATAGAAGGTATCTGAAAGTGTTAAAGTGTGTTCCTAATAGGATCAAAGAGTATGTACTTGGAAGTGTCAAAGGGAGTCCTCAGCCTAATGCATCTCGGCCAAGTCAGAGGGAGTTCCTAGGAGTGTCTGAGAGAGTGCTCCGGAAAGTCTCCTCGACTAAAGGGAGTCTTTGGCCTAATGCATCTTGGCCAAGTTAAAGGGAGCACCTAGGAATGTCTAAGATAGTGCTCTAGAAAGTCTCTTCGACCAAAAGGAGTCCTCGGCCAAATGCACCTTGGTCAAGTTAGAGGGAGCACCTGGGAGTGTTTGAGAGAATGCTCCAGAAAGTTTCCTAGGCCAAAGGGAGTCCTTGTTCTAATGCACCTCAGCCAAGTCAAAGGGAGTACCTTGGAGTGTCTAAGAGAGTGCTCCAAAAAGTCTCCTCTAACAAAGGGAGATAATCCCTCAAAGGGTTAGAGCTCTAAAAGAATTAAAAAGAGAAAGAGAGAGAGAGAGAGTTCTCTTTTCCAAATGATCTCTGCCCCTTTTATAGAGAACCCTGTGGTTGTAGATGTTCAAGGAAATGTGTAGGCTTAATGTACAGAATATGTGTCACCATGCATGACTCTTTGGTATTACATGTGCCTAATTTTAATTAGTTGCATTCACTTTGTTTAAAAATAGCACCCCACAAAATATATATATATATATATATATAAGTTGTCAAAATAGTTAATCATTTTTTTTCCATAAAAAATTTCTTAAAATAGTTTAAGAACTCTTTCATTAATGATGATGCCAAAAATGGTTAGTGAGTTGCGCAATCCTCACGTGCTCTAGACAAAACCTGCGAAACAAAAATAAAGAAGACCCTACAGAGAGCACCGATGTGGTATCGGCCAAATACCCTCTAAAGGTTAAGTTAGAGAAAATTTCTATAACTCTAAAATACTAGAGTTGGGAAAAATTACGCTTACCTTGGATTTGTAAGGGATTTGAGGTTTTTATAGTAGTATAGAGCTGATCTTCGTTTCTTGATGGTGAAGATATTTCCTTGTAGAGAAGATCTTCTTTAATGCCCAAATATCGTGGGATTATTTCCTTGTAGGGATTCTAGGCGTGAGAGGCAAGACATTTCCATACTAGGTTCCTTGGAGACCACTTAGGCCACCTGGCTTCACTATCCATCTCTCTTGTGTCCGTCCGTCTCATTGGAATCCATTCTCTACAAAGAATCCGCCCGTCTTACTTAAGTTCGTCTACTTCGAAGGGTCCATTCATTTTTTTGCCTTTCTGTCTGACATACGATCCCCTCTACCAGTTCTTTGATTGTTAGGCCATCTAGACCATCTCCTTTAGCAACACCGTCGCTTATGACTAACTCTGTTGATTGGATCCATCTGCCTTGGGATTTATTCCTATCAGCTGCCCCCTTCACTCTATGGGTTCGTCGCCTAGTATCCCAGACGGATACGTGGAGTGACAGTCTCAACTAGTTTCTAGGGAATCGTGTTTTGATTGATAGGCCAATTAAGAGTCATAAAAGCTAGGGGGACACGTGGCACAATTTTAGTGGTTGGTTACTCGGACCGAAGCATCTCTTCGTCTTCTGCGCCATTTCCTCTATATATATATATGTTGCTTCTCCCTTTCATTTCTACTTTTCGCAACCATTTTCCAGTGTCAGAAAGCCACCGTCACCTGCAGGAATTTGATACTCCATCACATCAGCGCGTCCGTTCACCACGCTATTTCCATCCCTTTTCTACATTGTACACCTGTAAGTGCTCTCCGTCCTATACACATATTTTTCTTTTCTTTGTTTTCTTTAAGTACTATATGTCCATCGCATATGCAAACCTGTAGAGTCTTAGGAGCTTATCCATCACGTGTAGATGTAATAGATGTCTAGTGAAGCGTCAAGTGAGCAATCATGTGTCCGCGAAGGATCGGGCTACAATGAGGTGTACTCGTTAGGTCAAGACGACCTCGGCATAGGGGTGTCCATGGATCGGATCAGTTCGGGTTTGGACTCAACCCGAAACTGACCCAATCCTGTCAGGTGGTAAGACGACAAACCCGCTGCCGATCGCAAAAAACAACAGGTTGAGTTGGATCGGGCTCGGTTGGACAGTGGTCAGATTTGACTTCGACCAAATGACACAGATCAAAGACCAAACTCGTTTCAAATTTCACAAATCTGAAGGAACAAATCTACACTAAAGAACAAATTAACAAACCTAAACACCAGTAGCCCACAAATCTGAAGAACACAAACAGAAATAGAAAGAGAAGATAACACATCTGAAGAGATTGAAACCCAAATACCAGTAGCCCACATGCAAGAGACTAAAATGAAGAAATAAAAAGAGAAAATGACTGAAAATCAAACCTAAGAAAGATGATTGCAATTTGGCGATAGAGGAGAATTGCAGATCGGCGATGGTGGATGTTCGCAGATCGGCGATGGCGATGGTGGAGGTTCGCAAATCGGAAGATTCTGAAGCAGAGGTGTTGGCTGTAGAGAAATCGATTGATTGAGGAAGTGTGAGAGATCTAGAGATTGAGAGAGAACGAGGGAACAGAGAGAAACTGAAGGTAGGTCTGATTCGTCTGAACTGGATTCTGGAGATTGTAAACTAAGTTGTGTGATATAAAATCACAGTCGGGTCGGGTTGATCGGGTTTTGTAAGGGACCCGCCTTCAATCGCCAGGTGGTCAGATCGGGCGGCGAAAGGTTCGAGTCCAGTCGGTTTGGCCGGGTGGGTCGGGTTTGCGGTTTTGTTGGATAGGCCTACCCCGGTGCCTCTTATACTGAAAGGGTTCCATCTGCCAACTTACCTTCCGAGGAGGAGGATGAGGATTCGGACATGGACGGGTCAGAAAATGATACAAATGGAGACTCAGACAGCGAGGAGAACATTGAATCTCCTATTAGATCTGTCATTGGCCCTGACGGCCTTAGGAAGTTCGTTCTTCCCCTTATGTGGACAGTCAATGATTTTAATTTGACCATTAAAAGAAAACACTTCGACACCTTATAGGAGAGATATCAGATTCCCGTCGACATCCTAATCCGTCTTCCTTTTAAGTTTGAAAAGTGCTATTATCGTGGTGTTGATGATGTCAAGGTGTATGAGCAAATGTTCAAGGCGGGATTCAGACTGCCTTTGAGTGCTCTCCACCTTCGCTTACTCCAATACTTAGGTCTAGCCGTCACCCAGATTGCTCCGAATGCTTGGAGAATCTTCCTTGGTGTGGAGGTGTTGTACGGGGTTCTAAGCAAAGGGAGACGTCAGCTAACTGTGGAGGAGTTCTTCCATTGTTACCGTCCCTCTAAGATCATCAAGTCTAGGGGGATTTATAGCTTCCTACCGAGGAAACCGATGCTCAAGCTAGTGTATGATACCCTTAATTCCAACCGAAATTGGAAGAACAGGTATTTCTTAATCCAGGGAGACAACTGGATGTGCCACCCCAATGAATGGGAGATAATGCCCTTTATTGATAGAACTTAGGGCATAATGCCTCCGTCTAGTAGGCGTTTGTTTGCTTAAATTTGCTCGTTTATTTATTTTGTCTGTTTTACTTGTTAGTCTAACCGTCTCTTATTGCAGCTTAGGATCGTCCAGAGGTTAACCTTGAGCAGTGGAGCTTTTTGGAGAAGATCTTCAAAATTTTGTTAAAAGAGAGGACGTGGAAGAAGCTCGTTACTTTAGACACCCTGCACTGATACTGCGAGGGTCCCAAGCCTACAGCCATTACCCATCGTTAAGACAAACAAGCACGCCAACGTGAGTCCATCGCCTACTCCCTTCTTTTTAAAATTTTTAACTTTTTAACAATTTCTGTCTAACTCTTTCTTTCCATCCCTTTTAGTGCAGAAATGGAAGACGGTAAGAGAAGGGCTTACATACGCCAACAAGCCACCGCGCAGGCGAAGAAAAAGTAGGAGGAAGACGTGCCCCCTAAAGGAATGGGTCCACTAAAGCCGTTCATCAAAAGGATAACAACAAACAAAGTTGACCGTCCTGCCAAAAAGCCAAAGGTGGTGACTGGTCCAACTGTCGGGGAAACGCCTCCATCTGCCAAGCTGCCTCCTCCACCCCGTCACGGGGCAGGGAAGGGTTTAATGACGGTTAAAGGTCTCGTCTCTGAGAAGCGCCCCACCCTCCTCCTCAAGGATTCACGGTATGCCATCGGGCAGCTCTTGTCCATCATCAAGGACGATGATTATGAAGATTTGGGCAACCATGCAACTGAAGCCATAGGGGAGGCAGGCCTTTTCAGCTTGGCTCAGGTGTGTATCCGTCCTTCTTTCTCTCTCATCACTTTGTTACCCTTATTTCTAACCTTGTTTTGATTTTTGCAAAGGGTACTAATGATGAAAGGCTTGATGGACCGTTGCATGGCCCAAAAGAAACTAGTTGACCATCTGAAAGAGAGGGCTGAGGCCACGGAGACAGGGCTGCATGAGCTTGAGGCCTGGAGGGAGGTGCAGATCAAGAAGCTTGACCTGACGAAGAAAGCCCTAGAGGAGTCATAGGGACAAGTCGAGGTGCTAAAAAATGTGCTCAAGGACAAGGAGGGGGAGATCTCCTCGTTAAGGAAGTAAGTCCTTTGGGCTAAGGAGGACGGGAAAACGGAGTTTTGTAACTCCGACGCCTTCCTTTATGAGCTCGATGGTTGCTTTGCTGGCGACTTCAATGACTGCCTCCATCAGGTTAAGGCTTCTTTTCCTGATTTGGACTTGTCTAAGATCTCCATTGACACCGCAACCCAAACCTCAGCCAGATCCGTCTAGCCTAAAGGTACCGACAAGCTATTCAAGGCTAACCCCACTCCCGACGCTCAAGGTGACGGAGAGATTGCTCTACAAGATGAACAAATTAAATCGGTCGAGGATGAGAACTGTCCTCTTAAGGAAGCCAAGACGGTTGATCATGAGAAGGTCGTGGACGAGGAGGCCCCCGTTGACCAGCCTTAGATTTTAAAGCTTATTATTCTCTTGCTTTTCTTTTCCCTCCTTTTTTGTTATTTTTATTGTAGAAATCCTTGGGAGAACAATATTTATGTAAATTTTTAACATTACCCACTGTTTTTGGGCTTTTGATGTAAACATTTTGCCTTCCTTGGGCTTATTATCTTTTTTCATATCTGTCGCTTGTATTTTTACTTGCTAGTTTGAACTTGCTTTTGCCATTATATTTTAATGGACTTTTTCGTCTATGTTAAGGTTAGGTGGTGTCAAACACACCTGCCCATTCCCTTTTGGGATCCGTCGTGTGTAGTGCAATTTTTACTTGACAATTCTATGGATTTAGGGATGTTGGGTTCGGACCCTTTGTACCTTCTATTCGTTCGTCTATAAACTTAGCAATCTTTGGATGTTGGTTCATGTCTGTCCATTGGGGGGACTTATAACGTGAGTTGGGGTCCGCTCACCCTACGGACTTAGTAAATTTTTGAATATCAGTCGTACCCATCCATTATGCGAGCTGAAAAGTTTGAAGGCATCCCTGGGGATGCATCTATCTACTTAAGGACTAACAAATTTCAAGGCATCCCTTGGGATGCATCTGTTGGCTTAAGAATCTATATATATATATATATAATAGCAGAAGACTTTTAAGGAGGTTCTGACACGTATAACTTAAAAAAGCAATGCATTACATTGTTTGGCAACACTAAGACACCGTTTAAAAACGATAAATTATAATTTTTAAGTGCATTAAAATACTGTTTAAAGCTCTGGGTATAAAAAGAAATTAACTGCTTAAGCCAGAAAAATAAAAGATCGCTACACGGAGAAAAAAAAGGAGAGAGAAACTGAGAGAAAAGAGAGACAGAGAAATAGAGAGGCAGAGAACGGAGAAGGAGAGAGAGATCGAGAGATCAAAAACTGCAGTTTGCAATCAAGAATGAAACGATGACTCTCACTTCCTGTCAGATTTCTCCATTTAACTGTCCGCTTTTCTTCCCCTGGAATAAGAAGAAGTAGGGAAGATGAAGCGTCAAGAACGAAGAGGAGTCAAGAATGAAATAGAGGAGCAGAGATAGAGAGAAGGGCGCCACCCAGATCTTCTGCCATCACCGCAAGCCTCCACTCACTACCCGACTATTGGAATCGGAATCGCTACTGGTATAGTTCTGTTTTAAATTTAAAAATTTAGGGTTTTTGGTTTTTATTTGGAGAATCAATTGGGTGTTAATTATGATTTAAATTTGTATTTTGGGTCAGATTCGGTTTTGATTAAGGTATACGGAGATAGAAGAAGCAAACAGAGTTCGTAGGCGCCAAGAGAGAAGATATATCTATGGCTGGCCATTGCCTGTTCCCTCGCCAGACTTGGGCCACCGGAACCGCAAGCACACATGAAGAAAAAACTATGACCATCCGCCACCCAGATCGTCGAAATCGGCACCGGTACAATTTATTCCCAATTTTTTAGATTTGGCCATTTGGATTTTTTGTTGTTGATATGTTTAGATTTGATTCGTTTTTGTTTTGGGTTTTTGGGTGCTTCTATTTCTAATCTTTATGAAGCTATTGAGATTAAATAAGTATAGGATTGAAATCATTGGGTATTTCCATTTCTAATATTTATTTTCCTTTTTCAATCTTATTTTAGGTCTTTCTGCCGGAACATCATACACCCAGATAGAGTCTGTAAGGCACAGAGAGACAGGCCGCCGTATACCTGTAACCGGTAAAGTTATTGTTTTTGGTTTTTTCCTTTTCGTTTTCAAATCTGGGGTTTGAATATGATTTAGGTTTGAATTTCTTGGTTGGATTGGTTTAGATTTAGCTATTTCAATTAGATTTGGTTTTGAGTTAGGCTTCCATTAGCATGCCACTGATAGGTAATTTGGCCAGTTGTTAATTTTTAACATTTTAAATTATTGTTGTGTTAGTTCTGGCTTGAATTAGATTGGTTTGGTTTTGAGTGATCATTTACGAAATTCATTACAATTATTATTTTTTCTCTTTTAAAAATTGAGACTGCTAAGTTATTGAAATTGACAACACTGATCAGCTTTGCTATGCCTAAGATATAATCAATATATACATTTTATTAATATGCTTACTAATTGTTTGATAAAATTTTGCTGTTGTTTTTTATTCTAAAATTAATTTTTATTGTTTATAATTTAAGTTTTATGATGTGTGTAATTCTCCCAATATTACCTAAATGATTCAAATCATTGGCTTCTTTCTCCTTCAGGTTTGTATCAGTTTATTTTATAGTTTCTTTTTGTTTGTATGGAATCAATAATTTACTTCTTATTACATAATAATTGTGTTAATTTTATAATCATTGTGAAACTGAGGGTGGGAGAGAGGGACTTACTTTTAATGTGATGTAGGTCAAAGCTTAATGAAAGGTTGGGCAATGATGGAGTTATTTTTAGGAGGAGTATGTAATTCAGCAACATAAATATACCTCTGTCTGGAAGAATCTCAACTTTTCAGTTAAAATAGAGTGACAATATTTTGCATATGATGATTGTTTTTGTAATATCTCCTGTTTAGGGTTCTAATTTTCTTTTTCTCATACAGGTGGTGTGTACATGGGAAAAAGGGACTCTGACTCTGATATAGAATGCTTCAGGTTTTTTCTAAATCTGGTGTTATTAATGACAAGGCACTGTTGACAGGCTTGATTGTTCTGTTTCTAAACATAATAATAGCTGTTTGTTCAGGAGGCATTCTATACTGTTGGTATTGGAGTTTGGATAAGGTATGCAACTGATGTCTGTTTTTCTTAAATGGCACTTTGTTTTTTGTTAGAGAGGTTCTGAGGGTCCCATGGTCTAGATTTTTGATGATTATGTGGAAATACGATATTGTTTTCTCTGCAAGATTCCAGAAATTATCATGTAGCTTTCTATTTCTGTTGTTGCGCTTGATGTGATTAATCAATGCTTACTTTTGGAATCCTGATGTGTTGTTGCATTGTTATCCTTCATCTCTATAATTTGTATATATATATATATATATAGTAAATTCATTATTTAGTTTTTTTTTTTTTTTTTAGTTGGTTGTAATTTCAACACTCTTTTTACTATAACAAACAGCTATTTAGACAATTAAATCGTTTGGTTTCCTTACATGTTCTGTGTTGATTTCTCAGTTTATGCAGTTACTTCTTTTCATTTGTAACATGACTAAATAATGTAGTCACAAGAGCAAGCCTATTTAGGTCCTTATTCATGTGATCAATGCTACTTTGTTGTTGCTTTCCTACTTCTTAATGTTGCATATTGAAAACAAATTTGGGAATGTTGAGTGAACCTCCATTATAAAAAAAAATAAGAAAGAAAAATTAAACAAAAGAGAGATCCAAAAGTAGTGGATGAACTTTATAAATGTTGGCTAATTTTGTTTTAATTAGATTTTTATTTTTTTATTTTTGGTTGGGGAGCTGTATTAGTGATTGGGTTCTAGAGGGTTATTAAAATGAGTACTAGGTGTTCAATGAAATCTTGCAAAGAACTTGGGATAGAAAAGGTTACGTTTGGGTTATTCTAAAACAAAATTAGAGGAATTGGATTGAGTTTATTAAAAATTAAAAATTATAACTGCCTATCTAAAATTCAGACATGTATACAGTTTAATCTTTAAAAAAGTGTACGGTGCATTGTTTGGTAACACTACAACATCGTTTAAAAGCGATAAACTATAATGTTTCGCTACGTTAAAACACTGTTTGGAGCCCTCTAGGTATAAAAGAATGGTATCTGCATTTAACTATTGAATTTTGGTGTTTTTTTTTCCTTAGGAATTTTGATGGGAAGTCAGTAATCAATTTTTCATGGCCTTACTTGGATGTTTTCTAATGACTCATTGTAATGTACACGTTTTGATTACTTAACATTTTTCTTGCAAAAGCTGAATTGGATTTGACGTTAACTCTTTTTTTATTAGGCTTGGTGCATCACAAAGAGGTCCCCCTCTTCTCAACAATGTTCAACTCTCTATGCATAGTCAATGTAACAATTTGCCTTTTATGTAATAAAAAAAAAAGTATTTGGCTTCAGCTTTGCTAAGTTTTTTGAGAAAAGAGCTTTGCTAAGTTGATAGGTTATTTTTCTAAAATCATTGGTTTATATGTTGTGCTTTGTGTGAAAGCAATAGACCTTGAAGAGATAGACGGTTCCAAAGCTACTGCATGAACCTTCGGAGAACAGTTGTAAAGTTGATTTGGAAGAACAATGACTTTCTTAGAATCAATCAATGCCCATGTAACTACAGTTCAATCAGCAATGAGTAAAAAGTATAAATTTTTCTGCTCATAAGAGTCACTTTTTTTTTACTTTTTCCCATTCCCTTCTCAATGAGAAGGGAATTTGGCATATGGTTACAAATTTTCAGGGGAAATTAGCCAACTAAGAGTTTTTATTTCCCTATTGCATATATGATATCCCAATTATGCGAATTTTTAGAAATTAAGATGATATTCCAAGTAGTAACTCAGCATAATAAAGAGATTCTTCATCATTCCATGATATCACAAAAACAAATATTGGTTTCAATCAAGATTTAGCATATGAACATATGCATGATCTAGATATTTACATAATTTACTTAATTTTTTACAAAAGCATAAACTGTATGATCAATTGTAAACTAAATCATGTTCAAATGTACACATCTAAATGTTGCTTTGACCATGGTGTCATTTCTCTTTCCTATAGCCATTCAGGCTTTAAAAATGGGCATTTATAAACAGTTGTCTTAAAAGCAAACTGTTTATAAATGGAGTTTATAGCAAACTTTTCATAATTCAAGTTAAAAATTATTGACCACTTAACTTACAAAATATATAATACATTATATCCAATCATACTCAATTGGAAAAATAATTATATAATTTTGAGTTTAAGACTAATACTTATAAGCTTCACGTAATTATTTCTTCTTTCACTTATCAATTAAAAAAAAAGTCAAAATTTCCCGCACATCGCGCGGGTATACAACTAGTTTAAATAAATGTCAAGGCATCCCTTGGGATACATCCGTCCACTTAAGGACTTGAATAAATTTCAAGGCATCCCTTAGGATGCATCCATCCACTTAAGGACTTTAGTTGTAGACGTGATTTTGTAGAAAGGTATATACGCGTATAGTATATTTGAAAAACTCCTCTTATTAAAAAAAATGTTCTTGAAAAAATGACAAGCTACCCTCTGGGCTTAAAAGTTACTATAGATAATAAAAACTACCTAAAAAGAAATAAATTGGAAATGAGTAGTGGTGTTCTGCATGCCGCCATCTACTGGTATTATCTCTTCAGGTGCCCGATATTCCATGGATGGTGCAACTTCTGTCCGTCTAGTGTCTCCAAGTGGTAAGTGTCTTTCCTCTGCCATGAAGTGATTCTGTAGGATCCTTCCTAATTAGGTCCTAACTTTCCCTGGAAAGTATCTCTTGTGGCGCCCGTTACCTTCCTCAGAACGAGGTCTGTAACTTGGAAATCTCTGTGTCTGACTCTGGAGTTGTAGTGCTTGGCCATGAAGTCCTGATATCGTGTTAACATTTGTTCAGCTGTTGCTCTGACCTCGTCCATTAGGTCAAGCTGTTGGTGTATGGCTTTGTTGTTCCTACTCTTATCATAGTTCCCCACCCTGTAGCTTGTGAGTCTGATCTCAGTTGGGATAACGGCTTCGTTCCCGTATGCTAGTCGAAACGTTGTCTCTCCTGTAAGTGTTCTGGCCGTCATCCTGTATGCCCATAATACACTTGGCAACTCATCTGGCCATATACCCTTTGCCCCATCGAGCCAAGTCTTGATGATTTTGAGCAAGGATCAGTTCATGACCTCAACTTGTCCGTTGGCCTGAGGGTAGGTGGGCGAGGAGTAGTGGTTCTTGATCTCCAACTGTGAGCAAAAATCCTTAAATGACTCGTTGTTGAACTATTTTCCATTGTTCGAGACCAAGACTCTAGGGATCCCATACCTACAAATGATGTTTCTCCAGACGAAGCTTCGTATGTTTTTCTTCGTGATAGTGGCTAGTGCTTCAGCTTCTACCCATTTAGTAAAGTAATTTATACCGACTACTAGGAACTTCAGCTGTCTTGTTGCCATCGAGAATGGGCCCATGATGTCTAACCCCCATTGGGCAAAAGGCCACGAGGCTATCATTGGGGTAAGCTCTTCTGTGGGCTGTCTGATAATATTGCTGAACCTCTGACATTTGTCGTACGCTTTAACATAGGCTTGGGCATCTTTTTGCATGGTAAGCTAATAGTATCCTGCCCAAATTAGCTTGTGCACTAGTGATCGTGACCCTTTATGGTTCCCGCAGATCCTTTCGTGAATTTCCCTCATGACATAATCCACTTCCTCGGGCCTTAGGCATCTTAGGCACGGTCGGGAGAAACCTCTTTTGTACAAGACATATTTTATCAGGATGAATCGTACCACTTGAACCTTCAGCTTCCTTGTGGCCTCCTTACCGTCAGGTAATGTGCCGTCTTTCAAGTAGGAAACTATCGGTGTGGTCCAGTTGCTTTTGAAGCCTATTTCCTGCATACCGACACCATCTATCAAAGGTGAAAGATGAACAAAAGAAAGTACCTTACTGGGGATGAGCATATGTTCTGCTGATGAGGCCTTGGCAAGGCGGTTAGCTTGCTCGTTCTCTTCCCTCGGGATTTAAACAAACTTGGCTTGAATGTCGCCCACCTGTTTCCTTACTTACTCCATGTACTTCTTCATCCGTTCACCTTTGCATTCGTAGTCATCATTCACCTGACTTGTAACCACCTGAGAATCGCAATTAACAACCACACTTGTGGCCCCTGCTGCTTTGGCAAGATCCAGTCTTGCCACTAGAGTTTCGTACTCTGCCTCATTGTTGGTCGTAGAGAAGTCAAAATGAACCATGCACTCGATCTCGTCCCCTTCTGGGGAGTGAAGTACTATACTTGCTCCGCCAGCCTGCCTATGAGATGATTCGTCCGTGTGGATACTCCATTGAGGATGCTCTTCTACCCCCTAGCCTTCCATATTGGTGAACTCCGTGATGAAGTTAGTGACTACCTGTCCTTTCATGGTAGTGTGTAGGCGGTATTGTACGTCAAATTCACTTAACTAAATTGCCCATAGCGCCATCTGTCCAGCAACTTTAGGATTACTCATTGCTCTTCGTAGAGGTTGGTCTGTTAGAATAACCACTGTATGGGCCTGGAAATATGGATTGAGCTTGCGAGCTATGGTCATTAAGGCGAAGGCTAGCGTCTCCATCGGGGGGTACCTCTCCTCTGTGCCTCGGAGCAATCGGCTAGTGTAGTATACGGGCTTCTGCACCCTATCTTCTTCTCTAACTAAGGCTGCACTTACAGTAGTTGGAGAGACGGCCAGGTAGAGAAATAGCTTTTCCCCAAGTTTGGAAGGACTTAGCAAAGGTGGGGAAGAGAGGTATGCCTTTTAAGTCCTCAAATGCTTGTTGACACTCGGCCGTCTACTCAAAGGACTTCTTCAATGTGCGAAAGAAAGGCAGGCATTTGTCCGTTGCCCTTGACATGAACCTATGCAGCGTTGCTACCTTGTCGTTGAGGCTTTGCACTTCTTTTATGTTCCTTGGTGGTGCCATCTCCATTATGGCTTGGATCCTGTCTGGGTTGACTTCAATGCCCCTCTGAGACACCATGAATCCTAGGAATTTTTCAGCTGTTACCCCAAATGTGCATTTACTTGGATTGAGCTTCATGTTAAAAGAGCGGAGGGTATCAAAGGTTTCCTCTAAGACACCATGAATTCTAGGAATTTTCTAGCCGTTACCCCAAATACGCATTTACTTGGATTGAGCTTCATGTTAAAAGAGCGGAGGGTATCGAAGGTTTCCTTGAGGTCATCCAAATGGTCATCTTCTCGTCTAATTTTCACTAGCATTTTGTCCATGTAGACTTGGACATTCCTCCCAATCTGATGTGCAAACATTTTGTTCATTAGCCTCTTATACGTTACGCCTGCATTCTTGAGACCGAATGGCATCACTTTGTAGTAGAAGAGGCCTTGGCTGGTGACAAACAACGTCTTCTCTTGATCAGCCTTGTCCAGCTTGATTTGATTGTAACCAAAAAATGCATCCATGAAGCTCAACAACCGGTGTCTCGCTGTCAAGTCTACCAGGATGTCGATCCACGGGAGTGGGTAGCTATCTTTGGGGCATGCCTTATTTAAGTTCGTGAAGTCTACACACATCCTCCACTTTCCGTTGGCTTTCTTAACCATCACTACATTGGTCAACCAATCGGGATAGTATACTTCTCTTATGAATTCTGCCTTTTGCAACTTAAGAACTTCTTCCGCTATAACTTTGTCTCACTCCTAGGCAAACACTTTGTTCTTCTGCCGGATAAGGGGGAATAAGGGTGAGACGTTCAACTTGAACCATGATTGAAAGGTCGATCTCGGACATGTCTTTATGGCTCTAAGCAAAGACATCCTGGTTCTTTCTTAGGAATGTTGTGAGTGCTTGACGGACTGATGGACTGGCGAGGGTGCCAATCCTGGTCATTCGCTCAAGTTTGGAGTTATCGAGAAGTATCTCCTCAAACCCTTCAACGGGCTCTGCAACTGTCCGTTGCTCCTCTATGCTCATGGTCTGTAAGTGATCGTCCATCTCCAGCATTGCTATGTAGCACTCGCGTGATGCCACTTGGTCTCCACATACCTCTCCTACTTCGTATTCGGTGGGGAACTTGATCATCAGGTGATAGGTCGAAGTCATGGCCTTCCACGAATTGAGGGTAGGCCAGCCCATTATGGCATTGTAAGCAGACAAATAGTCAACGACAAGGAATGTAACATCCTTAGTAATTTGTTAAGGGTAATCTCCGACCGTCACGAGTAATGTAACTACACTGAGGGGGTATACTTTCGTTCCTTCAAACCCGACGAGTGGTGCATTGGTCGGTACAAGCCGTTCTCTCTCGATTCTCATTTGTTGGAATGCCGAGTAATAGAAGATATCAACAGAGCTTCCATTATCAACTAGAACTCGGTGAGTTTTGTAGTCCTCCACTCGTATGCTAACAACAAGTGCATCGTTGTGGGGGTGGTGGAGACGTCAAGCATCTTCCTCTAAGAACCCAATTATGGGGTTGTCAAACCGTGCCATCTTTGGAATGAAACTCGTCAGCTAGACGTTCTAAACCATTCTAAGGTAAGTCTTACGTGCCTTTCTGGACGAACCAAATGCTGTGGTGCCCCCTACAATCATCCTTATGTCCTCTAAAGGTGGCCTAGGGCACTCGTCATCCCTTTTGGCAGCCTGTTTCTGCGATGGGTCTGCCCTTTGTTTGATGACAAATCGTTGTAGTTTCCCTTGTTTGATAAGGGTTTCAATCTGTTGCTTCAAGTCATAGCATTCAAATGTGCCGTGACATGATCCCGATGAAAATGGAAATACTTATCTCTAGACCTCTTATTGAGATCTCCCTTCAACTTGCCAGGCCACATTAAGGTCATATCATCCTTGATCTGCATCAATACCTTATCAATTGAGGCAGTCAGCAGGGTGAAGTTGGTGAACCTTTCAATAAGGGGTTTAGAGCGCCTATCCTCTTGTCGATCTCCGATTCTAGTCATCTTCTGTCCTCTGTCCTACTGTGCATCTTTTGCCTTTCCCTCTTCTTGGGTTTCTCCTATCAGGCTAGTAACGCGTCTTCTGCGTTCATGTACTTAGTGGCTTGATAAAGCACATCTGACATGGTCTTTGGGCCGTTCTTGTATAAGGAGAACAAAAACTTCCCCTTCTGTAGACCATTGGTGAATGCAGCAACAAGTATCTTGTCATCAGTTTCGTCTATCGAAAAAGCTTCTTTGTTGAAACATGTTATGTAGGATCTCAGTGTCTCATCTTCTCGTTGCTATGTAGACAATGGATTTCTTGTACCTGTGCCCCCCTATGAAGTGCAATGCAAACTGCGCACTAGCTCTTTGAAGGTACTGATGGAGTTGGGTATTAATCTACTGAACCATATCCTAGCAAGACCTTTCAATGTAGTTGGGAAAGTTCGGCATATGATCTCGTTCGAAAAACCTTGTAAGTGCATGAGGGTTTTGAACGACTCTAAGTGATCCAAGGGATCCTTTGACCTGTCATAACCTTCTATCTGCGACATATGGAACTTTGCTAGAAGGGGGAACGAAGTGACAGGTGCTGTAAATGGTGAGTTCATTCGGTGGACCAGCTCGTTAAGGTCATTTGACACCTGCCCCTTGAGGGCATTCATTATGAAATCCATCCTCTCCTTCATTATCTACATCTCTGCAACCATATGCGATGGTGTCATATCTATGATGGATGGACGGCTGGTGTCTTGTCGCTCTTGTCTACTCGGGGAATTACTGTCTTCTATTCCTTCTCGGTCCCTCCTTTCAGTGTTGGTGCCTTCTTGCTCCTCTTCGTGATTGTTGGGCCTAGCACCTTTTTGGCACAGTTGTTCCTCCAGGTCGTGGTTTTGCTTAGTAAGGCATTCCACAGCCGCGGCTAGAGTCTGTACCTGTCTTTCGAGGGCAGTAATGCGTGGTTCATCTTCTTGATTGTTGTTGGTTGCCATCGAGCGAGTGAGTACCATACAACTCTTTGTCTGGGAAGTGGTAATATGGCTGCTATTGTTTTCTTCCCCACAAACAGCGCCAACTGATGATGCCAAAAATCATCAGTGAGTTGCGTAGTCCTCACGTGCTTTAGAAAAAACCTGCAAAATAAAAACAAAGAAGACCCTACAGAGAGCATCAATGTGGTACCAGCCAAATACCCTCCGAAGGTTAAGTTAGAGAGAATTTCTATAACTCTAGAGTGCTAGAACTGAGAAAAATTACGCGTACATTGGTTTGCAAGGAATTTGAGGTTTTTATAGTGGTATAGAGCTGACTTTCGTTTCTTGATAGAGAAGGCATTTCCTTGTAGAGAAGATCATCTTTAATGCCCATATATCGTGGGATTATTTCCTTGTAGGGATTATGGGCGTGAGATGTAAGACATTTCCATATTAGGTTTCCTGGAGACCACTTAGGCCATGTGGGTACCACATGGCTTCACTATCCATCTCCCTTGCGTCCGTCCATCTCATTTGAATCCATTCTCTACAAAGAATCTGTCCATCTTACTTAAGTCAGTCTACTTTGAAGGATCTGTCAGTTTTTCTGCCTTTCTGTCTGACATACGATCCCCTCTTCTAGTTCTTTGATTGTTAGGCTATCTAGACCGTATCATTTAGCAACACCGTCGCTTATGACTAGCTTTGTTGATTGGATTTGTCTGCCTTGGGATTTATCCCTATCAATTAATATGTCTTGAAGTTTGTGCTAATGCTCATGAGATCCAGCACATTTCAAAACAAACCAAATTATGTTATTTTAATCTAAATATTATAATTTTTTATTTTTTTAATAATAAGGTGACCATTTGCACTGCACTTGTCAATGACGGCAACTGGTCTTGCTGGAAACTTCCTACTCATTATTAAGGATTTAAGTGCTTCACGCATTCCACTTCCTACTCAATTTGTTTTTCTTTTTCTTTAGTAAAAAAGACATTCTAAAATTTTCGTATCACATTTTATTTTATTTTTACTGAATCCTTTGTCCTTTAATTGTAAAAGAAGTCCTAGGTTTAGCATTTAGAAAGAATACACGCCACCTGAAAAATGTTTGTTTAACCGCTATGTTATATATATATATATATATATATCTAAAGTGGAAGCTTAAAATTATGAGAATTCAAAAAGTTAATTATGATTTCATAAAATATAGAAAAAAATATCATTAATCTAATTAGATAATTTATATTCTTAAAAAATAAAAAAAAAATGGTTAAAATTATAATTTAACAAGATTAAAAAAAAAAAAATCTATCAGAAATTTTTTTTTCCTAAAAATTAGCACACTCTATCCAAACATATCTAACGTAAGTTTGATATATTTTTTTCCTAAAAACTAACATATATTAAACCCAGCAGTTTAATCCATTTCACATCCTAAATTTTATTATATTAAACTCAAAATTAAAAAAAAAAAAAAAAAAAAAAAAAAGTCTCATAGTACGTACAGAGCATATGTGATGAGGCTAGTTTTTATTATTGTTACAATTCTATTGAGTCATATCATTCACTTATTTCCAACCAAATTCATATCAAAATACAATCTTTTTTTTTTTTTTTTGAAATACAATCTTAATTATGTATTTAAATGTCCTTGTCAACTATTTGATTAATATCAAATATAATTCTGTGATGAATTTTGATTTTCATAGTAATTTCCTTTAAGAAAATGATAAACTATATATTTAAAACTTAAAGAGTTTAGTTGTATTAGAAAAAAAAATTAGAAAAATATAGAATACATATCAATCAAATGCATGGACAAAGCCACCCTTGGACAATGGGAGGCAACGGCCTCCCACCCCCAAATGTTTTTTTATTTAAATTATTAGTATATATATAGGTATTAATTTTAGCAATTTTGTTCTATAAAATTACATTTTGCCCCTGTAAGGACTCAAAATGTTTTGGACCTAAACAATAAGATTTGTAGAGCGTGGGTAAAAGGACTAAGCACCAACAAAGCAAATAATGATAGGTTTGAAATTCATAGAACTAATAATCAAGGAATTTGGCTTAGTGTTTATGAAGAAATTTCATTCTCGGCCTAGTCCGAGGATCTAGTCTGAGGATGTCTTTGCTCAAAGCTGACATAACTAAGGGTTGTCCTTCAACACCCGGAAGATTCCTCCTTTGGTTCTTGTCCTAATCGGTTTTTCTTTTTTACCCCCTTCCCCTCTTTTCTTGATAGGAGTGCGATCTATTATATAGTCCTCCTTTAGTTAATCTCTGCCGTCCACTTATTAATCATCCAAGCTTATACTTGAGTGCCTATCTCATCAGCCGTCTTTGCAGGCTTTCTGTTAGTTGAAACAACCAAGGCATCACTGCTGGCTGGTCAACTCACCATTGATGTGATCAGAATATAGGTGGAGTGCATTTAATGAGTGAGTGACAGCTCATCCTTGGATTATGCCCTTTCCTCGGCTTTGGACTTTGGGCCTGATGTCCTTAGACGACTTGGGCATCGTTTGCCCATCCTCGGATTATGCCCTATTCTCGGTTTGTACTTCGGGCCTGATGTAGGTAGGCCGGGGTTGCCATAATATTTGGGGCCCCACAATAGCCCCTCAAAATTCTGCTGTTCGGCCCTTTGGGCGGGGAGGAGGATTTTGACATTCTCGAGCCTACTGTATTGGCCTGTCGGATCATGCCTTTCTGTCAATGTTACCATCCTTGCAACTGCTTCTGTAACTTTCTTTGGCATAATTGGCCCGCTTGAGGAATTTTTCCTTTTTTCTGTAAGTATTCTTCTCTTTCTAGTTTATACTTTTTAACCTGAATTCCTTGCTAGTTCTTCAAGGATGGGTAGGTTTAAGTTACTGCGTTTTAGCATTTAGCTTTACTTGGTTTTCGTTCCTAGCAGGGCTCATTATTTAGCACAAAAAGGGGTTGGCTCTGCCGTAGGTTTGGGCCTGCGGTCAGTATAAAACCCTGGTTCTGCCCGGTGCTTAGACCGTCCTATAGTGACTAATTTCTCCAGAGGCTAGGGTCCGAGGACCATGCAATGCCTTGGTTCTGTCCAGTACCTAGTTCTTTGATTTTTTAATAACTTTCTTTAAGTAGTTAGTTTCCCCAGAGGCTTGGGTCCGAGGACCATGCAATGCCTAAATTCTATCTAACTCTTAGTTCATAGTCTGAAGTAGCTGGTTTCTCCAAAGGCTTGAGTCCGAGGACCATGCAATCCTTGGTTCTGTCCAGTACTTAGTTCTTTGATTTTTTAGTAACTTTCTTTAAGTAGTTAGTTTCCCCAGAGGCTGGTGTCCGAGGACCATACAATGCCTAGGTTCTGTCTAACACTTAGTTTCCTCATCTGAAGTATCTGGTTTCTCCAGAGGCTTGAGTCCGAGGACCATGCAATGCCTTGGTTCTGTCTAGTACCTAGTTTTCTCATCTGAAGTATCTGGTTTTCCCAGAAGCTTGAGTCCGAGGACCATGCAATACCTCGGTTCTGTCCAGTACCTAGTTTTCTCATCTGAAGTATCTGGTTTCCCCAGAGGCTTGAGTCCGAGGACCATGCAATGCCTTGGTTCTGTCCAGTACCTATTTTTCTCATTTATTTACTATCTTATCTATTTATCCATAGCCATTTAATTATACATTGCTATAATCTATAATAAACATTAAATAAATGAACTTTTCAAGCAAAATAATAGCAAAAGCCTGCTGGGGTTGGGGTAGGAGAAGACCCTGCTCTGTTCTGCTTCTTCGTTTGGCGTGACTCTTCTGATTACGAGGCGTCTCTTGGGTTGTTCGAGTAACGCGTTTTGACGCTTCGGTGCCTCCTCGTTAATGAGGCGCCTTTTCATTAATGGCAGTTGTGGATTTACGAGGATCTAGCGGCGAATAAGCCCCTTGGGATCTGGGCAAAGTTATTGCCTCTGGTAATCTCTCCTTAGGATTTAATGCGGATTGGCTCTCACCAATTTTTTGCCTTCTATATAAGGCGTTTTTGGGACAACCTTTTTCTTCACACTCAACAAACATTCGTCTTAAACTCTCCCAAAGATATTACCCAGGGGTTCTGCAAAAAATAGCAATTTGAGCCCCACCAAATGAATTGGCCCTTGGAAAGGGCAGTCACGAGGAAGCCTAGCCCCTTTCAGGAGCCAAAGATGGCGCCTCGACCCTGGACGCCATGCTGGGGTTGGGGTAGGAGAAAGTTGAAGGTCTTTCTTCTTTTCAACCTAACCGGAGGTGGACCCCTCCTCGCCGTTTGAAGGAGGATCCCGAAAGAACGTAACCTCCTTCCCCCAGGCCTAGATCCGTCAGCCCCTTCAAGCTGGTAGTGATGGGTTTGGGAGGGAAACCAGGCGAAACTGAGAGGGGGAACCGTCCTGTGCCGCGGTCCCTTCCCCCTCAACGTTGCCTTCCTTCTTTCTTTTCCCTTTCCTTCTTCTTCTTTTGCTCCTCAACCAGCCCTGTTAAGCACTTTTCTATGTAGTTAGCTCTAGAACAAGCCCCATGGGCATCAATTGTAAGATGTAACTTTTTCTTCATATATTAATAAAGAAGTAGACCTGTTTCATCTCTTTTATTTTTCGCCTATATCATGTTTCTTGTGATTGTTGCCTTCTGGGTGAATGTTGTTGCTATATACTGTATTCTTTTGGTGTTTTTTTTTTTTTAAAGTGCTGCCCTTAATCTTTTCACACCGATCACCGTACTTGCTAGTGCACAAGTCTTTCCCACAGACGGCGCCAATTGTAAGGACTCAAAATGTTTTGGACCTAAACAATAAGATTTGTAGAGCGTGGGTAAAAGGACTAAGTACCAACAAAGCAAATAATGATAGGTTTGAAATTCATAGAACTAATAATCAAGGAATTTGGCTAAGTGTTTATGAAGAAATTTCATTCTCGGCCTAGTCCGAGGATCTAGTACGAGGATGTCTTTGCTCAAAGCTGACATAACTAAGGGTTGTCCTTCAACACCCGGAAGATTCCTCATTTGGTTCTTGTCCTAATCGGTTTTTCTTTTTTACCCCCCTCCCCTTTTTTCTTGATAGGGGTGTGATCTATTATATAGTTCTCCTTTAGTTAATCTCTGCCGTCCACTTATTAATCATCCAAGCCTATACTTGAGTGCCTATCCCATCAGCCGCCTTTGCAGGCTTTTTGTTAGTTGAAGCAACCAAGGCATCACTGCTGGCTGGTCAACTCACCATTGATGTGATCAAAATATAGGTGGAGTGCATTTAATGAGTGAGTGACAGCTCATCCTCGGATTATGCCCTTTCCTCGGCTTTGGACTTTGGGCCTGATGTCCTTAGACGACTTGGGCATCGTTTGCCCATCCTCGGATTATGCCCTATTCTCGGTTTGTACTTCGGGCCTGATGTGGGTGGGCTAGGGTTGCCATAATATTTGGGGCCCCACAGCCCCCTTTAACAATATATTTAAATTCTTTTGAGAGTAATGCTACAATCAAAAAAAATTTATAATATTTTTACGAACTGTTGAGGTAACAAATTCTTATTGGTTTGCATCTGTGTCTACCACTTACATCACTTTTTTTACATAACAATAACCACTAACTACATCATTAATTTATAAAAATGTTTGTAACTCTAACATTTTCCTCCTTTTTAAGGCTATAAATCTAAATTTTTTTAAAAATATATACAAGCCCAGAAAAATTGCCTATCAACAAAAATTACCAATAGCAAAAATACAAATAAAAAAAAATTAAGCCTAATCAACCAATTTTACTCAAAACAAACAACCTAACATTTTAAAAAAATTTAAACAAAATAATTTTGTACTTAGTACTTACCTAGCCGTACGCATCTAAGACATTTTAAAAAAATAAAAAATAAAATAAAATAAACACCCAAAGCAGCTAACAGTAGATCCTTAAGTCCAAAGTGATAGCAAAGCCGCCCCTTAATGATTTTTTTTTTTTTTTTTTGCAAGATAACACCATTTTGTTAACAGTTTCGTTAGTTAGCAACATTTCCAAATTATTTAAGAAACTGAAATCTCAAGTTTCTTAGACTTGAGTTTATCATAGTAACTCGAGTCTTAGAAACTTGAGTTCCATGTGCTGGCAAAGCTAATGTGGATTTTAAAATCCACGTAGAAATTGAGTTTGTAAGACTCAAGTTCCTACTCTGAAAAAGCCAAGAACAAAACCCACTCTCTACTTCCTTCTTCCTTCTTCTCCAACCCAAAAATCACAATCTCAGAACCGGCACCGGAGCGGCTCTTAGAATTAAAAATAAATAAAGGGAGAATCAGAGAAAAAGAGAGAAAACAGAGATAGACCTGCACCAAGAAGAACAACCACCTTCCCAATCAAGAGAGCCACCGCCGATTTGCCACTGAGATGAGAACAAGTGGGTGGGTTTGGTTTTTTAGGTGATTTCACGAGGTGGGTTTGATTTTGCCATGGGTATGGGCCTTCTCTTCTTATTCGTGGGTATGAATAGTGTTTGTTGGGTTTTGGTTTGCAATTCTAATCGAGATGAGGTGGTGACGCGATTGTTGGTTTTGGGATTGTGAGTTTCGATCTATATGAGGTGGTGGTGTGTTTGTTAGGTTTGGGTTTGAGTTTGTAGGGTTCTGATTGGCTTTGATCAGTATAAGGTGTTGGGTTTGGGTTTGTGACGAAGGTTTTGATCGAAACAGATTGGACATGGTTTTTGCTGGAGTTACTCAGATCGAATTGGAATTGTGAGGAAGGTTTTGTTGGAGGTGATTGGATCGGATTGGGCTTGTGAGGTGGAAGATTTTGCTGGAGTTGGTTGAAGGTAAGAACTAAAGTTAAGGGGACGAAAGGAATTTTGTGAGGAACTCGAGTTTCATAAACTCAAGTTCCACCACAGTGTCACCGGATCATGGAACTCAAGTCTCTTATGCTCGAGTTGCTACAGTAAAATCAAGTCTGAGAGACTCGAGATGTTAGTTTCTTAAATAGTTTAGAAAATATTCTAACTAACAAAATTGTTTTAAAATTTGTGTTATTTTGCACACAAAAAAAAAAAAAAAAAAATCCCCCCTAGTTTCAAATCCTAACTCCATCCCTTATCAAATATATCTAAAATAATAAAATGATATATATAAGAATATTGATAGATGGAAAATATTTTTTTTAGGAAGAAAGAAATTATATATTATGAGTCAGTTTAAAATCCGCTTATTATACTGAAACTGAAAACTTTTTATTGAAAATACTATAGATAAATGTAAAAATTAGTTGAAATAGTATAATAGGACGGTGAATAGTACCAAAAAAAAAAAAAAAAAAAAAAAAAAAGAATCTAAATTTTTAATTTTGCCAAACAAACCCTATATATCTCAAAACAACTTGAATCCTGCGTCAAAAGACACGATTTCAAGTCTTCGGCTTAATCTAAAACCTTGCACAGTGACAAATGAAGCGTCCGGTACGGTTCAAAATTACCTTTCAAAAGTAAAAATCCGTTCATTACTTCCCAGTTTCCACAATTTGGGTCCGAAATAAACAAAGCAGTAGATATCTGACTGAGGAGTCTCTTTGATCACTTCTTCTCCTATATTTCTTTTGTTCTTAGTTCTTACAAAGAGAGAAATTAACCATGTCAGTTATTGGAGAGCTTGCTCTATCCGCTCTCTTTCAGGTGTTATTTAACAAGATAACCTCTCCAGACTTGTCGAAGATCTTTCACAAAGAGAAAGTTGATGCTGACATCAAGATGTGGAAGAGAACGTTGCTGAAAATCCATGCAGTTCTTGATGATGCAGAAGAGAGGCAGATGACTAGCAAGCTCGTCAAGGTGTGGTTGGATGAGCTCAGAGACTTGGCTTATGATGTGGAGGACATCTTGGACGAGTTTGCTACTGAAGCTTTGCGGTGTAAGTTGAATGCAGAGTCCAGCACAAGTAATAAGGTAAGGAAGCTCATCCCTGTTTGTTGTGTGAGTTTGAATCCAAGTTCAGTTATGTTTGATGCTAATATGCGGTCGAAGATCAAAGATATCAATACAAGGTTGCAAGAAATTGTGACTCAGAAGAATGATTTGCAATTGAGAGACTGGGTTGGGGGAAGGACTAGAACATCAAGACCAAAGCTGCCCACAACTTCTTTGGTGGAAGGCCTTGTTTATGGCAGGAAGGAAGATCAAAAGGCTATTGTGGACTTGTTGCTGAGCAGTGAGTTGCATAATGCTCAACTTTCTGTGATTCCCATAGTTGGTATGGGGGGGTTGGGTAAAACAACTCTTGCCCAACAAGTCTACAATGACGATGAGGTAATGGGTTATTTTGATTTGAAAGCATGGGTTTGTGTTTCTGAAGATTTTGACATTGTAAGGGTGACCAAAGTAATTTTACAGTCTGTAACTACTGAGACCTGTGATGTTAATGATTTGAATTTACTACAAATCAAATTGAAGGAGAAATTGAATGGCAAGAAGTTCTTGCTCATTTTGGATGATGTTTGGAATGACAACTATAATGATTGGACTAAACTACGTTGTCCTTTTGAATTTGGGGCCCCAGGAAGTAAGATTTTAATCACAACTCAGAACGATCGTGTATCATCAATTATGGGCACTACTCAAGCTTACAAGTTGAAGGAGTTGTCAAATGATGCTTGTTTGACTGTATTTACCCAAAATGCATTGGGGACAACCAGTTTTAGTGCACATCCAGAACTTGAAGAAATCGGTCAAAAAGTTTTAGAGAGGTGTAAAGGCTTACCTTTGGCAGCAAAAGCCCTAGGAGGCCTTTTACGCACTATACCTGATCGTAATGAATGGAAATATGTGCTAAATAGCAAGATATGGGATATGTCAGCAGAGAATAATGATGTTCTTCCAACTCTTAGATTGAGCTATCTATATCTCCCTTCAAATTTAAAGAGGTGTTTTGCCTATTGCTCACTATTCCCAAAAGATTATGAATTCGAGGAGAAAGAACTAGTCTTGTTATGGATGGCTGAAGGTTTGCTTCAAGAAATAGGACAGAAGCCAATGGAAGATCTTGGTGCTGAGTATTTTCATGATCTACATAGGAGATCATTTTTTCAACAATCAAGCCGAAATAAATCACTCTTTGTCATGCATGACCTCATCAATGATCTAGCACAATGGGCAGCAGGAGACTTGTGTTATAGGTTGGAGGAAAAATTGGGTGGCGATAAGCAACTCAATATTTCTACAAAGGTACGTCATTTCTCCTACATTCGTTGTTATTATGATGGCATCACAAGATGTGAAGACTTCCCAAAAGATAAGCATTTACGAACCTTCCTACCACTACCAATAGAGAACTCAGGCTACTTAACAAATTTCGTTCCTAATTGTTTGTTGCCACAATTAAGAGGCTTAAGGGTATTATCTTTATGTGGATATGAAATTATTGAGCTACCAAGTTCAATTGGTGATTTGAAACATCTAAGATATCTCAACGTTTCATATACTTTGATAAGAAGTTTACCAGAATCAACAAGTTCTTTATACAATTTGCAAACATTGATGTTGAAAGGTTGTTCCCGTCTCATAAAGTTACCAGAGAAAATTGGGAATCTAGTAAATCTTAGACATCTTGATATTACAGAAACGCATTCAATCAAAGAGATGCCGGTGGGAATAAAAGAATTAAAGAACCTTCAAACACTATCTGATTTTGTTGTGGGGAAAGAGACTGGATCCAAGATAGGAGACCTAATGAACTTGAAGTCTCTTCATGGAACACTTCGCATTTCACATTTGGAGAACATGCTTGATGTTGAGGATGCAAGAAAGGCCAATTTAAATGGTAAGAAGAATTTAGATGCATTGGTGATGAAATGGGAGTTTGCACATGATGATTTACAGGAAGCAGGAATTGCAATAGATGTTCTTGATATGCTAAAACCTTGGACAACAGTGAAAGAACTTTCAATTGATGGCTATGTTGGTGTGAAATTCCCAACTTGGATTGGACATCCTTCATTTTCGAATATGGTGCTCTTAAGAATTGAGAACTGTAGAAAATGCACATCATTGCCAGCAATTGGACAATTACCATCTTTGAAAGACCTTGTCCTAATTGGAATGGCTGGGGTACGGAGTGTTGGTCCTGAGTGTTTTGGGGAAGGTTGCTCAAAACCTTTTCAATCCTTAGAGACACTTCATTTTGAGAATATGCAAGAATGGCACGAGTGGATTCCTTGTGGACTTGAGTATGAAGAATTCCCACACTTGCGTGAGCTTTTTATCTTTGAATGCCCCAAATTGCAAGGAAAATTGCCTCTTCATCTCCCATCATTAGAAAATTTATCAGTTTGTAAATGTGAGCAGTTGGTTATTTCAATTCCAAGCCTTCCAATGCTTCATGAATTAGAAATTGTGGGATGCAAAGAGGTGTTGAACGAAAGCATGGTTGAGTTATCCTTGCTACACTCAACTGTTTTTTCTATTCCAGATTTGAAAAGCTTGACGGAGGAGTTCATTCTGGGGTTAACAAAAGTAAAAAATCTGACCATAAATGATTGTAAGGAGCTGACATCTCTATGTCTAGATACACTCATGTCCCTTGTAACACTAGATATCAGATTGTGCCCGAGTCTTAACAACATCAGCTTGACATCTACGTTAAGGACGCTAAAAATTGATGGTTGTAGTGCTTTGAAATCCCTGCCGATGTCCAATTGTACATGTTTGAAATATGCAACTATTCGGAAATGTAATTCTTTGACATTCATTTCAGGAGGCCACTTACCTCCAGCTTTGAAAGGGTTATATATTTATAATTGTGAGAATTTGCAGTTTGTGGTGGATGAGGGAGAGGCTTCTTCACCTTCTTTATTGATGAATGGGGAGAATTTTAACTGCAACAATAACAATAATGCATCTCATCTTGAGCTTTTAGAGATAAGGGATTGTCCATCTCTAAAACACTTCTCATCAAAAGGCAACCTACCTACCATGCTTAAACACCTTGAGATTTGGCGATGCTTAGAGTTGACATCCTTATCATCAATAGACCAGTTACCTGCATCCCTTAAACACCTTTCTGTACACTTTTGTCCAAAGTTGGAGTCAATAGTAGACAAGTTACAAAATAATGTGTCTCTTGAACAACTTAGATTAGTGTATTGTAAAAAGCTTAAATCCTTACCGGAGGGCCTACACAGACTCTGCCACCTCAATGAAATCAACATACGTGGGTGTTCAAGTCTTGTTTCCTTCCCGGATGGAGGGCTGCTCCCCACTAGTCTGAGAAAGGTTTTGATTGAAGACTGTGAGAAACTTGAGGCCTTGCCCAACTGCATGCACAAGCTCACCTCGCTGCAACAATTAAGCATATGGGAATGTCCAAGCATCATATCCTTTCCAGAAGAGGGTTACCCCACCAATTTAAGGTTTCTTTCTCTAACAGGGGTCAATATATGTAAGCAAGTATTTAAGTGGGGATTGCATAGACTCACGTCTCTTACAGATCTCTCCATTTATGGTGGATTTCCGGAGTTGCAGTCATTTCCTGAGGAGGATGAGGAAGGGAAGTTGATGATGACGTTGCCTACCTCTCTCACCACCCTAGAGATTGCAAAATTTCCAAATATAGGATTCCTATCCTCTAAGGGCTTTCAAAACCTCACTGCACTTGAAGAACTGTGGATATTCTATTGCCCTAAACTCGCCTCCCTCCCAGAGGGCCTGCCTCCCTCGCTTCTAAAACTTCGTATTTATGAGTGTCCTCTACTGAAACAACACTGCAAGAAAGGCAAAGGGCGAGAGTGGTTCAAGATCGCCCACATCCCTCGAGTTGAGATTGATTGGAGGTCTGTCTATGAGGTGGAGGAGGAGCAGCAATAATTGTGTAAAACTTAGAGGAAAAAGTACACAAGTGTACATATTTTCTCCTTCCAGTCAGGTACAACATTATTTGGTTTCACAATATTTAATTTTAAGAATTTATACAAAAATTATGCTCATTACATCGTTGATATCGAAAGCTGAATACAACAAAATCCTGTGTTTTAGAATGCAATAAATGATCTTGACCATTTCATTAGAATGCAAGAGCCCTTTAGATTGGATAAGATCTCACTGTCAGATCTGAATTTATTGAATTCAAATTCCATTACTAATTAGCTCTCTATTTGGGGGGGAGAGATGCTGTTTGGATGCTGATCTTTCTTATTCTGTTATTGTTGTTATTGCAGCCAGTCTTTGAGCTATTTAGAAATGCAGGAATATTGCCATGCTTGAAGGGATGGCTGTCAATGCCTCTTAAGTTCTTAACTACTGCAAGCATGGTTACAATCTGTCTAGAAATAATGGCTGGGAATCATTTTCTAAAAGGAGCTGTAAACCTCTTGTTTGCAAATGGACATGATTTGTTGATTATTGAGAGTGGAAAGTGCTTATCTTAGTAGAAGTTAATATCAAAAGAAAGACTTGCTTGTGAGGTGCAAGCTTTGTATGCCAAGATTGAATGGGAAAGCAAATTGCAGTTGGATGTTATCTCAAAAGAAATCCATTGTACTTTCTCAGACAATCTGTGAAGGCTTATTCTATGTAGCATGTACTTATGAAAGGTGTGGTGGCTGCATTTGTACTTACAGTAGCTCCGAGGTTTGCATTCTTTGTTGTGGAAGGCAAACACCAAGCTGGGAGATACAAGCTGTTATGGGAAACATTTCCGTGCTGTGTTCATGATTTTCTAAGCTCTGGTTTCATCAAGTCCTAGACAAATTCTCACTAATGCTTCTCAGCTTGCCAATTCGGCAGCATCCTCTTTTATTCATATGGTAGGTGCTTTGTTTTTGTTTTGATTTTTTTTTTTTTTTTTGGCTTTGTATATATAAAAAAGTCCTATCAAGACTACCAGTTTACTAAAAATAGTCAGGGATATGGTTGATTTGCAATCAGTTTGTCCAATTTGTTGAAAATTGTTCTTTCAAACATTAGTTTCAGATTTTCAGTCATCAATTAATCTTGGCTTTAAGAATCATTTGGATAGAAGTATGCATTGTGCTTGAAATCATAGCTTTAAAATTATATAATAGGTATTAAAAAAAAAAAAAAATACCATCATCATTTTTTTTTTCTTTCAATATTTTTCATGACAGTGAAAGCACAGAAATTTTAACCTTCAATTTGTATTTTATATAATTCAAGTTCATTTCAAATTTCAGCTGCTTTATGATTGACCATTGGATGTGAAGTGAGCTAATTACCCATAATTACATTGATTTATTCTATCCTTCCTGATATTCTCACATTAGGTAAATTCAAATAATTAAAAAATTTGTCATGGTTTCTTATCATTTTAACTATGAAGATCAACTGCAATACACTGATTGAATTATACTCTTTGGGATAAAGGGTTTAATTTGATTGTGAGTGTGTGTGTGTGTGTATTTTTTTCACTCTATTTGAAAGCTCATATCCATTTTCAGGGATTTCACAATGGTCCTATGAAAGAATATCCAAAAGGAAAGGAGGTTGGTTTTGTACCATAATTCATAAATGTTCTTCTCTGTTTGCACATGCCCTGTATATAAAGCAATTGTTATTTACTAGTATCATGTTATTTATATTTATAATCATTTATTACTTGATGAATATTTCAGTCATAGATCAAAGATCCTACAATACCATCTGAGCCTTCAATTTTAACTTATTTGCGGATTCGCGCCAACTCGGCTCCGATTCGCGCCAACTCGGCTCCGATTCGCGCCAATTTGGGCTGATTCCTGCCAAAGCGAGCCGATTCAGCCAGAATCGGATCGTATCGACCAGCGGCCAAAACTGACCAAAACAGCTGAAACAAGCCGAAATCGGCCTTGAATCATGCCGGAACAGCCGAAATTGGCTTTGAATGAGGCCCAAACATCCTAAATCTATCATTTCTCAATTTTATTTTAAATATTTGTTGCTTCTTTTGTGTTCTCTTTTTTGTTTTTTGTTTCTTGCCTTCTTCTTTCTTTGTTTTGTGAACCAAGGACAAATAATGTATTTTTTAAGAATATTTTAATAGTAAAAATATATAGAAAATATAAATAAAAATATTTTTAATAATTTTTTAATCGCCGCACCCCTCCGCACCCGCACCCTATTTTTTCAAAAATTGCCGAGTTCCACACCCGCACCTGCACCCGAATCCGGAAACGCACCTGTACTTTATCCCTTTATTGCAGTTGTTGTATGAAATGAACCAGACTATTAGTAAGGATACATTCTTCAACACAAGGTATAATATTGAAAAAAAAAAAACACTCAAGAACTGAATTTATATCTTGCCAAGTATGCAGAATTTTCCAGAACATACACCAATCAGGATAGATACAAGTTTTAGATAGATGTGGGAAATTTCAGCATCATTATACTACCTGTTCGATCTAGATTTAAGTTAATTTTAGTAGGGCAAGATGATTAACCTGACTGTGTTTCAACTGAAACAACATTCTGTACTAGTATATGATTTTTAGAAGTTTCATTGCTGATGATAGATCTGGAAGAATGCTTAAGGCATATTTTATTTGCTGACTGTTTTTTTTTTCACAGTCCATTTATGGTCTGCTCAGCATTGTGGCATAATCCCCAGGGAACTTAAAGACCAAGCAAAGCAGGCACTCCAGTCTAAGAGGGTAAACAACTAATTGACTATTTATATTTGATCTTCTATATAATAAGGTCAGTGTCCATTTCTTTGATCCGTTTCATCTTTCAAAACATCAGCAAGATAGAGATAATTACTAGAAATTAGTGATGTATATATTCTTTTCTTTTTCGAAGTTTTATCTCTTTAGTTTTTTGTATGCTATAGTATCTTCATTTCCATAAAAACACCAAGAATCATAGTTGTCATTGAAATTTTCATTGTAAACTTTCAGGCAAGATTTCCATTGGTTATTCAGACTAAAGGAAGCTAACCACTTATTATAGATGTTTTGAACCATTGAGAACACTTCATTTGCAATTCTGGTTATTACAAATAAGCTTCTTGTCTTTAATTCATGTTAAGTATACATATACCAATGCTCTTCTTCTTCTGTTGGTTCCTTTCTGGTCTTGGTTCCTTTCTTGTCTTTATTTGTTTGCTTCACTGCTTTCAGAACCTCACTCTATTAGAAATCGAGAAATCTCTCATTTCCTTAGCTCACATCTTTTTTATAGGAGGGGATGACTCCCTCAGTTCTTATTCTTGTACTTGATACTTTAACTTTCCAATGCTGACAAGTGGTGCCCCATCACTTCTTCATCTATGACATATTGTAGAAGGAATGGATTGCATGATTTTACTAAAGAAAGATAGAAGGGTAGAAGAATAAGCCTCTGCTTCTATCTTTAATTCTTATATATTTTAAGGATAATTTTTTTTGTATTCCCAAAATATTAATTTTCAGAATTTTAAAGGATTTCATTCTTCCTTACTATTGTGTCAGCATGGCACAAAACGTAAAAATCAATTTCACTAACATTGAGGCAAATGCTGCAATGACTACTCAATGCCATGTACAGGACTCATTTTCATATGAACTATTCAGCTACTCTAAAGTTTATGATTAGATGTTATGGAGAATAATTATCTATGTTTAGTAAATAATTAGCAAACTATAAAGTTGTAGTTTGTAGAACTCAATTTCATAGGACCAAATCACTTTTCTATATTTGTTCAACTCATGGGAAAAATAATGCTGTTGAAGTTTGTAGTTCCAAGGTTTGTCATTGCTATTTAATTCACTGCCATCAATTTGTAGGTTTTAAGTATCCCTTCTGAATTATAAACTTCAGGCTATTTGTTTATAATAAATCTAAAACAAGCTAATTACCTGTCATTACAAATTACAGAACTTTTGAGGAGGTGTTCAAAGCTGAAACTCTCTTTTTGTATTCGTTTAGATTTTGTTTAAATTAAATTTGAAGGTTACAATAAAAGAGGGAGAGGCATTTGAATTTTCGCTTGGGTCATTGGGATCTGCCAGACACATTATTGAATACCATATTTTGATGAGAGATATGTACAAGAGGCTTTTTGTGAGCTGGTTCAGGCCCTTTAACTAAGTAAAAAGAGCCATTACCAAGGCCCAACGTTGACAGGCTATTAGTCACTTACCTAGAAAATGGTCATGGTTAGGTTGAAACAAAATGCTAGCATAGTTACTATTAGTTACTATTCTTGTGTTGCATTAAGTAGATTTAATGTTATGTTTTGTCCAATCTTATGTCAGCTGAACTTGGATTTGTAAAATTTACTATTTGGGGGTACACAACACATTGATAATAAATTAATAATAGACCGTTTTGGAAGTTCGTTATATATTCTTTGACTCAAAGTCTGAAATTGATGTGTTTCTTCTCTATTGGACCTTTTGCGTTGGCATTACTTCTTCAAACGCCCCCTGAAAGTTGTGGTCGTGTTAATAATTTGATATGCAATGCAGTTTAATGGATTAGCTTGGCTCTTTTTGAGTGTTCCAAAAGGTGGCTCATTGCTGTACAAGGAGGTGAATATCCTTTGGAATTTCATTTTCAGATTTAATTTTTGGCTTACTTTCACATGCTAGACTATAATGGAATAGACTTTCTTTATGTGATTGTGCTTGAAAACAGGAGTTTGAGAAGATGAACAAGAAACACCAAATAACTTCCGAGATGATTATGCCGTGAGCAGATAACAAAAAAAATGACAAGGGTGAGAAGATGTATATCCAAACCCAAATGGCACAATATGCGGGGGAGCTATGGGAGATACTAAAAAAGATAACACCATTGTCTATATGTGCGTGCTCAGTCAAATGGAAAAAGAATTGATGACATAATGGTGTCTTTGTCTGCTAAAGATGGTAATCTGAGCAAAAAATTTAATATGATGCAAATGCCTGAAATACGTATACAATACAGCATAAATAGCTACTCTCTCTCTCTCTCTTTGAGGCATTGACTAGCTTGAAGAAAGCAGAGCATTGGAATGTTGAAGTCTATTAATTCTACTGGTGTTACACATATACACTAAGAATCTGAAACTGTACCTGTTTGTATTTTGAAATTAAAATTACCTCTTATACATAGAAGAAAACATGGTTTGTATCTACTTGCATATATTTATTTTAATTTTTTGATGTGTTTGATTTTAACATTTGTCTTTCTATCTTCCTATGTTGAACAACATTGGTGCAATGAGAGTTAAACATGTGTACATTGAGTTCATAAATTGTTGTAAGGCTTAGAACCAGGGGCGTAGCTAGGAATTTTTGTTTGGGGGGGCCAAGGTAAAATTATCATTTTGATTTGCAATTCAACGAAAAACTCAAAGTACAGTATATTTATAATACAAGATTATTGATAGAATTTTGTTGTCAGTGTAATTCTGTAGCACTCAAATATAAAAATACTAACAAGTTAATCGACCAATTGAGCATCTTAAGTCTTTTTTTTCTTGAGTTTATCCTATTCTTTTGAAAAACCATAAGTCCATAACATTCATAGAAATCAAATATAAGTATACAACACAACTGCAAAAGAAGAAGAAAAAGAAGTTGGTATTTCTCAATATTTGCTTAGCTTTAAATAAGAAAACTCTTTGTTAAGGAAGAGGGAGAAACTAATGAAAATGTGATTATGTGAGAGCATCCCATGGAAGAGTTAATGAAGAGTAACTGAAGAGAGAGCACCAAGTGATGAGGAGAGTCTTTTCAGTGGTTTTTAAGTGGAAAGGGATACTGTAATAGTTTTGAGAAAGTGCAAAACTTAAGTACAATATCCTAAGTAATACATTAGGTTTTTCAATTAAATTCAAGCACATGTTTAACATGACCAATAAAATACAAATAATGTTATTATTTTTAAGGACAATTAAATTCAATACATATGATTTTAATTAGGTAATCTAATGTACTACACCTCAGTTTTATCCTTCACAAAAATTGAATAACTAAAAACTAAAAAAATATGGATGTGGCTATCATGCTTTAGAGAAGAATGGAAAAGACAAAATGAGTTAATTTTTATGATTGCAAAGTTGGGATTTGGGGTGGGAAGAATTTTATGAGTGAAGTGTTGGAGAGGGGGGGGGGGGGGGGGGGGCAATCTTTTAATCTCGAGGGGGCCAACTCTTAACTAAAAATGATTCTAGCCTAGTTTTAACTATAATTAGAGAGGTTTTAAAAAATTTTGGAGGGGCCATGGCCCCCCCTAATGGATAAGGTGGCTCCGCCCCTGCTTAGAACATTAAAGGAGGACTTTATCTTCATTCTCATGAAGTTCTCTTTTCTCCCCCATTTAATGTTATAGTTTCTGAATCAATCCAATTTATATTTGATGATTTGTTATACAAACTCGATAGACTATTATGTACATTATTACAAATCTCAGCTCAATTATGTTCAAAATCCTAAAATCCTTGATAAGTGGCTCTAGCAATTTTTAATTTTAAATTAAGTAAAATTGTAAAATTTAAATTAGGGACATAAATCATGTAGCCCAAACAAGATTTTTTTTTCTCATTCCAATTCTGTTGGTTCTTAAAATTAGGTGTAAGATTTTGATTATTTTGTTGCTTAGTTTTTTTTAGGAAGATTTTGTTGCTTAGTTGACTATGTTTCTTTAATTCTTTCACTTTAGATTATTTACAATTTAGACTAATTTAATAAAGAGTAATGTATAACTGTAGGTGGGCTTTTTGTGCATTACTTTGGGCTGCCTGTTGCAGTACTTATTGTTGTACTGGGCTGACTAGCCTCCTGCTATGCTAAGTCTGGATATTCTGAGTAAGGGAGTTGAGATTGGCCTAATTGTAACTTAACTTGGTCCGGCTTGTGCTCAAAAAAACTATGCCTCGCCTGCCAGGAATATGCTCATAGCAGGCAGAGCCATTTTTGATGAATTGTGGCAGGCAGACATGATAATAATAAGACAAAAGAGAGTACTTCTATTTCTTGATTAATATAATCAATTAGTCCTTAATTAAGTGAAATAACCATAATAGCAACGATTACTTTTGTAAATAAAGCGAGGGATTAAATATTCAGCATATGGGTCAATTAAAAGAGGAAAAGTTTAGAGTGAGTTTAGCCGACAGAACCGAAAAACCAGAGAGGGAAGAACGCTCATTCTTAACGCAACTAATCGTGGAGATTAATTGCCTTGAGGGGAGCGGACCTGAATGGTTGGTACCACGAAGGAATCCTTTTACTTTTGGCAGAGAGCAGGATTAGGAGAGGGAGAGAGAGAAATAACTTATTGGTGCATGCCTGCCGAACTAACACTCTGTTTTTCTTTTCTTTCTTTGTTTTGGTTTTCCTTTTATCTTTCTTTTTTTTTTTCTCTTTTTCTTTTGCTCTTGCTTTCTATTTTGTGATTTTTCCTCTCAAATCATTGTTACTGTGATTTTGGCCTTTTCTCGCCCTCCCTCTTTGCGCACAGCAAAGGCCTCCTTTTATAGTGCCTGCTGTGGCCAGATTTTACTGTTTTAGCCCTTAACAACTTTTGTCTGGTCTGGGAGTACTTACCGACCACCACTGAACCATCTGTGTGCCACTCCCCATCACCAGACAAATAGGACTATTTTGTTTGTTAGTTTGCCGTAGCACCCCTTCCTGCTATGGTGTGGGTGCTATCTCTCTCTATCCCTCATAGCATGTACCTAGTGGTTCCAACTCAGCCTTACTTTTTTTGGGAGATATGTCATCCCAACAGGACGTGTCCCTCTAAAGAGCCTGAGCAGACACCACAAAATAGGTTTTCCCCTCTCCCCACCGCCAAACTATGCCCTCTTACCTCTAACCCATGACCTCACCATGTCCTATATTGGCTAGGTATAGGTTGGTGGTGCCTGGGCCTTGCGCGTGCCTTCTTTCCATATGTATCCAAAATTTGTCTGCTGCTCATGCGTCCGCCCGTGATCTGGAGGCTTTGTCTACACAGTCTGCCGTCCATTCTTGGCCCTTTATGAGCTACTTTTTTGATTTCCTGCTCCCTTAGGGTCTGGGCTTTATTTAGTACTAGGCTTTGTATCTCTTGTAGCCCATTTCTTGATTGCCTTGATTTCTTGCCACATCACTTGTCATTCCTGCCATAATGACTTACTCTTGCTGGGCCTTTTTTAGGCCTGCCGTTTACTCTTTCCCCTAATGGCTCAACATGGCCACTAGTGTTCCTACACATGGGCTCCTGTGTCCATTTCCTCTTGGGCATCCTTGGCCCATTTGCTTTCTTTGGGCTTCTTTGGCCCTTTTACTATCTCTGCATTCCCATGGGCTATTACTAACTTCATTGGGCTTCCCTGGCCCAATTACCTTATTCTCGTCTTTAGGGCTCATGGACTTGCCATTAATCCCTTACTTTCTTTGTTTGCATTACTTTAGGCCCGTAGTTGCCCATTCTCACTTTTCCATATCACATACTGCCCATGAGTGCTATTTCTCTCTTTCCGGGCCACTTTAAGTCCATTTGCCTCCTCAAGACCCATTTGTTTATATTATGAGCTTGTGATCCATTATTTTTGCCACTTGGGCCTAATAGTTTTGCTCTATGTTTGTCATTCTTTTGCTGCCCGTGTTGCTTGGTTGGGCTTTTCTTCCTTCTATTCGAATTCCAAAAAATGACCCTCAACAATAACATAATCATATTTTTATTTATTATAGGAACAATTATAAATTATAAATATAAATTTTGTCATAGAAAAATGAAAGCAATATAATTTTTTTCAAAAATTCAAAAGGCAAGTTAACGAAAATATTCATTTTTTAATAAAAATTATTGTAAGGACTGGGTTTGAGCACATCTACTGTTAAAGAAGTGGACTCAAGCCCAACTAGCCCAATACAATGAATTTGTAGAGAATGGGTATAAGAACTAGGCCCTAGTGAGGATTATAACAACTAAACATGATTATGAGCGGATTGAATAACAAAGAAATAGATTTAGAGTATGCAATTTTTATCCTCGGTCCTTCTTGGAGGAACTTGGAGTTCTTATTATTTTCCCAATGTCCCGTTACAATAGCCTCTAAGATAGCATTGGCTACTACAGACTTATGGGCTTGCAATTGCCTCTTCCTCGTTCTAGAGGGCTTTTTATATTATATACTCCCTCTTAGATGATCTTGGCCTTCCATCTGTTGATCACGCAGGTCACTACTTGAGTGCCCGTCCCATCAGCCACCTTCTTCAGCTCTCTGTGAGCTACAGCAACCTAGACCACACTGTTTAGGGGTCACTTCCTCATTAATGCGGCCTGAGTGTTAGTTGTGAACATTTAATGTGGAGGTGACAGCTTCTCCTCGAATTGCTCCTCCACTATGCTTTCCTGGCTGACTCATTATGCTTATACTTTCCTGGGATGCTTTGGGAGGCTGCCTTTGTTGATGTGCTGCTCTTCCCTTCTTTGATCTCGACAGGCCGAGGACAGGATCGTCCTCGGCGAGACTTTCTAGGCAATTCAGACTTGCTCACTTCGTCCTCGGACGTTCCATCATCCTCGGCGTGGGCCTTGGGCTTGATACGAAGTGGGCTGGGGTTGCCTAATTATTTGGCCCCACAATAGCCCCTCAAAATCCTGCTGCCCGGTTCCTAGAGTGGGGAGGAGGGTTTTGATGTTCTCGGGCCCTTCCAGCGACTACTCAAGTCCTGTCCTCCATCAATGCCAGAGCCTTTTCACCTGTCCAAGACACATTCCTGGCGCTTCGGTATGCGAAGAGCGCCTTTATTAAATTCTGGTGCCTCTATGCTCCTCACGTTCAACGGTGTGATGATAATCAAACGGTGGGGACCTTTTTTACTTTATGGGCGGGAGAGCTCATGCGGTTATTTTTAATTGGGGATATAAATACCTATTTGAACCAATTCGCCTCTTTACCTTTGCATTCAAGAGTCTTTGTGCACGTATCTTGAGCTCAACCACATTTCCAACCACATTCACGCCTTTCTTCAGTATAAAAAGCCTGTCCGAGGAACTTTTCCTCACTTCTGTAAGTTTTCTTCTTTCTCTAACTTACGTTTTCTCTTCTCCTCTCGTCCTTCCCTAAGTCAGTTAGCCATTTCTAGAGATGAGTAGGTTCAAGAAATTGGTGGAGTCTGAGGAGGCGATGGAGAAGTTCATCGTAAATTATAGGATACTTAGTAATGTAGGCTTAAGGTACTATGAAGAGGGAGAGGGGGGTTTTAGGAGACAAGAGGGCAAAGTAGTGGTTCTTATAATCGCCTTTTTAGAAGGCAGTATGAGAATCCCCATAAGGGCAGTGACGAAGGACTACCTTAGGCATTTCCGGTTAACTCCCACCCAGTGCGCTGTCAATGTTTTTAGGATTTTAGGGTGTATGGACGCCTTGAACGAGAAGATGGGGGTTGAGGTTAACACATCATGATGTAAACTGGTGCTACAACCTCCAACACCTAAAGGGTAAGTCCTACTACATGAAGATGAGAGAGGATAGAGTGCGGCTTATCCAGTGCCTCCCTCGGTCCAGCAAAGGGTTAGATAAGGACTTCCTCATCGTCTCGGGGGAGTGGCATAACGGCCTTCATTGCCCGACAATGGAGGGGACACCAGGTGGGGTAATTGGAGTAGGAGGGGGTTCAATCTTTTGTTTTTGTCACAATTTGCATTGTTTAGTCGCAAATATCAATGTGTTTTCTCTTTTGCAGATCCGCACGCCTTTGAATGACACTTCCACTTGGTCAACAAGGAGGATTTGCAAACCGTACTAAGGGCAGGGATCTTCGTGAACAAGGTCGATAACCAAGTTAGGGCTGCTCATAAGATCCTTGGATACGACCCAATTCAAAAGTCGTTCGCAGCTCCTAAGCATGTGATAAGAGCTAAAGACCCTCGGCTTTAAAGAATTATTGTAGTCGAGGACGGTTTCTTGCTCCCTGAGGGATCTCCTATCCTAGAGGGCATTCCGTCAGCAGGTACATCTTCATCCCTTCAAATTGCAGAGGTCAGGGGAGGAAGGCTAGGAGAAGAAGAAGAGGTCGGTGATTTAGGTCCATATGAGGACAAATTTGGCGTGTTTGATCAAGTCCTTCTGTCCAAGGATCCTTCTGGCGACTTAGGTGATCCCCATTTGACTGAAGCGGACCTTTTATCAGCACAGACTTCTCCTCAGCCCGAGATGGGATTCAAGAGACAACCTCAAACCAACCTATTGGATCTGATTGAGGGCCAGCCAGGGAAGGATGCGCCAGGGAGGTTTCAGCCCAAGCTTCCTCCTCCTCCACCCAAGTCTCAGCCTGTTTAGACCAAGTCCTCCATCCAATCCAAGCTCCCACCTCCTCCACCTCAGCCAAGTCCGCCACAGAGGTCCGAGCCCACAGATCCAAAAAATAAGAAGGACCCCAAGGTCAAGAGACCCATGGGAGGGGACAAGCCTCGTTCATCTCAAGAGAAGGATGAGGCTCAGCGGCCCTCAAAGCAACAGAAGACTGGGCATCAAGGTCGGGGGAAAGAAATGGCCCTGCAGGCTGAGTCCCAATCCTGGCTTCTCGCCCCAATGCTCCACGAGGAGCCCTTGATGGATACTACCTCCCTCAGGGACTTCAGAGGGGGTGAAGGAACGTTCGTGGCCGACGCGCTTGAGAGGTCTTTACTTCTCCCCATTGACATGGCCAAATTGGAGAATTTTAGGAGTAAAGAGGTCTTCCTAAACCTCAAAAGGTACTTGGGCATGGTAAGGCTTCTAATACTTATGACTCTCTTGATTTTTTTTTTTTTTTGGGTTTCCTACTTACTGTGCACTTGTTTCAATTGGCAGGCTGTTCAGACCACTTTTAGGTTGGAGGAGGCAACCCACAGCCAAAGCAGGGCCCTGGATACTGAGCGTGACAAGTGCCTAGATGTTGTTCGGACTCTCAAGGTCTCCGAGTCTGATCTCGTGAAAGCCAATGAGGACCTTAAGGAGATGACTAGGGCCAGGGATAGCACCGCGGCAGGCCTGGAAAGCGCCCAAAGGCAAGCCCAAGACCAGAGGAGGCGCCTGCTTGAGGTAGAGGAATAGCTGAGGATTACCAAAGAGCAAATTGCCGAGCTGAAGAAAAAAGCAACTGAGGCAGAGAAAGCCAGGAACATTGCAGAATCTACCCGGGATGAGGCCCTACGGGCTAAAGTAGAGGCAAAGTTTGCCAAAGTGGAGGCTCAAGTCTCTAAGGAGATAGCCAAGGAGAAGGTTTATGCCTTGGGGGTGTCTGAGATAGAGACTGCCCTCAAAGCTCAAGTCCCTAGGGTATGCAGGCTCTACTGCTTCCAGGTTTGGAATGAGGCCCTCAAACAGGCTGGGGTTGAGACCTCATCTGACCTGTGGAAGGTGGACAACGTATACTACCCTCCTGCCATCCACGAGGCTGCTCCTTCTAGCTCCAAGGTTGAGGTGGCTCCCGAGAAGTTGGTACTGCTCCCAATGAAGATGCTCTGGCTGCTACCACTTTTGATGAGCCTGCTAAAGAAGCTGATCCTCCTGGGGTAATTGAGACAAACAAAGGTCCTAACGAGGAAGCACCCCTGGAGGCTGTTAACCCCTCCTCTAATGCCTAGGCCCCTCTCGCCGAGGAGACAATTCTCTCTGTGATGCCTCTGCAGGCTATTCCTCTAAGTCAAAGTTCTGAGGACCCCGAGGCCGCCACAGACCTGCCTCCCAAGGGGGGAAAGAAAATAAAGCTGAAGAAATAGACCACTTAGGCTAGCCTCATATTGCAATTTTGCCTTATGTTTCTCCTTTTTTTTTTTTTTTGAACATTGTGATACAATCTCTACTATGTAATCCCTATGAACTTAATGAAGCGCGCATCTTACTTTCCTTTACTTACTTTGTCTATCATTTTCACTTGTGCGATTCTAACATTGATTGTGCCTCGGTGAGCCATGGCAATAATTACAATAATGTAAAGTTGTTCATGCAAATGGAGACCTATCTTTCTTTTATTTTTGATTTAGAACCAGAATAGATCAAAGTCAGTAGACCCTTCGGTTCTTTAATGGACATTCAAACTTATGCAGAATGACTTTTCAAGCGTGAGACAAACAAAATCCATGTCTATGACACCCTAAAATGCTTTAAGTGGCGCTCATGGGCTTAATTTTGAGATTTTGATTATAAGAAAGGTCATCGTCGTCTGCAATTGACCACAATGAGCATCAAAGTAGTTAAGTAAATAGGGCTAGCTGGCTCGTAGACCTTGCTTGATACTTAGGTAAATTCTGTAGAGTGTTAGTTTTACCAAAGCAGGTGATCCAAGGACCTTGCTTGATACTTAGATTTTTTTTTTTGAAGTAGTTAGACTCCTCATAGGTTTGAGTTCGAGAATCATGCAAGACCTTGGTTCTGTCTAACACTTAGATTTTTTCATGAAGTAGTTAGTTTCCCCATAGGTTTGAGTCCGAGGACCATGCAAGACCTTAGTTTTGTCTAACACTTAGATTTTTTCTTGAAGTAGTTAGTTTCCCCATAGATTTGAGTTCGAGAACCATGCAAGACCTTGGTTTTGTCTAACACTTAGATTTTTTCTTGAAGTAGTTAGTTTCCCCATAGGTTTGAGTCTAAGGACCATGCAAGACCTTGGTTCTGTCTAACACTTAGATTTTTTCTTAAAGTAGTTAGTTTCCCTATAGGTTTGAATCCAAGGACCATGCAAGACCTTGGTTCTGTCTAACACTTAAATTTTTTCTTAAAGTAGTTAATTTCCCAAGGGTAAGTACTTGACCACAGCTTCATGTAGCTACTTGCTTACGTAATAGACTGGCTTTAGAATGCTACCATCATCCTGTATTAGCACCAGGCTCACAACATGAGGAGCCACAGCAATGTATGCGTATAGGACTTCATTGGCCTCAGGATTGGACATGATAGGTGGCTGGGATAGGTACTCCTTGAGTTGCAGAAAGGCCACAACACAGTCCTTAGACCACTCAAAACCCTTCCACTTGTTGATCAGGAGATAGAATGGTCTACATCTATCCGTCGACCTAGAAATGAAACGATTCAAAGCCACGATCATTCCAGTGAGTTTTTGGACCTCTTTGGGGTTTTGCGAAGGCTTTAGATTTTGAATAGCCTTGATTTGGTCAGGATCAACCTCAATCCCCCTGTGGGTAATAACATAGCCTAAAAACATGCCAGATGCTACGCCAAATGAGCATTTGGAGGCGTTTAAGTGCAGCTTGTGTTTCCTCAAGATATCAAAGACGCAACCGAGGTCTCCTAAATGCTCGAACACCATTTTACTCTTTACCACCATATCATCAACATTGATTTCAATGTTTTTGCCTAACAAAGGTTTGAACATTCTTGTCATCATCCTTTGATAAGTGGATCCTGCGTTCTTCAGACCGAACGACATTACCTTGTAGTGTTAGTTCCCGACGGGTGTTACGAAAGCTGTCTTCTCCTGATCCTCCAAGGCTGGTAGTATTTGATGATAGCCCTGAAAGGCATCTAAGAAGCTCATCCGAGGATGTCATGCAGTTGCATCCACTAGCTGGTTTATTCGAGGCATGGGGAACGGGTCTTTTGGGTACTCCCTATTTAGGTCCGTGAAGTCTACACAAACCCTCCACTTTCCAGTTTTCTTCTTGACCACCACGGTGTTGGCTAACCACTTTGAGTCTCCTTGATAGCCCCTACATGTTTAAGCATCTTTACTTCTTCCCTGATCGCATCAGCATGCTCTCTTGATGGACGCCGAGGTGGCTGCTTCTTAGGAGGGATGGACAGATTGACGTTGAGATGGTGACAAATGAAGGCTGGATCAAGCCTTAGAGCATCACAGGCATCTCATGCAAATACGTCAATGTTCCTTTTGAGGAATTCGATCAATTCCTCATTCTCTTGAGGGGGTAGCTGAGCTTCGACTTGGAAGAGCTTCCTTAGGTCATCTCCAATTGACCACCTTTTCAAGGTCTTCATATTTTGCTTCCTCGGCAGCTGCATTAGTAGGCGCCGCCAGGGTCTTTAATTGCTATAAGCCCACTTCTGCAGTGACCGAGGACTCTGCATCTAGCCGATGTGATATGGCAGCCATTATGCACTGCCTTGCTGTGGATTGGCAACCACGAATTTCGAGCACTTGGTCCCCTAACGGGAACTTCACCTTCTGATGTAAGAAAGAGGCAACAACCCCCAAGGTATGGAGCTAGGGTCTGTCGACGATGGCTATGAATGGATAGTAGGTGTCTACCACGATGAAGTTCACCTCCACCACTTCTAGGCCGGTTTGGATGGGTAGCCTAATTATACCCCTTGGAGTAACAAGCTTCCTATCAAAGCTCATCAAAGGAGAGCTGTAGGGCATCAAATCCTTCGGCTTCAATCCCAGCCCTTTGTAAAGGTTAAGATACATAATCTCGACCCCACTACCATCGTCTACCATTACCCTCTTCACATCATAGTCTCCGATCCTGAGAGTGATCACGAGCACATCATCATGGGGTTGAATGGTTCCAATCTTGTCTTCCTCTGAAAAGCATATGATTGGATGAAAGTTCCTCCTAGCCCTCTTTGGCTCTGGCTTGGACTCCTCAGCAAGTAGCTGAGCCATAGACAACACTCGTGAGGGGCACGTGCCCGTTCTCCTTAGCGCAACCAAGATTACATTGATCGTCCCTGCGGGTGGTCTCAGCGCAGTGCCTCTCTGGGGCTCCTGATAGGTCTGGCCTTGATGACCACTGGAATGATGCAAGAGGTGTTTCAGCTTCCTTTCTCAGACTAACTGGTCCAGAAAGTTCCAAAGGTTCCTGCAGTCCTCCATAGTATGTCCGTGGTCCTGATGGTACTGGCAGTAAAAGTTCTGATTGCACTTTGCGAGTTCTCCCATCATCTTGTTCGACCGCCTAAAATATAGCTCATTCTTGATTTTCTCCAACACTTGATGCACCGGTTCTCAGAACACAACGCTGACAGTCTGTGTGCTAGTCGCTCTGGATTGCCCTGCGAAATCTTTCTTGGGCAGTTGCTATTGTATCGATCCGACCTGAAATCCCTCCTCTCCTGAAGGATAACTTTATCTTTTCCCTTGCCTTACAGCTGGTCTTCCTCTATTCGTTTATACTTATCGATCTGATCCATTATTTGGCGCATTCTGGTGACAGGCTTACCAGTCAGAGACTTCCTCAAGCTGTGCCCAGTTGAGAGACCATTCTTGAAGGTGCTGATGATAACATCATTAAAACTGCCATCCAATTCATTATACATCTCCCAATATCTGTCCGAGTAGGCCTTCAGAGTCTCCCCATCATGCATGGATAAAGACAACAACACACTTAAGGGCTGAGGAGCTCTGCTGTTGGTAACAAAGTGAGAGCCAAAGGCCTGGGTGAGCTGCCTGTACGAACCTATGGAATTCGTCTTCAAACCATTGAACCACCTCATAGCTACTAGTCCCAGACTGGATGGGAAGACCTTGCACATCAGCGCCTCGTTCTTAAAGTGGACGGCCATCCTTTGGTTGTACTGGCTCATATGCTCCACAGGGTCCGTTTTGCCATTATAAATGGTGAAGGTTGGTTGCTAGAACCACCGAGGAAGCATAGCCTCTTCTATATGGCATGTGAAAGGTGATTTGGAGAGTTAATCTAGTGCCCTACTCATGACATCGCTCCCCAAGCCCTTAGGGGATGGGCTTTTACGTTTACGCCTCCGATGGTGCTCTTCCTCGTGGAAGAAAGTCTTGCTTGGAGGAGTTCTCGATCTTCGCCTGTAGTCATCGTCGCTTTCATCATCAGAGGGCATGTCAGGACTAGAATGAGGCCGCCTTCGTTGTGCATGGCGCAACTTTCTCTTCAGGTCATCTATCTCTCGCTGTATGGCTAGCTTATCATCCTGCCTCTGGGATACGTGACTCCTAACCTTTTCTGATTGCAGGGCCTGGCCGTCATTCTGTCTCTGAGGCATGTGACTGCCCCCCGCGAGTGCGGCTTCCACTGGTCTATGTGGTGTGCACACTTCCCTCTCGAAACTTTCCATTCTCTTCGTTTCGAACACGCTCGGGGTTGGGAAAGTTACCCTGTTGTTGGGATCTGGCCAGTTCAGGCTGATGGGAGCCCGCTTGAGGAGGGCCTAATCCTACCATCCTCGGTTGTTGTCCTTACTAACACACAAGTTCTTTCCCACAGACGGCGCCAATTGTAGGGACTGGGTTTGAGCACTTCTACCGTTAAAGGAGTGGACTCAAGTCCAACTAGCCTAATATAATGAATTTGTAGAGAATGGGTTTAAGAACTAGACCCTAGTAAGGATTACAACAACTAAATATGATTACGAGCGGATTAAATAACAAAGAAATAGATTTAGAGTGTGCAATTTTTATCCTCGATCCTTCTTGGAGGAACTTGGAGTTATTGTTATTTTCCCAATGTCCTGTTACAATAGCCTCTAAGATAGTATTGGCTACTACAGACTTATGGCCTTGCAATTGCCTCTTCCTTGTTCTGGAGGGCTTCTTATATTATATACTCCCTCTTAGCTGATCTTGGCCTTCCATTTGTTGATCACGCAGGTCACTACTTGAGTACCAATCCCATCAGCCACATTCTCCAGCTCTCTGTGAGCTGCAGCAACCTAGACCACGCTGTTCAGGGGCCACTTTCTCATTAATGTGCCAGAGTGTTAGTTGTGAGCATTTAATGTGGAGGTGACAGCTTTTCCTCGAATTGCTCCTCCATCATGCTTCCCTGGCTGACCCATTATGCTTGTCCTTTCCTGGGGATGCTTTGGGAGGCTGCCTTTATTGATATGTCATCCTCGGCGAGACTTTCTAGGCAATTCGAACTTTCTCACTTCGTCATCGGGCGTTCCATCATCCTTGGCGTAGGCCTTGGGTTTGATACAAAGTGGGTCGGGGTTGCCTAACTCTTTGGCCCCACAATTATTTATAACATTTTGTGAACCATTAAAAAGAAGATAAAATTTGGAAATTATTCTTTTAGTTTTAAACAAACTTTCTCAAACCTTACTTTTTCTGCCTACAATCCAAAACACCCAAAAATGTAACTAAAAAAAATTAAAAAAACTTAACAATGATTAATTGGACCAATTAGGAAAACAATTTGTTGTTGATAATCTATTAAGGATATTTTATTTGCAGAAATTTTAATTTCGTCAACCCAAAACATATTATCAAATAAACAATTATTAGCAAAATCTAAGAATTAAATTTCTATATATGCATTGTTATAAAATAATAATAATAATTAAAATAAAATTACAAAAGCTAAAATTTGTCACCCATCCGATTATTTTTGTTTGGCTAACCTTTGCTTTTCTCAAAATAGATGGCATTATAAAGTACTTATAATACAACTATTAAGAGTAATTTCTCCACCACAAAGGATTAAAAAATAAACTAAAATTAGTAAAGTCTCATAATTTAACACCTAAATTGACCGCTATAAAAAATCAAGCTATGTAATAAAATAAATACCAAATTACAATAAATACCAAATTATCCAAATCATGCTATATAAATAGAATAATATTATATTTTTATATACTACATTTAATTCTTTAAAATGCAATAAGATAATGTGGGGCCAAAGAATTAGGCAACCCCGACCCACTTCGTATCAAGCCCCAGGCCCACGCCAAGGATGATTGAACATCCGAGGACAAAGTGAGAAAGTCCGAATTGCCCAGAAAGTCTCGCCGAGGACGATCCTGTCCTCGGCCTGCCAAGATCAAAGAAGGGAAGAGCAGCACATCAACAAAGGCAGCCTACCAAAGCATCCCCAGGAAAGGACAAGTATAATGGGTACGCTAGGGAAGCATGGTGAAGGAGCAATTCGAGGAGAAGCTGTCACCTCCACATTAAATGCTCACAACTAACACTCTGGCCGCATTAATGAGGAAGTGACCCCTGAACAGTGTGGTCTAGGTTGCTGTAGCTCACAGAGAGCTGGAAAAGGTGGCTGATGGGACGGGCACTCAAGTAGTGACCTGCGTGATCAACAGATGGAAGGCCAAGATTAGCTAAGAGGAAGTATATAATATAAGAAGCCCTCCAGAATGAGGAAGAGGCAATTGCAAGCTCATAAGTCTATAGTAGCCAATACTATCTTAAAGGCTGTTATAACGGGACATTGGGAAAATAATAAGAACTCTAAGTTCCTCCAAGAAGGACCAAGGATAAAAATTGCACACTCTAAATCTATTTTTTTGTTATTCAATCCGCTCGTAATCATGTTTAGTTGTTGTAATCCTCACTAGGGCCTAGTTCTTAAGCTCATTCTCTACAAATTCATTGTATTGGGCTAGTTGGGCTTGAGTCCACTCCTTTAACGGTAGAAGTGCTCAAACCCAATCCCTACAATTGGCGCCGTCTGTGGGGAAGAACTTGTGTGTTAGTAAGGACAACAACCGAGGATGGTAGGATCAGGCCCTCCTCAAGCGGGCTCCCATCAGCCTGAACTGGCCAGATCCCAACAACAGGGTCATTTTTCCAACCCCAAGTGTGTTTGAAACGAAAAGAATGGAAAGTTTCGAGAGGGAAGTGTGCACAACACACAGACCAGCGGAAGCCGCACTCGTGGGGGTAGTCACATGCCTCGAAGACAGAATGACGGCCAGGCCTTGCAATTTGAAGAGGTTAGGAGTCACTTATCTCAGAGGCAGGATGATAAGTTGGCCATGCAGCGAGAGATAGATGACTTGAAGAGAAAGCTGTGCCATGCACAACGAAGGCAGCCTCATTCTAGTCCTGACATGCCCTCTGATGATGAAAGCGACGATGACTACAGGCGAAGATCGAGAACTCCTCCAAGCGAGACTTTCTCCCACAAGGAAGAGCATCACCAGAGGCGTAAACGTAAAAGCCCATCCCCTAGGGGCTTGGGGAGCGATGCCATGAGTAGGGCACTGGATCAACTCTCCAAATCACCTTTCACACACCATATAGAAGAGGCTATGCTTCCTCGGCGGTTCCAACAGCCAACCTTCACCATTTATAACGACAAAATGGACCCTGTGGAGCATGTAAGCCAGTACAACCAAAGGATGGCCGTCCACTCTAAGAACGAAGCGCTGATGTGCAAGGTCTTCCCATCTAGTCTAGGACCAATACTATGAGGTGGTTTAATGGTTTGAAGACAAATTTCATAGGTTCGTACAAGCAGCTCACCCAGGCCTTTGGCTCTCATGGTTTGTTACCAACAGTAGAGCTCCTCGGCCCTTGAGTGCGTTATTGTCTTTATCCATGCATGATGGGGAGACTCTGAAGGCCTACTCAGACAGATATTGGGAGATGTATAATAAATTGGACAGCAGTTTTGATAATGTCGCCATCAGCACCTTCAAGAATGGTCTCTCGACTGGGCACGGCTTGAGGAAGTCTCTGACTGGCAAGCCCGTCACCAGAATGCACCAACTAATGGATCGGATCGATAAGTATAAACGAGTAGAGGAAGACCAGCTGCAAGGCAAGGGAAAAGAGAAAGTTATCCCTCAGGAGAGAAGGGATTTCAGGTCGGATCGATACAATAGCAACCGCACGAGGAGAGATTTCGCAGGGCAATCCGGAATGGCCAGCACACAGACTGTCAGCGCTGTGTTCTGAGAACCGGTGGATCGAGTGTTGGAGAAAATCAAGAATGAGCCATACTTTAGGTGGCCGAACAAGATGACAGGATAACCCACAAAGCGCAATCAGAACCTTTACTGCCAGTACCATCAAGACCATGGACATACTACGGAGGACTGCAGGAACCTTTGGAACTTTTTGGACTAGTTATTCTGAGAAGGGAAGCTAAAACACCTCCTGCATCATTCTAGTGGTCATCAAGGCCAGACCCATCAGGAGCCCCAGAGAGACACTGCGCTGAGACCACCTGTAGGGACGATTAATGTAATCTTGGCCGCGCTAGGGAGAACGGGCACGCGCCCTTCACGAGTGTTGTCTGTGGCTCAACTGCCTTCCGAGGAGTCCCAACCAGAGCCGAAGAGGGCTAGGAGGAACTTTCATCCAATCATGAGCTTTTCAGAGGAAGACAAGATTGGAACCATTCAACCCCATGATGATGAGCTGGTGATCACTCTCAGGATCGAAGACTATGATGTGAAGAAGGTGATGGTAGACGATGGTAGTGGGGCCGAGATTATGTATCCTGACCTCTACAAAGGGCTGGGGTTGAAGCCGAAGGATTTGATGCCCTACAGCTCTCCTTTGATGAACTTTAATGTGATGCTTGTTACTCCAAGAGGTATGATTAGGCTACCCATCCAGACCGGGCTAGAAGTGGTGGAGGTGAACTTCATCGTGGTGGACACCTACTCTCCATACACAGCCATTGTCGGCAGACCCTAGCTCCATAACTTGGGGGCTGTTGCCTTTTCCTTGCATCAAAAGGTGAAGTTCCCATCAAGGGATCAAGTGCTCGAAATCTGTGGTTGCCAATCCACAGCAAGGTAGTGCATGGTGGCTGCCATATCACATCAACTAGATGCGGAGTCCTTGGCCATTGCGAAAGAGGGCTTATAACAATCAAAGACCCTGGCGGCGCTTGCTGATGTAGCTGTCGAAGAAGCAAAATGTGAAGACCTTGAGAAGGTGGTCATTGGAGATGACCTAGGGAAGTTCTTCCAAGTCGAGCCTTAGCTACCCCCTCAAGAGAAAGAGGAATTGATTGAATTCCTCAAAAGGAACATTGACGTATTTGCACGGGATGCTTGTGATGCTCCAAGGTTTGATCTAGCCTTCATTCGTCACCATCTCAACGTTAATTCGTCCATTACTCCCAAGAAGTAGCCACCTCAGCGCCCATCAAAAGAGCATGCTAATGCGATCAGGGAAGAAGTAAAGAAGCTTAAGCGTGCAGGGGCTATTAAGAAGGTTTTTTACCCAGAGTGGTTAGCCAACACCGTGGTGGTCAAGAAGAAAACTAGAAAGTGAAGGGTTTGTGTAGACTTCACGGACCTAAATAGGGCATGCCCAAAAGACCCGTTCCTCATGCCTTGGATGGACCAGCTAGTGGATGCAACTGTAGGACATCCTCGGATGAGCTTCTTAGATGTCTTTCAGGACTATCATCAAATACCATTAGCCCTGGAAGATCAGGAGAAGACGGCCTTTGTAACACCCATTGGGAACTCCCACTACAAGGTAATGTCGTTCGGCTTGAAGAACGCAGGGTCCACTTATCAAAGGATGATGACAAGAATGTTCGAACCGTTATTGGGCAAAAACATCGAAATTTATGTTGATAATATGGTGGTAAAGAGTAAAATGGTGTCCGAGCATTTAGGAGACCTCGGCTACGTCTTTGATATCCTGAGGAAACACAAGCTACGCTTAAACGCCTCCAAATGCTCATTTGGCGTAGGATCTGGCAAGTTTTTAGGCTACGTTATTACCCATAGGGGGGTTGAGGTCTATCCTGACCAAATCAAGGCTATTCATAATCTAAAGCCTCCGCAAAACCCCAAGGAGGTCCAAAAACTCACTGGAATGATTGCGGCTTTGAATCGTTTCTTTTCTAAGTCAGCGGATAAATGCAGACCATTCTATCTCCTGATCAACAAGTGGAAGGGGTTTGAGTGGTCCGAGGACTGTGTTGTGGCCTTCCAGCAACTCAAGGAGTACTTATCCCTACCACCTATCATGTCCAATCCTGAGGCTGATGAAGTCCTATACGCATACATTGTTGTGGCTCCTCATGATATGAGCCTGGTGCTAATACGAGATGATGGTGGCATTCTAAAGCCAGTCTATTACGTGAGCAAGTCGCTACATGAAGCTGAGGTCAAGTACCTTGGAGAAAGCCATATTAGCTGTAGTCCATGCTGCACGAAAGCTACCACATTATTTTCAGGCCCACACAGTGGTTGTCCTAACCCAACTCCCCTTAAGGTCTGTTCTTCGGGCTGTTGATTACACAAGAAGAATCGCCAAGTGGAACACAATTATGAGGGCTTTTGACATCAAATACATGCCTCGAACCTCTATAAAGGGCCAAGTCTTGGCCAATTTGGTGGCCGAATTTGCTGAACAACCAGTAAAGATGGTAGCCAAGGAGCAAAGCACGAATGGAAAGTTAGTTGGAGCAGTCTCTATCCCAGGGTCCCCATGTTGGAAGGTGTATGTTGATGGTGCAGCAAACCAAAGGGGATCTAGAGTGGGGCTAGTCCTAGTATCCCTTAAGAACTCTGTCATAGAGAAATCCCTAAGACTTGAGTTCTCGGCTACAAACAACGAGGCCGAGTATGAGACATTGTTAAAGGGAATGATCATGGTATAGAAAATGGGAGGAAAAGCAGTGGAGATGTTCTTGGACTCACGACCAGTGGTGGGCCAAGTAAAGGGAAAGTTGAAGGCCAGAGATGCGAGGATGCATGAGTACCTAAGCTAGGTCAAGCAATTGCAATCAGACTTCGATTTTTTCAGCCTTTCGCATGTTCCCAAAAATGGAAACACCCATGTGGATTCATTAGCCACACTGGCTACCTCCTCGGCTGGGGAACTGCCTCGAATTATTCTAGTCGAGCATTTTGAAAGAGCAAATGAGGTTGCGAAAGGAATGGTTCGTATCCATCAGCTTAGAGTGGGTCCTAACTGGATGGACCCTATGGTGAGATTCCTCAAAGATGACGTTCTACTCGAGGAGAAGTTGGAGGCTGAGAAAATACGAAGAAACGCTCCTTAGTTCTGGTTGTCCAAGGATCACAAACTGTATAGACGCTCCTACTCTGGGCCGTATTTGCTATGTATTCACCCTGAAGCATCGGAGTTACTCCTTGAAGAGCTGCACGAGGGAATCTGTGGAAGTCACATAGAAGGAAAATCTCTATCGCACAGAGCCATCACCTAGGGATATTGGTGGCCGAGGATGCAGAAGGAGGCCCTAGAATATGTTAAATAGTGTGACCAGTGCCAAAGGTTTTCCCCAAATATTCATCAGCCAAGAGGGGTCCTCAACCCTTTGTCCAGCCCATGGCCGTTTGCCCAGTGGGGCTTGGATATTGTAGGCCCCTTCCCCAAGGCGCCGGGAAATAAAAAGTATCTGTTGGTCGGCACATATTATTTCACCAAATGGGTTGAAGTTAAGCCATTAGCCAACATTAGAGATGTGGACGCTAAGAAGTTTATCTGGAGAAATATTGTTACACGATTCGGGGTCCCTCATGCCCTCATTTCAGATAATGGACTTCAATTTGATAGCAAAGCCTTCAGAAGGTTCTGTTGCAAACTGGGGATCACAAATAGATACTCAACTCCAGCTTATCCTCAGGGAAATGGATAGGCCGAGGCTGTCAACAAAGTCATAGTCAATGGGCTTAAGAAGAGGCTGGACGATGCCAAGGGAAGATGGGTAGAAGAGCTGCCACACGTCCTATGGACCTATCGGACTACACCACGACAGTCAACCGGGGAAACACCTTTTGCCATGACCTATGAGGCTGAGGTTGTTATCCCTCTAGAGGCAAACTTCCCAACGCTGAAGACAAGCACCTTCACCCCAAGCTATAATGACGAACTACTAGAGAAGAGTCTGGATCTAATTGATGAACGAAGAGAAAAGGCTATGATCCAGCTGGCCTATTACCACCAGATGCTCAAGCAAGGATATGATGCCAACGTGAAGCTAAGACCACTAGCATCAGGGGACTTAGTGTTGAGGAAAGTTGTGGATGCTACCAAAAACCCATCTTATGGAAAGTTAGGACCCAATTGGGAGGGACCATACCGAATTACCTCAGTAGCAAGGGTGGGCGCATACTACTTAGAAGACTTAGATGAAAAACTTGTACCTCGTCCATGGAATGTAAATAACCTACGAAGGTATTATTAACTATGAAAGCACTTTTGTTAATTCAAATTTTAAGTTTGTTATGGTTGTATGTCTCATGTTGTGGCGACCGCGTAAGTGTTAGACAGAACCAAGATCTTGCATGGTCCTCGGACTCAAACTTATGGGGAAACTAACTACTTCAAGAAAAAATCTAAGCGTTAGACAGAACCAAGGTCTTGCATGGTCCTCAAACTCAAACTTATGGGGAAACTAACTACTTCAAGAAAAAATCTAAGTGTTAGACAGAACCAATGTCTTGCCTAGTCCTCGGATTCAAACCTATGGGGAAACTAACTACTTCATGAAAAAATCTAAGTGTTAGACAGAACCAAGGTCTTGCGTGGTCCTCGAACTCAAACCTATGGGGAAACTAACTACTTCATGAAAAAATCTAAGTGTTAGACAGAACCAAGGTCTTGCGTGGTCCTCGGACTCAAACCTATGGGGAAACTAACTACTTCATGAAAAAATCTATGTGTTAGACAGAATCAAGGTCTTGCATGGTCCTCGGACTCAAACCTATAGGGAAACTAACTACTTCAAGAAAAAATCTAAGTGTTAGACAGAACCAAGGTCTTGCATGATCCCCGGACTCAAACCTATGGGAAAACTCTACTTCAAGAAAAAATCCAAGTGTTAGACAGAACCAAGGTCTTGCATGGTTCTCGGACTCAAACATATGGAAAAACTAACTACTTCATGAAAAAATCTAAGTGTTAGACAGAACCAAGGTCTTGCATGGTCCTCGAACTCAAACCTATGAGAAGTCTAACTACTTCAAAAAAAAAAAAAAATCCAAGTATCAAGCAAGGTCCTTGGATCACCTACTTTGGTAAAATTAACACTCTATAGAATTTACCTAAGTATCAAGCAAGGTCTACGAGCCAGCTAGCCCCATTTACTTAACTACTTTGATGCTCATTGTGGTCAATTGCAGATGACGATGACCTTCCTTATAATCAAAATCTCAAAATTAAGCCCATGAGTGCCACTTAAAGCATTTCAGGGTGTCATAGACATGGATTTTGTTTGTCTTACGCTTGAAGAGTCATTCTGCATAAGTTTGAATGTCCATTAAAGAACCAAAGGGTCTACTGATTTTGATCTATTATGGTTCTATATCAAAAACAAAAGAAAGATAGATCTCCATTTGCATAAACAGCTTTACGTTATTGTAATTATTGCCATGGCTAGCCGAGGCACAATTAGTGTTAGAAACGCACAAATGAAAAAGATAGACAAAGTAAGTAAAGGAAAGTATAATGCGCGCTTCATTAAGTTCATAGGGATTACATAGTAGAGATTGTATCACAATGTTCAAAAAAAAAAAAGAAAAAAAAAAAAAAAAAAAAAAAAAGAGAAACATAAGGCAAAAGTACAATATGAGGCTAGTCTAAGTGGCCTATTTCTTCAGCTTTATTTTCTTTCTCCCATTGGGAGGCAGGTCTGTAGCGGCCTCGAGGTCCTCAGAACTCTGACTTAGAGGAATAGCCTGCAGAGGCACCGCAGAGAGAATTGTCTCCTCGGCGAGAGGAGCCTGGGCATCAGAGGAGGGGTTACCATCCTCTTAAGGTGCTTCCTTGTTGGGACCTTTGTTTGTCTCAATTACCCCAGGAGGATCAGATTCCTTAGCAGGCTCATCAGAAGTAGTAGCAGCCAGAGCATCTTCATTGGGAGCAGTACCGACTTCCCTAGGAGCCACCTCAACCTCAGAGCTAGAAGGAGCAACCTCGCGGATGGCAGGAGGGTAGTATACGTTCTCCACCTTCCACAGGTCAGATGAGGCCTCAACCCCAGCCTGTTTGAAGGCCTCATTCCAAACCTGGGAGCAGTAGAGCCTACATACCCCTAGGACTTGAGCTTTGAAGGCAACCTCCATCTCAAACACCCCCAAGGCATATGCCTTCTCCTCGGCTGTCTCCTTAGAGACCTGAGCCTCCATTTTGGCAAACTCTGCCTCTACCTTAGCCCGTAGGGCCTCATCCTGTGTAGACTCTGTAATGTTCCTGGCTCCCTCTGCCTCAGTTGCTTTTTTCTTCAGCTGGGAGATTTACTCTTTGGCAATCCTTAGCTATTCCTCTGCTTCAAGCAGGCGCCTCATCTGGTTTTGGGTGCCTTTGGGCGCTTTCCAGGCCTGCCATGGCGCTATCCCTGGCTTTAGTCATCTTCTTAAGGTCTTCCTTAGCTTTCATGAGATCAGCCTCGGAGACCTTGAGAGTCCGAACAACATCTAGGCACTTGTCACACTCGATATCCAGGGCTCTGCTTTGGTTGTGGGTTGCCTCCTCCAACCTAAAAGTGGCTTGGACAGCCTGCCAATTGAAACAAGTGCACAGTAAGTAAGAAACCCAAAAAAAAAAAAATCAAGAGAGTTGCAAGTATTAGAAGCCTTACCATGCCCAAGTACCTTTTAAGGCTTAGGAAGACCTCTTTACTCCTCAAATTCTCCAATTCGGCTATGTCAACTGGGAGAAGAAGAGACCTCTCAAGCGCGTCAGCCACAAACATGCCTTCACCCCCTCTGAAGTCCCTGAGGGAGGCAGTATCCATTAAGGGCTCCCCGTTGAGCATTGGGGCGGGGAGCTAAGCCTGGGACTTAGCCTGCAGGGCCATTTCTTTCCCCTGGCCTTAATGCCCAGTTTTTAGTTGCATGGAGGGCCGCTGAGCCTCATCCTCCTCCTGAGATGAATGAGGCTTGTCCCCTCCCATGGGTCTTTTGTCCTTGGGGTCCTTCTTATTTTTTGGATCTGTGGGCTCGGACCTTTGTGGCGGACTTGGCTAAGGTGGAGGAGGTGGGAGCTTGGATTGGATGGAGGACCTGATCTGAACAGGCTGAGACTTGGGTGGAGGAGGGGGAAGCTTGGGCTAAGACCTCCCTGGCACATCCTTCCCTAGCTGGCCCTCAATCAGATCCAACATGCTGGTCTAGGGTTGTCTCTTGAATCCCATCTCAGGCCGAGGAGAAGTCTGTGCTGATAAAAGGTCCGCTTCAGTCAAATAGGGATCACCTAAGTCACCATAAGGATCCTCGGACAAAGGGACTTGATCAAACACGCCAAATTTGTCTTCATATGGACCTAAATCAGCGACCTCTTCTTCTTCTCCTAGCCTTCCTTCCCTGGCCTCTGCAATTTGAAGGGATGAAGATGGACTTACCGATGGAATGCCCTCTAGGATAGGAAATCCCTCAGGGAGCAAGAAACCGTCCTCGACTACAATAATTCTTTAAAGCCGAGGGTCTTTGGCTCTTATCACGTGCTTAGGAGCCGTGAATGACTTTTGAATTGGGTTTTATCCAAGGATCTTATGAGCAGCCCTAACTTGGTTATCGGCCTCGTTCACGAAGATCTCTGCCCTTAGTACGGTTTGCAAATCCTCCTTGTTGACCAAGTGGAAGTGTCGTTCGAAGGTGTGCGAATCTGCAAAAGAGAAAACACATTGATATTAGCAACTAAAAAATGCAAATTGCGACAACAAAAAAAGATCGAACCCCCTCCTACTCTAATTACCTTACCTGGTGTCTCCTTTACTGTCGGGCAATGAAGGCCGTCGTGCCACTCCCCCGAGACGATAAGGAAGTCCTTATCTAACCCCTTGCTGGACCTAGGGAGACACTAGATAAGCCGTACTCTATCCTCCCTCATCTTCATGTAGTAGGACTTACCCTTTAGGTGTTAGAGGTTATAGCACCAATTTACATCATAATAGGTTAACCTCAACCCCATCTTCTCGTTCAAGGCGTCCACACACCCTAGAATCCTAAAAACATTGACAGCGCATTAGGTAGGAGTTAACCGGAAATGCCTAAGGTAGTCCCTCGTCACCAGCCCTATGGGGATTCTCATACCACCTTCTAAAAAGGCGATTATAGGAACCACCATTTTGCCCTCTTGCCTCCTAAAACCCCCCTCTCCCTCTTCACAGTACCTTAAGCCTACATTACTAGGTATCCTATAATCTGCGATGAACTTCTCCATTGCCTCCTCGGACTCCACCAATTTCTTGAACCTACCCATCTCTAGAAATGGCTAACCGACTCAGGGAAGGATGAAAGGAGAAGAGAAAATGTAAGTTAGAGAAAGAAGAAAACTTACAGAAGTGAGGAAAAGTTCCTCGGACAGGCTTTTTATGCTTAAGAAAGGCGTGAGTGTAGTTAGAGATGTGGCTGAGCTTGCGCAAAGACTCTTGAATGCAAAGGTAAAGAGGCGAATTGGTTCAAATGGGTATTTATACCCCCAATTAAAAATAACCGCATGAGCTCTCCCACCCATAAATTCAGAAAGGTCCCCATTGTTTGATTATCATCACACCGTTAAACATGGGAAGCACAGAGCCGCCAGAATTTAATAAAGGCACGCTTCACATACCGAAGCGCCAGGAACATGCCTTGGACAGGTGAAAAGGCTCTGGCATTGATGGAGGATAGGACTTAACAAGTCGCTGCAAGGGCCCGAGAACATCAAAACCTTCCTCCCTGCCCAAGGAGCCGGGCAACAGGATTTTAAAGGGCTATTGTGGGGCCAAAGAATTAGGCAACCCCGGCCCACTTCATATCAAGCCCAAGGCCCACACCGAGGATGATGGAATGTCCGAGGATGAAGTGAGAAAGTCTGAATTGCCCAGAAAGTCTCGCCGAGGACGATCCTGTCCTCGGCTTGCCGAGATCAAAGAAGGGAAGAGCAGCACATCAACAAAGGCAGCCTCCCAAAGCATCCCCAGGAAAGGACAAGCATAATGGGTCAGCTGGGGAAGCATGGTGGAGGAGCAATTCGAGGAGAAGCTGTCACCTCTACATTAAATGCTCACAACTAATACTTTGGCCGCATTAATGAGGAAGTGACCCCTGAACAGTGTGGTCTAGGTTGCTGCAGCTCACAGAAAGCTAGAGAAGGTGATTGATGGGACGGGCACTCAAGTAGTGACCTGCGTGATCAACAAATGGAAGGCCAAGATCAGGCAAGAGGGAGTATATAATATAAGAAGCCCTTCAGAACGAGGAAGAGGCAATTGCAAGCCCATAAGTCTGTAGTAGCCAATACTATCTTAGAGGCTGTTGTAGCGGGATATTGGGAAAATAATAAGAACTCCCAGTTCCTCCAAGAAGGACCGAGGATAAAAATTGCACCCTCTAAATCTATTTCTTTGTTATTCCATCTGCTCGTAATCATGTTTAGTTATTGTAATCCTCACTAAGGCCTAGTTCTTAAGCCCATTCTCTACAAATTTATTGTATTGGGCTAGTTGGGCTTGAGTCCACTCCTTTAACGATAGAAGTGCTCAAACCCAGTCCCTATAGATAACATTTAACAATCAAAGAGAACCAAAAAAAAAACAAACAAACAAAATTAAAAAACAAAACTAAATCGCATTAACCCAAAGTTGAATTTTAAAGTATATAAAAAAATTATCAACTTAAAGAAAAGATGCAAGAAAAATATAAAATTCACCAAAAAATTGAGAGAGAGAGAGAGAGAGAGAAAGAGAGAGCTTTTTATGTGATGGAAAACTATGCATAGAATTGAAAAGATAGTAACAAATTTATAATAAGAGAGAGTCAATAAGAAGAGACAAAAATAAAGGAAGATGAAGGGAAAGAGGAAGAATGATATTAATGTAGAGGGTAGTGGAGAGATGAAAAGGTAAGGAAGGGAGAAAGGTTGGAGAAGTGTAAATATTAAAAGAAATAAATGTTAAAAACAATTATAGGAAAATTGGAAAGAAAAAATATAATGACTTAGATGCTAATGTGGCTCAACTGGAACGTAGTAACAATAAATGCTACTCTTCAGCTTTTAGATAAATAAATATATAGATTATTATTATTAGAGAGATGCTGTGACCACAATATTTTTTCAACATTTTTACAACAAATCATAGATGGTTAATTATTATTGGTTCAAATTTGAACCTAACACTAAGATTACTTTTTTGCCCCAACAATAACAACCAATAATAACCTACCACTTAGGATTTGTTGTAAAAATGTTGTGAAAAAATTGTGAACATATCATTTCTCTTGTTATTATTATTATTATTTTAGTGTAAAATGCTTCTAAAGTTAGGTTGTGGCAAAGGTATGTGTGATTTTTTTTTTTATTAAGAAAATGGAATGTGTGAGTTTGAGTCATATTTTTGGCTAAAATATGGCCAGCTTGATTACACTTTTATTTGTGGGAAATTAAAATTTTTCAATCATAAACTATTATATCGATTATACTTAACCTCTGAAACTATCTAATTACACAATTGACCTCCCTAAAGTCATAACTTTGTTTCAAATTTTCAGTGTTCCCTTATAGTCCATTTTGGTGTTAGGTCTTTCCAAAACATATAACTAACTCGAACTAAGGGGTAAATTAGTTTTTACTTTTTAATACTAAATTTTGTTAGAGTTAATCGTAAAATAGACAACAAGGGGTATAAGTACAATATATTTTGGGCAAGACTTAGGTATAGTACTTAGATGTTGTTCTTTAGGTTTTCCTATTAAGATTCTACCATGTGACTTTTTTTCTCATAGGTGGAAGTGTATTTTTTTAGTTAAATGACTATATGGTAAAATCTTAAAAGAGAAATTTAAAGAACAACACTTAAAGTATCGTATAAGTTTTGTCCATATATTTTTAAGATTAATCAAGGTGATAGCTTATGTAGGAAAAATGTAACCAAGGTGATAAGTGTAATTAAGGGGTCTATTGTGTGTTTTAATAGTTCAAGAGGATAAGTGTAATCAAGGTGATAGCTTGTGAAAGAAAAATGTAATAAATGACAAATTGCAAATTGCACATGCTAATACCCAGTACAGCTTATTTCATAACTTTTTGAAGTGATAAATTGTAATTAGTAAAAAATAAAAGCAATATAAGTTTTAGTTACTTCAACTGATAAAGTCTCTGCTCGCTTACATCAAATACCGATTAGTTTTTTATCTGAAGATGGACACCCAACCATGTCAGATATGAGATTTTTTTTTTCAAAATAACCGAATCCTTCAAACAATTTCATTAGTTAGCAAGGTTTTTAAACTATTTATTAATCTAACAAATCCAGTCCCTTAGAATCGATTTTGCTCTTTGAAATTGAGTTAAGAAGAGTTGAGTTTCAGTTGGAAATCGAGTGTTTCACACTCGAGTTTCATACTTGAGAGTAAAACACTTGAGTTCCATACACGAACCCGACACTAGAGCACAGCTATGAAGCAAGAAGCAAACACAACAACCTAGAAAGCTTCGTAGCAACTCGATCTCAACCTTTGCTCTCTAAACTTCCATGGCCTTTGGGTTGCGGCAAAGGCCTTAGGCAGTGGTGGCAAAGGCTCCAACAATGGCGGTGGTCTGATCTCAACCTCTACTCTCTGAACTTCCATGGCCTTTGGGTTTGGGTATACTGATTTAGTCTAGAGAAGGAAAGAAGAAGGAAGTGTGGGAACGACTGGAACTCGAGGGTTTCACTCTCGAGTATGAAACTCGAGTGTGAGACACTCGATTTCCAACTGAAACTCGACTCCAGCTCGCTCGATTTCAAAGAGCAAAATCGAGTCTAACAGACTCGATTTGTTAGATTGCTAAATAATTTCAAATCTTTACTAACTAATGAAATTGTTTGAAAATTTGGTTATTTAAAAAAAAAAAATCCTCAAAAAAGTGTAAAACAAGGTGAGTATGTAACAAAGTTTTTTGACAAGTAAAAAAAAAAAACCATTGCCACAATTCACCATTTCAATTTTTTGGAGAAAATAAAAGCTCCCTTAACTAATCATTAATCAAGCAGCGGTATTAAGATTTGATTTGAGAGAGAGAGAGAGAGAGAGAGAGAGAGAGAGAGAGAGACAGAGGATAGCAAACTGGTCATTGCAGAGTCCACATAGGAGACCGCGATTAAAACCGATGGGACCCTGAATTCATGTTTTTTCCCACCTGCCCCTTACTATTATGTTGCTGGATAAAGATACTCAAACAGTCAAACCCAATTTGACAAGGAAAATAGTAAAATACCATCAAAATCATACGATTCGGTGGTAAGGTTCAATTTAATGTTAATTCAATTTAATTTTTATTTATTTATCAAAATAGTAATGATACAAAAACTATCACAATCTTTCTCGCAAAATAGTTTTTTATTTTTATATTGCTTATGAATCTCAAATATTGCACTTTTATTTTTTATAATTAATAATTACTATGAGGGAAAGAATAAAATTTGAATCTTAAACAATTAAATTCTTAAAAATTAAAAAAAAAAAAAGGATATTTTCATTAAAAACACTATAAGCTACTAATTAGATGAGGAATAAAACTTTTGGTTAACAATATTACTTTCAAATAACATTAATTGCAGCATTTCAAGAGTTTTATAATTCAATTAATATTTTTTTATTTTATGTTTTAAGTTTGTATATCTATTTTTATTTTATTACCATTATTATTTTTAGTATCAATGCATGTTAATGTTATAAAAGAAAAAAAAATCTAGAACCACAGTCTTTTGTATCACAACAACTCTTGTATACTCGAGTTTTAATCTATGTCATTTGCTCCTATTGAACCCCAGATTTTTTAGACACTAATCGGTTTTTGGTGTAAACAAAAATTGAACTCCAAATTAGGGTTGGCAATTTGTGTTCGCGTGTCAGGTTCGTGTCGTATCAACTCATAAGTATTCGACGATATAGGTCAACACTAACCTGACATGTTTATTAAACGGGTCAAGATTCCTCAACTCTAACACGACTTATTTGTTAAACGAGTCAGTCGTGTAGACTTGTTTATCAGATTTTATCAAAATGAAAAGAAAAAAAATTATGAAAAAACAAACAAATAATTTTTTTTAATATAAAATTCAAAAATAACGAGTAATTGCATCACAAATAATCATTCAAAAGTAAAGTATATCACAATATCACAAATAATCAATCACAATATGTCAAAAAAAATAAACCACAACAATTAATAAGTTTATATACCTAGAGTTTGAAGGGTATATTGGTAAAATGTTATTTAATTAAATTGGTCAGATAGATCAAACGAATTCTATATGTTCAACACTAACCCAATACGTTTATTAAACAGGTCAGCTGTGTTAATCCGAATATGATATGAACCCGTTAAGTTTGAACTCATAACCTGCTAATTTTATATCGTGTCGTGTCGGGTTTGCGAGTTGTGTTTAATTTTGCCACCCCTACCTCAGATCTTTTATACAACTGTTAAAAACTTTACCAGTTAAACTAATTGAACGGGTCAGCTGTGTTAACCCGAATATAATATAAACCCGTTAAGTTTTAACTCATAACCTGCTAATTTCATATCGTGTCGTGTCGGGTTTGCGAGTTGTATTTAATTTTGCCACCTCTACCCCAGATCTTTTATACAACTATTAAAAACTTTACCAGTTAAACTAATTAAAACCTACTCCCTCCGTCCCACTTTTTTTGTCCTCTATTCCATTTTGAGATGTCCCAAAATATTGTCCTGTTTCTAAAAATAAAAGTCATTAATTTACTAATGTTCTTATTATACCCCTATTAATCTACTAATTCAATTTTTTGATAATTTTTTTTAAGGGTAGTTTTGGAAATTTATACATTTTTTATAGATAAACAAGATAATAAATGATATTCCCTTAAAAAATTTGACTTTTCAAATAGGACAAAAAAAATGGGACGAAGGGAGTACAATTCTAATGTAGTTGGTAAGTGGTAAAAAATAAATAAATCCATATAAAAATAACAAACAATTTTGCTATCCTTAGATGGTTGCTAAAAATAGAGTATATCCAGTTTCAAAAGTGGCCATGTAACAAAAATGTTTGCAAAATGTGTGGTCCTATAATTAATGTTATAAAAATATCTGTAGTAAAAATGAAGTAAAACTGATTTGTCTGTCTCTCTTCCAACAAGCAAAGTTGATTTGGTTGACTGTTCAAGATCTCTAGTGTGTCTAAGTATGACTTAAATAAGAGGTAAAAGAAAGCCTTCCATGACCATCCAATAGGAAAGAGAAAAAGGGAAAGCAAAGATGCTCCCATTGAAGCTGGTACGCTCTCTGGTCTTAGGAGAAACCATTAACAACCCTCTCTGTTTAACCCAACAACACACTCACCTTGACCACAATGATGTTGATACTAATGATGGTGAAGATGATGATGATGATGATGAAGAAGCCAATAATGCCATTCCTCAACACAAACAAACAAGAGGAAGAAGAAGAAAAACCAGCACTGACAAAAACACCAAAACAAAAAAGACTCCATTTTTGTTGTTCTTGCCAACCAAAGAGCTCATCACTGACACATACAGACTTGCCACCATAGCCAGAGACATGGGCATGGACTTGCACCCAACCCCATCTCTCTCTCACATCATCTTCTCGTACCCATCATCACCATCACCATCAACATCAGCTTCCTCTTCTTCTTCTTCAACACCATCACCATCATCACCATTCCCCATATCATGGTCATGGTCATCCTCATCACTTTCATCATCTTTCTTGCCAAACGATGCCGTTCCTCTCCCATTTCCTTCACTCACCACAGCTTCTCTCACCCATCTGCGCTCTTTTGCTACTCTCTCCAAAGGGCTTTTCAAACTAGCCTTTGCCAACTTCACCACCAAAGCAACAATTGCTGACACCACTAGTAATTGGGACTGTTGCTCTGTGTCTCTGTTTTCCAGGCTCACCAGTGACCGAGTAGACACTATGGATGCGTTTTCTCGAGCTTTGGCTGGAATGGGTTGGACTCTTTTCAAGACCAAGCAAAACCCATCTCAGGATTCAAAGGAAAAGCGGGTTTGGGGTGGCAATTCGGTGTTTTTGTTCAGGAAGGTCGAGTCGAACCGGGTTCGGGCGGGTCGGGTGAATGAATGTAGAATAAGGGAGTTGAGGTTGCCCCCGTTGGATTTTAGGAATGCCCCTTTGAGGATTTTGCAGTACATTCTTCTAATGACTGATGATATCTTCTATCTGTCATGATATACCGGTATTTATTTATTTTTGGTTTTTGGTTTTCTTTCTGTTGCTAAGATTTCCTTTTTTGTATATTGGTGTGTGCAAAATTTGAGTAAAGTTGGTGAATTTATGGTTTGTAGATGGCTGTTTTTCATTTGATTTTCTGCTATCTTTGTTTTGTTTTGTTTTTTGCCCCTTTCCTAGCTTGTGGATATTGGAATGTTTAAATTGGAGATCGAAAGGTTGTGAACATATGGTCTTAGGTGGATCCTTTTTGGCCAATGTAGGTCGATGGCTGTCTTTGGTTGATCTTTGTTGTATTCTAATTTGGGAGTTTTCTGGAATGATGAACACCTGTTGCCAAAAGGAAAAGGAAAATACTTTTCTTACAAAACAATTTTATGAAATTTTCATACAGTTATTGAGTGAAAGCTGCCCTACAAATATACGTTTAGGACTCCATACTTTGTGTAGGGAGTAAGTCTCTTGAAAGAGGAACCACACCAAGATTCCAACCGAGCAAGGTGACGGGCAGGCTTCAAATTAAACAATAAGGTTAAGTTAGAGGAAAGATCTTTGAAAATGAATTGTAGATTAGTGAAGCTTAGGAAAAGATCATACCTTTGTTTTTGGCTCAGAAGGGTGTATTCATGGTTATTCTTGAGTGGAGTTGGTGATCAGTTCCCTATAAAGCCGGGGGATTTTGACGACACACCATCCCCTCAGATTGGCTACTAGGGTGCTTGCCCCAATGATGTTCAGTGACGGCCTGTCTCCTTGCGTTTAATCCAAAACGCTTGGCGGTTGGTCTGAATAATAAATGCTGACATGATGGGTTCAACTTTTCTCAGGTGTGCTTGTCAAGATTAGGGGAGCTTGACTCTCAAGCTCAGGGAGTTACTGGTTGAAGTTAGGAAGTGTTGCCTTAGGGTCTTCAGCTGGACCTTTATTCAAATATCCTGCTTAGGGTATGATTAGTGTCCAAAGCATGCAGTTGAATGAAGGGATGAGTTGGGGTTACCACATTGGTGGGATTTTGGATTGAACATTCTATGAGTCGGGTGCTGGCCCAGGGGCTTTTATGGGGTTCAGTTGGTGCTTGGGCCTCAAGGATCCCTTTCCCCCTCCACTTTGCATTTGGCATACGGAGCATGACTTTCATCATTCTGTTAGAAACTTTTGTAAGATTTTTCTGTTTGGTTTGTAATTTTATATAGCATTTGACAAAGGATAAAACCAAAAATAAAAAATAAAAAATAATTGTCCCTTTAGTCTGCTATTGTGATATTGAGTTTGGATTTTTTGTGTGGAGGGTGATAAAGACAGATAGAAGAGAAGTTTGAAATAGTTGGTGTAGGATTTGGATTTCCTTTTGCGGATTCAATTGATTTTATTAGTCACAATAGCTGTTGACATTGAAAACCATTGTGTAATTCATTGAAGTTATTGATCTATATTTATTTTGTCAGATATCCCCCAAGTGTGTATGTATGTTTTGCCAGATTCCTTTATCACAACAATGATCATTACACGTGCATTATTTCAGCACAAGTTCTTTTTGTAACTTTTTCCACCTTTTGGTTCTACATTGGTTTCCTTAGGGGTTGGTTGTTTTTATTTTTATTTTATGGGCAAGCTCACATAAATTATAGAACAACATGCAACCCTTGCTAGTGATTGATATACTCTGAGCAATTGATACGTTGAATTTACACCATTGGCTGTAGATTTGGACAAATGAAGCTGAGTTGCCAATGTGGTTTTTGGTTTAACATATAGGGAATTCTACATTAAAGATTATATGGTGTTCCTTTTTATTTTTTAACTCCTGGATTTTGTTTGAATAATAAAGGTCTGGGGCATAATTTTATCATCTCCATTATTAAAAAAAAGAAAAAAATTATCACCTCCATAAGTAGAAAGCATATATCATAAATTTCAATGATTTATAGGAATTTAGAAGATGGAAATGAGTTAGCAAAGATTCACATAATAAGTTAAACCTTGAGATTTGCTTTGCATTTGGAAGGTAAGGAGGCATTAATTGACTAAATCAGATAGGCAGTTCCTCAAACGTCTACAGCTTACACTGCAAAACTATTAAGCAAGCTCAATAATATCTTTTGTATTTACTATCAGTTTAAGTGAAAAAGTAGGATTCAGTGCTTGTTGAAGTTGTTGAGGAAAAGGAACTAGAATTGAGTGCAACATGGTTGGATTTCTTAAAGGACTTTAATGTGAGGTGTACTCTTGACAAAAACCAATTGTAGGAGTGTTGCACACCATTAAGACAAGAAAAGGCTGTAGGTGCCAACCATGGTCCTGATTTTAGCCTTGCTTTTAAATGCTGTGCATCAAGTGCTTTGAGCTACTAATATGTCACTTAAGACAAGGCCCAATGCAATTTGGGCATTGTTATCACTCATCAGTGAACCTTAATTTTAGTGGTAGGCTCCCAGACTCCTATTTCTGTGCTGTGCTGATCTATTTTTACCATTTCCTTGGTTTCATATACGGACAAAGTTTCCTCAATTGCCAAAGCATGAAATATACTTATTGCCATGCAATGCAACTCACCACATTTCTTCACATTGTGATATCTGTATGCTCTGTTGGCCTTCCCTTATCACTATCTTTGCTGTACTCATCATGCTGTGGCTCCTTCACATTTTTTCTCTTCTTCACAGCGTCTATACTCCTTTTCTATTGCTTTGCCAATGCATGGGAGTTTTCTGCTTTGCTGATGATAGAAGTTTTGTTCAAGCTATATTACTTATCCCCCCCAAAAAAAAGAGGAAGTTTTGTCCAAGCTAGAGTTTTATTAATTCTTAGGAAATGCCAACAATGCAGAAGTGTAGATCTTCAAGGATAAAGGCGCTACAATTGATATATTGTCTGGCTTGTTTCACTTTCAGAAAAGGGATGGAGCCATTTTGGTATGAAAGCAATCCACCACCAACTTTGGTTGGTTGTGGCTACAATTAAATGTCTCCTTCTAGGTGGACTAGAATTGGTTTTGGGTCAGGCAGCCAAATGAAGATGAGCCAATGCCTGCTCTGAAACTAAGAAATTATTGAGCGAAGGTTGCCTTTTTAGGAATTCCTCATAAGGACTTTGCACTGCAATTTACTTATAAAAATAAAAAATTGCATTAAAATTTTCTTGGTCTGATTCATATGCTTATTATGTATTAGATAGATTTGCATCTTCTGCATTATTATTTCTGGATTTTTTTTTTTTTTTTTTTTTTCCTTGCCCTGTATTTGTCATTGACAAATCCTTGAATAGTTTCATGGAATTCATTGTTTAGGTGACATTTTTATTTAACGTATGACCCCTGTTTTCTTTTGCTAAAAATAGCAAGGATTGATCTTGTCTGCATCTGCAATCCAGGGTTTCATTCTCAAGGGAATTTGATATGTCGGAAGAGTGAACAAGACAAAGTGGAGAAGAAAATTTGGTTCTATCTGAAATTTGGAGTAATTTCATCCTCCTACTAGCTTGAACTAGAGTAACTAACAGTGTTTCTTCTTCCCCATTTCTTTCATGTTAATGACGGGGGTTAATTATCTAATGCTTCTCAATCGGATGGGCTTCAGTACTTTACATTAACTTATGGACCTGTATGATGTATATATGTGTCTTTTTTTTAGTCGTTTCCTAATCTTTTTCCCTCTCGTTTTTGACTATTGCATTATGTAAGATGTACAACTTTTTTGAGGCACATTGTCAATACAATTATGAGATGTCTGTTAAAAGTAATTTGTACAATTGAAGCTTGCAAACAGGTATGAGATCTTTCTTAGGTATTCCTCTAAAAATGTCTAATTTGATTAAGGGCAGTTAGGCTCTTCTTATGTAGTCTCCTTTTCTCTGTCTCTCTCTTTGAGAGAGATTAAACTGAAACACCAATAATGTTGTGAGCAGTTCTTTCTGCAAAATTAGTAATCCCACCAAGTGCCTCCTTGCAGGTCATTCACATTTTTGCTGTTAAACTAACACTTCATGTAGTCATTTATGATGGTGCAATCTTAATTTAGAGGTGTTAGATTGCTGTGGTTGAGTTTTATGTAATGGCTTTTGAGGTGGCATTTTTATTAACTGATCCCCCATTACAACCGACAACCCCCCCACCCCCCCCCCCCCCCCTCTCTCTCTCTCTCTCTCTTCTTTTTTTGATAAGGGACTGAGACTAAGCAGTGATTACAAGTAACAGCAATCCACAGAAAATTATCTTATGGGACAAGTGTCATTAGACCCTCCCAGGCACCCCCAATGCTGAGAGAGAGTGGTGTCTTAGACCGTTTCATGAGATACCACCTTGAAATCCAAGAACCATTCCAAGAACATTCTGCTGTTGGTTTTACCTTAGTAGAACATGCAGTCCTATCATAGTCTTCTCCCCACCCCCAACCCCACATACTTAACATCTTTGCACTGCTTTTGTTATATATGCCTTGTCAAAATCTTGGCATACAATTATTCTTGACAACTAGTCACTGGAATGAATTCGTCATACCTGTTGAAGTTGACTAAAGCAGAATTAGTTTAGAGCAAACAAAGACGCTCTCCAAATCAGAGCATCTTAAGATACCTTTGAGTGGGAATGAAGTGCCATTCAGGGTATTGTTTTCTGATCCCTTACGAAATTATCACCAGTGGCAATGCCTCGAAAGTATACTTTTGCAAATTGCTTTTGAAGTAGATTGATTACTCAAAGGGCTCATTTCCAGATTCCCACTTTAGAGTGTCTTCCAAGATAAGACCCCATTCCATGTGGTCCATTGAAAAGATTCAGCAGCTTTGGAAGAGTGTTCAGTTGTTAAGTCTGAGCATGCAGGTTTTTTCAACTCAAGCGAACCTCCACGTGGGGTAAACAGAAGCTTGCCATGCCACTAGATAAGATGAACCTCGTGAAACCCCTCATAAATTCACAGAAACCACTCATGCTGTCACAAAAAAGCATCCGATCTGATATGTTTGCACAAGTGTTTGTTTTCTTACAGTTGTGTACAATATACTCTCTAGAGTTGAAGCTACAACACAACCACGACTTTCCAACCTCTCAAGAAAATCATTAGTTACCCAATGTTCATGCTAAAAGAAAAGTATGATATTGTTGTACTATCAGAGATTCAGAATATTGTATAATTTTCTTAAAAGATGACTTTTTCCTGGGAGAATAGGATGCCTTCAATATACTTTCATTGCAATATTATTCTGTCACACAAATATAAAGGCCCATTGTGGTTCCCGATTCTTGAACCCAACTAAATATTGAGGCAATCCTTTTAGTGCCCGGGTTCAGACTTCAGAGACATACCTCAACCATAACAATTGCTTCACATTAAGCCCTTATATGGTGGTTTTAATAGAGTGAAAAATTCATTTCATTATTTAGAAGTTTAAGTGGAAGGAAAAGAAATAAGTATCGAAAAATACTCATTCCTCTTTATTTCCTTAATATCTCAAATTTTCATTCTCCTCAAAATTGGTAGGAATTAAAGGGAATGAAATTAGATTTAATAAATTTTGTACTAAAACTCCTAAAATACCCATATATATTTAGCAATTTATTTTAAAATAAAAGTCTAATAGTAATATTATCATAAAATGATTCCATTCTTTTTCATTTATGTTACTCTTAAACAAAGTTACTTACATTCTATTTCTTTCCATTCATTTATTTTGAAATAACCAAACAAGATTATTTAATTCCATTTCATTACATTCTTTTTTTCTATTCCTTTCCCTTAAATACATTCTATTCCATTCATTTCCTTTCCTTTCTATTCTTTTATAATCATTTCATTCTATTCCATTCTCTTCTTCGAAGGAATTGCCACATTTCACTTCTTTTATGATCATTCCATTCTCTTCTTTTGAGAACTGCCACATTCCACAAGTAAACAAAGTAACCTTCACAGTAACATTAACCATGTGGCGCCAACTAATTAGGTTTAGTACACAAAAACAATAAAACAGAATTATTTACCATAGCAACACAATTTAAGCCTCCTTGGTTGCTGTATATACTTCAAATAATTCCATTCACATTTTACAAAACATCCAAGACATATCAATAACAGTGAATAGGACCATCACTATTGCTGGCAGGATAGGTTTAATATTTCCGAAAGGTACAATACCCAAAGGTTTTTGGTTGACTCCCAACATTTCTAACTTCAAAATGTGCGTTTATGGATTTGTTACTAACATACTATAAGCCCTCACATAACTCTCAAAAGTCACTATTTATCATGCAAGAGTAAAGCCATAGACCTGAAGAAAATTGCACATAAACAATAATATTGCTATTTGAAGGGCTAATTTACAACAATTAACTTTTGTTTATAAAAAAAAAATACAACAATTGACTTAAACACTCACTGAACACAAAATCTAAATAGTCTACCAGTAGCTGCTCATTTTATACTTATCAAATAGACTCATGAATGGTATTGACATGAAGTTCTATAGACGGCTTCTAAAAACAAAAAATCTCAATTAACAAGGATAAACAATAATGCTAACAAAATCATGCCGAATGAGCACTATGAGTCCGTGAAGCCCATATACCAAAGACAAGAAACCAAAAGACGAACAAGATCGCCCAGTAGCGTGCAGGTCCATACTTGATTCTGGTAAGCACAAACTGCAAAATTCAAAAGAAAAATTATATTAGTGATCAGTACACAAGACTGAATGAAGTTGAAAGTAGGAACACACAATTTGAAATTCAGTAAGAATTATTACTATTGTGCCGATGAGATATTAAGTAATAGTTAGAACATTCTGAGGATGTCCCAACTAATCCACAGAAATCCATGTAGAAGAAACTTATACAGAGTTAAGGCCTTAAGGGTTTGCTAGTGAATCCTTTCAGTGAAAAAAAATAAAAATAAAAATAAAGACAAAAGACAACATATGGCCAATGTTTGATTTCTTGGTATTGCACACATGCACACACATAGTGAGTTTTGAACTCATAACCTCACCCATCACCTTGCTCTTACAAGATAAGGAGATGTCATTTAAGCTAGAGCTCGTTGGCACAAAATGGTCAATGTTATATATTTTTTATGAATTGCTTTTAAAATTAGATTTAAGGCCGCACAAAGCAGGAAATCTAATACAGATTAAAAAAAAAATTGAATTTTCTAAAAATTAGATTAAGAACTTTAAAAAGATTGATCCTATGAGAAAACCCGTCAAAAGTGGCAGTGATCCATAGGGAGAAGAAAGAAGAAAATTTAATGAGAAATAATATTACAAAAATATCTGTATTTCAGTTTCAGGCAACATATCAAAGGTAAACACAAGTTTTCAGCAAAGGTATAACATATCAAAGGTATAACATATTTTATTTTCTTCTCCTTCATACCAATAATTTAAACAGCCGCAAGCTTTACAAGTCTCTTTCTAGTCTCTTCAACAATATACAGTTTATCCAATTATGTGTTCCTACGGCTTTTATCCATCACCTATAGTAAACAAATTGCCCAACTGAGTTGCGCATTCATAGGCCTGGTGTCATATTCACTTTGCATGTGTGCGTGCAAGAATATGCACGTGTCCGTCTGTGAAGAAGCACCAATAGTATGGTTGGACAAAACATCTCTTCCAAAGCCAATGCCAATAAAGAGTATGAAGAGAATGAATGAAATGAGTTTTTCTGGAAGTGACAAAGTGCTCCTAACCCTTCTCTAACTAATCTCCTTTCTCTCATCCCTCCCATCATCTAATCTTCAGAAATTTCCTTCCTTTAGCTAAAATTCTCAGAAGTTCCATGTTTGTACTGTTTCCTCAATCTGGTTAAGACACCTAAGATATAGGAAGCTGATTGATAAAATGGGATGGAGGTTGAGCAGAAACCCAAGGCAAACTGAAAGGGTCGGCAAACTGAAGCGGTCTTGAAAGCCTTGAGATTTTTACTTATCCACAAAAAAAGGAGCTTTGGGATTTCAATGATTCCAGCCCCTTGGAATTTATGAATTTTTTTTACCCTCCTATGAGAATTGTACAACCTCTCTCCTCAGATATATCTAATTTCATAAACTTGAAACACAAATGTTGTTCCGTATCTTGTGAGTCAACCAAACACTTGTAGAAGATGGGACCCTCATCAGTAAACCATAATATAAATCACCAACTCTTGTGAAGGCTTCAGCTTTCTTATTTTGCTGCGGTATCAAGAGTGAGAAACACATTTTTACTACCTTAAGTGCTCATCTTTATAGGATAAATGTGTAACAGGTTGAGCTTTTGAGCATATATCAATATATGCTATTAAGGAAAATAAAGCAACTAGAACTCCCAAACCAGAAGAAAATATTCTTCTTCTTCTTTTCAATTTTATTTTACTTGTTTTATAAGTGACAATAGTTTTATTGAAAGGAAGAAGATACTTTACGCACACAGAGTTCATACAAAATATTCCCAAGGAATACAATTACCAATCTTTACAAATGAAAAGAGAGCACAAATCAACAAAATCTAACATAGATTGCAAACCACTATTTTACTTCTATTATCCTCTTTTGATAAATATTTTACTTCTATTCCTTATGTCATTCACAATAAACAATGTTCTTTAATGGCCACTTGCTTGTCAAGAAAAGTTTGCAAACCCTAATCAAATTTCTATAATCTAGTGAAACATATATCAATAATAAATTAAGCCAGATGCAGATGAGTGTGGTGACTGGATGATCTCTATTAAGGAGATACTTACAAAGCGAAAGAAAACCACAACTGTTAGAGCACAGATGCCTCCAAGGAGAATATGAAGACCACTTCTGGCAGTTTTCTGCACATCAGAGTGGTATTTATCAAATAAAGCTTATAATAAAGACAAAGACATTATAAACACCAAAAGAACAGATAAGCTCAAAATAAATGAATATCCTTAAAATATATAAAAATATATTTAAATGCAAGAATTTTCTTAGCATTCTGTTTAGTTTCTGATAATTTATGCAAAATTGCAATTTTCATCTTAATAACAAGCCAATACATATATATATATATATATAGTAGTTATATGGTCATATTCCTATTGCCATTCCCCATTTTACATGATGTCTTGCAAATGGGTCACACATACGGGAAGCTTCTTTTCTCAAGCAAGTGAAAATAAACCATATTGCAAAGAGAAGAAAAGTTGATCAAATGGAAGAAAAAAAAAAACTGCTGCTGCATTACATAAATCCCAACCCACTCTTTAACCATCAAATCCCATAAAGTTAAGAGAGAGTAGTTCATCACCAACAAACCAGGTAACAAATGATCAAGCCAGGAGCAAAATACATCCAAACACTTTAGATGCTTCCCAATTTGATGTCCACAACAGGAACTCTCCAACTCGTAATGTTGAAATTATTCTAGTTCTTCTAGACTCTTCAACAAATCACATCACCCAGCAATAGTAAAAAAGTTATTGAAGCTTATAATGTAGACTAGCATGCAATTTATACCTATTTATGTATGATAGTGAATTATGTACATTAATATGTAAAAAAAAAGTCTAGATATGAGTTGTTGATCAGTATGCTTGTCTGTATGCTATACATGCAATTTTGTATGCTTGCACATAAGCATAAATATGTTTATGTACATAAGAAACATATCTAGGCACGATTTCCTTCTAAAAGTGGTTACAAAGAAATTATTGAAAATTTTGCAGGAGAGAAATATAGTGAAAACAGGGAAAAAATTGGAGTGGGAAAAAAAAAAAAAAAAAAAAAGAAGGAAATTCACGGTTCTCTCTTTCTTACACCAAACATTTTCTTCAGATCTCGCCTAGTCCGAAAAGAATTTAGTGGGCCTGAGAAACATGTTGACAGATTTTCCTCACCTTCATTTCTTTTTTGTCCCTCTGACAATCCAAACATTGGGAAAAACTTCTTTCCATTCTTTTCTTTAGGGGTGACCCAAAAAAGCATTTAATGTATTGTTGTTTCTAATAGATAAATACTGATGAGACCACTTCCTAGTTACTAGAAATTCTGCCAAATGAGAAAGAAGAGAGACAACTTAACAGTCAAATGAGCAATTACATAGCAAACAATATTTGACACCTTTAGCTTTTTCTTTTTATAAGTAAAAATATAAGGTAATGAAAGAAGCAACAATATTTGGCACCTTTAGCTTATTACAAACTAAGAAGATTTTCTATGAGCAAAAAGTACGTGGCAACACCAACCAGCACAATTAGGAATTGACATGATAATATAGACAAATGATTCTTCTTTTATTTTTATTTTTATTTTTATTTTTATTTTTTTTAAAGGTGATTTCATCCATTTCTTATCATTTCCATCACCTGCCATGTTTATTTTGAATGGTAAAAGGTGCGTTACATTTGTGCATGTACTTTAATCCTGAGCATAGAGTTAATTACTTCTACACATAAGATGAGCTAATAACCCTATAAACTGAATAATGTCTGCACTGTATCTTAATAAACTTAAAAAGCACTTAATCTGACATACCTTCCCAACACGAGGGGCAATGAGCCATGCAAGAGTAACAGTAAGAAGACCTGTAGCAAGCAGAATCCCAGTACCTTCCACAGCCCACTTGGTTGCAGGATTTTCAGCAGGGGCATCTTCAGAGACGGTATTCAAAGGTTGTTCAGAAACAACCTGTGAAACTGCAGCAGCAGTATTATAATTGCTACTATTGCTATGTGGATTAAACCACAATGAAATCTCACTAAGTCGTTGCCTTCGAATGGCAGCAACAGCATCAGGATCTACACCTGTATTTGTATGCACCTGTGCTGGATTGGGTTCTCCACTAGCAGTCCTTTCCCTCAATGCTTCATATTCCTTTAAAGAACTCACCACCTTTTGGAAGTCAGCAGATCTAATATTTTCTGCAACACTTCCACAAATTTCACAAAGAGTGGATCCATGGTTAACAAACCACTTGAGAGCACAGCCATAATGAACTAGAGCAAGGTCATTCTTGCAAGAACAACCAAGCTCTACCAATGTGTCTTGATGGTGGTATGTACCCATCTCCAAATCCGTATTGCAAATGAAAACCTCTCCATTAGGGCCAATAAACTCAACAGGTTCAGATTCTCTTCCAACATTCCTTTTGAGAGAATGTTTACTTTCGCTATCAGGCTTCACCTCCCTGTTGCTTTTACTTGCTTCATGTAACGGAGGAGTGATGCCCAAAAAGCCTAATGCAGCATCCCCTCTTTTATCAGATTCACCACATTGGCACACACGACAATTTGGCAGGCCGGCCTCCTTTTCTAGACTATGGCGTGAGTGAGTCCCTGATTCTTCACTCTCAATATTTAAGCAATCCTCATTGCTAACTCCAACCTTAATTGTATCCGAGAAATCTTCCTTTCCCATTGAATTAGTTAAGTCTTTGGATTTAAACATGAAAGCTGCACTTCAGATTATTGCACCATTTGGTTTAATAAATTCTACTTAATCAAGCTCTGGAGGCCAATGTCCCCATATGTTTCTATCAATAAGACAAGAAGCAGTACTATTGCAACATAAAGCTGACAAGTAAATAAAACTTTTGTTCCAACTTTGAAAGAAACTCAAGACTATAAGCATAACTTAAGTCTGTGGTGTAAGTGATAAACATGAAGAAATACACAGAGCAGAAGGATATAACCAACTTTCTATCCCCAAACTCCTGTTTTAGAAGTAGGATGACATCACAAGCCGTTTTACTGTGACTTAAAGCACATCAGTCTTCATAGCACCTTTATTTATAACTCTGGTTTATTCACTAACAAAAGGAAACAAAGTCAACATTAGAAATTAATTATGAAAGCATTAATAAATGACCATATATAAAATTAGCATATCATTTTATTTTGAGAATAATATTCATCAAAACTACACATATTTTATTAGTTATCAAAACTGAACATTTTTTCCTAGCAAATAAAGTAGTTTAATAATTAAGTGCTTTTTGAAACTGGAATGGAGCATGCTTACTGTCTTGAATGTCTTATTCCACTAGATTAAGTTAAATTATTGGATTGTTACTCTTACTCCCCAAGCTGTCACTCAGGTATGCTTTCAGACAATAATATTAATCAAGATCAATTATGCAAGTATTATCTATCAAAAATTAAAAAGAAAAAGAAAAAATAGTCAACTATGCAATAATCTAGTTAAAAGCTTGCTGGCTTGGAAGTTTAATGCAAAAATTTGGCACATAACAGAAAATCCACCTTACAAATTAGATTTAGAAGTTTAATAAAAATATCCACCTTAGCAATGAGACTTCACATCATCCTATTTGGCCCTAGATCATTACTTTGAACTAGAATAACTTAAGTTGCATCAGTGTGAAACCTCAAAATGCATTAACAGCATTTTAACCAAGAAGAAAAGCATGTCAAATAATGACCAACCCCTGGGTTCTAAGGAAGGTACATCATCAAAATTGACATTGTTAACTCCAGTGGCAGTCAATCTGAAATAAGCAAATGCTTAAAAAATCAATTGATTTCCTTATTTTAATTATAAGATTTTGTTTTTAACAGTAAATTTCTGGACAATGTCACATTAATATCTAATAGCATTGAGGTGAACAAGCTCAACAGCACATCCTCCTCTCATAAGAATGGGTGGAGGGTAAGATTGTGGTGATACATCCAACAAAGAGCTCAAGAAAAACAAGATAAAATACCAATATATTCTAGAATTATGGTCTAGTTTCGATGTGGGAACTTCTTTGCACCTTTCATAAGCTACTTTAGTTATTATTGAGTCTTAGTATCAGGTTTCTTTAGGTTAGTTGCTGATTCAATTTTAATAAAGCTTTACTAAACTAGAGGCAAATTGGATTTCCAAGTTTTCTGAAATGCACTCTATCAGAGGCCCATACATCTTATTTTATTTTGTGTCATTTTTCTATTTGGCTTCATTATTGGCAATTTTAGTCTTCCTAGGAAAATGCTATTTAGAAGTCCTAATCTTTCTAGGAAAGGATTGGAAATAGGCTTCAATGTCAAATAACAATTATGGAGAGATTGAGATTAATTAAATTCCAACAACTTATTTAAACCTTTTTGAGTGTAATTGCTTAGGGGAACTAGGAGTGATTTCATAGATCTATCTTTCTTTGTTAACAGCCATCAAATTCCCCCAAGATTCATTCAAAATCCTATCATTTTAGTACCTAACCCTACTTAGTTTCTTAAATATCAAACTCCATTCAAGTACCCCTCAAGAATTCATCAAGAACCCAATTTAGTGCTGATTTTTAAAAGATCATACATCAAAACTGGTATCAAGAGCCCACTAAAATTTCTGTCCTGCTTAACGTGGGTTTAAATCCATTGGGTGGGTTTGTAATTTACCAATAATATATATAATTGCACTAAAGAAAGGACCCAGATAAAAAACATCCATATATGTAAGAAAACCTTTGGTAAACCATCCTTAACCTTTTGAATCAAATAATGTGGTAACTCAAAAAGTTCTCAGAAATACCAAATAATATCTTGCTAAAAGTCTAATTCGTCTGCAAATTCTGGAAGCATCATTTCACTTAAACTATTGAACAAATTCAGACAAGATATACAAATCTTAGCAACATTTAAACGCTTAAATTGGAGTATACAACCCACTAAAGTCTCAAACCAGATTCACACTCTTCAAAAAATCCCCATTCCAGTCTAAGGACCAAGAATTCCTACTGTTTACCAATCGGACTTTACCAAACACAGGCACAATCACAAGAAAAAAACAAACACACACACACACAAATAATCTCATTACAAAGCCTCAGAAAACAATACTTGCAGTTTGTGTTGCATACCATTACAGCATAATCAATCAATATAATCAAATGCCTCAAAATTCAGGAAATAAAATTACACAACTCAAATGGGCAAGCATCAATTTTTATTTTTTATCTTAAAAAATAGGTAAGAAATCACAATTGTAAGGAATCCCATACCAAAACCCAGAATCAGAAATCAAAGAAATGAAGTAAAAAATCAATTCTCAACCAAATTGAAAGAGAACAAACCTCTCTCAATACCCACTTGGCTTGAAAGAATAAAATGGCACAAGATACCCTTCAGATCGTTCACCAACATAAAACCAAAACCGAAGCAACCACCACGCTCTCTCTCTCTCTCTCTCTCTCTCTCCCCTTTAGGTCTTAAGAGTCTTCCAGTGGATGTCACTCACATCACACCACACACGAAAGAATACGTAAAGTGTGTCCGTGACACATAGTATTATTCATTCTAATAAAAGCATACACTCACTTTATACTATATGCTTTTGGTACTAGAGTTTACTGTTCTGTTCCTTCCATGTGTTTTTTTCAACTGTACTAATCCACTTTACAGTTTTACACTTTACAGTTATGTATTGATAATTTGATACCTTTTTTTTTTTTTTGAGAAATATGATACTGATTACTGACCGCATACACTTTAACAATTATTTTGACAAATTGGGTGAAATGTTATTTCCAAATAAATTGGGTAAAAAAGACTCTTGTTTGGTCATGTATGGCCATAAATATCTTAGGAACCCGCTCCACTTCAAGACTGTGGGTGTGGGTCCCATCGATGTATTGGTCCAGAGTCTATAAATTATGTTACTTGATCGGGTATGAAATGATAGAGGCACGTTACCCTCCTTCAAAATCCAATAAATGAAAGATGCGGAATCATCATAGGGGCATGCCCGAATAAAGGAGGCTATTTAGGCATGCCAGCGTGCACGTATGCATGCATAATGGGCTGTCATGGGCATGCCCAAAGTAGGTTATTTAAGCATGCATGCAGACGTGCCATGGACTTGGCAATGTGTACGTGGGGCTTCCATAGGCATGTCAACATGCCTAAATGAGGTTATTTGAGCATGTCTACGTGTACTCTGCATCGCCTCACCCAATTTTTGTTCCTAAAATCATAGGGAGGGTTTCCAACAATTGAGTTGGCATTTCGGGCATTTTTCTAATTTTTATGATTTTTTCTAACTTTTGGCTTCCAAAAATCACAACGTAAAAATAACTACTTATTAGCACGGGTTAGACTAGTGGTAGAATGCTAATCTGATTATTTTGCACACATATTTCTCAATTATTATATTTTAATAAGACATGATACCTGTAGGGACCGAGTTTGAGCACTACCTCAATGGGGTGAGTGGACTCAAGCCCAGTTAGCCTGATACAATGAATTTGTACAGTATGGGTTCAAGAGCTAGGCCCTAATAAGGGTTGCAACAACTAAATATGGTAGGGAATGGGTTGGACGACAAGAACATAAGTTTAAGAGTAAGATATGGCTCCTTGGCCCTCTTCTTAGGGGCTGGAAGTTCTTATTTCTTCTTCAATGCTCGGTTATAGGGTTGATACAAATGCTACCATATATTCTTTCTCTTAAAAATCTCATCCCCCTTTTTGGGAGACTCCTTACATTATATATCCCCCCCTTTAGTTAATCTTGGTCCTCCATTTGTTGGTCATGCAGGCCACTACTTAAGTATTTATCACATCAGTCACATTCTCCTTCTATTTGTGAGTTGTAGCAACTGCGGCAGCACTGCTCAGGGGCTACTTCTCCATTAATGCGGCCAGAACGTTAGATGTGGGCATTTAATATGGAGGTGACAGTTCCTCTTGGAATTGCTCTTCCACCATGCTTCCGTGGCTGACCCGTTATACTTGTCTTTTCTTTGGAGACGTTCTGAAGGACCACTTCTGATTGTGCTTTGTTCTTCCTCTCTATGGTCTCGGTTGGTCGAAGACATCATTGTCCTCGGCAGTGCTTCTTGGTAACTGGATCTTCTTTGATTTGTTCTTGGACATTTCTTCATCCTCGGTGCGGGCCTTGGGCCTAATATGAAGTGGCCCGGGGTTGTCAAAACCCTGTCCCCACAATAGCCCCTCAAAATCCTGTTGTCAGGCTCCTCGGGCGGAGATGAGAATTTTGATATCCTCGGGCCTATACCAGGGCTCGCCAAGTCTTGTCCTCCATTAGTGCCAGAGTCTTTTCATCTGTCCAATGCATGTTCCTGACGCTTCGGTATGCGGAGCGCGCTTTCATTAAATTTAAGCGGCATCATGCTCCCCACGTTCAACGATGTGATGATGATCGAATGGTGGTAATTTTCCTGACTTTATGAGCGGGACAACTCACACGGTTATTTTTAATTGGGGGTATAAATACCCATTTGAACCGGTTCACCTCTTTACTTTCGCACTCAAGAGCTCTTGCGCACGTACCCTGAATTCGGTCAAATCTCCAACCAAACTCACGACTCCCTTCAGCACAAAAAGCCTGCCGAGGAGCTTTTCCTCATTTCTGTAAGTCTTCTTCTCTCTCTCTAAACTGCGTTCCCCCCTCTTCTAAACTTCTTTCTTCGTGTCTTTTAGTTGTCCCTAGGGATGGGTAGATTCAAGAAATTGGTTGAGTCTAAAAAGGTGATGGAGAAGTTCATCGCCGATCATAGGATACCTAGTAACGTAGGTCTAAGGTACTGCGTAGAGGGAGAATGGAGACTTAGGAGGCAAGAGGGCGAGGTAGTGATTCCCATAATCGCCTTTTTAGAGGGTGGTATACGGATCCCCATGGGTCAGGTGATGATGAATTACCTTAGGCATTTCCGGCTAGCCCCCACCCAATGTGGTGTCAACATGTTTAGGATTCTGAGTTGTGTAGATGCCTTGAACGAGAAGATGGGGCTGAGGTTGACCCATCATGACGTGAATTGGTGTTACAACCTCTAGTACCTAAAGAGCAAGTCTTACTACATGAAGGCGATGGATGATAGAGTGCGGCTTATCCAGTGCCTCCCTTCATCCAGTAAGGGTCTAGACAAGGACTTCCTCATTATGTCTTAGGAGTGGCACGGCGGCATCCACTGTCCGACAGAGGAGGGGACTCCAGGTGGGGTGCCTTAGAATAGGAAGGGGTTTAATGTTTTATGCTATCCAAGTTTGCAATACTTGATTGCTAACACATATGTGCCTTCTTTTTTGCAGATCCGCATGCTTTTCAACGGCACTTTCATTTAGTAAATAAGGCGGATTTGGAGACTGTATTGACAGCAGAGATCTTTATAAACGAGGCCGACAACCAAGTTAGGGCTGCTCACGTGATCCTGGGATACAACTCCATTCAGAAGTCGTTCAGGGCGCCGAGGTGCGTGATCAAGGCAAAGGATCCTCGGCTTCGGAGGATTACTGTATCTGAGGACGGTTACTTAATTCGAGGGGAATCTTCCACGTCAGAGGGTACCCCATTGGCGAGTTCTTCTGCCACCCACCAGACTGTGGAGGTTGGGAGGGAGGATAGAGAAACAGAAGAAGGAGTTGTTGATTTGGGTCCGACCGAGGACGAATTTGGTGTGTTCGAACAAGTTCACCTATCTGAGGATCCCTCTGGAGACTTAGGTGACCCCAACCTAGCCGAGGAAGACTTCTTATCCGCGGAGACTTCTCGTCAGTCAGAGATAGGTTACAGGCAGAAATCCTAATCCAATTTACTTGATTTGATTGAGGGGCAGTCAGGGAAGTCTCAGCCCAAGCTTCCTCCCCCTCTTCCCAAGTCTTAGTCTGCCCAGACTAGGTCAACTTCTGTCCAGCTTAGGCTTAGGCTTCCGCTTCCTCCACCTCAGCCGAGCTTGCCACCTAGGCTGGAGCCCACTAGTCCTAAGTAGAAGAAGGATAAAGGCAACAGGACTATGGAAAGTGACAAGTCTCGTTCACCCTAGGGTGAGAATGACACTCGGCGGCCCACAAAACAATTGAAGATAGGGCCCCAAGGCCAGGATAAGCAGGTTTTCGTCCAGCCCATGGTTCAGGCCTAGCTTCTTGCCCCAATGCTCCATGGGGAGCCTTTGAGGGACGATGCCTCTCTCAGGGACTTTCGAGGGGGCGAAGGCACGTACGTGGCCGACGCACTAGAGAGGTCCCTGCTGCTCCCTGCGGATATGGCCGAATTGGGGGGCCTGAGGAGTAAAGAGGTCTTCCTCGACCTTAAGAGGTACTTAGGAATGGTAAGACTTTTGACACTTGACTCTTTGGATTTTATTCTTGGGTTTCAAACTAATTGCGTGCTGGTTTCAATTGGTAGGCTGTACAGGCCACCTTTAGGTTGGAGAAGGAGGCCAACAGCTAGAGCAGGGCCTTGGATAATGAGCGTGACAAGCGCCTAGACGCCACTCGGACCCTTAAGACCTCTGAGGCCGACCTTAAGAAGGCCAAGGAGGTTCTTAAGGAGATGACCAGGGAAAGGGATAGTGCCATGTCAGGCTTGGAGGGCGCCCAAAGGCAGGCCGAGGACTAGACGAGGCACCTGCTCGAGGTAGAGGACCAACTAAGGGTCACGAGAGAGCACATCACCGATCTGAAGGAGAAAGCGGCGGAGGCGGAGAGAGCTAAGGGCATTGCGGAGTTTACTAGGGACGAAGCTCTAAGGGCTAAGGACGAGGCAGATTTTGGCAGAGCGGAGGCCTTGGCTTCAAAGGAGGAGGCCGAGGAGGCGGCCTATAATTCAGGTGTGGGCAAGACAGAGGCCACCCTCAAGGCTCAAGTGCTTGGTGTATGCCGACTCTACTGCTCTTAGGTTTGGAATGAGGCCCTCAGGCAAGCTGGCGTTGAGGCTTCATCCAACCTGTGGAAGGTAGAGAATGTGTACTACCCTTCAGCCATCCGTGAGGCTGCCCCATCTAACTCCAAGGCTGAGGTGGTTTCTAAGGAAGTGGGAGCTGCCTCAAATGAAAAGGCTGAGGGGGCTATGGTGGCTGCTAAGGCGACTACTACCACTACTGAGGATCTTGCCAAGGAAGCTAATCCTCTTGGGGTAATTGACACAGGCGAAGGTCTTAACGAGGAAGCACCCCAGGAGGCTGCAAACCCCTCTTCTAACGCTCAGGCTTCTATCGCCGAGGGGATGGCTCTCTCCGCGGTGCCTTTGCAAGTTGTTTCTTTGAGTCAGAGCCCTGAGGACCCTGATGTGACCGAAGACCAGTCGAAGGAGGTTAAGCTGAAGAAGTAGGCTCCTTGGTACTTTTACCTTATGTTTTTTTTTTTTTTTTTTTTTTTTTTTTTTTTTTTTTTTTTTTTTTTTTAATGTGGTAATGTGACCTTGTTGTGTAACTTTTTTGGATCTAATGTAGTGCGCGTTTCATTTTCCTTTACTTGCGCTATTTATCCTTTTCGCTTGCCCAATTGTAATTCCAATTGTGCCTCTGCCTATCACAATTGTTCATGGGCTTTGTTTGACACCCAGGCAGACTTTGTATGGTGTAAATTTTACCCAGGTCCATGATCCAAGGACCAGGCACGGCTTTGATTCTACTCCATAGTTAGGTTATTCTCGAAGTAGTTGGTTTTCCCATAAACTTGAGTCCGAGGACCATGCAAGACCTTGATTCTGTCTAACACTTAGAATTTTCTGAAGTACCTAGTTTCCCCACAGGTTTGAGTCTGAGGACCATGCAATACCTTGGTTCTGTCTAGGACCTAGCTTACTTTTGAAGTCGTTAGTTTCCCCACAGGCTTGAGTCCGAGGACCATGCAATGCCTTGGTTCTGTCTAACACTTAGAATTTTCTAAAGTACCTAGTTTTCCCACAGGTTTGAGTCCGAGGACCATGCAATACCTTGGTTCTGTCTAGGACCTATTTTACTTTTGAAGTAGTTAGTTTCCCCACAGGCTTGAGTTCGATGACTATGCAAGGCCTTGGTTCCGTCTAACACTTAGAATTTTCTGAAGTACCTAGTTTCCCCACAGGTTTGAATTCGAGGATCATGCAATACCTTGGTTCTGTCTAGGACCTAGTTTACTTTTGAAGTAGTTAGTTTCCCCACAAGCTTGAGTCCAAGGACCATGCAAGGCCTTGGTTCTGTCTAACACTTAGAATTTTCTAAAGTACCTAGTTTCCCCATAGGTTTGAATCCGAGGACCATGCAATACCTTGGTTTTGTCTAGGACCTAGTTTACTTTTGAAGTAGTTAGTTTCCCCATAGGCTTGAGTCTGAGGACTATGCAAAGCCTTGGTTCTGTCTAACACTCAGATGGTTGTCAGGGTACGAAGCATGCAATCATAACAGACTTAGAATTTCAGTTGACAGAGGTGCTTTCATTAATAATAATACCTTCGCAGGTTAATTACATTCCATGGGCGAGGTACAGGTTTTTCATTTAAATCTTCTAAGTAGTATGCACCTACTCCCACCACTGAGGTGATTCGTATGGTCCCTCCCAATTAGGTCCTAGCTTCCCATGGGATGAGTTCTTGGCAGCGCCCACAATTTTCCTCAACACTAAGTCCCCTGGTGCTAGTGGTCTTAACTTAACATTGGCATCGTATCCCTGCTTGAGCTTTTGGTGGTAGTAGGCCAGCTGGATCATTGCCTTCTCCCTTCATTCATCAATCAGATCTAGGCTCTTCCCTAGTAGCTCATCATTACTGTCCGTGGAGAAGGAGCTCGTCCTCAGCATTGGGAAGTTCGCTTCTAGAGGGATAACGACCTCAGCCCCATAGGTCATAGCAAAAGGTGTTTCCCCTGTTGACCGCCGTGGTGTAGTCTGATAGATCCATAGGACATGCGATAGCTCTTCTACCCATCTTTCCTTGGCGTCATCCAGCCTCTTCTTGAGCCTATTGACTATAACCTTGTTGATAGCCTCGGCCTGCCCATTTCCCTAAGGATAAGCTGGAGTTGAGTACCAGTTCGTAATCCCCAGCTCACAACAGTATCTTTTGAAGGCTTTGCTGTCAAATTGAAGCTCGTTATCTGAAATGAAGGTATGGGGGACCCCAAATCGTGTAACAATGTTCCTTTAGATGAACTTCTTAGCATTCACATCTCTAATGTTAGCTAATGGCTCAGCTTCGACCCACTTGGTGAAATAATCTGTGTTGACCAATAGATATCTTTTGTTCCCTAGTGCCTTGGGGAAAGGACCTACAATATCCAGGCCCCACTGGGCAAACGGCCATAGGCTGGACAAAGGATTTAGGACACCTCCTGGCTGATGAATATTTGGGGCAAACCTTTGGCATTGGTCATACTTCTTAACATACTCTTGAGCTTCCTTCTGCATCCTCGGCCACCAATATCCCTGGGTGATGGCTCAGTGCGACAAGGACCTTCCTCTTGTGTGACTCCCATAGATCCCTTCATGCAACTCCTTGAGCAGTAGTTCTGATGCCTCGGGTTGGATACACAGTAAGTATGGTCCAGAGTAGGAGTGCTTATACAATTTATGGTCCTCGGACAACCAGAACTGAGGAGCGTTCCTTCGTATTTTATCAGCCTCTGACTTCTCCTCAGGTAAGACATCATCCTTGAGGAATCTCACTATAGGATCCATCCAGCTGGAGCTCACTCTAGCCTGGTAGACGTGAGCCGTGCCTTTTGCCACCTCACTCGCCCTCTTTAGATGCTCAACAAGGATAACCCGAGGCAGATCTTTTGCCGAGGATGTGGCAAGTGTGGCCAATGAATCTGCATGGGTGTTTCCACTTCTGGGGACATGTGACAAGCTGAAAAGGTCGAAGTCTGACTACCGGCGTTTGACCTGGCTTAAGTACTCTTGCATCCTCGCGTCTCTGGCTTCCAATTCTCCGTTTACCTGGCCCATCACCAACTTCGAATCCAAGAACATATCCACTGCTTTTCTGCCCATTTTTTGCACCATGACCTTACCTTGCAATAAGACTTCATACTCGGCTTCGTTATTTGTGGCAGGGAACCTAAGTCTCAGGGACTTCTCCACAACAGACTTCTCTAGGGAGATTAGGACTAACCCCACCCCAAACCCATTTTGATTCGTGGCCCCATCAACGTACACTTTCCAGCGTGGGGGCCTTGGAACAAAGATTGCCCCAATTGATTTTCCATCTATGTCCCCCTTTTCGACCACTACTTCTACTAATGGTTCGGCAAATTCGGTCACCAAGTCAGCTAGGACTTGGCCCTTTATAGAGATCCGAGGCATGTACTTGATGTCAAAAGCCCCCAGAATCATGTTCCACTTGGCAATCCTTCCAGTATAATCAGTAGACCGAAGTACAGATTTCAAAGGCAGTTGAGTTAGGACGACTACCGTGTGGGCTTGGAAATAATGGGGAAGCTTTCGCGCAGCATGGACTACAGCCAGTAAAGCTTTCTCTAAGGGCAAGTACTTGATTTCAGCTTTGTGTAGAGACTTGTTTACGTAATAGACTGGCTTTTGAATGCCACTGTCATCACGTATCAGCACCAAGCTCACTGCATGAGGGGCTACGGCGATGTAGGCGTATAGGACTTCGTCGGCTTCGGGGTTAGACATGATTGGTGGCCGGGATAGGTATTCCTTGAGCTGCTGGAAGGCCACGGCGTAATCCTCGGACCACTCGAATCCCTTCCACTTATTGATTAGGAGGTAGAAAGGCCTACACTTATCAGTCGACCTGGAAATGAATCGGTTCAGGGCCGCGATCATTCCAGTGAGTTTTTGGATCTCCTTAGGATTTTGCGGAGGCTTCAAGTTATTGATAGCTTTAATCTGATCAGGATCAACCTCAATTCCCCTGTGGGTGATGATGTAGCCCAAAAACTTGCTTAACCCTACGCCGAACGAGCATTTGGAAGCATTCAGGCGCAGCTTGTACTTCCTTAGGATGTCAAAAATACAGCCGAGGTCTCCTAGGTGCTTAGACACCACTTTACTCTTTACCACTATATCATCAACATAAATTTCAATGCTTTTGCCCAGCAGCGGCTCAAACATTCTCGTCATCATCCTCTGATAGGTAGACCTAGCGTTCTTCAGGCCAAAAGACATCACCTTATAGTGGTAATTCCCAACAAGTGTCACGAAGGCTGTCTTCTCCTAGTCCTCCAGGGCTAGTGGTATTTGATGATAGCCCTGAAAGGCATCTAAGAAACTCATCCAAGGATGTCCCACAGTTGCATCCACTAAGTGGTCTATCCAAGGCATAGGGAACGGGTCCTTTGAGCACGCCTTGTTTAAGTCCGTGAAGTCTACACACCATTTTTCACTCTTCTTCTTGACCACCACGGTGTTAGCCAACCATTCAGGGTAGAAAACCTCCTTGATAGCCCCCGCACGCTTAAGCTTCTTCACCTCTTCCCTAATTGCATCAGCATGCTCTCTTAATGGGCGCCGAGGTGGTTGCTTCTTGGGAACGATGGATGGGTTGACATTGAGATGATGACAGATAAAGGTTGGATCAATCCCTGGGGCATCACAGGTGTCCCATGCAAATACGTCAATGTTTATTTTGAGGAACTCGATCAACTCCTCATTCTCCTAGGGAGGCAGCTGAGCCCCGACCTGGAAGAACTTTTCTGAATCATTTCCAATGACCACATTCTCAAGATCTTCACATTTTGTTTCCTTGACAGCCACGTCAGGAGGCGCCACCAGGCTCTTTGATTGCTATAAGCCCCCTTCAACAGTGGCCGAGGACCCTGCATCGAGCCGATGCGATATGGCCGCCACTATGCACTGCCTTACTATAGACTAGAAACCACGGACTTCAAGAACTTGGTCTCCTGACGAAAACTTCACCTTCTGGTGTAAGGAGGAGGACACAATCCCTAGGGTGTAGAGCCACGACCTACCGACAATGGCTGTGTACGGGGAGTAGGTGTCCACCACTATAAAGTCCACCTCCACTACCTCTGGGCCAGTCTGGATGGGCAACCTAATCATTCCCTTCGGGGTAACTAGTTTCCCATCGAAACTCATCAATAGGGAGCTATAGGGTGCCAAATTTTCTAGTTTTATCCCCAGCCCCTTGTAAAGGTCGGGGTACATGACTTCGGCCCCACTGCCATCATCCACCATCACCCTTTTCACGTCGTAGTCCCCGATTCTAAGAGTGATCACCAGTGCATCGTCATGGGGTTGGATAGTCCTAACTTTGTCTTCCTCTAAGAAAGTCAGGGTCGGGGGGAAGTTCCTTCTAGCCTTCTTCGGCTCTAGCTGGGTCTTCTCGGTAAGAATCTGGGCTACGGACAATACCTGCGAGGGGCACGTGCCTGTTCTCCCTGGCGCTGCTAAGATCACATTGATCGTCCCTACGGGTGGCCTCAGCGAGGTGCTTCAGCGGGTGATCACATTGATCATCTCTTCGAGGCTTTTAATGAGTTTGGCCTTGATGACCACTGGAATGATGCAAGAGGTGCTTCAGCTTTCCTTCTTGGACTAGTTGTTCCAGGTGGTTCTAGAGGTGCCTGCAGTCCTCCGTTGTATGTCTGTGGTCTTCATGGTATTGGCAATAAAGGCTTTGATTGCGCTTCGTGGGATCTCCTGCCATTTTATTTGGCCACTTAAAGTACGGCTCGTTCCTGATCTTCTCCAGCACCCTGTGCACTGGTTCTTGGAATACAGCATTAACGGTTTGAGCGTTGGTCACCTCAGATTGGCCTGCAAAATCTCTTATCGAGCAATTGTTGTTATACCGGTCCGACCTGAAATCCCTCCTCTTCTGAGGGATAACCTTCTCTTTTCCCTTGCCTTGCAGCTGATCTTCCTCTACCCGTTTGTAATTGTCGATTCGATCCATCAGCTGGCGCACACTGGTGGCAGGCTTACTAGTCAGAGACTTCCTTAAGTCGTGCCTAGTTGGAAGGCCATTCTTGAAGGTACTGATGGCAACATCATCGTAATTGCCATCCAACTCATTATATACCTCCCAATACATGTTTGAATAGGCCTTCAAGGTTTCCCTATCATGCATGGATAGGGACAGCAACGCACTCAAGGGCCGAGGAGGTCTGCTGTTCGTAACGAAGCGGGAGCCGAAGGCTTAGGTCAGTTGCCTGTACGTGTCTATAGAACACGTCTTCAGGCCATTGAACCATCTCATTGCCACTAGTCCTAGGCTAAAGGGGAAGACTTTACACATCAGCGCTTCGTCTTTAGAGTGGACGACCATCCTTTGGTTGTATTGGCTCACATGCTCCACAGGGTCCATTCTACCGTTGTAAATGGTGAAGCCTGGCTGTTGGAATCGCCGAGGAAGCATAGCCTCTTCTATATGGCGTGTGAAAGGTGATTTCAAAAGTTGGTCTAGTGCCTTGCTCATGGCATCACTTCCCAAGCCCCTAGGAGATGGGTTGCTACATTTACTCCTCCGGTGGTACTCTTCCTTATGAGAGAAGATCTCGCTTGGGGGAGTTCTTGATCTTCGCCTGTAGTCATTGTCACTTTCATCGTCGGAGGGCATGTCAGGGCTGGGACGAGGCTGCCCTCGCTGCGCGTGGCGCAGCTTTCTTTTCAAATCGTCTATCTCCTGCTGCATGGCCACCTTATCATCCTTTCTCTGGGATGCGTGGCTTTTAACCACGTGGTCGCTTGGTTGCCTGGCCTGGTCGCTGTTTTGCTTTCGGGGAGCATAGCTGCCCCCACGAGTGTGACTTCCGTTGGTTTATGAGGTGTGCACGCTTCCCTCTCGAAAATTTCCGTTCTCTTCGTTTCGATCTCACCAGGGTTGAGAAAGTTACCTTGTTGTTGTGATTTAGCCGGTTCAGGCTGGTGGGAGCCCGTTTGATGAGGGCTTGACCCTGTCATGCTTGGTTATTACCCTTACTAACGCACAAGTTTTTCCCATAGACGGCGCCAATTGTAGGGACCGAATTCGAGCACTACCTCAATGGAGTGAGTGGACTCAAGCCCAGTTAGCCCGATACAATGAATTTGTAAAGTATGGGTTCAAGAGCTGGGCCCTAATAAGGGTTGCAACAACTAAATATGGTAGGGAATGGGTTGGACGACAAGAACATAAGCTTAAGAGTAAGATATGGCTCCTCGGCCCTCTTCTTAAGGACTGGAAGTTCTTATTTCTTCTTCAATGCTCGGTTACAGGGTTGATACAAATGCTACCATATATTCTTTCTCTCAAAAATCCCGTCCCCTTTTCTGGGGGACTCCTTACATTATATATCCCCCCTTTAGTTAAACTTGGCCCTCCATTTGTTGGTCATGTAAGCCACTACTTGAGTGTCTGTCTTATCAATCACCTTCTCCTTCTATTTGTGAGTTGCAGCAACTGCGGCAACACTGCTCAGGGGCTACTTCTCCATTAATGCGGCCAGAACGTTAGGTGTGGGCATTTAATGTAGAGGTGATAGTTCCTCTTGGAATTGCTCCTCCATCATGCTTCCGTGGCTGACCCGTTGTACTTGTCTTTTCTTTGGGGACATTCTGAAGGACCACCTCTGATTGTGCTTTGTTCTTCCTTTCCATGGTCTTGGTTGGCCGAGGACATGATTGTCCTCGACAGTGCTTCTTGGTAACTGGATCTTCTTCAATTCGTCCTCGGACATTTCTTCATCCTCGGCGCGGGCCTTGGGCCTAGTATGAAATGGGCCTGGGTTGTCAAAACCCTGTCCCCACAATACCATTTAATACTAAATATTTTTTCACTTGATGTCACCTCATGTATGGAATGGGATGTTATAATTATGTTTGTAAGAAGTATTGTAGTTCAACGCAAGAAAGAACTATGTTGAATACCTCACATTACAAAAAAAGAAATTAGAATACTCCATCTCTTTTTATTGTAACTATAAAATTATAAAATATATGAACATTAAAAAATTCAATTGTATAGAAAAAAATGAGATAAGTATTAAACATTTTAAATAAAATACTTTATAGAAATATTTCAACAAATAAAAATGTGTGTTACGGTTTGAAGAGGTCATGCTTCGATATGTTGGCGATGTGGGCCTCCCCCAATATTGTCATTATCTCACTCCACGACTCCTCCAATATTGTCATTATCTCACTCCACAACATTATGCACTTTTTCAGTTAATTTGTGAATATATTTCGAATGAAATCCAAAACTTTAAGTATATTTTTTGTCATTAATTTCAAATTTTCAGTTAACTTAAACTTTAAATTCAATTTTCTTTGAAGGATGTAAGTTCAAAAGAATTATTTTTTTCTTGAATATGGATCATTGGACCTTTCTCATTTGATTTACGAAATGTAATTGTGCAAGGTTTGGTGACATGTATTTCAAAGAAAAAAAAAAAGATATTTCGTTAAAAATTTTAAGTGAATGGAAGTTATTAAAGATAAATGACAATTTGTATATTATCAATTAATTATGGGAGATATTGCTCAATTTCATAGTGTGGGGCTCGAAGATTTGGCAACCCCGGCCCACTCCATATCAGGCCCAAAGCCCAAGCTAAGGACAGTGCAGTATCTGAGGAAGAGCGGAGAAGGCCCAAATTATCAGGGAGCACCGCCGAGGACGACCATGTCCTCAGCCGCTCAATATTGAAGAAGGAAAGGTTGGCGCCCCACCAAAAGCACCCTCCCAGGGCATGCTAAAGAAAAAAGACAAGTACCTAGGGTTGGTCAGGGGAATATGGCGAAGGAATAATCCGTAGGGGAGCTGTCATCCCCACATTAAAAGCACGCCTCTGACGCTATAGCCGCATTAATGAAGAATTGACCGTAGAACAGCGATGCTTTGGTTACTTCAACTAACAAGAGGTCTGGAAAAGCGGCTGATGGGACAAGCCCTCAGACACAGGCCCAAATGATCAACAAGTGAAAGGCAGAGATCAACTGAACAGGACTATATAATAGAGTGAAACCCTAGAGAAAAGGGGGTTCGGAGGGGAGAACCCCTATTTTCATTAATAATCAAGGAAAAGCTCCTCGAACTAGGCTAAGGACGAATTTTCCTGTAGAAAACTTAGCTAAATCTCATTTGATGATCTTGTAAACCCGTATCAACTGTTGTAATATTCGCTAATGCTTAGTCCTTTTACCCACTCTCTACAAATTCATTGTATCGGGGTGCTTCTCTTGGTGACGTGGCATTAAGATGTCAAGTCTTACACTACAAGGTCAGCCCTTAGTGGGGTGAAAATCCTAAAAACCCGCGTCGCTAGAGAACAAAAGTCCAGTCCCTACAATTGGCGCCGTTTGTGGGAAGGACTTGAAGATTAGTGAGTGTGACGGTTGGTGTGGAAGGGTCAATAACAACACCTCTTCCAAGTTCAAAAAAAAAAAAAAAAACACAAACAACGGCAACATACTCATTCAGAAAGCAATCATCATAAAAAAATGAAAGATTCAAGAAGTAAAGTAAACGAAATGTGGCTACTTCTTTATTAAGTAAAGAAAAGTTACATTGTGCAACAAATGCTTAGGCAGGCTTGTTCTAAAGTAAAAAAAAAAAAGAAAAAAAAAAGGCCTAGGCAGGCTTGTTTTAAAGCCAAGCTAGGCATGGAAGGAGAGGCGAAGACAGGCCTGTTCTAAGACTGTCCACAGCTCCCGAGTCAGCATAGGCGGCACTGGTAAGGAGAAGGAAGAAGAAGCCGTGACGCTTGATGGTCCCACCTCAAGGTTTTCCCTTAATTCTCTCCCAATCCCACGACGACCGGGCTCTAGCGAATCACTACCAGCTTGGAAGGCCGATGGACCCGCGCGCGGAGGAGAGACGTTATGTTCCTTTTGGATTTCCTTCCTAACTGCAAGGGGAGTCCTCTCTTTGGCTAGGTTGAAAAGAAGGAGGGTCTTTGGCCTCTGCTTATTTTGCCTCCAGTGTGTTGTCCAAGATCGAGGTGGCGTTCTTGGCTCCTGAAAGGGGTTTGGCTTCCTTGTCCCTGCCCTTTTCCAGGGCCACTCCATCTCCTCAGGCACAAGTCACTATTTTGGCAAGGCCCTTGAAAATGCCAAGAAAACAAAAAGCCTTGAGTCTCTATTGAGCCCAAGTGTTTGTGAAACTTGAGAAAAAGATTATCCCAAAATGCCTTATATAGAAGGCAAGAGCTGATGAAAACCAGCCCGCACAGAATCTGTAGGGGCTGGGCTTTTGTTCTCTAGCGACACGGGTTTTCAGGATTTTCACCCCACCAAGGGCTGACCTTGTAGTGTAAGGCTTGACACCTTAATCCCACGTCAGTAAGAGAAACGCCCCGATACAATGAATTTGTAAAGAGTGGGTAGAAGGACTAGGCATTAGCGAATATTACAACGGTTGGTGAGGGTTTACAAGATCATCAAATGAGATTTAGCTAAGTTTTCTAAGGGGAAATTCGTCCTCGGCCCAGTCCGAGGAGCTCTTCCCTGATTACTAATGAAAATAAGGGTTGTCCCCTCCGAACCCCCTTTTCTCTAGGGTTTCACTCTATTATATAGTCCTGTTCAGCTGATCTCTGCCTTCCACATGTTAATTATCTGAGTCTGTGTCTGAGGGCTTATTTCATCAACCGTCTTTCCAGACCTCTTATTAGTTGAAGTAACCAAAGCATTGCTGTTCAACGGTCAATTCTTCATTAATGCGGCCAGAGTGTCAGTGGCGTGCTTTTAATATGGAGATAACAGCTTCCCTACGGATTATTCCTTCACCATATTCCCCCGACCGACCCTGGGTACTTGTCCTTTTTTCTTTGGCATGCCCTGGAAGGGTGCTTTTGGTGGGGCGCCGACCTTCCCTTCTTCAATATTGGCCGATCAAGGACATGGTCATCCTCGGCGGTGCTCCTTGATAATTTGGGCCTTCCCCGCTCATCCTCAGATACTGCACTATCCTCAGTATGGGCCTTGGGCCCGATATGGAGTGGGCCGGGGTTGCCAAATCTTTGGGCCCCACAGAATCCTAAGAAGAATTACTGGAGGTATTAACTCTGCCCAATTTTCAAAGAGCTCACCAGCCGCTGGATCCTCGTAAATCCGCAAGGATATTAATGAGGATACGCCTTGCGCATTGAAGCGTTAAGCGCATTACTTGAATAGCCCAAAAGACGCCTCGTAATTGGAAGTGGCGCGCTGGGTAGGCGCTACTGCCGTATGTAGGGGTGGTGGACGAGCTCACCCATGTCCGGGCCAGTGCCGGGCCAAGGAGCCAAATCGAAGAAGGGTCCCCTATCTGCGGAACAAGCTCAAAGGCCGTTATCACTCTAAGAGCAGGTTCCCCAACGTTGAGGATGAGTCCCCTCACTCCAAGCAGTGAAGACAACTAGGTCCTAGACGGAACCAAGGTATTGCATGGTCCTCGGATTCAAACCTGTAGGAAAACTAGGTACTTTAGAAAAGCTAATTGTTAGACAGAACCAAGGCCTTGCATGGTCCTTAGACTCAAGCCTGTGGGGAAACTAACTACTTCAGAAGACAACTAGGTCCTAGATAGAACCAAGGTATTGCATGGTCGTCGGACTCAAACCTGTGGGGAAATTAGGTGCTTTAGAAAAGCTAAGTGTTAAACAGAACCAAGGTCTTGCATGGTCTTCAGACTCAAGCCTGTGGTGAAACTAACTACTTCAGAAGACAACTAGGTCCTAGACAGAACCAAGGTATTGCATGGTCCTCGGACTCAAATCTGTGGAGAAACTAGATACTTCAGAAAAGTTAAGTGTTAGACAGAACTAAGGCCTTGCATGATCCTCGGACTCAAGCCTATGGGAAAACTAACTACTTCAAGAATAACCTAATTGCGGGATGGAATCAAAGCCGTGCCTAATCCTTGGATCATCGGCCTTGGTAAAATTTACACCATACAAAATCTGTCTGGGTGTCAAACAAAGCCTATGAACAGGTTAGTCCGACTTGATTAATTACTTTAATGCCCGTCGTGATCATTGCAAACAATGATGATCTTTCCTACAACGAGATCTAAGAAATTAAGCCCATGAGCATCACTTAAAGCGTTTTAGGGTACCATGGACTTGGCTCTAAAGAGTTCTCCCGTTTCCATAACTTTAAACATTTACTAAATAATTGAAGGGTTTGGTGACCTCGACTTACCCCGACTCTAAATTAAAAACAAGAAAAAGGTAGGTCTCCATTTGCATAAACCTCCATACGCTATTACAATTATTGATGTGGTCAGCTGAAGTGCAATTAAAGCCAGGATTGTGCAAATAAAAAAAATAAAATAATAATACAAACAAGACGAGTAAGAGGAAATAAAGTATGCACTTCACTAAATCTTTAAGAGTTACATAAGGCAAAAGTGTCACTACAATGTTTAAAAAAAAAAAAAAAAAAAAGCAAACAAAGCGAAGGTGCCGCGGAGGATCATCCCTTTAGCTTCATCTCAATTCCTTCCTCAAGGAGTTGGGCAGAAGAGGTCTCAAGGCCCTCGGTACCCTCGCTTGGGATTACAGCCCGGGGAAGGTCAACTGAAAGAGATATCTCCTCAACGTGTGGGGACTGGGCATCAGCTAAGGGGTCCGCAACCTCCCGGGGTGCATCCGCATTAGGACTCTTGCTTGTCTCAACGGCCCCAAGAGGGGCAACTTCCTTTACGAGCTCATCCAAAGTGGTAGCAGCCGGGGCATCTTCATCAGGAATAGCCCCAACTCTCTCAAGAGTCACCTCGGCCTCGGAGCTGGGAAGAGCAGCCTCACGAATGGCAGGAGGGTAGTACACATTCTCTACCTTCCACAGGTCAGATGAAGCCTCAACACTTGCCTGTTTCAAGGCTTCATTCCACACCTAGGAACAATAAAGTCTGCATAACCTGGGCACTTGAGCTTTAAGGATGGCTTCTGTCTCAGCTACCCTTGACTCGTAGGCCTCTTGCTTGGCCTTACCTTTGGAAGCTTCAGCCTCGGCCCTGGCAAACTCAGCCTCTCCCTTAGCTTTCAAGGCCTCATCCCTGGCAAATTCCGCGACGCCTCTGGCCCCTTCTGCCTCGAGCACCCTCTTTTCTAGGGTCGCGACCTCCTCTTTGGCGGCCTTCAGCTGATCCTCTGCCTTAAGCAGGCGCTCCGTTTGATCTAGGGCCTGCTTTTGGGCGTTAGCAAGACCTGATTTGGTGATGTCTCGAGCCTTCTTCATCTCCTCTAACTCCCCCCTCGCCTTTGAAAAATCGGCCTTGGATACTTTGAGGGTTCGCGCAGCGTCTAGCAGCTTGTCACGCTTTAAGTCTGCGACCCTACTTTGGCTATTGGCTATACCCTCCAACCTAAAGGTAGCCTGGATAACCTGCCAATTAAAACCAGTGCACGATAAGTAAGGAGCCAAAAGGCAGGAAGTCAAGAGAATCGTAAGTAATCAGAAAACTTACCATGCCCAAGTATCACTTGAGGTTGAGGAAGACCTCCTTACTCCTCATAACCTCCAGCTGGACCTATCCATGGGGAGTAGCAAGGACCTTCCCAATGCGTCAGCCACATGCGCACCCTCGCCCCCTCGAAGGTCCCTGAGGGAGGCATCATCCATCAAGGGCTCCTCATGGAGCATAGGGGCAGGAAGCCAAGCCTGGGCCCCAAGCTGGATGGTGGTCTGTTTGTCTTGACCTCGGTGCCCTGCTCTCAGCTACTTCGAGGGCTGCCGAGTGTCGTCATCATCTTGGGGAGGATTAGACTCTTCTCCCCCCATAGGCCTATTTCCTTTGTCTTTCTTCTGCTTAGGATTGGTGGGCTTGGACCCAGATGGCGAACTCTGTTGAGATGGGGGAGGAGGAGGCTTGGGAGGAGACTTTTCTGGCGCATCCTTCCCCGGCTGCCTCTCAATTAAGGCCAGTAGGCTTATTTGAGGTCGTCTCTTGAAACTCATCTTCAACCGAGGAGGGGCTTTTTAGGATAAAAAGTCCACTTCAGCTAAGCTGGGGTCACCCAAATCGCCAGAAGGATCCTCGAGCAAGTGGAATTGGTTGAACACGTTAAACTCGTTCTCGGACAGACCTGAGTCAGCTACTTGCTCTTCTCTTGGCTCTCCCTCTTCAGCCTCTGCAACTTGAGGTGATGAAGAGGTACCCACCAACGGTACGCCCTCCGGAATGGGAGATCCTTCGAGGATCAAAAATTCATGCTCGACTACGGTGATCTTATGCAGCCGAGGATCTTTAGCTCGGATCACGCACTTTGGAGCCGAGAACGATCTTTGGATCGGTTCGTATCCTAGGATCTCATGAGCGGCTCTAACTTGGTTATTCGCTCCATTCACAAAAATCTCTGACCTCAGTACGGTTTGCAAATCCTCCTTGTTGACCAAGCCGAAGTGACACTCAAAAGCGTGCAGATCTGCATAAAAGAAAACAAGTTCCTATTAACAACCAAGCAAAGCACAACACGAAGGCACAATAAATTAGACCCTTTCCTAATCTGAATGCCCCCCCTGGTGTACCCTCCACTATTGGACAATGAAGGCTATCGTGCCACTTTCCGGACACAATGAGGAAGTCTTTATTCAAACCCTTGTTGGCCTCAAGGAGGCACTGGATGAGCTGGACCCTATCGTCCCTCGCCTTCATGTAATAAAACTTCCCTTTAAGGCACTGGAGGTTGTAACACCAGTTTACATCGTGGTGGGTTAACCCCAACCCCATCTTCTCGTTTAAGGTGTCCACACAATCTAAGATCCTAAACACATTGATGGCACACTGGGTGAGAGCCAAGCTGAAATGCCTAAGATAATCCCTCATCACTGGCCCCATGGGGATCCTCATACCATTCTCCAGAAAGGCGATTATGGGAATCACCACCTCACCCTCTTTTCTCCTAATGCTCTACTCCCCTTCTCCACAGTACCTCAAACCCACGGTACCGGGGATCTTATAGTTAGTAACGAATTTTTCCTTCACCTCCTCAGACTCAACTAACTTCTTAAACCTACCCATCCTAAAGAACTAATGAAGGGCTTAGGGAAAGACGAAGGAGAGAGAGAAAGAGGAATAAGAAGACAAGGAACTCAGGCGGAAAAGTATGAATCGAAAAGAGAAGAGAACTTACAGGAAAGAGGAAAGGCTCCTCAGACAGGCCTTTTATATTGAAAGGATGCGTAAGGTCGGTTGGAGTCTTGACCAAGTTCGTTGTATGTGCGCAAGAGCTCTTGAATGCAAAAGTGAAGAGGTGGATCAATTCAAATGGGTATTTATACCCCTAATAAAAAATAATAACCGTGCGAGTTTTCCCGCCCATAAAGTCAAGAGGATCACCACCGTTAGATTGTCATCACATCGATTGAACGTGGAGAGCACAGAGCCGCCTGAATTTAATGTGGGCGCGCTCCGCATACCAAGGCGTCAGGAACATGCCTTGGACAGGTGAAAAGGCACTGAAACTGATGGAGGGCAAGACTTGGCAAGCCATGACAAGGACCCGAGGACACCAAAATCCTCCTCCCCCGCCCGAGGAGCCAGGCAGCAGAATTTTGAGGGGCTATTATGGGGCGCAAAGATTTGGCAACCCTGGCCTACTCCATATTGGGCCCAAGGCCCATGCCGAGGACAATGTAGTATCTGAGGATGAGCGGAGAAGGCCCAAATTATTAGGGAGCAATGCTGAGGACGACCATGTCCTCGGCCAGCCAATATTGAAGAATAGGTCGACGCCCCACCAAAAGCATCCTCCTAGGGCATGCTAAAGAAAAAAGACAAGTACCCAGGGTCGATCGGGGGAATACGGCGAAGGAATAATCCGTAGGAGAGCTGTCATCCCCACATTAAAAGCACGCCATTGACGCTTTGGCTGCATTAATGAAGAATTAGCCGTAGAACAGCAATGCTTTGGTTACTTCAACTAACAAGAGGTCTGGAAAGACGGCTGATGGGACAAGCCCTCAGACACAGGCCCAGATGATCAACAAGTGGAAGGCAGAGATCAGCTGAACAGAACTATATAATAGAGTGAAACCCTAGAGAAAAGGGGGTTCGGAGGGGAGAACCTCTATTTTCATTAGTAATCAAGGAAGAGCTCCTTGGACTAGGCCGAGAATGAATTTCCCCGTAGAAAACTTAGCTAAATCTCATTTAATGATCTTGTAAACCTGCATCAACCGTTGTAATATTCGCTAATGCCTAGTCCTTCTACCCACTTCTACAAATTCATTGTATCGGGGCACTTCTCTTGCCGACGTGGGATTAAGGTGTCAAGCCTTACACTACAAGGTCAGCCCTTGGTGGGGTGAAAATTCTGAAAACCTGTGTCGCTAGAGAACAAAAACCCAACCCCTACACATAGTTTAAGAGAAGGATTGAGGCTGACCTCATACTCATAGACATAGTCTAGAGGAAAAGTGCAACAAAACCCAAAAAAAATTATTTAATAAAGTATTAAATGCATATTACTTTGTGCCCTTAGGCCACTTGTAAATAAAGTTCTTTAAATTTTATATTAGAATTAATTTTATTAAAGTATATAGTAGATTTATTTTAAGATTTTTGTCTTTTATGCAATTTTTAAAAAAATAGTTATTAAAAGTCTTATAGCTAAATTGACATCAGTGTTTCTAACGGAAATATCTAAGGTTCAAATCCATCCTCCTTCAATTATTAAATTATTATAAAGAGTTTATTTGTTTATTTATTTATTTAATTTGTTAATGTGGCTATCCAAATTCTTAGAGTACTTGTTGAATGTGTGCAGTCCCTATCTCAATGACAATTATGGAAAGAATTCCTTAAGAAAGACCCCCAAAAAAATACTAGTTAATCGTTACTGTAGACTATAGTTAGTATAGTCATGAAATCTCTTTGAGAAAATTAACCACCATATAAATAAATGGGCGTAAATGCACTTTTAGTCCCTACATTTTTACCCTATTTCTATTTTGGTCTCTACATTTTGTTTTTACCACTTTTAGTCCCTAAACCAATTAACGCCTAATATTTAGATCCTTTCCGTCACCCAACTAACAAGAAAAGCTGACGTGGCTAACGATGAAATTAAAATATTATTAAAAATGTACTGTGGCATTCACCACCTATGCCACGCTAGAATTTTAAATATTAAAAAAAGTCTTGTCAGAAAAACAATTAAAATAAAATTCTAAACTTGATTTTAAAAAATAAAATAAAATAAAATAATTAAAATAAAATATTCTTTTCTTTTCATTAATATTAATATTTCGAAAGACATGTTCATGTTCCTCTTCCCAAAACGTGACTGTTCATGTTCTTAACAAACTAATCCTTGTTTTATTTTATTTTCTCTGTTTTTCTTGTATTTTCTTTACAACCAAACACATTAAAATTCAAAATTCAGTTCAAACAATAATCAACCAATATCAACAGATCTATATATCTGAAATTGAACCTAGAAACCAAACCTAGAAATTGAACACAGAAATTTGAACCCAACGAACACCAATCAAAATCAACCAGCCTACATCCTCTTTGTTCACAAAGTCAACACCAATCTCCAAGTTGGAAACCCACCAATCCAAATTAGAAACACAAAATCAGATCCAATTTGGAGACACAAAATCTAGCAATCATCAAAACACAAACCCAGCAAATCAAACACTCAAAAAGGCAAATATAACCTACAAACAACTATCCACATTCCACACTAACAACAAACCCAGAATCTTTAAAGAAACCACAACTATCCTCACCAACACCAAACCCAAAAATTTCAATCATAAACCCAAAAAATCAAACACAAGAACACAAGAAAATCAAACCCAGAACACACGAGCACAAACCCAGAAAATCAAACCCAACTCCCACCCAAATTTGAACAAAATACCCACAAAACCATTAACCCAACACATCTCAAACTCTTTCTGTTAGAAAATCTCCTTAATCAAACCTTAAGCCCTCTTCACCAACCCAGATTTGAACAAGGTGAAAACTCAGATCAACAAAAATCATAAGCCACAAACCCACCATCAAAGTGTGCCATTGCATACATCGGGGGTTTGTCAAGGAACGCGTTGCACAGATCTGGGAAGTACTTGTGGACGGACGGGTGCATGTACAAAGGCGAGTGGCGACGTGGCAAAGCGTACGGAAAAGGAAAATTCTCGTGGCCATCTGGGGTGACCTACGAGGGGGACTTCAAGTAGGGTCGGATGGAAGGTTTGGGTACTTTCATCGGATCCAACGGGGACACCTACTGCGGGTCGTGGAGCTCCAATCGAAAGCGTGGAAGGCCTGATAGTAGTTGCTATGTTGGTAGTTGGAACAAGGACCTCAAGATTCAGCAAATAAGTAAATAAATAACAATGAGAAAAGAAAATTTTCTAAGCAACGAAGAACATGAACAATCATGTTCTAGTGAATAACACATCTTCCAAAAATATAATAAAAAGAAAATAATATTTTATTTTATTTTATTTAAAAAAAAATCCTCATAAGTTTATTTTAATTTATTTTTTTTCTGATGTGGTTTTTTTTATATATTTTTTTATTTCACCGTCAACCACGTCAGCTTTCACTGTTAGTTGGGTGACAAAAATGACCTAAATATTAGTTATTAATTGGTTTATGAACTAAAAATAATAAAAATAAAATATAAAAACTAAAATAAAAATAGAGTTAAAATATAAATATTAAAAGTGCATTTACACCAAATAAATAAATATACTGCATATAATAATCCATCCCTATTCTCACTAATCACTATTGTTACTGGATCATGTGAAAGACTGTACCTTCCAATAAAATTCATTCTTACAAACCTGATGTAAGACATGAAACTCAGTGCCATTATTATTTTATGGGCCGCCTTTTATTATTGTGGTTCTTTTTTTGTTTTGTTTTCTTTCTTTCCTTCATCGAATATTCAAATGGAATAATTAATCCCAAACTAGAGAATGTCTTGTCTGACACAGGATTGCATCAACTTTGTATATAAAAATAACCATTATTATATCATATGTTGGTCAAGTATTTTCCTTTAGCTCTTGATAAGCGCTTGTTCGAGCTACATTGGTACTTTTTACCATAACAATGTTGAATGCCAATTAAGAGGCCTTTTAGAGAGAGAGAGAGAGAGAGAGAGAGAGAGAGAGAGAGAGAGAGAGAGAGAGAGAGAGAGAGAGAACTTTGCAAGTATGAAATTCTATGAATAGAAAAGCACTGGTAAAGTTGGTTTAGAAAAGTAGTATAATGCCCTAAATTACATCTTCAACCATTTCCATGTATTTTCATTAGTCTATAATGAATTATAAAGGATCTTAACATTGTGTTTGGTTGGATGGATTTTAGGAGGGATGAAAAATATAAGAAGGAAAATGGGGTAGAAAAATGGGTTTTCCTCTGTTTGGGAGTGGGAAGAAAATAGGAGTGGAATACTGGAAGAAAATTTTCTCTCCTAGACCTACAAAATTTTTCCTCCCAAATCGGGAGGAAAAGCAATGAGGGAAAACTGCCTCATTGCAGTTTTACCGTAATACCCTCCCACCAACCCGCATTCATGCCCTTCACCTACACCCCTAATGACTTTTGCCCCACAAAATCCATATCACTTGTCTCATTTTCTCATCTTTACCTTCAGCACACCGTCCACTGTTCCAGGTTCTCCTCTCTTTTCTTTTCTTTTTTTTTTCTTTTTTTGTCCTTCTTCTTCTTTTTTCAACGTGATCTATTGTTTCTTATCCTCATTATACTCCTCATTTTCTTGTTGATTTTTTGGTTTCGTATGACATTCAATTTTTTTTTTTCATTCGTTTATCTACCATGTACTCATTTTTTATTGTTTTTTTTCTCCAGCTAAGGGGTCTTTTGATTTCTTCTCCAGCCGAGACAGGTATGATCTTCTCCATTTTTTTTGCTATTTGATTTTTTTAAAATTCCATTCTTCCCAGAATCTTTCTCCTATTTCTTATTTTTTGCAAACCCATTTGGGATTATTGAATCTATGCATGTAAAGAATCCATATATTTTTTGTTTGTTTTCTTCTACTTCGGACTTCGGTGCCTCTCACTCTCACTCACTACCTGCTCTGCTTCTCACCTTCTCTGTGCCTCTACTTCGGATGTCGGTGGTTAGTGGCCGAGACTCTATATCCGTGCTTGTTGTTTGCCTTCAAATTTTCAGTCAGTTCAGTCCACTACTCCACTGGTAACTTCTATTATTAATTATGCTTTCAATTATTAGTATTTAATGAATTATAGGGCATTATAGTTTACACTTTACAGAGCATAGCATTTTAGTTTACATGTGTGCCTGCTTGTGTGTGTGTTCATAGTTGGTGGATTTTATTATTTGGTATTAGTTGTGATTGTTAGAATCTGTTGGTGTAAGGTTTTCATTTATTAGTGGCTGTATTTTGCTGAATTTATGTTAATTTTCATCCAAGTTTGCTGAATCCTGTTGGTATTAGTTGTGATTGTTAGAATCCATGTTAATTTTCATCCAAGTTTGTGTGTAATGATAACAGCAAACTTGGATGAAAATGGTGTCAAATGAGTTCATATGACACTAATAATTTTCATCCAAGTACCATATGTTTGCTTGGAAACTCAATAGTGTAATGATACATCATGGGCTTTGCATAAGAGTGTTCTTGACCGATTGTGTTACCTTTTGGTATCTCAAAGATGGCTAAACATGTAGCAATCAAAATGAAAGAGTTTTTTATTTGTTCCATTTGTTTCAAATATAAAATCATTTATTGAAACTTAAATATTTTACTGTAAACGCAACCTTAGTGTAACTGAAAGTCTGAGAGTTGTTTGTTAAAGCTAAAGCTTTAGATGGATAACAAAAAACTCAATATTGTATTCGTATAGGCTGTAATTGACTTACAAATACAGTACACTGAAGCTTAAGTTATTTTCTCGAGCAAGCTAAGCCTTTGTGTTGTCACTACCAATCACCTTCTTCTTCCATGATTTTATCTTATAGAGTGACTTGGCCTACGTAGCTCAATTCTGTGCATCCCATCTTCCATGATTTTGAACCATCTCTATCTCGAGGTCAATTATCATTAACACCGGAACTACATCATTTGACTTGTTTAAATTATATATGTAGATGGTCTTGAATTGCCGTGTAGTAGGTTAAAGGAGATTTTTCAAATAATAATAATAATAATAATAAAATTGTTAAAAAAGAAAACAGGTTCCATGTTATACAAGAATTGCAATATCTAATAAATAGACAATAGTGAAAATAGGAACTAATGTCAAGATTTTTTTATAAAATTAAATCAATAACAATAAGCATATATATAATCAATACAAAAATAAAATTATTACCAAAAAAAAAAAAAAAAAAACAATAACTTTAAACATTCTTTCTTTGGATGGAAATTATATAATATGGCTATGAAATTGGTCGTGATTATGGTATATGCTAAAAAAGAATAAAAATATAATACACTTTTTAAGGGATAAAACCATATCTACTTCTCAAAGTTTACACTAATATCCAATTTGATCCGTAGATTTTAGAAAGTAGCAATTAACATTCCCTACCAATAATTTGTCTTAGATTAAGAACTTGAGCTTGACATAATTTCTTACATGATTAGTTATGTGTATTAGTTTTTTTTTTTACAGTGTTTCTTTGCTAGGAAATGAAATGTGGCAGCAAGTATAAGGCAAGGAAATGAAATTTGCTAAGCAGGGACTTGCTATTATGATGCAAGGACATGAGATTACTAAGGAGGGACTAGCTATCATGGAGAGAGGGCGTCCACGTTGTTACTCTGAGGATGAAGTTTTTTCTAAATTGGTGAAAATAGGAATACCGACAGAACACCAACTTGATGCTATACTCTTCCTAATTAAGGATCCAGCTAAAATGAGAGCATTTTTTGGTGTTCCAACTAGTGAGTTACGTCAACAAATATTATTGAAGATGATGTATGCTAAGGAACCTTAGTGACTTTTGGTAGTAGCTAACTTTTGTGGGTTCAAAGGGGTGTAAATTTGATTTGCTAACTTTTGGTAGTAGCTAACTTTTGTGGAATGTATGTAGTGGCAACTTACTTTTGGTAGTAGCTGTATTTTGATTTGCTAACTTTTGTGAAATTAGCAATATTTGATAAATTTGTATTTCAGTTAAAACACTAGAAGATAATGTAATATTTTAACTTGTACTGTGCTATGGATGAATGAAATTAATATCATTTTGCTCCAAAGTTTTGTACTTCTTCTTAGTTCAGATCTGCATTTTGTCTAGCCTAGGTGTGTTGGATTGAGATGGTAAGTCATTCATTCTTGCTGTGGGAATTCTTTCAGGTAATGAATAGATTGTCCTCCAAACAAAACATGTGATGCAGTTCTTAAAAGGAACAATGTCATTTTCATTTCCTGCATTGTTGGAAGTAGATGACAACAATTTGGTTGATGAAGGCTTTGCAACAATGCTGTGTAGTTGTATTTATAATTTTCCTATGCTTGCTTGGTAGCAGACTGGCAGTGTCATAAGGAATTCTTTTTTTATTGGTTGGTTAGTGGTGGCTACCAATCTCACAATGATCTCTCTGCCAACTATCTTTGATATGACTTTTTTTTTTTTGAGAAAATCTTTGATATAAACTTAATTGCTATGTGGCAGTCCACACAGACATGAATATTCTTTGTTACTTGAATTGTTGTTCCTGTAGGAGTGCTGATGATGCCAAATCCTATAGCGAGCCTTTTACTATGGCTACACAGTAAGAAAATCTTATGCTCCTCGTCAACATTATTAGATATGTATATATGGAAATTTAATAATGGTGAAAATTCAGGCTTATAACCAATAATTCATAAAAATCTTTTGCCCACAAAAGTTTGCTGAATTCCTCTTTGCTGACTTTGCTGACCACGTTTTTGTGGGCTGAATGTAGTGTTAAGTTGCTAACCACCTTTTTACTGGTTACAAAATCTTTTGACTAATTAAATTTATATGTACACTATTGTAATTTTTACATTATAATAATAAAAATATAAATATAAATTTATATATATGATGTGGTAAATTTTATATTATTTAATGAGTACAAATACATCTATTTTTTACATATTATGTACCAAGGGTATAATAGTCAATTTATATAAATTACATTTTCCATCCTTCCATTTTTCTCTCCAACCAAACAAAAGAGTTTTTCACCCTTCCACTTTTCCACGCTTCAAACCAAACATATAAGAGGGAAAACAAAATATTTTTCATCCTCCCACTTTTCCATCGTCCCACAATTTTCTATCTTTCTACTTTTCCATCCTTCCATCCAAACACACCTAAAAGTTTTTTGTTTTTCTGGAGTAAACTTAGTGATAAAAGAATACCTGGCTTCTTGCTTCATATATAGCAGATATATTCATTGAGATATATATTGTATTGGAAATAAGGGAAGTTCCTTATGAAATTATTCATAGAAAAGGTCTCAACTATTACAACTGATTGGTACTTTAATGAGCTATGATGATGCTTAGTGACTTTTTATTTTTATTTTCAATTTTGCTTACTAGTTAAAAAAGATGATGATAAAATGGGCTGATTAGAATCACACAATTAGCTTAGTCAAATAAGGATTTTTTTTTTTTTTGGGGGGGGGGGCTTTATTGTGATAAATTATATGAGATAATTGTTCAATTTTTTCTATATAGATACGCGTGTCGCATTTTGATATGTATTCAGTTGGACTTAGAATTGTTGGGATAATCAAGTCATTATGTTATTTCATTAGCCAACTGAAATAACATAATGACTTCTGAAATGAGATAATTAATAAATGGTGTGGAAATAAGTAAGGAATTTATATGTTCTATAACAAAAATAATGTTCATATATAAAAGAAAGTAGAAGTACTATTGCACAAGACTTATCATTTAGTCTTTTTGGGTTGCTTGATATTGAAACAAGTCGTGTCATCTTTGGTGTAAATTGTTGGGAAAAATTCTATATAACTATATATATATTTCAGCAAGCACAGCGAAAGTACAACCACACAAGAACACAAAGATTTATGTGAAAACCCTTTCTTCTTGAAGGGAAAAACCACGGGACAAACTCTGAATAATTTCACTATATTAAATAGAGATTATAACACTTAGAGATACAACTTGAGCAAAAAAACTCTCTTTTTCTTTTTACTCACTGCTCTCTTCCTCACTGTGTATCTCTCACAATTTTCTCTTACTCTATATATTTTTATCTTCTCTTTTGCTTGCTCTCACTCATGCATTGCACAGTCCTCAATCTCACTCACTAGGACTTCTCTTCACTCGTCACTTCTTTTCCACCAAATGGCCGAATGACCTTTCCTGTTATTTCTTCACCTTTTTCTTCTTTTCTTTCTTCCACACTCTTCACATCAAGTCACAATAAAAGCAAGCACACAAGGTTGGACTTTTGTACATGATATTAGACAAAAAAGGATGAATTCAATTCTTCTCTTCACTGGGCCGAATGTCCTTGTGTTTTCTTCAGCCCATTTTTCTTCTTCCTTTAGTGTGTCCCACACGCTTAATGTCAAGTCTCATTAAGAGACATGGTTGACATGAACACTTTAGAGACAAGCTCATTGAATGAGCTATTCCATCAAGTGTGGGCTGGAACCCACATGTGCCACACACCCAACAATATCCCCCTCCAGCCCACTACGGAGGAGATCTTCGATCCAACTCTTTAGTTAGAATTCATTCCGGCCAAGCCAACACCAGACTCAACCTTCTTCGTTATCTTCACTAACACTGAGAAAATTTCATCAAAATTAATACCTTTTGTTCTCAAAGAATTTATTTCACTTTGGATATCCTTAATCCAATTTCTTGGCTCCCCCTCATCAGAAGCCCAAATATTCTCGAAGTTAGCTTCGCGATGTTCTTCAGTACACCTCCTTTCAAGAGGTTCAACAATCTCTAGTGGAGAATATTGCTCCCCCTGCTCAAGACCTTCGCAATCTTTCACTTGATCATTCTTCCTAGCATCACAATATTTTTCATCAAATATCACTTCCTCATTTAAATCACTATCAGGTAGAGAGAATTTTACTCTCTTGGCTGCAACACTATTAATATCAACTCTCAACTGTGGAGTTTTCTAAAAAACTTTGACTACATTGAACTTCTTCTTACAGGCCCTCACATGAGTCCTGTACATACCACAACAAGCATGCCCTCTAGCAACAACTAATAATCCTTTAGAAAGTTTCCATCTTCCATTGCCAAGATAGTTATTATAACCTGCTCAATCCATAGCCAGTGTAGAAAGCACATTCATCCTTAAATCTGGAACATGTCGCACATCCTTTAACATCAACGTGCAACCAACATTAGTCTTGATGCACACATCACCAATTCCCACAATATTTGAATAATTGGAGTTACCCATCTTCACAACACCAAAGTCACCTGCATTGTATATGGTGAACAACCCTTTTGTGGGGATAACATGGTGGGAGGCTGCTAAATCAACAACCCACTCAACATTATTCTTAGCAACATGCTCACGTTTTTGTTCTTCAAGAGAGAGCATCACAACATCCTCATGAAACACAACTGCTACAGTATTCTTCTCATCATCATTATTTTCATATTTTGCTTCAGTTTGTTCTTTATTCCAATGCCAACAGTTTCTTTTTATGTGACCCTTTTTCCCACAATGGAAGCATTCTCTTATCTCTTTAATCTGAGATCTAACTTATGATTGTGACCTGTCATTAAATTTAGCATAATCATCAGGCCCTCTACTTCTATTTCTGCCACTGTTCTCCATGACAAGAGCTTGATCTTGTGCATTGTTTATACCATCATCTCTTCTGCGAACCTCCTCACTTAGAATTAAATCTTGAATATCATCATATTTGAGTTTGCTCTTCCCTACAGAATTGCTCACTACCATTCTCATGGCCTCCCAACTGTTTGACAAATAAGCCAAAACAATTAATGCACGAATCTCATCATCAAAATCAATCTCCATAGAGGACAATTGACTTGTGATGGTATTAAACTCATTCAAATGCTGAGCCATAGGAGTACCTTCCCCCATCTTCAGATTAAACAACTTCTTCATCAGATGCACCTTATTGTTAACCAAAGGCTTTTCATACATGCTAGACAAAGCCTACATCAAATTTGCTGGTCTTTTCCTTCATAACGTCGTGTGCATTTGATCTTGTTAGAGTTAATCGTATAACTCCTAACACCTGTCTATCAAGAACACTCCATTCTTCTTCTTTCATAATTTTTGGTTTTTTTTCTCAAAGGAGGAAGGTGTAATTTCTTCCTATACAGGTAATCTTCAATCTACATCTTCCAATAGCCAAAGTCTATGTTGTCAAACTTCTCAATTCCTGACGTCTTTCCTTCTTCTCCGGCCATTGCTCCCAATCGAATCTACGCTCTGATACCACTTGTTGGGAAAAATTCTATATAACTGTGAATAAATTTTAGCAGGTACAGCAAAAGCACAACCACATAAGAACACAAAGATTTACGTGGAAACTCTTTCTCCTTGAAGGGAAAAACTCCGAGACAAACTCCAAATAATTTCACTATATTAAATAAAGATTACAACACTTAGAGATACAACTTGAGCAAAAAAACTCTCTTTTTCTTTTCACTCACTGTGTATCTCTCACAATTTTCTCTTGCTCTCTATATTTTTCTCTACTCTTTTGCTTGCTCTCACTCACGTAGTTCTCCAAGACTGCACTGTCCTCAGTCACTTCTCTTCACTCTTCTCTTCTTCTCCACCAAATGGCCAAATGGCCTTTCCTTTTATTTCTTCACATTTTTCTTCTTTTCTTCCTTCCAAACTCTTCACATCAAGTCACAATAAATGAAAGCACACAGGCCTTGACTTTTGTACAAGATATTAGATAAAAAAGGATGAATTCAATTCTTCTCTTCACTTGGCCGAATGTCCTTGTGTTTTCTTCAATCAATTTTTCTTCTTCCTTTAGCATGTCCCACACGCTTAATTTCAAGTCTCATTAAGAGACAGGGTTGGCATGAACACTTTAGAGACAAGCTCATTAAATGAGCTATTCCATCAAGTGTGGGCTGGAACCCACTTGTGCCACACATCCAACAATCTCCCCCTCCAGCCCACTACGAAGGAGATCTTCGATCCAACTCTTTAGTTAGAATTCATTTCGACCAAGCCAACACCAGACTCAACCTTCTTCATTATTTTCACTAACTTTGTGAAAATTTCAATAAAATTAATACATTTCGTTCTCAAAGAATTTATTTCACTTTGGATATCCTTAATCCAATTTCTTGGCTCCCCCTCATCAGAAGCCCAAATATTCTTGAAGTTAACTTCATGATGTTCTTCAGTACACCTCCTTTCAAGAGGTTCAACAATCTCTAGTGGAGGATATTGCTCCCCCTGCTCAAGACCTTCGCAATCTTTCACTTAATCATTCTTCCTAGCATCATGATATTTTTCATCAAATATTACTTCCTCATTTAAATCACTATCAGGTAGAGAGAATTTTACTCTCTTGGCTGCAAAACCATTAATATCAACTCTCAACTGTGGAGTTTTCTCAAAAACTTTGATTGCATTGAACTTCTTCTTACAAGCCCTCACATGAGTCTTGTACATACCGCAACAAGCACGCCTTTCAGCAACAACTAATAATCCTTTAGGAAGTTTCTATCTTCCATTGCCAAGATGGTTACCATAACCCGCTTGATCCATAGCCAGTGTAGAAAACACATTCATCTTTAAATCCGAAACATGTTGCACATCCTTTAACATCAATGTGCAACCAACATTGGTCTTGATGCACACATCACCAATTCCCATAATTTTTGAATAACTGGAGTTACCCATCTTCACAACACCAAAGTCACCTGCTTTGTATGTGGTGAACAACCTTTTTGTGGGAATAACATGGTGAGAGGCTACTGAATCAACAACCCACTCAATGTCATTCTTAGCAACATGCTCAAGTTTTTGCTCTTCAAGAGAGAGCGTCACAACATCCTCATGAAACACAACTACTACAGTATTCTTCTTATCATCATTATTTTCATCTTTCTCTTTAGTTTATTCTTTATTCCAATGCCAACAGTTTCTTTTTATGTGACCCTTTTTTTCCTACAATGGAAGTATTCTCTTATCTCTTTAATCTAAGATCTAGCTTTTGATTGTGACCTGTCATTAAATTTAGACCGATCATCAGGCCCTTTGCTTCTATTTCTGCCGCTGTTCTCTATGACAAGAGCTTGATCTTGTGCATTGTTTATTCTAGCATCTCTTCTGCGAACCTCCTCACTTAGAATCAAATCTCGAATATCATCATATTTGAGTTTGATCTTCCCTGGAAAATTGCTCACTGCCATTTTCATGGCCTCCCAAATGTTTAGTAAAAAAACCAAAACAATTAATACTTGGATCTCATCATCAAAATCATTCTCCACAGAGGACAATTGACTTGTGATGGTGTTAAACTCATTCAAATGCTGAGCCACAAAAGTACCTTCCACCATCTTCAGATTAAACAACTTCTTCATTATATGCACCTTGTTGTTAGTCGAAGGCTTTTCATACATGCTAGACAAAACCTTCATCAGATCCACTGTGGTCTTTTCCTTTACAACGTCGTGTGCATTTGATCTTGTTAGAGTTAATCGTATAACTCCTAGCACCTGTCTATCAAGAACACTCCATTCTTCTTCTTCCATACTTTTTGCTTTTTTCCCCAAAAGAGGAAGGTGTAATTTCTTCCCATACAGGTAATCTTCGATCTACATCTTCCAATAATCAAAGTCTGTACTGTCAAACTTTTCAATTGCTATAACTATGAATAAATTTTAACAAGCACAGCAGAAGCACAATCACACAAGAACACAAAGATTTACGTGGAAATCATTTCTCCTTGAAGGGAAAAACCATGGGATAAACTCTGAATAATTTTACTATGTTAAATAGAGATTACAACACTTAGAGATACAACTTGAGCAAAAAAACTCACTTTTTCTTTTCACTCACTGCTCTCTTCCTCACTGTGTATCTCTCATAATTTTCTCTTGCTCTTTATATTTTTCTCTTCTCTTTTGCTTACTCTCACTCACGTAGTTCTCCAAGACTGCACTATCCTTTGTCTCACTCACTGGGACTTCTCTTCACTCTTCTCTTCTTCTCCACCAAACGGCCGAATGGCCTTTCCTTTTATTTCTTCACCTTTTTCTTCTTTTCTTCCTTCCAAAGTCTTCACATCTAGTCACATTAAATGCAAGCACACAAGCCTTAACTTTTGTACATGATATTAGACAAAAAAGGATGAATTCAATTCTTCTCTTCAATTAGCCGAATGTCCTTGTGTTTTCTTCAGCCAATTTTTCTTCTTCCTTCAGTGTGTCCCACATGCTTAATGTCAAGTCTCTTTAAGAGATATGGTTGACATGAACACTTTAGAGACAAGCTCATTAAATGAGCTATTCCATCAAGAGTGGGCTGGAACCCATGTGTGCCACATACCCAACATAAATGATATTACGAGCGTGAGATACCCAACAATGGTGGATATCATTGAAATGTTAAGATATTCTGCTGTGTTGGAAGGAATTTTAGCAGTGACAACTTAGAGCATCCACAGCAGTGGAGCTATTTTTTTAGCTATTTGGCACCACAAAAAGCTACTTTATCTATTTTACCTACTCATTTTACCAAACATCCAGCAGTAGTGAATCTATTTTAGCTTTCAACACAATAAAATAATATAAATATCACAATAAAATAATATATTTGCTACACTAAAATAATACATCCCACTAAAAAAATACCACAAACTGATCAATGCACAATCCACAGCCGCTACCAACCAAGAACAACCACCCACAAAAACCTTTCAGCCAACCACATCCACCTCCACCACCACTCCACTAGCAACAACCTCTATGTGACAACCACTACCCAAGGCAAGAAAAAGAAAAAAAAAATCAAACCACCACCAAACCCAGAACAGATGGCGATGAAGATGAAGATCCGTGTGAAAATGAAGATCGACAACAAACCATGACACCACCAACCTTGTTAGACTTGCTCCTCCTCACCAAATGGTCATGACCTGGATCCGAAATTTCGTCTTCCGATTCGTCTGTGTCAGTTTCTGGTTCTTGAGTGGCCGAGTCGGACTGGTGCAGAATTGATAGTTTGAGAGTTTGAGAAAGTTTAAGAGTTTGATGATCTGAGGAGAGAGGCTGAGAATGAGAGCACAATGGACAGAATGAGCAAAAAGAAAATGAATAAAAAAATAAAAAAGTATTATTTTAATAGAGGTAGGAATTAAAATAATATTTCTAACTTTTAGCATCACCTTCCGTACGAAGCCAAAAGTAGCTTCGTACGGAAGCCTGAAGCTAAAATTTTTTAGCTTTACATACACTGCTATGAAAGCATTTTTTGTGTTTTGGTGAAGCTATTTAGCTTCATTGTTGCTAGTGCTCTTAAGGTATTTAGCAAATAACAATAACAATATGATGCATTTTGTGGTGCCACAATGAAGAATTCAACAGTGTACTTTGAGATTTTGAGTCATTTAGTAGCGCTTTGTGAGATATTCGATGGCATATAGGCTCTTGAGAACTTATGTTGTAAATCAGTGTTTAAGATGTTAGAGTCATAGAAGTTCAATTTACCAGAGTACATTTAGCATGGCTAGACTAGAAACCTGGTTCACTAAACCTCCTGATAAAAGCTTTGAGTAATTTCGAAGGGACTGCCCAACAAAGAACTTAGGGAAACCAGCTTGTCAAACTCAACAAAATTAAATATTCAAATTAGCAAGGTTAGATATTAAGCTATTATGTATATTTAAGTAGAAAGGATGCAAAATTTAATATGCATAAACATGCAAAGAGATGTTCAAATCAACAAATCCAAATCTATTTTTCATGAGAATTTGTAAGGCTCAAATCTAATTAGCAAAAGTTTCAAAAGAAACTTAATGAGGGTGAATTTTCATATGGGTGGGTTGGGCCCAAGAAAACTGGTCGGCCCACCTAAACAAAAGTCTGACGCTAGGCCCAAGGCCCATCGAGTGATGTATGTCCGGTACGCCTAAGGGAGGTGACCCCAGAATCCATCGCAATGTGCCCGACCATTAGCTGAGTATCGGGGATTAATGCGACCACATCCGAGGGTTGCCTAGAGGTCAGTAGTCCAAACCGATCACAAAGGGAGTCTGTGTGTAATCCTCTAAGAGGTCGGTCAGTGAGAATTAACGATCCTAAAAGGAATCCACTTCCGAACACTATCCAGCATCTGGAACAAGTTCCGAGGGAATCCTTTGAATTTGTGAGGATCCGTTGGGATTCTGGGGGACGTGGGAATATGTGAGTGAGTGGGAAAGAAATGATGGCCACCCCACTCACGGAGGGCTATAAAAGGAGGACAAAACCATAGTAGAGAGGGAGGAAAAAAGAGAGAGAGAGGGTATGAAGATAAATAGCAAAGTGTTGGAAAACTAGAGGGAAGTGAGGAAAAGGGTGAGAGGTCAGACATTGGCAAGAGCATATCAGACTAAGGTTGGAGCATCACTAGTAGGATCAAGAGAAAGCCCACATATAAATAAATTGAGGACCCAAGTACAAGTACGTGAGTAGTGTCTGGTGCCCACATTTCACATATAGTAAATTAGCTTAAGTTGAATTAATGAGCTTTGCCCATTGGTGTATTCACCCTCCTGAGGACAAAATAACCAAAAGGCATGACAAACATCTAGCCATGCAGAGGACATACCCCATGTTGCCAAACCAATCCTCCCTTAACAAGTTGTCGAAGTTAAACCATGATAGGCTTGGGCCATAAATTGGATCGCTTTCTTGTCACTTTGTGGGTCTTATATTCTTATTTTTGGGTGGCCATCTATTTTAGTGGCCTGTGTCATTTGTGGTTGAATTGGGTCCCTTCTTGAATTGTTTGTGTTTGCAAAACAAGTTTCATGACTAGATTTTGCTAGTAAAAAAAACCCTTAAATAATAAGAAAAATGGGTCTCAATCATAGATTGTTTTTTCTTGGATGTTTTTACTAAACAAAGAGAGCATTTAGATATTAATTTCAACAAAAATTTTGTTATCTTGTGGTTTTTTAGTGATAAAGGAATTGTATCTTGTACTTTGAATTAATAGAGTCTTACAAAGAATGTATATCATGACATCCTAAAAATTATCAAATGAAATTTGTAATAAATAAAAATTCAAGGAACCTTTCCCATATCCTCAACTTTAAATGAAAGCCCAAGTGACAACCAAATCATCCCTTAAATTATTAAGCATGACGTTGCACCTGTCCTAAAAAGACCACATACTCTTACCTACGTACGTCTACTTCTAGGATTTAGGTTTCTATTTTTTTTTCCTTCTTTTCTTCTTATGGAAGAAAAAGTGGTAAAAACAACTCCCACAACTTGGGAGAAATAGATGTTAGCTTTAAGAAATAAGGGAAAGAGGGAGCAATGAGTTGAAGGAGAAAGGGACACTCTTATTTGTGTAGTTAAAGAACTCGTAAACATGCTTTTTACACTTGCTAAATGTAGTTGATAGTGCCACATGATGCATGAGTGTTTTAAGTGTTTTCGAGTGTGTTTGCACTGCATGTATTGTATGCTGTAGTTTTTTTTTTATACATTCCTATACTTACACATGGCATCAATCATAGTTCCAATGGTCTTAAAATGTTCCAACCTTATTTGTTAGATTTTGGATGGGCTCAAGTTGATGCAAAATATAGCCCTTTTGCACTCCTCTCTATTGCTCCTTCTAATTTTCCTTTGCTGACTCATTCTCAATTGTGTAGGCTTGGTCCACATAATGAAGAATGAATATATTTAATCTTGCTTTTTGTCCTAATCAAACCTTAGAGATTTTTTGACCCGAGAGGGGTGGCCTAGTGGTTGGGATCCGTGAATTAGATTTGTGGTCCCTAGTTCGAGCTCAGGCGAGTACCTGAGAAGGAATTTGGGTATCCCTGCTGAGGAGCCCATGATTACCAGCTCTATCGAGGTGCTAAGGTGAGGTCTGTGGTTACCTCAGATCACAGTAGCTATAGCTCAATCCAACATTCCCTAGCGGGAGGGTGCTTCTATGGTCACGCCCAGAGAGATGAGTCACAATGGTCGCCCCTGTCCCCCTTTTATTCAGCCAAAAAAAAAAAACCTTAGAGATTTTTGCAAACCCAATTAATTCAACCCAATTTCAGGTGTTCTCATTCTCACAGGTAATTTGCTGTAGCTATGGGCATTGGACTTACTTTATGGGCTTTGGCCTTGTTGTTTGGCTGTCTAAAAAATTTCTTCTAACAATCATCAACACTAGCGTTACTTCATTTAACCTCTCCTTACAAAATATTACTAAAAAAAAAAAGAATCTAAAACATGAATGCTAGATTACCACTAAACGAAGAAGTCCAACAATTTGTGGAACTTAACTTCCATGAAATAGTCACAAAATTAAACAGCTTCTACGTTCTGGGAAGGAAAAAGAGTAAAAAAAAAATTATCATCTTGGAATTTAACTAATTAAGAACTTGTTCTCAAAAATAAAAAATAAAAAAAGAAAATAATAAATTAACTAAAAAACCTTAAAGCTAAATGTCCATTCCACACTCATTTACACATCATAAACAATTTTTTTTTTTTTTTTAAGTATACTATATGTGTGAAAGTGGAGGAATTAAAAGGTTCTCATGTAGATAAATGATATGATTTACTATTTCAATAAAAGACTTCCACTTGTTTAAAATTGTGGAGTTTTAAAACAATTTTAAATATGTGAGAGTCTTTTATTAAAATAGTAGACAAATGATGTGGTCCACCACGATGACGGTATAATTTCTCGTGGAAGTAAAAGTATGAAATAGACATTACTTAATTAAACTTAAAACCATGCATGTTTCCAACGTGGCTATGACTGGCTCTTCATCTCCTTCTCCAATACTCATCATACCTGTCCAAGCCATCATCATCTTGAACCTCTCTCGCGACCTTAACAAGCACAAAACCCAGCATCTCCTGGATCCGGAAGGACCATAGCTGCACTACTGTACCCACTCTCAGTTCATTCTCAATCGCTACCTTGTTCCAGTGCATGCTCAATCCATAATCTGTTCCTTGACGCTTGCTCAAAGTTTCACGACTCACCGATATGATTGGCTCGATAAACACCGTCTCCATCTCTTTTCCATTGTTCAACAACTCCTCCTCTTCTTCTGTTAAGAAAGACTCCTCAAATTCGATAAAAAAGCTGTTGTAATAGTTCAGCATACAATGATCTCTATGGGACAGTCGCTTTTGCATAACCAGTTTAGTGTCTGTACCCTTAATGAACTCGATGGTCTCCTTGAATATTTCAGGCAAGTCAGAAGGTTGGTCTTTCTTTGTCCTTTTCATGGAGTTCCAACCTGGTTCTTCGTCACTGTCGCTTTCAGTTTCTTCTATGTATCTTCTATTATATCGATAGAGACGGTTCATCCTTCTTCTTGATTGAAAACCCCTTTTTTCTCTTATGGGTTTGCTTTCAAACTCCATGGAATTGCTCTCAAACTCCATGGAATTATTCTCAAACTCCCTGGATTTACTCGATTCTCCAATTTCATCACTCTTGGTTTCATATTTGTATTTTTTCTTTTTGTTGAGACGCTTTGATTCTTCTCTGCTTGTCCTCTCCGCCTTTATAGCAGAAGCCATCAACTTTTCTCCCTTGAAATCTGCTTTCTTGGATTCATCCATCGACTTTAACATAGGCTTCTTCAGTGCTTTTTCTCTCAACAAACGTTCTAGCTTAAACAATCCACCATAGGGGTTTGCCTTAGCCTTCTTGAAACTCTTCTCTCTCACAAACCTTTCTTTCTTGGAACCCATAGTTTCTTTCTCAATCAAAGTTTCTTTCTCTGAGCTTTCTAGCTCGAATTTCTCGGATGGAACGTGTGAAGCCTCTACTGGAAGGTCGGAAAAAGAACTATTTGGCTCAACATTGCGACCCCCTCCATCAAACTTGTTCTCTTCCTCTAAGGCTGAAATATAGAGAGGCTAGGGTTTTTGCTGTTACAGGTATTGGTATGTGATTTTGGGTTACTTATATATAGGTACAATAAATAAAGCAGAGTCCTAAGAGGTCTTTAACTAGGGTTTCCTAATCAATGCAGGAAACGGAAGACTTAAGTCGGTTTTGTTTATATGGAATATTCCATCTCTTAGGAAGACCAAGAGAATTCCAAACTAGCTCATCTGGAGAAACTAATAGCTCTCTCCTACGTGTTTGGATTCCATATATATATATATATATATATAAAGTTGCATTAATTAATTATAGGATAAAGTTTAGCTACAAAATTAGTTGTAACCTTAGGCTACAAACTCACTCAATATCTTTTTATTGAAGATGAATTTTGACAAATCCACCATTGGATTGTATCTTCTTTTTATATCTTCCATGTTTGCAAAATTTCAAGAAAATTAAAAATCAATAGCTATTTCATCAATAAATTTTTAAATTGCAAGTTTTTGTAATTTAAAATTATGCATAAAATATAAGATTATAGATTATATAGTAAATGATATCCGATTGACACAAAAATTGACATGTGCACTAAGAGCGTAAAGAACATGTAATTCAATGGTTAGATTTTCAAAATATGCAATAATATTTATTTTACTGAGTAAGTTTGTAGTTTAAGGCTACAACCAATTTTGTAGTTAAATTTTGCCCTTAATTATGGTAGTCCTATAACTAAAAGGGTGGTTTAAAAGATACTTCTCAATAATAATAATTAAAAAAAAAAAAAAAAAAAAAAGGCATTGGGTAATGAATCCAACTTAATCACCTGTCACACATATCGTTAAAGGCATGTTAATTTTCTCTTTCTTCTAACCAAACTTATCCCTCTTTCATTTGTTTATGTCAACTTTAAACAATTAACCTTTTTTACCTAATGATTTTTTTATTAGAAATTCTAACTTCATTGCATTTTTGAAAAAAGAAAAAAGAAAAGCAATTTGAAATTCTACATCTAGAGGAAATCTTCAAAGTTTATAACTTTATATATCGTTCTTCCTCGGTAGAATAGAACTTACCCTATATTGTATCCCAAAATCCCCAAGGCGACTTCTCTTCCTCTAGCTACATAGGCACGTATTTTTTTTTCTCTCAAAACTGCATTCTAATTTATGAGTAAGGACCAATAAGTTCAATGATAACAATAAGTCTTTAGAGAAATGATAAATCCATAGATGTTATTTTCAACTATTGTATACCATTGGTAAGTGTGTATATATATATATATATATATGTGTGTGTGTGTCTATATATATTAATTGTCTTATATTGTTTATCGGTTTTTTTGCATTTTATACTTGGTGGTGTCTTATTATGATATCTTTGTTGTGTTTCATAAAGTATTATTAAAGGCTTTATTTTCCTTTGCATTTGAAATATCTAAAAGTTGGTTTCAAATTTTAAATCTCCATAGGCAAATTTTTAGATATTTCTCCCCAACCCCCCGACATTGAACATGGGTGAGAATTTGACCAACTCATCTATAGCACTATATATATATATATATATAGAGGTGACTCTAGAAATTTTGTTCAGAGTGTTCCTTAGAAAGTATAAATTACACAATCTTATTTCTTTTTAACCTTTAAGTAATTAAGTTTGATTTAATGTTATTAATTCCATTCTGTAACAGCCATAACGACTAGAAAATACCATGTCGGTAAACAAATCAGAACAGTAACCCACCTATTCTACTTCGGAAAAAATTTCAGGTCATTCTAGTCTATTTCGAGTGTTTCGAGGTCAGTGGCAAAGCCAGGAAGTTTTTCTAGGGAGACAAATTAAATATAACAAAATTATTGAATTAAAAAAAATTCAAGACCCAAAAAAAATTTTTATTTTATGAATTAATATTTTAGCTTAATAATGTTGTGTCCTACATTTTTTTTTATTGTATAAAACTCATTTATAATTTAACCACTCAAGCCAAAATATAAATGCAAACAACAGTACATTGTAATAAGTAATTATATATAACGATATTTTATAATCTTATATATTATTATATAACAGAAACTCAAAAGTATTATAATATATTATATAATTAAAGTGAAAGACAGAAATCCACACTTGTCAAATTTACAGCCACAAAAATGTCATTCTCACACTCAGACACAGTATTTTGAAGTGATGTACAGCAGTAACACAGCACACAGAGTTATACAAAATACATAGTTATAGAAAAAAAAAAAAAAAAAAAAAGATAAAAAGAAGGAAAAAGAAGGCAACAAACACACAACAAGAGAGCGAGATAAAAAATGAGAAAGATAGCAGTGATTCATAGAAGGGCGACTGGCGGTGTGGAGGACTGTCATGGAGAGGCAGCGTGATGGGGGCATTATGCTCCTAGTAAATGTAAGAGGAGATTTGTTTTACGCTTTTGTTTATTTATTAGTATTATTTTTTTCATTGGTGATTTGGAATTTGATGGAGAAGAATGGGGGTTTTTTGTTAGTATTTGGAGGGTGGGTTGAGGAATGAATGGGTTTGTTGGGCTTGCACCGATCAGTTTTTTTTTTTTTTTTTTTTTTTAGAATCTATGGGTTTTTGTTTTCAGTATATTGGGCTCTTTTTTTTCATGGTGGGCTTGCCCGTTACAATTTTTTTTTTTTTTCTTCAGATTTTAGTTCAAAATTTTTTTAGGCTTTTTTTTTTTGCTTGAAAGTAGGACAAATAAATTTTTTTTTTTTTTATTTGAGGGTGTTCTTAATTTTGGTTGATGGTGTTCTTAATTTCTTTTTAAAGGGTAAACAAATAAAAAAAAATTAATTATTATATATAAATTTTTTTTTTCAGGTCAGGGTGTTCCTAGGGTGTTGAACACCCTGACATGAACGTGGCGTCGCCACTGTATATATATATGTGTGTGTACTAAGAATATTTTGCTATAACAATTTACATTGTCCTGTGCTTGTTGAGCATGATTTTGGATTGTTCTGCATGTTCCAACATGCAATTTTTCTTGCGATCATCTCATGGAACAGATCAAAGTCATTAGCTCCTAGGGAGCAAAGCCAAGGCAAGATCTACCCAAGTTGGTTAGACTCAGAAACTGTTATCCTCAATATCTCTGATGCAGTTTCTAGAAAATGTAAATTTGAGGAGGCAGTCCAAGCATTCCATGATCTTGACCAGGGAAGTATTGTCGGTCGAACTGTGATTGAGATAAGTTAGTTCAGTTGGTCCAAACAACAGTTGATGGTGGTGGCTACCTCCAGTACTAGAGTCATGCACCTGTCTTGCATAAATGACTTCATTGGAAATGTATTAATCAAGTAATAACTTTCTCTGACTTATATTTGCTGTATTTTTTTATTCCCTATTTTCTTTTTCATTCTGTTTCCCTTCACCCTCCTTTTTTCTTAACCTTCACTTTCCTTGTAACATGAGTTGGAAAACTTGGGGATGTGCTACGATTTTGGTGCTCTTCAGAATATGGAAAAAGGTTACAATTGTGTCAACAATATGTACGTTTTGTCCCCACGCCAGGTATAACAATTATGTGTTGTCTGATACTTTGAACTTCACACGGTAGAGAATGCTGCCCACACGAGTCATAGGAGACTCTCCATATCTAAGCATGACATCCCAGTCGAGGAAACAACTGTGAAGTCCTGTAGGTAGGTACCCTTTTTTTTTTTTTTTTGAGCAAACTACATATTTGGTCCCTATCTTTTAGGCTAAATGTCAATTTGGTTTCTAACATTTCAAATGTTTTAATTTAGTCGTTAACTTTTTGGCATTGTGTCAAAATGGTTCTTGTTGTTAAGTGATAAATAAAAAATATTAGCATGGTTAACAACCAAAATAAAATATTATTTTCATGCAATATAAACTGTCACGTGTTTTACCACCTCAATGTAAACTTTAAAAAAATGTTAGGTGAAGGTGAGGTGGATTTTTATTAGATTATTGGAACCCAAATTTTTTATTTTATTTTATTTTATTTTATTTATCACTCTCCATTATGGCATTATCATTTATCCCAAGCCTACACTCTGCTTCCCAATTAAAGCTTTTATTCTCCAGTCAAGAATCATAACACCTTTCCATTCAAGATCGCAATGCCAGATCTTCATTAAAACTAAATAATAACACCAATGATAGATATGTCCAGACCACCAAAATAAAAACTAAAAAAATAATTTTCTGCAAAAACCTTCATTTTCTCGCAAGCCAAACAACCCAAAGACACTTGCTGAGCTACACATACACAGGGACCCAAAGGCTTGCCGATCCGAGCTTTTCACACCGCCTGACCACTCCCTTATGATTCTACCCAACTCGATCTCCTCAACCACCGCGTCCACCAAACATTGCTTCCTCTTCTTCCCATATGGTAACTCGGTAACTCCCTCCCCATGATTCGACCCCGTCCATGTCATTCCTTGGATTCTTGCAAGATCCCATTGTCGAAGTCTAGGAACATAAGGTTGCCAGTGGTGTGGATGGTGGAGGGTGTTGGTGATTTCATGGAGGGAGAGAGAGAGATAGGAGAGGAGGAGGAGGAGACTTGGATAAGAAAGATAATGATGCTTATAAAATTTGGGTTTTGTTAATATTGGCTGAGGTGGATTTTTAATTGAGATGGCAAGTTTTAGTTAATCCACTTGGAATCCATGTGACAATCTATGTGGCATGAAAATAATATTTTATTTTGACCGTTAGCTATGTTAGTATTTTTCATCCATCACTTAACGGAAGGGACCATTTTGACACAATACCAAAAATTTAGGGACAAAATTGACACAGTTGAAATGTCAAAGACCAAATTAACATTTAACATAAAGGTTAGGAACCAAATATGTAGTTTACCCTTTTTTTTTATTTATTTATTTTTTTTTTGTGAAAACACCATTTTGGTCTCTATATTTTGAGGTTACAGTCAATTTAGTCTGTACATTTTGGTAGCAGTTAATTTGGTCCATGTTATTTTCATATTGCATTCAATTTAGTCCATATACCGTTAACTCACTGACGGAATGCTTATGTGACAAACAGTGTATACTGTTGGCATACTTAAAGTTGAAGTGACTAATAAAAAATAACAAATTTTTTAATAAACATTAAAAAAATACAATGTGTCGGCATTTAAATTAACATTAAAATAATTATAAAAATTTCTCAATTTTAAAAGATAGAAAAACAAAAATTTAGATCATTCCCAATTTTCCTTTCACTTTTTTGTCAACCAAACACAAAACTCAAACCCAAATTTGTACCATATATGATTATTCTCCTCCCTCAAACCCAGATTTGTCCCTAGTCACTATTTGTTTCTCTCTTTATCTAACTATCTCTCTTTCTCACTTGAAAACCCTTCGCTCTCCTCTGCTGCCATCGACTCTGTAACTCCTTCAAACATGATGTTGGCCATAACAAATAAAACACACACGAACACAATTGCACAAACTTAGACACCTTCCTTCCTTCAATTCTTTCCTTGGAACCATTCCCTTTTTACATTTCATATTTGGGTTACCATTTTCTATTTGCTTGTCCAGAAACAAAACAAAATATAAAAAAAGCAATTGAAATATCTTCTGTTTTTTAATGGTTTTTTTTTTTTTTTTTGGCTGGGGGGGTGGGGGGGGGGAGGGGGAATGGAGTACTTAGCTAAACTAAGCTAAAATGATTCTTCAATAAAGTTGAAAGCACAAAGTTTGAAGAATATATTGTTATTGGTATTCTTTGGTTCGATTGACTCCCTTTTAATTTGACTTTTGGGTATTCTTTATTTGAATACGTGTCTTTGTTGTTGTTGGTTTGATTGTGAGTTTGCTACGAGATTTCAGAGATAGTGAGATAAAATAGAGAGAAATAGATATTGAAGAGGGATCAAATCTGCGTTTTACTATTTTAGAGAGAAACAAATAAAGAGAGAAGCGGAAAATCAAATTTGGAACAAATCTAGGTTTGAGTTTTGCGTTTGCTTAGCAAGAAAATACAAGAAAATTTGAGGATGATCTTAATTTTTTATTCTATCTTTTAAAATTAAGAATTTTTTTGTTTTTTTTGTTTTTACTTTTGATGGTGGATTAAATTAAGTTTAATTTGTCCATGATGGTCATCTACGTCCAAACTATTGTGCAAGAAAGGAACCCCATACAAAGTGTCACAGATATGGATAGGATTTGTCCATAGGCGTCATAACCGTCCAAAGTGATGACACTCAAAGACATGGACGACTAGATATCACTTAATAAATTTCAAAGGATTTTTCTATAAACTCTATACAATCAGACCGCGATCTGTCATTCCAGAATGTGGGGAGGATTCCCCAAAATCTGCTCCATTTTCTCCATTAAATCCACACATCTCCCGTGATGATAATGGAACCAAACAAGTAGACCCACTCTTGACTCTCTATAAAAGGATCAAGTCTCCTTCGACAAAGGTAGGTTCTACTATTCACTAATTCACCATCCTTGTGTTCTAGAGAGAAAACTGACTTAACTGTCAGAGAGTCCTTGGCCGGTTCACACCAATTACCTTTGACAGTCTCTTTTTCTCTTCAGGTCATCAAGCTATAACCATAGCTTGGAGCATTCAGCCTACTGATTCCCGTCCTTCATCAGTTGGCGCCATCTGTGGGGAGTAAGCAAAGTTTTTAAGTGTTAACCGCCTTTCTTTCCTAGACAAAAATGTTGCATGGTTCAGACTAAGTCGATGGCCACAAGTCTAGAACACTAGGAGAGTGGAAATGCCTCCAGTCATCCAAATTTTGCACCACCACCACTATCATTGTCCATCTAGCAACAACTGCAGTCCATGGCAATTGTAATGGCGAACTTGACGCAACAAAACCAAGAAATTATTAAAGAAGTTAATAGACAATGTCGACAACGGCACAGCGAGGTCCACGGGCAAAATTTAGAGAATGGAGGGGCGGAAAATGGCATTGAAGGAGGAGAACACTCTAAAGGTACCATTACTCGGAGGGTGCCACACTTGGAAAGAGAGAGATAGACCAGATGAAGAAAGCTATGGATTAGATGAAGGACTCCATGAGGAGAGTGAACCATGTGGATGATCTTGTCCACAAAACTAACTCTCCCTTCACCGCGTCCATCACGAGTCATCCTCTACCCTCAAAGTTCAAAATGTCTACCTTGGACTCATATGATGGAACGCGAGATCCTTATGATCATATTGCCACTTTTAAGACGACCATGCATCTCCAAGGCATTCTAGATGAAATCATATACAGAGCCTTTCCTACCACGTTGAAAGGCCCAGCCAATGTGTGGTTTGGTAAGTTACTACCAAACACTATAACTTCGTTCCAAGAGTTAAGTAAGTTGTTCGTCAACAACTTCGTCAGAGGCCAAAGACACAAGCATTCCTCATCCAACTTATTGAACATAGAGCAAGGAGAAAATGAAAGCCTTCGGACTTTCATTAGTCGCTTTAATAGGGAAGCCCTGTTAGTAGATGAGATAGATGATAAAATCCTCTTAGCAACCTTCTATAATGGAGTTACTTCGGATTTGTTCGACCACAAGTTGTATGACCAAGAGCCACAGATGATGGCCGAGCTTATACATTTAGCCCAAAGTTTTATGAATGTTGAAGATGCGATCATTGCCAAGAAAAAGAAGAAGGCTGAACAAGTGAAAGCTAGTTACGTACACCATACAGAGCAAGGCCCTCGTCTAAAGAAGGTCAAAACGAGAGAAAAAATAGATTGAGATGTAGAAAGGCAAGATTGTCCTTAGGACAACATACCAACTACACTCCCTTGAATGCCTTGCTTGACCAAGTGTTGATGCAAATCAAGGATGACCCGTCCCTGAAATGGCTAGAGAAGATGAAAGGAGATCTTAGCAAATGGAACAAAAGCAAGTACTGTCATTTCCACCAAGATCGCAGGCATGACATAGATGAGTGTTATGACTTGAAACAACAAATTGAAGTTCTCATTAAGCAAGGAAAGTTGAAGAATTACCTTGGATGAAACCACAAGGACAAAAGGCAACCATTGAAAGGTAAAGTGGAAGAACCAATGTGTTAGCCACTTAGAGAAATAAGGGTCATTGTGGGAGGAATGTCAACCAAGAGTTCGTCCAAAGCCAAGAAGACTTACTTACGAGTAGTTTAGAATGTTCAACTCACTAGCTGCCCACCAAGAATGTCCAGAGTATGAAGATGCGAGGGGATTGCATCATCCTCATGATGATGCAATTGTTATTACTTTGACAATTGTAAATTACACAACGAGAAGAGTGTTAGTAGATAACGGGAGCTCAGCGAATATCCTCTATGATCCGTCCTTCCAGCAAATGAGGATTAACAAGGAATTACTTCGTCCAGTGAATGTACCTTTGAAGGGATTTAGAGGAATGAATGTTCTTAGTAAGCACCATCTCCTTGCCAGTTGTGGTCAGTTCTTTCCCACAACAAATCTATAAAGTTGTGATTTACAACTATGTTTTATGTTGGCTTTATTCCATGACAAAAAGTGTTGTAATTTCTTTAATTTTGTTCCTTGTATTTTGTGGGATTTATTGTATTGGGTTTAGTATTAAGATGGAAAAGAATCAAACATGTATTGGATGAACAAGTGGATTTCGCGAGTGTCTCGCTAGAAGCTAACCCGTAAAAAAGCCACGTGAGAAGCACATGTTGAAAGCTGAAAAGTCGTGGCAGGTTGTCGATTTCGCGAGTGCCTAGTGGGTAAGGCCTTCCTACGAAGTACTCACAAAACATTCTGCCTAGAGGATTTTTTAAGTATGACTTTCTTACCCCTTCACCCATACTATATATATCCTTATTATCTACAAAAGTATGAGAGACCATTCAGAGAGAAAAAGCCTAGATAGATTTTCTACAACACACACACCCATCTTTTAGAGAGAGAGCTATTCATCCTTAGTGAGAAATCATTCTAGCCTCTTCTCCTTCCCTCTCCCATTGTCATACATTGAAAGGAGATTTGTACCCAAACACAACCAACACCTTTACAGAGTGTAGAGAGTGTTTTGGAGCTTAGGAAACTTTGGGGATTTGCCAAAAGAAGCTAGTGAGGCTTGGCGAATGCAATTAGGCGTATTGCAGGATCCGAAAAGCTAGAGTAAAATCAACTGAGTCGTAAATTTTATGCTGCTCAAGCAATCCCAACTTATATGATGAGTTGCTTCCGACTACCCACTACCTTGTGCAAAGAGATAGAGAGAATGCTACGGAGGTTTTGAAGGGAAGGGATGAACATAGAAAAAAGACCCATTGGGCAGATTGGGTTCGACCGTGCAAGCCTAAATACAGTGGTGGAATGAGTTTTAGAAATCTTAGGAAATTCAATGAGGCTCTATTGGCCATGCAAGTTTAGAGGTAGATGCAAAACAAACAAAGTCTTGTTTTTAAAGTTTTTAAGCACAAGTTCTTCAAGGATGGAAACATTTTTAGTGCAAATACATGCACATGATGTTCCTATGCATGGCAAAGTGAAAGCTCGAAATTGTGTGAAAACACAAGAGCTTGTTTAGAGCCCCAAATAAAAGTTACAGCTCAGTTAATTTTACTCTAGCTTAAACTAAGGCCGAATAAGAGTAAATGTGAGCGAACTAACAATAAAACTACTCTAAGCCATATTCATCAAATATCAACAATAAAATGAAAGCTAAAAGAGTAGGGAAGAAGAATGCAAACACAAGATAACACCGAAACGTGTTATCGAAGAGGAAACTGAAGAACTCGGCAAAAAACCTCTCCGCCGCCCTTCAAGCGGTAAATCGATCTACTAGAGAATAAGTTAGAGTACACGAATAACAAAAGTCCCTTCAAGCCTAGTCTACCCAATGTACTTGAGCCCTCCAAGCTCCTGCTACTAACGGACTTCTTGGAGTCATGTCTTCTCTAGCTTTCCGGATCCCGTAATACGCCCGATTGCATCCGTTAAACCTCACCGGCTTCTTTTGGCAAATCCCCGAAGTTTCTCAAGCTCCAAAACACTCTTTACACTTTGAAGAGGTGTGGGTACAAATCTCCTCTCAAGATATGACAATGGGAGAGGGAAGGAGAAGATGCTAAAATGATTTTTCACTAAGGATGAGTAGTTCTCTCTCTAAAAGATAGGTGTGTGTTTGTGTTGTAGAAAACCTATCTAAGGTTTTTCTCTCTAAATGACCTCTCATACTTTTGTGGGTAATGAGGGTATATTTAGTATGGGTGAAAGGTAAGAAAGTCACACTTAAAAAATCCTCCAAGCAGAATGTTTCGAGAGTACTTCGCAGAAAGGCCTTACCCGCGAGACATTTGCAAAATCGACAACCTGGCGCGACTCTTTAGCTTCCAGCATGTGCTTCTCATGTGGCTCTTTCACGGGTTAGCTTCTAGCGAGACACTCGCGAAATCCACTTGTTCATCCAATACATGCTCGATTCTCCACCATCTTAATACTAAACCTAATACAATAAGTCCCACAAAATACAAGGAACAAAATTAAAGAAATTACAACATTTTTTGTCATGGAATAAAGCCAACATAAAATATAGTTGTAAATCACAACTTTACAATCTCTCCTTTTGGCTACTTTGTGACAAAACAACCTATAACAGACTCTAGACTTAAACATAAGTTTGGGCACAATGGCAAAACTCACTCACACCTAAATCTAAAACCTGTGATGAACTTGGAACATATATATCTATAACCTGAAACACTTGCACAAAACGCATTAGACCCTCAAGGTAAATCAAGTAATAAAAAGACAAGTATAATGTAATAAGTAAACATACGATCAAGTAAACATGTTGTAATGCATATGAGCAACTTGACCAAACGTCATATGGAAATGACTACAATGATCATATAGCAAAGTAAATGATCATCCGAACATGCAAATAATAGAGCACAATAGCATAAGGATGTATGCATGTCCAACACATAAGCATGTCCAACACATAAGCATGATGCGATGAGAGCAACAAAGCATAGATATCAAACATAACTCAAAGCACCATAAAGCAACGAGAAAACAAGCATAAAGAAAAACAAAGCAAAACAAAGTTTTCTCAAAAAAATGTCTTCTCCCCCTTGGTATATGCATCTCACCTATGGCTTTCTCCCCCTACGAATGTGCACGAGGTAGAATTTCTCCCCCTAAGAATGTGCACACGAGTCATATAAAAATGATGATACACTCTGATATACTCTCTAGTATACAAAGTATTCTTGGAGCCAAACATATTATTGAGATGGGGTACTGTAGATGGAGAATTGTAAGTGGAGAAAAGGTGAAGATTTGGGAGGATTAGTGGATGCTACTACTTATAACATCCAAACCCCTCCCCCCACAACATTGCTCACAGATTCTTTAGTGAAAGAATTGATTAGAGAAGAGACTATGACTTGGAATGAAGAACTAATAGAAAAATTATTTTGGGAAGAAGAAGCAGTTGTTATCAAACAAATCCCACTAAGCAGAATGAGACCACAAGATGAATTAATCTAGACAGGCACTAAGGATGTTAACAATACAGTTCGTAGTGCTTATCGGCAACTCATAGAAAGGGAGGAAGCTAGTCAACTTAGTAACTCCATATGGAATGAATCTAATGTAATTTGGAAAACTCTATGGAAGATAAATGTCCTAGCAAAGGTTAAGCATTTTCTTTGCATTTAATGTAATTTGGAAGACTCTATGGAAGATAAATTTCCCAGCAAAAGTTAAGCATTTTCTGTGGAGAGCTGTAACAAATACAATCCCTACTCGAGTGAATCTTGATCATTGTGGGATTCCAATAGATGACGTGTGTGCTCGATACAATGAGGAAAAAAGAAAATTCAAATCATGCCATTTGGAAATGGCCTACAGCTCAAATAGTATGGGACAACAGTGGTCAGTATTACATGAATTCCAGCAATTAAACTGAAATGAATTTGTAGAGAAGGTTATCATCAGGCCTCAAGTTAAAATTAGAGAATTATTTGCCATTGCAACTAGGGGTGTGCAGAAAACCGACGAACCGAAAAAACCGGCCGAAACCGACCGAACCGTTGCTAAATTTTCGGTTCGATTTCGGTTCGGTTCGGGTTCGGTTTTAAATTTTAAAAACCGAAAATATTCGGTTCAGTTTTCAGTTGCAGGTTTGAATACACCGAACCGACCGAAACCGAACCGAATTATATTATATTATAATTTATAATATATTTTATATTATATATATAAGGTAAAAGATGTATCTGGCCTTGCAATGCTAACATTGGGCCTTTTTTTTTTTTCATAAACATTGGGCCTTAGGCTATTTAAAACCCATTAACCCATTTGATTAACTAACTAGCATTAAACTACAACTTAAACTAATTACGTTAAACATAAAACTAATTGAAAAAAAAGAAATAAATAACCCTACCTACCTCACCTTCAGCGTTCAGTTCCTCTTATCTCTCACATTCACACGCCTCCATCACTGATCACTCCCTCTCACACACAGCTCCATCAATCCCTCTCACACACACCGGCATCCATCAGTCCACATCTGCTGCAGGCCTTCACACTCCGGCCTCCACACGCCGGCCTCCGCGGCTACTCCACAGTCCACACACTGACCTCTTCGTTTCTCATGGTATGATTCTTCTCTTTTATTTTTCTCTATTTTCTTTCTCTGTCTCTGATTCTTATATATATATCAAGCATCAACTTCGTTCTTGCTTCGTTTCCAGCAGTCTCTCTCTCAACCGAAAACCGACTGAAACTGACCACAACCGAAATAAACCGAAATCGATTGATTCTCAATTATTTCGGTCGGTTTCGGTTGAAAATTTCACAAACCGAAATTTTCGGTTTCGGTTGGCCAAACACAAGAAAACCGATCAAAACCAAACCGATTACACCCCTAATTGCAACTTAGTGTAATTCGTTATTTGCGTAGGAGTTTACTTTGATTTTAAGTTGTATAATGTGTCACTCTAGGTACAAATTGTTAGGATGATAAGTAAACCAACCAACTCGGTTGAGCTTGATCATATTGCTAAAAGAAATGTGGCAAACTTGGCTTAGTTTTTAAAGCTGCAGTCATATCATCTATATATATATATATATATTTATTTATTTATTAGAATTTCATCTTCATTCACTTTTTGTATATTTTTTTATGTTTGGTATTTTTCTTCTCGATTTGCTTTCTTATTTTACAGCTTCTATATGAACGTTAAATTAAACTGTGTGCCACTAGCTTCTGGTAACTATGGTTCTTGACACTCATTTGCAAACTACAACTAATTTCCTGCGGCCAATTCTTATCAGCACTAGCAAAAATTGCTACATGGGATATTTCAGTGTTTCATTGCATAATTTCAGCTGAAACTCAAAAGAGCATGATATAAATCGTGTGTGCACAGAATGAAATGAGAAGATTTCACATTGGGTTTGATGTAACCTAAGCAACCTTATCCTGAAAGATTACAACAAAATCAACTTTAGTAAATATCTGGTTTGCAGCAAGACACAAGGGTGTATGACTGAAAAAAAAAAAAAAAAGAAAAAAGAAAAAAAAAAGATATTATATAAAGAATAAAACAAAATTAGTAATTCATGCAACTAATGAGAAATAAGTTCTAAGAGAGATATTTATTGGTTCCGCTATCATTAAATTCTCAAGCTTTGAAAACAAAAACAAAACAAACAAACAAATAAACAAACACATGTATACAAGAAAGAAGGAAAGTGGTCATAACACAAAAATACAACACAAGAAGCATTGGAACACTATCAAAGGCAAAAGCTTCAACTCTTCAATGGGCACAAACAAACACCACAAAGAACACCATCTTTGTACCCTGTCACAAGAAGAAGCTTCAGCTCTTCAATGGACATTGCAACTCACCATCCAGAAGCATTGGAATGCTATCATCTTTGAAGGAGATGCAAAAATTTGCTTCATAACTTTTTTTGTTAAAAAATTTATGTTCCATAATTGTTTTTTTTTTATGCATTGTAAATAATAATAATAATTGTACAAGATTTTTTTTTTCTTCCTTTTATAAAATATAATTGTAAATAAATCGCCTAAGATTAAATCATATAATATACTTAATACATTTCTCATGCATTGCATGAGTTAATATGAAAACAAACCCAACCCAAAATAAAAAAGTGCCTATAGTGGCGTTTGTTTAATGTTGCTATAAGTCCCTCAAATTTTTTTGGGATTGGGCAATAGCAATGTTTTACAAACGCTGCTATAGGTCCTTCTGAATTTTTTTTTTTTTTTTTTTGGATTGGGCTATAGCAGCATTTTACAAATGCCACTATAGGCCCATGTAAGACAAGGGCCAATAGTGGCATTTATTAAACGCGAAATAAATAAAAATAAAAAATAAATAAAAACCCAACCCAAAATAAAAAGTGTCTATAGTGGCATTTGTTAAACGCTGCTGCTATAGGACTTGAAATTTTTTAATAGGGCTGGGCTATAGCAGCGTTTAACAAACGCCACTATAGGCCCTTGTCTTACATGGACCTATAGTGGCGTTTATTAAACACTGCTATAGGTCCCTTTTTTTTTTTTTTCCTATAAGTCCTTATTAAAATTAAAAAAAAAAAAAAAAAAAAAAAACAACAACAACAACAACAACAAAGAAAAACCAAAATAAAAAGTGTCTATAGTGGCATTTGTTAAACGATGTTATAAGACCCTCAATTTTTTTATAGGGCTGGGCTATAGCAACGTTTTACAAATGCCACTATAGGCCCATGTAAGACGAGCCTATACTGGCGTTTATCAAATGCTGCTATAGGTCCATTAATTTTTTTTTGAGTTGGGCCATAACAGTGTTTTACAAACGCCACTATAGGCTCTTGTAAGACCAAAACCTGTTGTGGCGTTTATGAAACGCTACTTAGGTCCTTTTTTATTTATTTTTTTGGGTAAACTTTTTCTTTTTTTTTAAAGGATCTATATTAGTGTTTTACAAACACCACTATAGGCCCATGCCACTATAGGTCCTTTTTTATTTTATTTTTATTCGGTTAGTTTCTTTTTTTTTTAAAAGACCTATAGTAGCATTTTATAAATGCCACTATAGGCCCTTGTAAGACCAAGACCTATAGTGGCATTTTTAAAGTGATGCTATAGGCCCATGGAAATGCTGCTATAGGCCTACTGTTTAAAAACAATACCTTGCTATATATTTGCCTATAGCAGCGTTTTTAGATAGCGCCACTAAAAAAAGCTACTATAGGCAGTTAGTTGTTTTTTTTTTTTTTTTTTTGGTAGTGAAAGCAAGAGTAATGGGGAGTGAGTGAGGATCAAAATTCAAAAAAGAAAAAAAAAGTGTGAGTCAACGACTCAGCTCAGAGAATAGAAGAAGAAGAAGAATAAATAAAGGAATTGTGGTGAAAAATGTAATGAATGAAGTCTAAGAACATAAAACAAGAAAACAACTTACATTATTAGTAATGTTTCCATAGATCCCATTGATTCTATACTCGTGCATGGTCCATCTAGCATTGGGGCCAAACCCTTTCTTTGCAACAAAAGTGAAGGTTCTCTTAGACCTAGTATGTCTCTTTTCTTTTTGGTTGAAGCCATCGCATGCCTCTTCAGCATCATCCTCATCACTATGATCAAACACTTTGACATCTTTTTTAGCCCTCCATGTGCCAAACTCATTTGCTCTCACAACCCTTTTACCCTTCTTCTTCTTAGTTAGCTTAGTGTAAAAATAAAGGGTTTGCATTCCTGCAGTTTGAAAGAGTTTGGTCCAGATCTTAGGGTCACTGTACACATCAATGTCCCTCACAGGATTATTTGGAGGCATGGGTTTACCGGTGACCTTCTTGAGAAGGTAGTATTTGATCAAATCCCTTTGATGAGGGCAAAAGATGTAACCTCGTGGCAACCCCATGCTTGTATACATGATTCCCTTGTCCTCCATAGCAATAGGTAAAAACGAAATCTTTGAAAAAAAGAAAGAATAAATGGGTAATGGGTAGGGTTCAATTGCAGAGGAAGAGGAAGAGTAATGGGGAGTGAGTGAGGCAACTCGGGTCAGAGAATAGAAGAAGAAGAAGAAGAAGAAATATGGAATAATGATGAAAAAGTAAGGAATGAAGTACAAGAAAGTGAAACTACTTTTATTCTAAAAGTTCCACGATCACTGATAATGGGCGTTAGTTTTAATTAATTAATTAATTATAAATTTTAGAAAGGTGGCGAATTATGGGGTTTTTTATTTTTATTTTTTGAAGACCAAATCATGAGGTTTGATGAAATCAGAGATGTTTTTTTTTAGATTATATGTTGTCAGTGGGGGCCTACTATGGTAGAAAGAAAATATATAAGAAAAAATCTATTGGATTATGTTATGTTATGTGGAGTAGGTCAAGTAATGACTTTGCTTACATGGCATCAAAGAGGAGCGAAAGTCAACGTTTGGCCCTACAGCGTATGGATTTGATCCGAATCTCTCTCATGGTCATGTATCGAAAAATTTACAAAGGTGAATTTCACTGCCCGAAATGGATCTTCGCCAATTCATCTTGTGATTGCTAGACACGAATCCTGATATGAGAATCACCGTCAATGAGATCGTTCAAGATCCTTGCTTGGTTTAGTATAGAAATCAAGTTGGTAAACAATGACATTTTTTACTTCAAGGAGGATGAGGATGAGGATTCGAACAGCAAGTCGTGATTTGACTTATCATCGGGTTTGTTCGGCGACCCCAAAAAGATAATAGAGCGAATCAGAGAGATGGAGAATGTGACTATTATTGTTACGAAGAAAGATTGGAAGGGTAGAATGGTAATTTTTGTTGTTGTATTGTATGTGGTGTAGTACAGTCATGTCATTTAAAGTGGATGTGGATCTTCTCTTTCAGTCCCAAATCCAATTGACATGAAGCAGATGTAGATAGCAATATAGCATACATTCATTCTAATGAGGTGAATCCCTTTCTTTTGTACTTGGGTAATTATGTCCAAAATACTAGCAAAAAAGTATTTTGAGAAGCTTATTTAATGTAAAGGTGCCTGTTTTGTCAGTACAGATCATTATGTTTGACCCAAATTGTGACTAGCCACACATAATCAACCATCATGCATTTCATAGAATAAGCCAAAGTAGAGTAACAGGTAGTGACAATACCAACAAGTGCATTGAAATATTTTGGTTCTACCCATCCCTCAATATATCTACCCTGGTGTCTCTACTCGTTGAGAGAGCTTCTCAAATTGCCTGGATTGCTTGAAGTTATGATAGTAGAAACAGCAACAACCAGAATGATAGATTGTGTACTTGACTAATACTCTTTTGGCTAATACTCCCACTCAAATCTTCGGGCAAAGGCTGCAAAATTTGTAACAACTATTTTCCAAAACAATCCCCATAGTCAACAACTAGTCATGGAAGCAAATGGTTTAGAACCTCTCCTTTCTAATTTTACTTCAGACCCTGATGTGACTGTTTGAACCAAAGCACTTGGGTCGAACCAAAGCACTTGGGGCAATATCTTGTGTTTATAATAAGGATGATAAATTGTGGCTAAGAAAATTGTTAATTCAATTTTTCAGCTAAATTGATTTATCTTCTATATTTGTATTTGGTTATAATACATTGAACTTTATGTATTTGGTTGTATATATTGGACTTTTGATGTATTTGGTTGTAGTATGTGGTTTTTGTGCATGATTGTGATTTTTTTTTTTTAATAAAAGAAAATCTTATTTTGAGGGTCAAGAGATCCTTAAATAACCTTATTTATCAAGAGTTGTGCATGTAAATCTTTTAACCCTTGGTAAATAAGGTTATTTAAGTGTCTCTTGACCCTTGAAATAAGATAGAGCACTTGTTTTGAGGGCCACAAAGGCCTTCAAAATTTCATTTTCAACGGTATAAGTTTCGAAGACTATCAAGGGTTGATTAGACTCTTAAAATAATTTTTCTCTAGATTTTTTAATACTTTTTTCAAGAATTTTGACCCTTGAAAAAAGTCATCTTTGTTGTAGTGAGGGAAGAGAGAAGAGAGATGATATAAAGTATAAACAACTCAAAGTAAATAACAATGTCAATATCTACTTTCTCACCTAAACAACACAAAACAAATTACAATGTTTAAAACTACATCACAAACTCACTTAATGTCAAAATTAATCCCCCCCCCCCCCCCTCCAACAATATCATTGATTCTTTTAAAAGTAATGCTATAATCACAAACTTTTATACAATATTTTTACAAACTGTTAAGGAAGTAAATTCTTACCAGTTTACATTTGAGCCTCGACAATTGCATCACTTTTTTTACTTACTAATAACCACTCATCACATTAGTAATTTGTAAAAAAAATTTATACTCTAGCATTTTCCTCATTTTAAAGGCCTTAAAAAATTTATAAATCTAAAACAATATATACAAGCTCAAAAAAATTACTCCAACAACAAAAATTATCAATAGTAAAGTTAAAAACAATTAAGCTTAATCAATCAATTTTATCAAAAACAAATAACTTGACCCTTAAAAATATTTAAACAAATTAATTTTGTAAACAAATAAATAAATAAAAACCTCTTAGTAGATAAGGAGTAGAATTAGAGGCCAGAACCATAGCACACAACCTGCACTAAAGTCACCCCCTAACTTTAAGTTCTTGCTCCATCCTCATTGACAAGGAACACTCGACTATCATTGACAAGACCTCTAAGCTCAACACACCATTGGTCCACCTAAGTTGGAGTAAGTATGACCTTAGCTAGGTACATGGCCAGTGGCCACTATCATCATGAACAGTGCCATCCTGGACATTCGCTTTCCCACTCTATTATCCCAAACTAAACATCCCCAAAATCACTAATATTATCCAACAACAATAGCTGCTATGATCTAGCAACTTGTTCGATCACAACTCAACAGTGGCGACTCCAGGAAATTTTTTCAGGGTGTTTCTTAACAAACATAAATTACACAATCTAATAAAAAGAAAATTTTATATATTGACAACAACAATCTAATAAATTTCACAATCTTGGGTACGTGATTTTCTTATCAAATATTTGTCCATAATTCTAGCAAAAGAATAAACAATAAACTATAAGTTTATTTGAAATATTAATAAAATTATTAATTGTTATTGTTTAGTTGTTTCATTAATTTGTTTTTCATTTATAAATTATAATTTGTTATATTGTTGTTTCATTAATTATAAAATTATTAATTGTTATTTAGCCTAACATAATTTAATTTATTTGTCTTTTATAATGTATTAGTTAATTTAATTATACAGCTTTAATTATTGTTATTTAGCGTAACAATAAACTATATTGCTTTAATTTGTTTGTCATTAATTATACTACTTTAATTTATTATATTGTTTAGCCCCTTATGCACGTTACACTAAAAGAGCCGGACATTACACATTCTATGTGCATCACAGTAATTAAAACAGTGTAATGTGTAGCACATTACACTGCTTAGTCTGCTTTAATTATTGTTTATCCGGCCCAGCCCATCTACCCCCTCCCACTCAACAGATATGCACATGCACATGCCTCAGCCTAATGCCCCAATCACAATAGCCTGCAATCAAAAAATTCCACAATCACAATAGACAATTCACATCACACTAAAAGACAATCAATATATCACCAACACACTGACTAGCACCAACAGGTAAGATAAGGCCAAATTCAAAAAGACAAAAAGACAAAAAAAAAAAAAAAAAAAAAAGAAGAAGGCAAAAGCAAGCAATTCGGCCGGCAAATCTGACCAACACCAACACACTGACCAATAGGATAAGGCCAAATTCAAAAAGAAAAGAAAAAAAGGCAAAAGCTAAATGTAAATAAAGAGAGAGAGAGAGTTACCTTACTGGGTTAGCATATTAAAGAATAAAGAGAGAGAAAGAACAATTCATTATTTCATTTCAGTGAGATAAAGAGAGAGACTGAGAGACTTAGAGAGAGTCAGAGAGAAAAAGAGAGAGAAATACCCAACACCGAGGTCCGAGTGGCGAGCACTGAGGTCCGAGCACCGAGCCCGATCTACGATCTACGATGAAGGCAAGCAGCGACAGCGACGAGTGAGCGACGGAGACGATGAGCGAGCTACGGCGACGACGAGCGGTCTGCGAGCGACGGCGACGTGACCGTGGGTTTGGTATGCTGGGGTTTGGTTTTGGTTTTCTCTGTATTGGGGGCTTTTTTATTTTTGAGATAAACACTAAAACACCTCTGTATTGAATGTATTGAAGTTTGTTTTGCTTTTGCTCATGGACTGACTATATTGGGGTTTAGTTTATGATTTCTCTGCCAGCGACGTGACCATGGCATGGGTTGATTTTTGATTCTCTGTTTTTTTTTTTTTTTTGGAGAATCCGTGGGCTACGGGCTACCTCTGTAATCTATTGGGCTCGCCGTGGGCTTGGCTCTATTACATTTTTTTTTTTTCCAGATTTTAGTTCAAATTTGTTTTGGGCTTTTTTTTTTTTTTTTTTTTTTTGCTTGGAAGTAGAACAAATAATTTTTTTTTTTTTTTAATTTGAGGGTGTTCCTAATTTTGTTACTAAGGGTGTTCCTAATACAGCTTAAGTATAAATTTTTTTTTTTTTTAATTTTTTTCAGGTCAGGGTGTTCCTGGGAACACCCTGACTTGTACATGGCGTCGCCACTGCAACTCAACATCATTTGCTATAATCCAAAAGCATGAGTTTGTAATTCACAACATAAATAAATAAATAATATAGTCGCATCATCTATTGAAAGAATGTATATTGTTTGTTGCAATCCAACGACATTATCTATTAAAGAGTCTAAATTCTTATAGAATTTAATCTCCATTTACAATCATAGATATTTTTCGAGAAAATATTAGACTTTTATTTTTCTGAGAAGAAGGTGAAAAGAAATTAATTAAAGAGGCTGTAAAGTAGGAAAGTATAGATGTGAACTATTAATTGGGAGCAGTCCTAAAAGATATAGCATATATCCTACTTAAATTTTAAGTTTAAACACTATCATACTCAAAAATAAAACTATGAACATGCATATTGATCATCAGAACTAGAATCACTTCATTCAAGTTATACAAAATCGAATTATAAGAATCTATAACAAGAATGCTAGATTACCACCAAAGGAAGAATTCATACAATTCGTCAAAATTAATTTCCATGAAATAGAGTCAGAAAATTAAACAGAATCTACGTTCTAGAAAGGGAAAAAAAAAATAATGAAATCAATAATCTTCAAGATGAACTAACAACTCAAAACCATGCGTTACCACTCTTCTAGAAAATTAAATAGCATCTATGTCCAACCAATCATCATCTTCAACTTCAACATCTCTCGCGACCTTAACAAGCACGAAACACAGCTTCTCATGGATCCGGAACGACCATAGTTGCACTTGTGACCCTGTTCCATTGCAAGACCAACAGATAAGTTGTCTCTGCTCTCAGTTCATCCTCAGTCACTAACTTGTTCCAATTCATGCCCCATCTAAAGTTGTCCCTGGATGCTTCCTCAAAGTTACATGACTCACCGTTATGATTGGCTCGATAAACACCACCTCTATCTCTTCTCCATAGTTCAATGCCTCCTTCTCTTCCTTTGTTAAGAAAGACTCCTCTACTTGGATCGAGAAGCTTTTGTAACAGCTCATGGATAAATCATCATAGGACAATCTCTTTTGCATAACCAATTTAGTGTTCTTACCCTCAACAAACTCGATGAGCTCCTTGAATATTTCAGGCAAGTCACTGTCACCTTCATATGTGTAGGTTCTATTTAGGTACCAGTCCATAGAGTTAATCTTTTTCTTTGATCCAAAATCCTCTATTTCTCTTCTGGGTTTTCTTTCATAATCTATGAATTTCACACTCGATTCTCCAATCTCATCACTCTTGGTTTCATGTAGTTTGTTTCTTCTTTTTCCTCTAAAATATATTTGGCCTTTCATAGTAGAACCCATCAACTTTTCTCCCTTGACATCCCCCAACTTTAACATAGGCTTCTTGAGTGCTTTTTCTCTCAACAAACGTTCTAGCTTAGTCAATCCACCATATGGGTTTGTCTCAGCCTTCCTGAAACTCTTCTCTATCACAAACCCTTCTTTCTTGAATTCCATACTCTCTTTCTCCATCAAAGTTTCTTCCCCTGAGTTTGCTGGCTTGTATTTCTCAGAAGGACCCTCCAATTCAAACTTGTTCTTTTCTTCAACTTCTTCCATTATGCTGTAAAGTAGTGACAGATTCAGAGAGGTTTAGGGTTTTTTTCTGTTTTGGTTATTGGTATGTGAGTTTGGGTTAATCACGTATATATAAAAAATAAAGTAGAGTCCTAAAAGGCTTTTTACAAGGTTTCCAACTCAACGAAGGAAACGGAAAACTTAATCAGTTTTGTTTGTTTGTTCTTTTTTTTTTTTTTTTTCTCCTTCAAAAATAAAAAAGGAGTTTATAATATTATTTATATGGAATATTCCATCAATTCCATAAACCAAGAGACTTCCGAACTACCTCATGAAGTACATGGGTTCCAATTTTTTCATGGAAAATAATGAGTTAATGACTACAAACTTTTTGAATGGTGAGACTTTTGTGAAGAAAATTGTTAAGTTTAATAAGCAAAGGTTGGGTCTAGTGTTCACAAGAGCATTGGACTTGAGACGTAGACATGTGGCAATTAGACTCAAGCCGGTTCCAAATGTGATTTCTGTTGATGAAATTTTAATACTTTCCAAACTTTTTAGGATATAGACAATATGAATTTTTAGAATCATTCTTTTTACTACGCAACTTCAAAATTTATAAACAATGATGATTTGATTGTGTAAAAAAAAATATATATATATATATATATATATATATAACGTGGAATGGATGATTTTTCACTAATCCATTGTGTGATTAATTGGTTCATAACAAATTTACCTATATTAAATCATATGATTTATTAAAGAAAAATTTTTGGTTAAAAACTTGCTACAACCAATAATAGAAAGACGATATGTGTTCATATCATGTGCAATACACATAACTTATTTAGTAAGTAGACATATGTTGTCTCCCTATTAAATAAGATATGTAATTAAAACTATACGTGGATACTCACGTGACTATTAAGCATCATATCATATATACATATCGACCATGCTCATATCGTATTGTATATATTAGATGATACATAGATACATGGGTTTAATTTGGGTTTTTTTTTTTCATTTATTAAAATTTGTACTTGGGCCTGAGTCCAAAAATGACAATAATTATTGGATTACTTGGATGAAGCCATTAAAATAGTATGTCTATGAGTTTTTTTCCTGCTCACCGTTAAAAATTTTGGATCACCCCCTTGACACTTTACTTTCACATTTACAAATTTATTTGCTATATATATTAAACAATTACTTCCCCCCACCCCTCCCCACACATGTATATTCCGAGAAACTTAAATGCCAACAACAAATATAAAGAAAATGTCATTGAAATAGATGAACAATAATAGATAATAAATGTTAGAGCTAATGAAGAAGATGTCAATGATAAAATGATTTTAGAAGATGATGAAAAATGATGATAACATTAACTTGGATTATAGAGATGAAATTAATTGAGCAAAATGATTAATAATATGAGACAAATTATTATTTTAGCTTTATATATATCATGAATGGTTACTTTTGAGTTTGACTGATATAAATGGGGACGTTATAAATATATATGTTTTATATTAACTAATTTAGTTTGTTTTGTTTAATATTAATATATTGTTTTCAAAAAAAAAATAATAATATATTGTAGGGTCACAGTTTGCAGCCCAGGCCCAATAAGTGTAGGATTGTGGGTTAATGAGCCTAATACAATAAATTTATAGAGAGTAGGTTGAAGAACTAGGCCTTAGTGAGTATCATAACGGCTAGGGTGATTTTGTAAGACAATCATGCAAGAATAAAGCACGTGAGGTGGGGTGAATGTACTGTCCGAGAAGACAAATCTCTGTATAGGTTGATGAAACTAATTGCAAGTGCAACTCTAGTTGTTACAGTATCTTTTCTCTATTTTTCTGATCCCCTCTTCATAGAGGGTCTCTTACATTATATAGATCCCATTGATCCATCTTGACCCTACACTTGTTGATCATTTGAGCCCCTACTCAAGTGCCCGTCCCATCAGACACATTCTCTAGCTCGCTGTGACTTGCGGTAGCCAAGGCAGTACTATTCAGGGGTCTTCTCCACATAAATGCGACCAGAAAAGTAGCTACGGCGCATTTAATGCGGTGGTAGCAGCTTTTCTCTAGATATTTTTGGGCTCCCGTTCTTCTCACATGCTTATGAGGCACGCCCCTATCAATAGAGTCTCTATGAAGGTCATATCCATTGCTGGGATACATATCTGAGTTGTACCTGTCATAGTCGAGGAGGGATTCCTCTTCAGACCACCCTTCACTCTTTTCTTATTTATGAGACTCTAAACTGAGATTTCACATAACTGTTTACCCCTCCTTGGACATGCCCACATCCACAAACAAGGCCCAAGGCCTAATATATAATCTTGGGCCCTTCTCTCTACATATATTATTTGATAATTAAGTTAGTGAATATTGAATGTATTCTAAATATATGATAAATATGCCTTTTCTTTAAGTATACCTATAATTTTTTTTTATAAAATTTATAAAGTTTTTGTATATATCTTATAACACATGATACAAATTAATTAAAAATCAATTCAAGATACTATTCATGTTTTGACAATTATGTATATAGCTTGAGCTTGAATTCTTATTCTTTCCCCCTTTACCTCATCATCTCCTCCACTAACTCTCCGTCATCAACCACTATCCTCAATGTCTTTAAATTTTTGTAATTTTTGAAATTTTCTATATTAATGTTTTATTTCCTTAATTTGGAAAGTATATTAGTCAAATTTGAATCTTTACATGATAGTAAATTTACTATAATTTATTTTAATATATATTAGAAGATAGGATAAAATGCAAATTGAACATTTTAAATTTGATTGAAGTTCATTTCAGTCCTCTAATTTTACTTTTGTTCAATTGAGTCCTCTAAGTTTTAAATTTATTCAATTCAGGCATTTTCATCCGATTCCATTAAAAATTTTCCATTTAGTATATAGTTAACTAATGGAAAAAAAAAATGTTTGAAAAAAAATTCTCCCATAAAAATCTATAAAATATTTTTATTAATTTTATAGATTTTTTTATGTGAGAAAAATATTTTTTTAATGACAACTTCTAAAGGAATTTCCCTACCTATTTTGACCAGGAAGAACAAGCCATTCGACAAAGAAATTTTGAAATTGCGAAGGCTTGGTTTGATCAAGCCGCTGAGTATTGGAAACAAGCTATAACGCTTATACTGAGGCACATAATTGGTTGAAGATCACAAGGCATTTCAAATATGAGCACTCTATTTATTTATTAATTAATTTAATTTATTATTAGTTATAATAAGTTATATTTGTTATAAAATTATTATAATAAAATAAAATTGTTTTGTTTGTTGTCCCCATCTATCAAAATAGAAGGTCCTCCGGAAAGAACCAATAAAAGAATTTCATTATATCCCTTCTAAGAATGTCTATTTTGTTCGGTATCTAACGAAATTGGAATGAATAACTGAATTAAATAAATTTGAAACTTAGAGGACTTAAATGAATTTCAGTTAAACTTAAGGTGTAATATTTAATAATTCAAAAGGGTAAGCCTATAATTTCTTTGTGAGTAGGATGGTCATTTTTTTTCTTTCCTTGTGATTATGATGAGATATTATTTTATACAAGTTATAGTCATAAGAAAAAAAAAAATATATATATATATATATATATATAGCATGTTATGGGTTGAAGCTTAATAGGTTCATATCATATTCGAATAGACACGATTGACCCATTTAATAAACGGGTTGGGTTAGTGTTCAACCCATGAAACTCGTCTGACCCGTTTAATTAAATGACATTTTACCAATATACCCTTCAAACCCTAGGTATATAAACTTATTAGTTGTTATGATTTATTTTCTTTAACATATTGTGATTGAATATTTGTAATATTAAGATATGTTTTAATTTTAAATGATTATTTGTGATGTTACTCGTTAGTTCTGAATTTTATATTAAAAATATTTATTTGTTTGTTTTTTCATATTTTTTTCATTTTGATAAAATCTGATAAATAGGTCGACACAACTAACTTATTTAATAAATAGGTTGTGTTAGGGTTCAAGAATCTTGACCCATTTAATAAACACGTTGGGTTAGTGTTGACTCATATAGTCAGATACTCATGAGTTGATACAACACAAACTCGACATACGAACACGAATTGCCACCTCTACATCAATTCACCAAAAATTGAAAATTCTAAAATTGAAGCCAATTTTGAAGAAATTATTTGAGATAGTGAACAAGATCCACTTTTTATAGCAGTTTGATGAAATTGAAGGCTGAAGATGATATTTTCAAAAAGTTAAAGTCGAGAAAGTGAAGGAATTGTTTGAGAAAGTTGAGAATATTAATTAAGATCCTATTAAGAAAGGATACGTTAAATAAAGAAATTGGCAAAATGAAAGATTCGCACACCCAATAATACACGAATCAAAATCATCTGTCTCACACTGTCTATTCCACCCCATGCTCCACAAATCAAAATAAGCCACATGTTTCTTAATTCCTGATTTTAAGCTATTTTATTCAACTTACTTGAAATAAACTAGAAAGAAAAAACTCAGCGCATATTCTTCCCAAACCCTCCCACCACCAACCTCCGCCCAACGCCCAACGTCATTGACATGAGTTCACTGGCGTCGGCAACTCCAGTCACAATCACTAGGTCCAAACAGATCTGAATTCAATTTGAATGCCCACAACGACCACCATCATTGTTGACTTTACCTTGTCCTTTATTCGCTCCCAGACCACCGCCCCTGCCTCCTCTTAATTCTCATATTCTTATATGCCCCCAGGAGCACAACCTGAACTCAAAGAAGATTTTGATTAGGTAAATAGAACATGCTGTTGGTGGTGGTCCCAGGCCCTTATTCTTCTTAATTTAGATTCGAATGTTTGAAATTTCTAATTGTGTTTATTCTTCTTAAGAAATATATTAGTTGGAAACCTTCTTAATCATGATTCAAAATTTTGAAATTTTGGAGTTGAACCAGCGGGGAAGAATATAATCATCAGTATAAGAATAAGGGACCAAGACAAAGTGAACAATGACGTGGTGGTGGGTATTCAAATTAATTGCAATTCTTCCTGAACTTGGTGGCAATACGATGGCTATGATTGGAGTCGACAGCGTTGGCAAACTTATGTCACTGGCATTGGGCGGAGGTTGGTGGTGGGAGGGTTGGGGACAAATATGTGCTAGGTTTTTTCTTTCTTATTTATTTTAGGTAAGTCAAATAAAATAGCTTAAAATTAGGAATTAAGAGACATGTGGCTTATTTTAATTTGTGGAGCATGGGGTGGAACAAAGAATGTGAGACAGATGATTTGGACTCATAATACACTTACTCTTTTTTACTACTTTTATTACAAGCAAATCAATATATATATATATATATATCATATCTTATTATATATAATAAAAGTTGGGCTTAGACGCCATAATTGTGCTACGTACCTTCACCAAATTGCAGAATTTTTTTAAAATTTTTAGAGTTTTAAAGAACTAAAAAGGAATAGTATACTAGCAAAACTCTAATTCATTCTTATCATTAAGTATTTATCTCAAAAAAAAAAAAAAAAAAAAAACTACTTTTTTGTATTAACTTAAACGTAAACAAAAATTAAAAAAAAAAAAAAAATCTAATAACAATCGAACTAATAATGTTAACTATTTTTTGGAGATAAAATATACCTAAACTTCTTGATTAGGTCAACTCCTTTTTCTTTTTATTCATATCAAGTTATTAACTTCTTTACAACTTAAAATTATCTAATATAAAAGTGAGGGTATACTACAATGACTCTAATTTATTCTTATCATTAAGTAGTTTATCTCAAAAAAAAAAAAAAAAAAAACTTCTTCACGTTATTTAAATACGTTTTATTTATTTGTTGCCTTTTGGTTTCATAACCAATGAAGACAATTCTGTGTCAATTCTATAGCCATATTTCTTCTATGCTGCTTTGAGCTTCCATTTCTATTAGCTAGGTATCTGGCTATGGAGGTCAGGTTTGTAATCTAGACATAGAACTTTGCAAAAAAAAAAAATTTCATTTACACTAAGTTTATGTATAAAACTGTGCGTTGCATGGAAAAAATTAGAACAAAGATTTTATTTCTCAAATAATTCTATATTTTAAAAGTGGCAAATTTTGTATTACTTTGTCTAAAGATTTTAATTATTAATATTATTGTTAACAATATTGTAAATCACTTATATTGTAGATTCATTAGATATAAAATTCATATGCAAATAGTTTGATACATGTAATTGCAAATGATATTATAGCACAATTGGCATGTTTGGTGCTATCATTTATATTTGATGTACCAATGCAATTTATTAATTTCATTTTTTAATTACTTATTTGGTATAATAATTATATATATTCTATAAATTTTAACATAAAACCGTGCAACGCAAGAGCCTTTAACTAATATATATATATATATATAATAAGATTTCATGTGGGAGAGCATGAAGTTCTGCCATGTGGCGCGTTGTATGAGTAATATTTCATTTAGTCTTTCACTTCACCACATCTTCTTATCAATGACCAGATTAAGCCATAAATGTAGAAAATTAAGAGATTTGGTTCTACCCCATTTTCCAACTTCTTGAACTCTTCCACTTTAGATTTCATTAATTTAAAAAAAATGAAAGGTTTTCTCCATTCAATGTTAGTTTTTCATGTTATAACATCTGCTATTTTATATATTCCAAATTCACAAAATATTGAATGGCCAAAAGAAAAGTAGGAGAGAGAGAGAGAGAGAGAGAGAGAGAGAGAGAGAAGAGTATGACATTGGCTTTCATTTTAGGTGCATATGATCTAAACCTGTCAAAAACACTATCAAAACTTGATACAGTGCTTTAGCGACATATAGGTTTCTAAAAGGTATGTTAATGGAAGACAGAGCATTTATGTGTTATTTGCTTTTATTTATATTTTTGGGAAGTGCTTAATCTTTGTAAGTGATTGAGGTACTTAGATATATGTAAAATTAAACTTAAGACATGAAATAGTATAATTTATATTTCTCTATTCAATTGTTGTTATATTTTTAATCTCTTGATATGTATATTTAGTTTTGCAAATTAAAAATTATCAACCTTAAATCTTAGACGTTCAGCCTTCAAAAATTCATGTGTTTTCTTTATAAAAAAAAATAATCCTAAAAAAAAAAAGAGATAATAAGAATTTTTATATTGAAATTGTCAAATATAAGAACCAAATATATATGTACACTTGATAAAAAAAAAAAATCAATAGGCATGTGCATGTAGTGGCATTTTTAGGGTCTAATTAATTATGGTTACTTATATATGGATATATTGTATATATTACAATTTTTTTTCTTCATTATTTTAGTGGCATATAATACATAATTGAAATTAATTTTCCAAACATTATAACACATATGAGTATTATAAAATAACTAATAATGAACACGCACATTGCACAAGACATCTGCTAGTTAATTATAATCCTACTTGCAATAACTTTACTTGTAATACAAACAAAGTAATCCTATGTTTAGTTCCTAGTTTCGTCTATTATTTACCTTTCAATGGGTTTATTATAACAAACAATTTAAAACATTAAAGATATAGCAACTCTAAAGCTTTCTACTATTAACATAGGCTATCAAGTTGAACCATGTTGATTACTTTGTGCTTCTACTTTCTCTCTCTCTTATTCACTCTCAAATCTTAATCCCAATGTCAACATAAATTCTAGGCTAAAATCTATTTACACCCTTTTTGAAAATTTAAAATTTACACCCTCAAGTACTACAACAATAACCATGTGTCCCTTCATCATCCATTAAAATCTAACTGTCAACCCACCCCGACAACATTGTTTGGGACACAAATTTTGTTTTCCTGTTCTTTTGTTTTAAACCAGGTTAATGGCAAAAATACGACATATTATAAAAGAAGGTGCATATGTACATTGAAAGTTTTGAACGTCGAGAAACCTATGTAAAAGTAACCTCAAATTTGGAGATAGTAAAGTGTAATTTAGCTTTAAATATAACATTATATTTCACGCTTCATCAATTGTAACATGGTATAAGAGCTATATCTTACCTTTTTAAACATAATCAAAGTTATGTTTCACTTTTTTTTAACGTTGTATCAGAATTACATTTCAACAATTTTAATATGGATATATATATATATATATATATATTTTTTTTTTTTTTTTTTTTTAAATTTGATAGTTAAAGGAAGAGAGATTTGAACCTTGATTCACTTTATAAAGGACAAGAGGCAATAGTTACAAGACTCTTGACTAACATGTTGGATTCTAATTTGGGGACACATTAGTTAACCTATGAATTGTCATAATTTATATGCCTACAAATTGATGAGTTGGCCAAAAAAATTGAAATTAATTATGTTCTCTAATTTGTCCTGTATTTTTGGTCTAACCCAAATGTTTCCTAATTTATATTGGAGCAAAGAGAGTCAATTTCGTACTAAAAGTCATTTTAATTTGGATGGGAAAATGAAATATTTTAATACCAGTTGATACTAGTGTAACATTTCAGGGTTGTGTGTGTGTGTGTGTGTGTGTGTGTGTGAGAGAGAGAGAGAGAGAGTTAAAATCCACATATTTAATAAGCCAAAATATTAACTTAAATAACTACATATATTTTTTAATTTTAAATATTTTTTAACTATTTTTTATTGTACTTGCCTAGATATCAATCCCGATCAAAACAGAGAAAAATCTCTAGTACAAAGCATAAACCGGTATTTTATCCAGGACATTTTGGAGTACCAATATAGGTTTTATGGCCAGTACAGTATTGACGTCCTTGATTGGACCCCTTATCCATACACACAAGACAAATATAAAGTACTAGATTGAGAAGCCATCGTTGGTCTCAATGATGAAGAAAATTCTTAAAAGGGCAGTGTTTCTTTCCCACATGCACTTCATCACAACTGAATTTAAAATTAAAAAACTTAATACTTACCCCAGTGAGGACCTAAACTAATAGCACGAAAACAAAGAAGAAAATATTGCAAAAGCTTCTCATATTTCCCACAATAACTGTAATTTCACAATAATTTCACATCATTTCTTGCTACAAAGAATTATGATCACAATACCTCCTTTTCAAGTTTTAAGACAGCCATGAAGGCTTCTTGAGGTACATCAACTTTACCAATTGCCTTCATTCTTTTCTTTCCCTCAGCCTGGTAACAAAAAAGGAAACACTTATGCACAATACTAACTGCAAATCACGGATTTTACATTATAGGAATAGTCAGTTAAATATATAAAGCCTAAATACAATACTAACTACTACAAACTAAAAGACCTTTCACTTTGCTACAGTTAGTGCAATACAATAAAACTGTATTGGAAACTTTTAATGATTACAGGTACAATTTACTAACAAATTTGAAAGTATTTGTTTCCTCCGATCTATTAGATAACGAATACTCCTCCCGTTCCACAATAACATATACGTGACATTGCAAATTTCCAATATTGAATTACCAATAGTGGTAACTCTTCCTGTGTTGTCTGACAATGTAAGATGAGTAGTACCTAAAGCACATATTTGTTTGCACATATTAAAGTATGTAGGTTTTAAATTTTCTTCAAACACAACATTCCATGGTCCTTTCAAACAAAATTTATCTAGATAGGAATCCTCTGAAATACAATGGTCTTCAAGACCAGTCTAAGCCAGTCTTAGTACGTGTTAGTACGCATAGCTACACACCACCAACCCCTAGAAAGATAAATAAAATAAAATCAAGGTGAACATGTCCATAAGGAAACAATTACAAAGCAGATCAATTTCTTGAATAACCATCTCCTATTGGCACTTAATGTTGAGACTGTAAAGTAAAGCAAGTGAGCATTTTTAACAGCGTAACCTCCAATCTTTAAGCTAGTACTATAATCAACCTTCCACATAGGGCATATTTCATCTCATATATGCTTCTCAGCTAGACATAACAAGACGAATCTAGAAATGAAAGACATACACATCATCGTCACAATGGGTAACCCAGGGACTATCTCAACCCTACAACTGTATTGCTAATTCTGTAGGCAATTCTAGGATGTAAGTGACTTTTTTCCATTATATTGCTATAATTTTCAATAACTTTTCTTTTCTACATTCTTTCTTTGTTGCAGCAAGTATATAGTAATCACCATTTACTTGTCTTAATTGACACTTGAGATCTCAGATTGACGCAGCTCTGAACTCATTAAAAGCCTATCTATTTGATCTAGAACTCACAGAATCATGGTTGCCAATCAAAGTCTGACCATGGAAAATGTGGAAAGAACAGCATTACAAGAAATACAAATGAAGATTTCATGCAGAAAGCAGTTCTGAAAAGACTGAAGCAAAATGCTAGAGGAACAATAGGAGATGCAACATGCCTCCTAGATTGGGATTCATAGATAATGAAACATGCCACCTATGTCTTATATTTCAGTACTTTCAGGTCAAGGAGCCGACATAATTCGAAGCACATCCATGGAGCATACCTGGCTCTTTGAACATATTATTTCATCTTTTGAAAAATGGTTTCCAACTTTGAGTAATTGACTCTTCAACCAAAATCTAAAATATTAATTATTCAAGAGTAGCCCCAAGCAGGGGTTCGTAGTTAGCACTTCATCAAATGACCACCAAGTAATAAGATTATATGCTTTTCTGCTGTACTTGCATCCTTGCAACATCAATACAAAATATAATTTGTTAACAAATCCAATAAATTTTGGCAAGTGCAGCACCTGTTTTTTAAGCAGTTTCTTCTTCCTTGAAATATCCCCACCTACAAGAATTAACGAGAATGAAAAACATTCATGTTATTTAGTTATAAACACCAGTCACATGAGGGACAAAAGGAAGAAAATGTTAACTCAGAAAAAGTAAAAATTAAAATTTTCTATTTATTAGAGAAAAAAGGTTTTGTAAGTCCTTGTATTACAGAATATATACAAAGCTGATAAATGAAGGCAAGAGAAAGGAATTGTGCTCCTCCAGAATTACAATCCTTATTTTCCCCCTACTAACGAGAGTGTTCAAAGCTCTTCGAGCACTTGACTATTCCCACGGGTGTGTGTGGGATGGATTATAGAGAAAATTCCCTTGGGGATGGCCCCAAGATACTGGCTAGAGGTTTCAATTCATAATTACAATCTGGCAGCTGTATATCCTATGATAAACATTTATCTACTTAAGAGATGTTTGAGCAAAGTAAATGCACAGAAGATCCTACATGAGTGAGAAGACTAGACTTCAAATATATCCAAACATTCTTAAAAGAAAGAAGAACATCTTACCATAGCATTTAGATAAAACATCCTTCCTAATTGCTGATAAAGATTCACTAGCAATCACTTTTGAACCTATGCAAGCCTGTAATGGATATAGGACATAAATGTTACAACCAAGTTAGCATTACTGGCTAATAAGAGTTAACAAAGTGAAGCCCAGAATTATGTGTTCCGTGTATATAGATGATTCTAGAGTAGGATATCAGTGAGGAGGAAAAATTGAACACAAGTAAGAAAATATTTTAGTGGTTTAAGACACTAAGGGCCTGTTTGGATAGGCTGTTCATAAAGGTGCGTTTTAAAAACGAGCGTTTTTAAAACGTGCATTTTGAAAACATCACTTTAAAAACCACAGATAAACGTTTGGTAAAAATGTGAAAATATGCGTTTTTTTGTTTTTAAAGCTAGCGTTTGGATAAGCTGTTTTAAAAATGGCTATTTGGAGTGTAAATTCCAAAAAAGGACTTAACTATTTTGTTAAGGTTATTTTGTCATTTTTTCTTTAATCAGTGTTTTTTTAATTATTATTGAAAATATGTAATTAAGCCTAACAATTATATTAATAATAATAACAATAATGATGTTGTCGTTGTTGGAATCATGGAGAGAAATTTATATAATTTAAAATTGAAAAAAAAAAAAACCATCAAGAGGAAGATATTAAAATGATTAGGAAAATAATTATATTAAAATAATTACTAAAAAAAATAAGCAGAGCTAATTGGTATGACTCAAGGGAATCAAACAAGTATTAAAGTAAATTTAAGATCATGAAATAAGTAGAGCTCATCAAAGTCATTGACAAAGAGTTGAGACTTGAAAGTGGAGGTAGATAATGTTGTCATTAAGTCATCTATTTTTTTTTAGATAAACAAGTTTTGGCCCTAAGGAAGAGGAACAGTAGTGACCTCCACTTCATGAGGCAGAGGTCCCTAACTAATTATGCTGCTCCCTTCGGGTTGTTATTAAGTCATCCATATAGTTTCAAAAAAGTGAGTATTCAAGGTTGTCATTTTTTTTTTTTATCAACCTCATCAAAGAATCTATACTTCTACCAACAACGGTAAAGTTTTTTTCCCAAAATCTCTTAGCAGCAATGAGCCAATAACGATCATTGTTGACAAATATCTGATACTATTTAACTAATGTAAAAAAATGTACAGAATATATAGTTTATTATAGTATATATATTTTTGATAACCAGTATATATATATATATATACACACACTATTGTACTTTTTTTTTATTTTTTTGAGTTAAAGAGTAGTATTATAACACAGTTAAAGGGAATAAAAAATACGCCATCTATAGGCCACGTGAGTGACATGACCATTTGGATGGGTAAAGAGTGAACTTGAAGACTTGTCTTTCTCACTTCCCATCACTGACCGCAAGTTTCAAAATTTTGCATTGAGATTCACAGCCGGATAAAACAAAGAAAAAGAAAAAGAGAAGGAACTTGCTAGAAGTAAAAGATGGAGAAGAAGTTCATGAGGTAGCATCAGGGAAATGAGAAGAAGCAGCAGCTTGATTGATCTACAACGACAGGTGAAATTTTTTTTCAAAGATTCACAAAAGCCTCAACTGCTTCTTCGATTTTTATTCTTCTTCAAAGACCTTCAATTTCTTAGAAATCCGGTATCCAAAATTCAATATTCTCTCCGATATTGCTGCAATGATTCCTGTACCGGCCAAGGTTCTGTTACGGTATACATGGGGAAAGGGATAAAGTTGGTATTTCCTTTCGTATTTGCGCTATTTTATTTTCTGAAGAAAAAAATAGCGGTTAGCCCATCTGCGTCTCTGAAAATGCAAAGTTTTGCAGTGTTTTGTAAACGTGAAAAATCTAGATTTTGAAAACGCAAACGTGCTGATTTTGTGAAGCCAAATGATTTGGCAAATCACGTTTTGTCTAAAACGCTCGTTAAGGTTTTGTAAACAGCCTATCCAAACGGGCTCTAAGACAACCAGGATACCGAGTGAATTCAAAAGTATTTGGAGCTATAACAGTTCAAGTCAATTGTAGGAAACTTCATAATACAAAGACGCCAACTACAGATTGTGGTATGTCCTCCACACACACACACACACACACACACACATATTAAGTAATCATGGTTTCGGTGCAACTTCGTTGCTGAAGCAGATGTAGCCAATCTTCTCCATGAACTTGTAGAAAACTAGGAGCCAAAAATGGTACATAAGTGAATTCCTGGCAATCGGTCCAGTAGTAAAGTTCATGATTTTCAAATCACAAATCTCATATACCTCAATTTTAATTTAGTGGTTACATATAAATGTATCTGTTATTTGGGGGCAAAATCGAGTGACCAAATAAGATAATTTTAAATTACTCTCAGCCTAGATGCCAATAAGAAGTTCAAGAAAAAGCAAAGATAAGATGTCTCAGAGGCTTGATAAGGGGCAAACTTGAGACGCTGGATTTCCTAGTCTAGCTGATATCAACTCTAACTTTAGGTTTTCTTTCTTGAGTAAGCTGCTGGTTTAGTTTAATTCCAGATCCTCAGTATCTATTGGGTTTTTTGTTTTTTTTATAAAAAATAAGTAATAACAAAGTCTATTAGTAATTCAAGATGCCTTCCATGCATCCCTATCCAGTGAGAGAAGACATCCATCACAATGTTAAGAGGTAGATTTGGAAGTCTCAATGTTTCTCAAAATAAGCTATAGCAAAATTTCTACTGCATGAGTAATAATTTGGGTCAAGTTTTATTATTGACTTTTTTTGTTAACTAGATGGTTTAGGAATGTTTACAGGAGAAGTTAGAATCCAAACTCCAAAGCACAAATTCAAATTTGGTAAGTTACAATGCATTCCCATTATTGTGAGAGAATTAAGTGCCATTAGCTAGAGCTCATTTGCTATCAAAAATTTCCAATCCATGTTTGCAAAAAAGGAAAAAGAATGTAGAAGGCATTTTTGGTGGGAGGTTCATGTTGCACTTTGACGATGGCATTTAAGCAATTGTTTCAATAATAAAGCAGTAAACATTATCACAATGGGGCTTTTGCATTACTTAGAATTAATGTTGCATAAACTATGAAAAGAGAATATCTTACTTGGATGGGTACTTTAAACATTTGTCTAGGTATAAGCTCCTTCAGCTTTTGAGTCAAAGCTCTTCCCACAGCATACGCCTGAAAAAAGGCAGCTAGAGTTGATTTCATAACACCTTTCTCAACGTTAAATTTTGACAAACACTTAGTAAAGTGTCCAGCTCAGAACATACATGTTGGACACAACAATATAAGTAACATCTCTCTCTCTCTCTCTCTCTCTCTCTCTCTCTCTCACAAAGATGTACATACTATATATATACACTTTTCCTAAGAATCTATATATAACCACCATGATTTAAACAAAACTAGAATCACCTTATCCCTGTGCACGATAGTAGCCAATGGTTCCACATTATCACCATTAATCTGAATGTCAAGTTTTAATAATTCACTTTCCTTGTACCTGTAAATCAAAAGGTTAGAATAAATGACAAGGTATTGAGAAGATAAAAAAGCATCTCCCTTGCAAAATGGTAAAATACATAGATCATCCATTAAGCCAGAAAAGGGAAAGTTGAGAACCTTCATTTTTTTAGAATGAAATTTTATATTCATTTCGCAAAAAAAGAAAAAAAAAAAAAATCTATACCATCAATTCCATATAATAGAGAAGACAAGAATTATATCCATTTACCCAACAAATGTGTATTCCATGCTGGCATAACCCTTACTTCTGGACTTCAGCTGGTCAAAGAAATCACCTACCATCTGTAATATAGAGATTACAAAACAGATAAGGTAAAACAAGAATAAAATGGAACAGGATGCTATAAGAAAAGAAAACGTTAGCTAAACAGAGATCTACAAGGGAGTTGATCAAGGCAACTTGAATACAATAATGCAAAACATTACCTCTGCTAGAGGTAACTCATAGGTGAGTGATGCTCTAATCTCAGTAATATATTTCATTTCTTTAAACTCTCCCCTTCTGTCTTGGGCCAGCTCCATAAGTGGACCAATATAGTCTTTTGGCGTAAGCATCTCAATCTGTAAGTATTACTTCAAAATGAAATAACACATAATTTTTCAAGCCAAAAAACAAATACGTTTTTATCTTTGATTAATTTAACATTTAAATAAAGCTATTAAATTACTGATTCTCCCAAAAACTTAAGCTATTAAGAGATGGTAGTGGGGCCCAACATGTGGTATTTTTAATATTTTAAATGAGAGGTAGAGTGGAGTCAGGGATCAAACTCAAGATCTCCTGCTCTAATACCATGCTAAATTATTGATTCTCCCAAAAGTTTAAGCTATTAGGAAATTGTAAATTTAATCAATTAACCATAGTTCTAACGAAAGCAAAAATATCTTAAGCTGCAATAAATATCTTAAGGTACAAGAAATAACCTTAACAAATGGCTCCTCAATCAACCTCCTCTTTCCAGGTTCAGGAAGTATAGATGGGTTTGAGCATTCAACCTTTAAGAATATTAAGATTGAAATTGGCAATGAGGTCAACATGACATCTAGTTTAAATAAAAGAGGTTTATTTGCAAATAGGGAATACAACATCATCAATATACAGTCAGAAAATATGGACATCAGATCAATGAAAAGAAATAAAAGGATGTCAGCATTGCTGTGAAGTAATAGATGATGGTGATGGTAGCGTGGTTAGAGAAACAATGCCCTCTTTGGAAGCCTAAGATTAAGATAAAACTCAAGAGTAAGTGTCCATTATAATTAATTAGGTTTTTATATTTTATATATTTGGTTATTCTAGAGTCAAGGGTATTTAGTAATTCTGCAATTGTTGGGTGCGGGCCAATGGCCATAGTTGAGGGCCTTGGGTTTTATTTTATGATTAAGTCTTATTTAGTTGGGATTTTATGTGTGAGCTAGGTTTTGGTTTTCTAGTAAAAGTAGGAGTCTAGGAGAAGTTAAGATATAGGGCTTATATCAATATGTTGTTGTACTCAAACAAAGAGGAGTTGATTAATAAAATATCCAGTGTTTCGAGTATTGAGGCATGTTGGCCTTATTGTTCTTCTTCCTCTCTTATTTTCTCTCTTTTAAATTGCTCACCCACATAGTTCATGCACATTGTTCATAGGTTGTGGAGAAATTCGATTTCTGTTTCTCTTTCCATCATTTCAACCATAAATCAAACAATGTCCCTTCACTATGAAACCCTTCTTTTAAAAGGTACTAAACCCTAAATCCACAAGTCATCTTAAACCATAATTGACCACAGGCACATGTAGACAATGTCTCCAATTTTCCCTACATTAATTTGGTATTAGAGCTGAAATATTACTACAAGTTCTTTGTTGAAATTTTTCTTTCACCAACTTCTCAACAAATTTTCTCATCAAAGATAATGATGACTAATGTGGAATTAGAGTGTTTAAGGCTTTTTCTCAAGAATATGAAGGAACAAAGAAGATTTTGAATCAATTAAGCGAGAAGGTGAAATCATAGAAGAAATGCTCAAATAATTATCACCTATTAAAGAAACATTGGATAGGTTGTTAGCTATTATTCTTGGCAAAATATCTGCTGAAACCACCTCTGATCAAGACCCTGAATCTTTTATATCAGGTCCCAGTTCAGCCCCTATGTTTCCCTCAAGCTCAATACCTTTTTTCTTCCGTAAATTTCTATGAAATAAGCACTAGCCAAATGTCCCCTGATGTCAACTAAGCACTAGCCAAATGGCCGGTGCAACCATAGCATGGTTCGAGAAAGATTATCCTCTTTAGAAGCCTAAGGTTAAGGAAAAGCCCAAGAATAAATGTCTATGGTAGTTAATTAGGTTTTTATATTATATTTGCTATTCTAGAGTTAAGGGTATTTTAGTAATCTAACAATGTTGGGTCATGAGTTTTCTTTAATCAGTAAGTCTTATTTTGTTTATGGGTCTTTATGTATGGGCTATGGTTTTATTCAAATAGTATTGGTTTACTAGTTATAAAGTAGAAGTCCTAGTCCTCCTAGAAGTTAAGAATAGGGTCTACATAAGTGCTTTATTGTACTCAAACAAATGAGAGTTGATTGATAAAATTATTGAGTGTTTTGAGTATTGGAGCACGTTGCATTAGGGTTATTTTCTCCTCCCGTTCTCTTCTTTCTTTCTTCTTTTCCTCTAATCTTTCTTTCAGTTACTGTTCATTGGTAATATAAATGAATTACTTTTAACATTAGTGTTCGGCGGCACTGCTCACTTTGTACTATTCACATCACCATTCACAGATTTTAGAAAACATCCTATTTCATTTCATTTTCTTCTATTTTCAACTATCAATTAAATATTGTGTTTTGAACCCTAACCATTCTTCTCGAGGGGTTCTAAACCCAATATCCCCAAATCTTCTAAAACCTAAACCCACCACAACGGCACAACCACACTACTAACATATTGTGGAGAAATTTGATTTTGTTTCCTCTTCCCTCTTTTCATACCTCAATCTAATCTTTGCCCTCTCCTACAACACCCTTCTTTTAAAAGGTTCTAAAGTCTAAACCCTACATCCACAAATCCTCCTAAACCATAACCCACCGCAAGCAAACATAGAAAAATTCTCCAATTTTTCCTATCTAACCCGCCACAAACAAACATAGAAAATTCTCCAATTTTTCCTATGTCAGTAATGTTATGAAAATTACTTATTAACAAAGACACAAGATAAATATTTGTGACAGTGTAACAAATCCCCAATATAGATTTTAAATTGAAAATTATGCCAAAAGTGCATCCCTCTAAAATTGTCCTCACTTACCTATCTAATGGTATTTTTCCATACTAGCATGGAGAAAAAGGAAAGGAAAACTTGTTGGCTGAAGGGTTAGTTTGCCAATAAACTTACCTATTGCTCTTGAATTCCCAAGCCAAATGAATATATCGTTATGGTTAGTGTAGGCTAAGGTGTGAGAACATGACAACCATACTAAAACCTTAAAAATGCATCATTCTTACAAATCATTGATGCAGAGTTAATTTTGATAAGAAAATGAGAAATATGTTGCCACTTAATCAAAAGGAAAAATTTTAATTTGCTTCAACCCATAATGTGGCAATTGAAGAGACTATCCATGTGCAGTTTTAGTCACATGACTTTTTTAATGAGTCATGTGACTTGTTTAAATAATACACATAGATAGTCTTATAAATTGTTACATAATGAATTGGAAGATGGCTTCAAACCACAAGTTTGAAGCCAAACTTTGTCCTAATCAAAATTTCAAGTTTTCCTATCCCTAAGAGCTTGGAACCTATGCATAGATGGCAGTTAGTAATAGATAAATATAAACATTCATCTCATATTCTTAAAATATGTAAATAAAAACAAATGCAATGAGTTTAGGATCGAGAAGAAATTACAGTATCACCATTTACACAAGTCACTCTATATACAACACTTGGCGCTGTAGTGATCAGGCTCAGATTGTATTCCCTCTCGAGCCTCTCCTGTATAGACAGAAAAATTTGTAAGGGTATATACAAGACTTGAAAGGTTCAGACACATTTTAAATTATTGGTGAAAGATCACTAGAGGAAATGGTAGATGCTTCATAGAAAAGAAAGCATACCTGAACTATTTCCATGTGGAGAAGACCCAAGAACCCACATCTGAAGCCAAAACCCATGGCACTTGAGGTCTCTGGCTCAAACTGCATAAATGTTATCGAATCAAGGAAAGCAGCTTAAATTCAGTTTATCAATATCGGCTCACTCTCTGTCAATGTCAAACGCTTGAGGTATAACAACTTAACATATATGGGGTAGTCATATTGCAGAAACTTGAGCCAGATAGCAAATAAAGAATTTATGTTTTGTAGTTTGATAATCATGTAAAGCTTATCCCTTGGCATAGCAATCAACTAAATTTCAAACAATAAGCCACCTTAGACTTAACAATAAAGATTGACCAAGGACATTTAAGAAAATTTAATAAGTTCTTTTATAGATGGCAAGAAAAAGTGGGAAAAAAGTGCAAAATGAAACTTAATTTTCAATCTTTTCAATTAAACCCATGTGTTTCAAAAGAGCACATCCTTCAAAAAAGCATGAGTCACGTTGTTCACTAGAACATGTTAAAACTCCACTCAAATGTCAATTTCCCTTTTATCGTAACCCAATTTATAAAACCAAACATTTATTGAAATGTTTGTTGAAATTGTAAAAGTGAAATGCCATTCTAGAATATCCAACATGGGTACTTCACTTTGATTAGTAAGTGTGCAAGCAAGATGTCAAGTCCTTTAAATCATCCTGACAATTCAAGTGTTTCCAACCAAATTTACATATGTATGTATCAACATTTGATTTTATATAGAGGGATGTTTGGACCAAAAGTTACCCTCAGGGCGTCTAGGGCCAATCTTTTATCTTATAACTTATAAGACTCATTTTGTATAAAGATAAGGACTTAATGCCTTAAAGAAAAATGTATATTTTTTAATCACAAAATTAAAATCAATTTCTTTAGAAATGCTTATTGTTAAATTACCAATTGTCCCCAAAGCTTAACCTATTGGGATAGGGTAAATTTAATCATTTAACCACACATTCTAACACTTACCTTTTTTCATTTTCCTTTTTTTTTTTTTTTTTCTTTTTTTTTTTTTTTTTTTTGTAGGTAATCATTTTTAACAAGGATAAATTAGCCAAGAGTATTGGAAATTTGAGTCTTTTCACATCAAACTTGCCTACCAAACTTCAACATAAGCTTTTACATGATTATTAGATGCATTTCATGGCTGGAAACTTAAAAAAGAGGTGCTTAGTTTATATAGCATATTGGTCATATACTACTGCACCTTCAACGCGGCATCATTGAGTTGCAGTTTCTCAAGTGCATCACGCAACTCAGGGAACCTGGCAACATAGGAAGAAATAGAATGAATCCAAAGCCAAGGGGGCACAAAAGTTCCATTCTAGAATTCAGAAAACCAACAAGAACAAGCAATAGATCAATACTGGTCTGCATCAACAGGAAACAGGCCACAGAACACCATAGGAGTGGCTTCCTCGTATCCAGGAAGTGAGTTTCCCGCCTTTCTACTGTAGTGTGTAATTGTGTCACCCACCCTAGCATCTGCAACTGATCTTATAGAAGCTGAAAGATAGCCTACCTGAAAAGGTAGAATGAGACATAGTTATACAGATTTATCAATGTCTTTCCACAGCATTGGCAACAATATTTTCATTAGAAAATGTGAAACCAAGGATTATTGCTTTAAAAAAACTCCAGACAAGAAGGTTAAAGTGTCTATGATGCAGGGAGCGCGAAGAAAATTCTATTTTAATTTAGTTTATTTAATTTTAGATGTCAATTGTATCTTTACTATTGGTACATTGGATTTTACTCTACATCTATTAGCTAATTAGTATTTTATTTTATTTCCTAGAGTCAAGGTTATTTTCATAATTCAATAATTGGGCTTTGACCCAAGTCAATTAGGATTAGGGTTTAGTCCTAGTAGTCTATATAAACCTGCTACTGCACTCCTATGAAGACAAGCTCATGAAAAATAAATTTCAGTTGAAAATTTTTCTATGATCTGGTGCTTACTCCAACCAACCAAGTGTTGATTCCTAGGTCTTGTTTCTCTTGCTTGGTGCTAATTCCAACCAATCCTAAATGCTGGTTCTAGGTTTATTTTATTTGTGAATCTTTGTTCATTCTCAATTCCTTTCAGAATATGTGCATCAATTTTTGTATTAGAACTCGTTATTTTGCATCAATTTTGGTAGGAATGGCAATTTCTACCCGACCCACGGGTACCCGGCCGGTTTGACCCTAATGGGCTGGGTTTTACCCGGTCCGATTAAAAATAGGGTCGGGCTTGGGTTTTAAAAAAAAAAAAAAAAAAAAACCCAAAACGGGTCCGGGTTGGGTCCGAGTTTTTACAAAAACCCGGCCTGACCCGGTTAAATATATATGTATAGTTACTAAAATACCCTCTTATATATATATATATATATATTGATAAAACCCTAAAATACCTTACCCTCACAATCTCTTCAGACTTCAGCCGCTTCTCATCTCTTTCTCTTCAACTCACCACTCTGACTCACTCTCCTTTCCCACTCTCACTCACTCTCCTCTCATGTCTCACGCCGTCAGCCACCAACTGTCAGCCACACCTCTCTCATGCTCTTAGCCATAGTTGTCAAAATCCCGATCTGGATTCTACGATCCTACGATTTTACGATCCCACCTGCCCAAAACGATTTAGATCTTTCAAGAATCTTTGCAATCGTTCAAGATCGGTAGGATCGTATGATTCTGACGATCCCAAACGACCTTGGTTTCTTGTAATCTTTTTTAATTTGACAGAAGATTCAGTTGGACCTAAATGAAAAATAAAATCCCAATAGACCAAGTTTTTCCACTCTAATGTAGAGAGAATATCAGTTGGACCCAAACAAAAAATATCCTAATACAGTGTCACATTTTGAGGTTTTTGGCCTCTTTAAATGATGCTTACAAATTGATGTAGTGATGTAGGGTAATTATATCAATGAATGTATAATTTATGTGATTATTTAACATATCAATGTGTATTTTTTTGTTTTTTTCTCAAATAATGTAGGATCTTACGATCCATGATCCGATCCTACGATCTACGATCCTACCTACCTCCCATGATCCTACGTAAGATCCCGATTATGACAACCTTACTCTCAGCCTCTCGGTCTCACTTTCTTTGCCGAAGAAGACGAAGACGAAAATCTAAGATTCTCGCCGTAAAGCCTCTACAATCTCACCCATGAAGACGAAGACGAAGACAAACAACCACGGTGATTTACGGCAATGGTTTTTGATGTTCTTCTTCCATTTTTTCTTTATTTGATTAGTGGGTTTGGGGATTTTAGATTCTCTTTGTTTAACCTGTGGGTTTGGGGATTTATATTTTGTTGTTGAGATTTGATTTGGTTTCTGTGAATAGTTTGATTTCAAATGTATTTGATTTCTATGAATAGGAAATTTGAATGGTTATGGTGGATTTGATTTGAGATTCATTTGGATTTGTTATTTGTGCTGCACTGTTGTGATTCTTTTTTCTCAGGAAAACAATTTTTTTTTAATTGATTGGGCCACGGATTGGGCCATTGTTAGGGGCTGAAGATTGGGCCCTGAAGTGGCCTAGTTGGGCGGGGCCCGACGGGGCAAGCCTGGGCCCCAGTAAAAAAATCCGTTTAATAAACGGGCCAGGTCCAGGCCAAGGGTCCTGGCCCGCAGGTCGGGTACGGGTATGGAAAAACCCAGCCTGAACCCAACCCATTGCCATTCCTAAATTTTAGTATCGTAGAAAAATTTGACATAGTTTTCCTGTTGACTCCCAAAATCCACCAATCACAACAACTTGACCACTATAAACTTGTACCCAAACATCCAAAACCTCCACAAAAAATAATTTGCCTTTGAGTTTTTGAAAGAAAGAAAATAAGATGTTTTCTATCTAAGTCACCATCATTGTCGCACAAGAGATCACAGCAACCCTAACCACCATCACTCCAAGTTTTGTCCGCGCTATCAACATACAATATTTAGACTCCAACATGCTTTATCCTGTCTCAAACTGAATCTGTTCAGTATACAGTAGGTCAAATGACCTGTTAAAAGATTCCAATCTCAATCCTGCACTGGCCTCACAAAGACTGGTCCAATGCACTACTCCATCCTAATATCAAAAAGTCACTCACCATAGCATGTTTGTTAACCGCAATTTGAAAAAGACCACAGAATAGTGGTAAAAGGGAGGGAGAGAGAGAGAGAGAGAGAGAGTGATGTTAGCTCTAATTAAGATTTAAAGGCCACATATTGGAAAGGAGGGGATTCTAATAGACCATGGAATTTTGAACTGCACAAAAATATGCCAACCCCTTCTAATATGCCTCCACAATCCCACCCCACAGAGGTTTTTTCCTCAAAGAAACTTAGGCTTTGATTTTTATTTTATTTGTTAATATAAGTGACTTATTGGAAGATCAAAATGAGGCATTTCCATTTTTCTCAATATCGGTTGTGGAGTTTGGTGTTTAGATCTTTTGGGTTTTCTTGGGTATTGCCAAGATCGGTTGCAAATACTCTATTTGGTTGGCGGAATTGGCTTGGAAAGCATTTGTCTAGCATTTGGAATTTAGCTCCTTTATGCTTGATGTGGGGTCTTTGGAGGGAGCATAATAGGAGGAAATTTGAGGACATGGAACGTTCAGATGACCAGCTTTTAGCTTCTTTCAGTGGCTCTCTGTTTGACTGGTTTAGGGCTTGGGGACTCACCTCTAGTGATTCTCTCCCTATGTTCCTTAGCTCTCCCCTATGTATTTAGTATCTTTTCCTTTCTTTATTCTTTTTTCTCTTTATTTTCCCTTTGTATTTTTCTCTTTGCCTTATGTTTTTCTGCATAAGGTAGTGTTCTTCAATATATATCTTTATTACTTATCAAAAAAAATAAGTAAGAAACTTAGGCTTTGATCGAAATAAAAATTGACACTTATAGCTAGAAAAATTAAACTTCTTTACCTGTTTGTTTATCACGAGTTCTGCTTCATAAACAGGAGATGTAGGCGTATTAGGTAAGAATTGTGTTTAATCTATAAATATTAAATTGGAAATCTAAAGAGGAAGACTTCTTTGGACAACCATAATAATTCCACTACTGACCTAATTTCATTAGCACACCAAAATAGGACTGCCTATTCAAATAGTTTAGTACCCATATCAGCTCCATGTCACTCTGTGTGTGTTCTCACGCACATGCGTGCTCATGCGAGGATATGAGAGAGAAAGAGCAGTAGCAAAAAGAACAAATTACTTGAAGCCATGCAGATACATATCATACTATAACCAAATTATTGAGATGTATTAATTTACCTCACCAGCAAACAGTTCTTCAACTTGCAACTGATTAGGAGACAAAACTCCAACTTCATCAGCAAAATAATCCTGTCGTTTCATGACGAAATGGTATAAAAATTAGCACTACTTTGAATAAATTTTGAGTCAAGTATGGCAATAAAGCAACAAGTAGTGTACAAAACAATGAAAAAGGTCTCAAATCAGAAGATAATCCCATCAATATAAAAATTGGGGGATAGAAGACTAGAACAAGTATTTCACCTTCCCACTGGCCATAAAATAAATTCTGTCACCTTTCTTTATGGTCCCATCGATGACCCGAAAATATACTATAACACCCCTATATGGATCATAGTAACTGCATATAGATTCAAGGAAGTAAAATATATGACTTAGGATGAAGTTCAATGCCATATGTAAAGTACTATAAACACAAAGGCAATCAATTGACCAAAAGAAGAATATTTTTTCAGAACATTTAACGCAACTACATGCATAAGGGCAGAACTGCTGTTTCTTTTAAAAACAGATGGATGATAGTATTAATACGAAGAATATAATGACATGATAGAATATGTGAAACATGTATATCATTATTCTGGAGATGAGCACCTATGTTTTGAGATTAAAATGTGTAGAAACAAAGAGACCGGTTTGGTGATGCACATCATTATTCTATAGATGTGCACCCATGTTGATGTAGCCACCCTCTACCCTTAGGCCAACCAACCAAACCTCTACTCTTAAGACTGACAACCAACCACCCTCTACAAGCCAAACAGCCAGCCACTCTTTTGGACCTCTTAGAGCAGCCAGCCAGCCCCCTTATTTTGACATCTCAGATCTGCCATATATTCTCATTAATTTCAGCTTTGACTTATATTGTCATAGCCTGCCTAGATGTAATTGTTAGAATTGTGTGGTTTAATGATTAAATTTACCATATCCTAATAGCTAAAACTTTTGAGACAATCGGTGATTTAACAGTAACAATTAGCTAGTTTATTTCCTAATAGTTAAAGATTATAAATAGGCTTGTTATGTAAGAGTAGAATCAGTTTCTTTTTATGTAACTTAACTTAGTTTCAAAAATGGACAGAAACTCTGTTTCTCCAGTTTTTCTCCGTAATTCCAGCTTTTATTCTTAATTCTAAGGCAATTCTAGTTCAAATTCTCATGTTTACAACTTTGGTGAGTTCACCAAATATTCAAAGCCATTAGTTGCAAAATTTTAATCACCCCAACTAACTGGGGTCAACTACATGGATTCTTTCACTCTAATGGGCCCTCTTTAGGGCCATGTCCCCCATTTTCTCATCCCAACTATCTCTGAAAATCCAAAGAAAATTGACATATCAGTGACAGCTGCAAATCATGCCAGCTATCAGAAATTGGGAGCATAGATCCCCACTCTATAGTCCCACCTATCAATGGTCACATAACCGGTCAAAAGATCTCTTCTTTGTGCATGTATTACATCACATTTGCGTATGTCTGGATCATCATATGATGTTATTGTTTTCTATATCAGACACACGTTTAGAGGGGCTCCGGGCATGACCAAAAATTTTCTCAAAGAGCAGTCCTGGGTGAAACACCAGTTGACATGTCTAATCATAATACAATGGTTTTAATCAAATAGGGAGACAGGACTAACACACATGTGGACACATTAAGAGAAAATACTAATGGCGGTAATTGTTATAAGGGGAAAACTCCAATAAAATTTAAAAAATAATAATTATGTGCAGCTTTTTGGGGTTTCCAACCACCACCAGACTCTTGCAGCATTAAACTGTAAATATAGTCCCAAATTTCATTAAGCCTATCCACTAATTGAAACTCCAAAAAATAGGGCATTATTAAGTCCTACTGCAAAGGCTTGCTACCAAGTACCTCCGCTTCTTCGCTACTACCATGTAACATGGAGAAGAAATTATAGAAATTGATGGAAACCAGCTGGTCCAACTTTATCTTTGTGGTTTATTGACACAATAATAACAATTGAGTTAGGTTATAAATTTTGGCAAATTCCATGTGATAAAACTTGTGTCAAAGATAGGCTTAACTATAGGCCTAGGCCTAAGGCCCCACCTATCTCAAAAATAAATAGCCAATAGAAACCCAACCCAAATGAAACCTTAAATTGCTTCTCCACAAAAAAAAAAAATAATAATAATATATATATATATATTTTGCCAAACAATCATCAACAGTTGAGCATTTGCTACTTCACTGTCCTACAGCCCAAGAGCTGTGGTCTCTTGCTTTTACAGCCTTTAGAGTGTTATGGGTAACCAGTAATACCTAGGCAGGTAATAGACTTGTTGTTTTAAATCACTAGATGTGAATCCCCAAGCTTGAGACCAATCAAATAAAGTGCCTACAAAAGAGGCTAGAAGCTGATCCCCCAAGCTCTGCAAATCCTCAAATGAACGATTATTAGGCTCCCTCCAAGAATAGTTTTATGATATTATTTTTTTAGTATTGTACTACTATTTGGGTGGGGGTGGGGAGGGGGGGGGGTTGTCATGTAACTCTATACAGTTTCCCTTACTTTGAAAGATGTTACAGTTTTAAAATCTGTGACTAAAATAGTTTATCAAGCATATTAAGTTCAATGACTTCAAGAACATAAACTTATTTTAACTTGTATAATATTAGTTTGCAAAATATTCCTGTGCTAGCATTCAAAATAGTGTAAAAGTAATAATAGCAAGTGAAGGAAGAAAAATGTACAGGGAACATTCAGGCACACATAAAATGCAGACAAGTATGAACATAGGTATAAGAAACAAAAAACAAGAGCATAATGAAACATCTAGTTGATTTCCATCAAAAATATGTAGTCAAGTCAAATATATACCTATCAAATATTAAAGCCCTCAATGGCCTTTTAGCAGTATCCTTGGGTGGGGGAATCCGTTCAACAATCGCATCAAGAATTTCAGTTATACCTATTCCCTCCTACATAAAAGAAGGAACACCAAATATATATATATATATAGACTCTTTACGATATGTTTGGATGAGTAAAGATGCATGCTATGTGTTCAACAAAAAGAAAAAATGATCAAAACTGACCTTTGCAGAACAGCGTATGGCATTGCTACAGTCTAACCCAACAACCTACATTGAAAATGTGTTGACTTAGAACCAGTTAAGAAATTGACCCACTAGAAATGATGTCTTTCTAATTGTAAACCTTTGGGCAGGAATACTACAATGAGGCTATAGCAGTAACGATTGGCCATTTTTTTAACTTGATATATAAATTCATGGAAAAAAGATACTGAAGGGGTTCATCCAAGTATACAAGAAGTATACAGAGAGATGCTCCTCTGACTTAAAAAAATATAAATAGATAAATAAACCCACCAAAAGTGTACTGAATCAATAAATTCCACATATGGGGGCAAAGGTTATATACGAACATGTGGTTATTAATTAATACTTAATGTAAGAAAACCCACAAAATAATAACATATTCATTATATTTTCTTAATTTGTGAAGGATTTTTTGAATGACTAAGCCATTTTTTTATTATTTTTTCCTTTTCAAAGTCAAAACTCTACTTATGAAGGATAACAATCAGTCTTTTTAGAGTCCTAACGTCACACCCCAACTCATCATTGGCATAACATCGTCCTCTTTGGGAATGACACACAGCCTTATCCCTCAAGGTTTTAAAAGGCCTCAACATTCTGTCATGCCCCAACTCATCATTGGCATGATATTCTCCTCTTTGTTGAATGACACATAGCTTCATCCCTCAAGGTGTTAAAAGGTCTCAATACCAATTAGAGTCCAAGGCTTCCATATAAGGTGTAGGACCTCCCCCTACCTAGGTGATGTGGGACTCAACCAAGATTTGGTTCTCCCTCACCTTCCCCCACTTAAGAGGTCTTTTTGGCCTTGGAGGCCCTACACCTTATATGGAAGCTTTGGACTCTTATTACTATTGAGGCCTTTTAAAACCTTGAGGGATAAGGTTGTGTCACTCAACAAAGAGGCAATATCATGCTAATGATGAGTAAGGGCATGACAGAATGGTATCAAAGTTATCCCCTATGCGGACGGAATGGTGGGTAGATCCCACACAGGGACATGTGGCAATTAAGGGGGTGGATTGTGGTGATCCAAAAGACCAAAAGACCTCTTAAGTGAGGTGAGGTGAGGTAGAACCAAATCTTGGTTGAGTCCCACATCAACAAGGTAGAGGGAGGTCCTACTTTGGACTCTAATTGGTGAGGGACAATCCAATGCGGACAATATCATGCCAATGATGAGTCAGAGCATGACACCTAAAGTCCAAAAGTTTAGGGTCATATTAGTTTTTTTTTTATATCACTTTGAAAGGTAACTATAATATTTTCCCTTCTATTAAAATTCTAGCTTCATTATTTTCTCTAATCTTCATATTCTTTCAATAGGTTTTGAACCTTAAAAGACATTTATAAAATACAAAATATTTTCTTTCTTTTTTAAATAAAATTTGGCATATAAAAGAGGTGATAGTATGTGTGTGTATTTAAAATAATATACCTTAAACAATAAGTAAGTAACTTTTAGTATTTTTAGTGTCCTGTCCTAGAGACAAAGAATTTAGGGTCTTATTAGTTTTTTTATCACTTTTGAAAGATAACTATGATTTTTAGCCTATAGCTAGGCTATTTCCCCGATCTTTTTTTTTTCTTTTTCGATAGGTAAGAAAAAGTATATTGAAAATACTACAATATGCATGGATAGCACAAAGTAGTCAAAAAGTACAAAAAGAGAAAAGAAATACAGAAAACATAAAGTTAATCACAAAAAAGCAGAGAACTAACAAACAAAGGGATGCCTTTCAAGCCATCCCCTATCCAGCTCCCCTATTTGCTCAAAATCTAAACCCCCCACCATAGGTCGCCAAACCTCAATCTCCTGGTATAGTTTTTGATAAAACTGTACTATCAGAGAAGCCACTTCAGATTCCTCCTCATACACACCCCATCCACCTCCAAAATACCCAAATGATTGTTCCTTCTGTGAAGGTTTGCCATCTTGTGGAAAAACTTTATATGATAGTCGCCTTCATTAATGCATAACATCCTCAATTTCTAATTTTTTATCTCCAAGAAATTTCTTCCAAGGATACGAGTCGCACTACCTGGGACCTCAATTCTTCTCTTTCGCACTTCTCCACGTCTGAGAGTCCCACACCCCTTCTTTAGCATCCAACCTCTTCAATTCCTCCAGCAATTTTTTTCTTATTTTTGCCTACATTTCCAAACTCCCTACAGTTCCACTGTACGGTATCTTCTTTCAACGCCTTCAACTTCTTGGCTAATACAAAACTAGGAGTACTATAGAATGAACATTGATTCCACCATGATTGAATTCTATCAACAAACCCATCTGTCTTCAACCACATATTCTCAAACCTGAATGGGCTTTTCCCCTTTGCCATTCCCCCTGCCTCCAAAAGAATTGGATAGTGGTCTAAAATAGGCCAAGGCAACAACCCTTGGATCACATCTGGATAGTGTTCCCCAACATTTATAAAATAGAAAAGATTTTCTTTGTTTTTTAAATGAATTTGGATATGTAAAAGAGATTTTAGTATATCGAAGTATGTTAAAAAAACTTAATATAAAAAATACATAAAATAAATTCACAAAACAAAAAAGAACAAAAAAAAAAAATCAAGTTATTATTAAGGAGGGGCCAAAGTTTTAACATAACTTCAAGTAGCATTTCTTCATCATCATAATAATAATAATAATAATAATAATGATAACAACAACAATAACAATAAAACTAAAGAATATTAGTACTGATTTTTTTTAAGCGGGCCAGGAAGCAATATATATTAAATAGATTGAAAGAGATAGAACTACCTATTAAAGAAACGCTGCCTTAGGCTCACAAGTGGAACTTTCCACTCATTCAAAGTTCCACTATTTCACCCCATCAAGACAAGCATACAAAAAAAGGGTAAATTCTTTTCATAAATGTAAAAGAGGGGTAATTTTTCAGTCACCATTGCATTCTCATCCTTAGCTCTGTTGGAAAAATTAGCAAACACCATCCTTAAAGGATACCCCCACACCAAAGATCATTCAAAGGAAAATGCTAGTTTCACATGAGTTCGAAACATTTCCTGGGTTTTGAGATGCCAATGCATTAACCTCCTTTGTACAAAACAAAATCAAGACCATGGATATGAATTAATGTTAAAAATTTTGGCAGAGCATTATCTGTCTTCTTTTCTCACCATGTCCTCTCTTGTCTCTTTCTTACCTTCCCATTCTCTCCATTTCTTACCCTATATCTCCCTCTCCATCTCTATTTTCACCCACCTCTGCTTCCCTCTCTCCACAAGATTATGCTTCTTCCTATCTCTTCCTCCTATGTCTTCACCCCATATAACGTTCAGTCTTATTTGAATTCCTATCCCCTTCCTTAGCCATAATGCTCTAGATTTTTCACTTCATTCACCTTTTTGAAGATTGCAAACCATGCTGATTCCCTGTTGTGCTGACTGCTCACCATGATGTGCAAGTATTTTCTATGTGGAACAGATATGCTTCTTCCTATCTCTTCCTCCTATGTCTTCTCCCTACATAACCTTCAGTCCTTATTTGTATTCCTATCCCCTTCCTTAAGCCATAACGCTCTACATTTTTCACTTTATTCACCTTTTTCAAGATTGCAAACCATGCTGATTCCCTGTTTTGCTAATTACTCACTGTGATGTGCAAGTATTTTCTAAGTGAAACAGAATTTCTAGTGGAGAATGGTGTAGTGGTAAAATGAACAATGAAGATAAATAGCCAAAAATATTCTTTTCATTCCTGAAAGTCCATGTTCTATTATCTTCCCTAAATTTTAAAATTCTCTATTTCTTCAGTCTCTGAAAATTTAAAATGTTCCCCATTTTGTTCTTTCATCCCCTTTCATTAAGTTTTTTGTTGGTGTGTCTGACAGAATGCATCTTTTAGGGACCGATATAGCACTTAGCCTATATTTTACGAATGAAAAGAATACAGTTTATGTTCTATTTTTGTCCCTAAAATATTGTCCAAAATCTATTTTTGTCTCTTTCATTAGACATCTCAGCAAAAAACTTAACGGGAGTGGACAAAAGGAAAAAAATATAGAATATTCTAAATTTTCATGGATGGATATAGAATTTTTTTTTTTTTTTTTTTTTAAATAGAACCTGAACTATATTTCAAGGAAGAAAAAATATTTCAACCCAATAAATAAAGTTCTTGCAAGTGGTAGCCCATTATGAACAGTTGGTCTTGGTTATACTACTCTTCCATATATATCTAAATGCCATATGACTGATCAAAACAAAATCTAGATGCCATACGAGTGATCAAAAAGAAAGAAAAAAAAAAAACTAAATGCTAGATGCATTGGTTTTTTTTTTTTTTTTTTTTTAAGCCAGAGGTGAAAATTGAGTTTGGTTCATATTTGGCCTTTTGTCCTACTAAAATGGGAAATTTAGGAGGGTTCGCTCCCCTTCAACTAACTAGCAAAGCCAAATTTTATAGAGAATAGGCCTAAAAAATTATACAAACTGCAGTATGCTCCTGCAATACATAGATTCATTAAACTTCACATGTAAAGTAAGATCATAAATATTAGTGAAAATAAACAATAAAATAAAAAATCACCTTAAGTTATATGACTACTGCTTATCATGTAAGATTATTTTTTTATTAGAACTAAAAATTATCATAGATGAATAAAATAACTTAAATTAATGATTAAAAAAAAATTTCAAACAATTTTTTTATGACTTGGAACCTCACCAAGGCAAAGGCCATTTGGAGCCCACCCTGGATACATAACCCCACCTACCAAAACTATGTATCAGGAAATCAGTAGAACTCTTAGTGGGGATTTGAACCAAGGATGTTTGGGTCTTCAGCTCATCCCAAGCCTCACACCACTAGGCTGCACCCTAACAGGTTAATTTTTTCAAATTTTTAATAATAGAATTTGGTCAAAATGGTAATTTCAACTTATTGAAATTTGATAATAGAATTTCATCTCAAGTAGAATTAGCTTGATGACTTTAACGAATTTATATTGTAGTGAGGACTATCCTAGCTAAAGGGGAGGGTATCCACTTGACAAAAGCACAGCTTCAAAGACCTAACTTTAACTATATAGTATATGATTCTCTTTTCCAGCATCCCAGCCACCCGGTAAAATTACAAGCATCAATACATGCGACACACCCGTTAGACATAGAATCTTTCATTTTACCAACCTCTTCAATCTCCCGAACAACACGATCTGGTTCAGCACCTGGAAGATCTATTTTGTTCAAAACCTGTAACAGAATGGTCTGTCAATGATAATATCACACAAAAATATAATTTCACCTGTCTATGCATTGTCAGGACTGAGGATTATGAAATGAAACAAACATCAACAAATGAAGAAAAATAAATATCAAGAAGTTTGCAAGTAATCCCAAACTTTTAAAAATTCATGTAGAGTTACATGGACATGTTTTTTTGGAGCTTCTGTGGCATGTCATGAGTATTAGCACTGGCCACTGAGAAGAATTTCTCTATGGCATCAGTACAAGTGAGTTGTGACATGCAAGAGCCAAAAAAAATCTGATGAAGTTTAGATGACCAGATAAACTGGCATGGTACTATTTCATTAGACATTCTAACTGACAATCCCCAACAGTCAACTATTACTTGGTTCCACGCTTTTGTTCCCCAGTACTAAACAGCAGGCTATTTCTGATAGTATGGGCACACAATGATATTAATGGCCACCAAAACCATTTTAGAAGATTTCCCTATTAGGTCAAAACTTATGCCCGGCACGAACTGTTACAGGCCAATTGAGAGCTCTACTATTAAGTATTTGATGATGATTGATGAATAACCCATTTAAGCATTATAGATTCGATTTACATTTATATTCTCAGCCATTACTCCTCTTCAGAGGCTTATAATGCAGCAGCAGAAGTGTGAAACTCTAAAGGGCAGTTCCAGTTTGTCTAATGTGGCGCAACCAGATGGAACAAAATCGACGCACGTTTGAGGTAAAGGAACTATCTTTTCCAAATCTCAAGTTTCTCTTTTTGAAGACGCTCTTTGAATGTGCATCATACTGTTCTACTCCTATACAATACTCTCTGATGGAGTTCCCAGAGTCCTTATGCTTTAGAGCATTCCCATCCGCTTATGCATAAAAAAAAAATGCTTTTTGCATCACAAAAACCACTTTATTTATTTTACATAACCACTCTTACAACACACCAACATCTCATTCTATGTTTCTTTTTCATGCTTTATTTTAATTTTTTTCTTTGTAGACTTCCTGTATACTCTTTTTTGGTATTTAATATAACACTATTCATTATCCAAAAAAAAAAAAAAATGCAGCAGCCAAAGCAGCCATAAGGTCCATAACATGGCTGCGGCATGCCCTCTTTTAAGGCCCAAAGGCAGTTAAGAGAAGTGGTATTTTAGGATTGGACCTTAGTAATCTAAACAACGCATCTATGTAAAGGGGCAGTTAGCCATACAAGGAAACCAATAAACAAGCAGCCGGCATACATGTTTCCAGCAGCATATTTTGAATTTTTTTTTCTTGCAAAAATAAAAAAGTTCAATATTAGGAATAGGGATGCAGCCATGGAAGATTAATTTGTTACTACTTTGAAAATTCACTATTCAAGATTTATTTAATGGAGCCCACATGTTAAGTCCAATTGAAATAAAAGTTGTGTGTTTTAAAGCTCTAGAGGCCGTTTGGTAACATTGTTCTAGTAATGTTATTTGTATTTTTTTGAAATACGTGTGGGTGAAAAAGTGTGTGAAAATGCGTGTAATGTTGTTTAAAAACTGAAAACATGTTGTTAAACCACTCTACCAAACAGGGCCCTAGTTACTTGTGTCTTAGGGTTGCAACAATGCAAAATTTGGGGTGGTTTGGGTGATGAAGTTAAAATGCATTTGGTTAATTGGAAGACTGTATGTCAGCCTCTACAAGCAGGCAGTTTGGGTATCAAAAGTTTCAGCCACTTTAACACTGCCCTATTGGGTAAGTGGTTATGGCGGTTTGCTGTGGAGACAAATACTATGTGGAGAGTTGTGATAGCTAATAAATATACATGTATTAGGGGTTAATGGTGTTCTGAAGTATCTAATAAACCTCATGGATTTTTGTTGTTGAAGCGCATTAGAGGTGGTTGGGGGAAGTTTTCCCAAAATCTCTGCTTTGAGGTGGAGAAGGGTTTCCGAATTCGTTTTTGGGATGATGTGTGTGCAGGGAGTTACCTCTTAAGGACATATTCCCATTGTTGTATAGCATTGCTCAGAACAAGGAGGCATTTGTGGCTGAGCATTTGTGTTGGCAAAATGGGTTTGTTCATTAGGATGTCCTTTTTATTAGACTGCTTCAAGATTGGGAATTGGAGAGCTTGAATTATTTCTTTGCTCTTCTTTATTCTATTGAGGTGGGTCAGAGTGAGGAAGATAAAGTAGCATGGTTTGCTGCCCGGAGTGGTTCCTTTGAAGTTAAGTCGTACTATAAACTTTAATGGGTAATGGTAGCAACCTATTCCCTTGCAAAAGTATCTGGAAGGTGAAAGCTCCTTGGAAGGTCACTTTTTTCACTTGGACAACTGCTAAGGGAAAGATCCTCGCGCTAGATAATTTAAGGAAGAGGAATATTTGTATTGTCAACAAATGTTGTTTGTGTAAGAGTGATGGGGAATCGGTGGATCACCTACTTTTTCATTGTTCTTATGCTTATAATTTATGGTCATTTGTGTTCAACTTGGTAGTGTTCCTTGGGTTATGCCTAACCGGGTGGTTGAGTTGCTAGCTTGTTGGCATGGAGGGTTTCGACGGCATTCAGCAGCTTCTATTTGGGGTGCTATTCCGCATTGTATTATATGGACTATATGGAGGGAGCGAAACAACAGAACTTTTGAAGGGGAAGAGCGGCCTATCATTGAGTTGAAGCACAGTTTCATTCTATCTCTTTTTGAGTGGATAACTGCTTTTAGTGCTCTTTCCTTTTCTTCTTTGTTGGAATTTTGAGATTTATGTAGTTTTGTATAGAGTTTTGTTTTCCTTTGTACACACTCCTTGTGTACCCAAGTAACTGTTTTTTGTTGTACCTTTATTTTGAAAAAAAAAAAATTTATTTTTCAATAAAGTTTTGTTTACCAATCCAAAAAAATAATTTGGGTTTTTATTTTAAAATTTATGGTCAATTTTGTAATCAAGGGAAAAAAATCCCTGTGAATTAAAGGTATTTTAGTAGTTTAATTGAGTCTATAATTTTTTGGAGATCCTAAGTATCTTGGGTTTTGTTTTCTTTGAGTTCAAGTTAGTCAATTAGTCTTTTAGTAGGTTTTTAGTTTACTAGTCAAGTGAGGAGTCCTAATAGTACTAGTACAAGAAAGAGTTCTTACATATATTTGTACACACTGTAAAAAATAGAGGGAGTTTATTAATGAAAATATTGAGTGCTTTGAGCACTGAGGGATATTGGCCTACGTGTGTTTTATTCTCCCTTTCTTTTCTCTTTTCTTCTTCTCTTCTTGTGGTACTATTCATGTCCTCTAAACACCCGAAAATTATCTTATGAGACCATCTCATGGAGCACCCCTCTCACAACATGTGGGTCCCACAAATGCGCGGGGCCCACCAAAACACCATAAAACCTTCTTTTTACATTCTTCCTTGCAGCCCCAAATCAAACCCTTTTCTTTTACCTATCAAAACCCTAAATCCCACACACTTTCTTCTACCAAATAGCCATCAAAACTCTCATCAAATCATTTTTTTAATTCCCAAAACAACCCCATGACCCTTTTGTTCTACGTCAAATAGGGTGATTAAATATATAAATCGTCTAAGCAATGTCAAACTAAAAGTTCCACATAAGCCAATCCCATGATATGCTTTTAAGAAGTATCATCACTGCACTCAAGGAGTTTAAAAGCCTTTCCTACTTCTTATAAATGACTCACAATTAAAGCAACTACATTTCACTCATCTCTATATATTTTCTAAGTAGTCTCAAACTAAAAGTGCCACTAAAGCCAATCCCATGAATATGCTTTTCAAGAATTATCACCACTGCATTCAAAGAGCTTAAAAGCCTTTTCCAACTGCTTATGACTGACTCACAATTAAAGCAACTTTAATTCATTAATGTGAAAAAAATTACAAAAATTCGCTAAAATAAAAAATCTCACCAAGATCAACAAAAACTAAATAATAAAATAAAAGTGAGAACAACTACCTACTTACAGGGATGATCTCTAGGTTGTTTTCCAAGGCCAAGTAAACATTTGCAAGTGTTTGTGCTTCAACTCCCTACAACATAATAAACATAATCAATAATGCTAGCAGTGGAGGATGTAGTAACAAAAGAGTTTTAGAAGAAAAATAGCTAATTTCAAGTTTCATCATACCACATTATATGTGGCATGTTTAATGTTATGAATGATTAAGTTAAAACAACTAATGTAAGTGGATAAAGATTCACCTGAGAAGCATCTACAACAAGGAGAGCTCCCTCACATGCAGCAAGAGATCGAGAAACCTAGATGTAGATAAATGAATAGAACAAAAATCCATAACATTCATTTAATTCTATGCAATGCTACTAAATTTCTGGCTGAAACACATCAGAGAACGGAGATAACGAGTGACTGTTGAAACAACTGTGAAAATCTATGCTTAATTATTTGATTCATCACTCAAGTAGGCAGTTAAGTTGTAAATAATGGAAGACTAAGATTAGGTGCAAAGAAAGAGGGAGAGAAGAGCAGGCAGAGAAAGAGTTGAAGAAAATAGGTTTAGCACTTGATTGATTAGTCCCTCACCATAGCAGATATTTATGTTAAGGATAATATGACATTATTACAAGAATACCGTTTAGCTAATATAAAATAAACAAGTCAGTATAAATATAATAATGAGTAACTGTAAGTAGACAATTAGTAATATGAAGAGATGTAAGAGAAGCAACAACTGTGCACAAAAGTCATTGATAAAGCAAAAGAATACAGGAAAAAATTTAATTCTTTTCATGTTAAAGTAAAGGGATTCCTGAACAATGACACACTACATCACAATCTGACTACAATGAAATTGAGAAACAAGAAGAAAAATAGCCATACACCGGAAGCGGCATGATCTACAACTTTGGACTATACTAAAGATTAGTAAAATAAGGACATATAAGGGCATTGATACACAGTACTTACAAGACCAAGAATGTAGACTTCTGTGAATTGAATTTAGTATGTCTATGCCCTTAGTCTAAAACATGGGGTATTACATTCTTATACTACTAAGTCAAGCATTGGAGAAAAATGTCAGAGCACAAAGGTAAAATGTCCAATGATAAGTGTAATAGAAATTAGCAGGATAATAGACAGGAAATACTTAAAGATAAATCATTGCAATATTAAAGCGAGTAAGATCACCATATATTAACCAACTAGTTTGCAACATTGGCATACCTCATAAGAGAAGTCCACATGCCCTGGAGTATCAATTAGATTCAGGCAATATGGTTCACCTTTAAACACATAACGCATTCGAGCTGCCTGTCACAAATAGATAAACAACTTAAATCAATTTCTCAAACGCAAAAGATATATCAAAGAAACCAAAAATAGATCACAAAACACTAAAGGTGTCAATTATAAATAGAAATAATGATCTCAAAATGCATCATTGAATGATGTGCCTCACCACATTTAATGATACAATGTCTCACATGCCTAACACTAAAGATATATTATCTCTTTCTTTCCCTTCCTTTCACACACTTTCTATACGAAACAGCGATCAAACTCAAATTACAACTTGTTAGAATAATGGTTAAATAATTAAATTCACAACTTGCTAACGGCCTGAACTTTTGATACAATCGGTAATTTATCATGGTATTAAAACAAGTAGTCCTAAGTTTGAAACTTGTCAACACTCGACTTGTTAGAGTGTAAACTTTATGGACAATTGGCAATAATTTATCGCATCTAATAAACCTTCAAGAACTAATCAACAAAGCTAAGGTAACAGTGAATTAGTAAAGTTGACAAAAATACAGTAAAGAAACTGAGAAACGAATCAATATACCTGTAGTTTGATAGTGATGCCTCTCTCTCTTTCCAAATCCATGTTATCAAGAAACTGTTCCTTCATCTCTCGCTTCAGCACAGTTCCAGTAATTTGAAGCAGTTTATCCGCCAAAGTTGATTTTCCATGGTCAATATGCGCAATGATGCAGAAATTCCTTATTCTGGACACTGGAACCTGCAATTTCAAAAGCAAAACAAAAATGAAGTAGCAAAGCAAATACTCCCAATCCTATTGAAACCAAAAAAAAAAAAGTAAAAGTTTGACCTTACCTTGAGAAGACGATCTTGTCCGGCTTGGACGGCGACATCAAGGTCGGTGGAGGAGGACTGGCAAAGAACTGGCCGAGAAGAAGGAGAAGAGACTCTGTTGCTGGTGGAGAGGAAGAGTGGAAGCGAAGAGAAGCTTCTACTACGACTCACTCTTCTTCTTCTTCTTCTTTCTTCGAAACTAAAGCGAAAGGTTTGGGAGCAATGGTGTTGATGATTGTTGTTGTTAATGGATAAGAAGAGCGCGCGAGAAGAGAGGCCTGCGGCCATTTCAGTTCACCACTTTGAATTAATTTGGTCCTCTCTCTTCCTTCACTCTCTGTTTCTTTCTTTTGTATTGCCCGCTTAACCATATCCTTAAATAAATAATTTAAAAAAAAAAATAATTACAGTTGTTGCGCTAAAAACGTTTGCGATGAATTTCCAAAAAAAAATATAAATACACTTTTACTCCTTACATTTTGATTTTTTTTCATTTTAACTTTTATATTTTAATTTTACCACTTTTAGTTTTTAAATCAATTAGCGTGTGTCATATCAGTCTTTACCGTCAACCAACTAAGGCCGTGTTTGGTTCCCGTAAAATATTTTCCAAAAAATAGCTTATTTTCGGAAATGCTATTTTTGAGAAAAAAAAATATTTTCAAGTGTTTAGTTGTATAATAAAAATTGTTGTAGAAAATATTTTCATGTGTTTAGTTCTATTCTGAAAATGCTATTTTCTTACACAATTTTCACATTTTCTTAGCTATTTTCTCAACATCCAAACAAATTTTATTACAAAAAATTTCAAAATCACATCAAACTCTAGCAATCAAAAGCAAAAACAAAACCAAAAAAAAAAATATCAAATCCGGTCAAAGGCGATGGGTTTTGGGTTTGCATCGAAGACGATTGACGGTGCGACTCGATGGGTTCTAGGTTCTGGGTTCGCTGGTGCGACTCGTCGGTGCAAAGGCGATGGGTTCTGGGTTCGTGGCGAGATCGACGATCGACGATGGGTTCTGGGTTCGTGGCGAGATATCGCGACAGAGATAGGGGTTCGCCGTTCGAGGCGAGATCGCGCGGTTCGATTGATGGCGAGATCGGCGCGGTGCTCGGGGTTCGTCGGTGACGTCTCCGGCTTGATCTGGTGCTGGGTTCTTCCTCTCGCTCTCTCTCTCTATCTCTCTCTCTCTTTTGAAGTGAAAATAGGGACGGAAAATTATTTCAATAGTCAAATCTCCTTTTTTTGGGTCAAATGAAAATGATTTTCGAAAAATTCAATTTTCAAAACCAACCAAACAGCCTATTTTACGGAAAATTTTCACCCAAAACAAAGAGAAAAAACTGACATGGCTGACGGCACTATTAAAATAATAATTAAAAAAAACCTAAAATACAATTTAATTAAAATTATTTCTTAAATAACAAAAATCATTATCTTTTTAATTCTTATTCTTTTTTTTTTCTTTAACGTGTCAGTCATCAGATTTTTTTTTTTAAACCCTAACCAACTTTATCTATCTCTAATTCTCTCTTTCTCTCTCTCCCTTTCTCTCTTCAGCCTCCATGGACGAAATCTCCCTCTGATCTTAAAATTCTCTCCACTGTAGCTCCATGGCCGGAGCTCACAAGGTCGATCTTCTTCTCCACCACGCACCGCTGATCTGACCTAAGCTTTCTCTAGTCTAAAAATCTCATCTCCGCTCAAAACCTTACACCCAATCTCAACCAACGGTGAGCAAATCAGGGGCTTATCTTCGAGGTTTTGATTATGAAGACCATGGGGTCTTGATACGGAGAAAATAATGGGAAAATTTTGGAGTCTTGCTGGTGGGTGTTGTGAAAAACGGATCGGTGGTTTGTGGTTGTGGTGTTGTGAACTCCAAGTGGTGGTGGTTGTGGATTGGTTTGGTTTCGTTGATTGTGGTGGGTTTGTTGTTGGTGTGGGTTGATTGGTTTGTTTGTTTTTGGTCTTCCTTTGGTTGGTTGGGTCTGTTGATGATTTTGGCTTGGTTTGATGATAGTGGGTTTTCTCTAAAAGATTGGTGGTTGTAGCGTTGTGAACCCCAGGTAGTGGTGGTTGTTGATTGGTTTGGATTCATTGGTTGTGGTGGGTTTGATGATTTTTCTGGGTTGGAGGCTTGATGATTTTTCTGGGTTGGTTTTTTAATGTGGGTTTGATGATTTTTTCATGTTGGAGGTTTCGGTGGAGGATAGAGATTTTGTATGAATTTTTGCATGTTTATTTGATAAGAAAATACAAGAAAAGAAAAAGAAAATCTTAGATTATTTTAATTTTCTGGGCAACTCGAAGAACATGAAGAACATGTTACCCATTGTTCTTCCGAAAATAATGATATTTTTTTTATTTGGTTAAAATTAATAAATTAATTTTTTTAATTTAGATGCTGATGTGGCATTTTTAATGCCAAAATAAATTTTTTTTTTTTATTATTTCAATAATGCTGTCAGCCACATCAGCTTTTTCTATTAGTTAGCTGACGGCAAGGACTGATATGACACGCGCTAATTGGTTTAAAGACTAAAAGTGGTAAAATTAAAATGTAGAAACCAAAATGGAAAAAAGTCAAAATGTAGGAACTAAAAGTGCATTTACGCCAAAAAAAAAAAAATCTTTATGATGGCATAATGCCAATAAAAAATAAAATAACTAAAATACCATTCTTGGTCTTGTTAATTTGGTCCTATTAATTTGGTCACACTTATTTTCAAATTTCATTTAATTTTGGGGGAAAAATGTTTGTACACCCCCTACACTTTGTACTAGTGGCTAAGATACATGTGAACTTTTATATTGGCCAATTTAATGCCTAAACTTTACGACGGCCAAATCAATATTCTAATCAATCTGTTGTTAATGCACTAATGAAAAGGTCACGTGGGACTCATGTGGACTTTAAAAAACAAAGTCAAGTGACCATTCTGTTAGTTCATTAATGGTAAACTAATTGAAGTATTGATTTGGTAGTTGTTTAAAGTGTAGGAAGTAAATTGGTCAATATAAAAGTTAAAGGGGTGTCTTGGCCACTGGTCCAAAGTTTAGGAGTGTGGGCATTTTTCCCCAATTTTCATTATGAGTCAACAATACAAATCAAATTATTGCAAGCGAAAAAGAACATAAACCAATTTTCGTTGTGAGTTAACAGTGATCCAAAATGAGAATTTCATTTTTTTTTAATAGATACAATAGATTTTCAACCTATGACCCCTGCTCCATTATGATAAACTTTTATACATATATATATATATATAGTATTTCAAATCTATGGTGCTCCATGATGATTGTTTTTTATTATTACGTCAAGACACCAATTAGTTTTTTATCTAAACGAAGATTGAATCTCTTATTCAACTACAAAAAACTTTATCAGTTATACTAACTAAATCCACCATTATGATTGTTCTCTATCATTAGGTCAAAACACTAAGTCTTCGTTAGGTTAAGGGATAGAAAAGTGGGAGGATAAAAAAATTGGGAGGGGATAGAAAAGTGGGAGGATAGAAGAGATTTTAGTTTCTCTCATTTGTATTTGATTAGAGGTGGAAAAGTAAAGGAATGAAAAAAAAAATTATTTGGTTGAGAGAAAAATGAGAGTATAGAAAATAGAGTTTGTATAAATTTACTCATATGCCCTTATCAAAAAATAATGTCCAATTATAAAAAAATAAAAATAAAATGAAAACATCTAAGCCCTGCCAGTTTTCCCTCTTAAAATCCATCCAACCAAACACCCCAAAAAATCATTTTCTCTCCCTCCCTTTTTCATTCTCCCTAAAATCCACCCAACCAAACAGATCTTAATTGATTTTTGATATAGGCGGGTGCCAAGAAACCTATTGCTTTTTTGCATAAGCAAAACTCAAATCCTAAATGTCTTATTGCAAGAAACTTTACCAATGAAAAAATTAGAACCGACAAAATAAATAATAAATTAAAGTTAAAGGATTTGAAAGGAACAAATTGGGAGTGTGAGAAATTTGGATTTTTAACAATCTTAAAGAGTTAGATTTCATGAAATTTGACTCTTTAAGATCCATATTCCATTTTTTTTTCTTTTTCTTTTTTCCTTTTTTTTTTATACAAGATAGAAATTCATGAAAAGCCTAATCTAAGTGTATATGTGTGTGAAGCTTCCTTCTGGAGACTTGAACCCCAGTCCTCGCCCCCCCACTCCCCACAAGTACTTATACTTGTGGAGTGACCATATCACTAATGATGTGCGGTGGTCTTTTTCTTTTTCTTTTTTCTAAATGTGAAACATTGGACTCTCACGAAATTTTAGTTTTTCTTATTTTTGTCAATTAAAAATAAGCGGCGATTCAAAATAATTAACCTCCAAAAAGATTTCACTAGTCTCTTTTAAGAGCAACCAATTTTCCGGTCTCTATAGATATGGGTGCATTTTTTTTTTTTACTAAAGTACACTTTGGTCATTAAAGCTTGGTGTGGGGGGACGAGGATCCAAGTGGCTGACAAAGTTCATGCAGAGATAAACTTCGGGAAAACATGGGTGAATTGTCCTTGGAAAGTATGCACTTAACTCATGCCAGGGTTGCATAACCATAGTGGACGAGGGTGCTGAGGAGATTTGCCTAACCTCGGTAGGTCGAGGGGTAGAGTCAGAAGCAGCGTGGTGCAATCCGAGGGGGAACAAAGGTAACTTGGTATTTAACAAGGAAGAGAAGAAAAAGGAAGGACAAAGTAGCCATCCATTCCGCATTAAATGTACTGCAACCACTTAGTTGGCCGCACTAATGGGTAAATGACCCTGAATAGTGTTCCCACAGCTAAGACCCTAATTTAAAAACCTTCTAGCAAAATTCTAATGGGACAAGTATCAGGGTAGTTTGATCATGACCTTCCAAATGTAAGGTCCAAATGTATCTTTGCAATAATATATAAAGCAAAGAAGCACTTGGATCAAGGGAGGGCAGATAAAAGAGAGAGAGAGAGAGAGAGAAGTCTACCATTGGTAGAATCATCCTTGGATTAAACCTAAGGTCGAGCACCTAGTCTTTTATAGGAAATTTGTCACTCAGAATAATAATCCCCACTTCAGTAGTATTTGACTAGAATTTTCATCTTTGGTTCTATAACGGGTACTTAGAGATTGACTTTGCATCCCATCTCTATCACTAAATTGTATAAGCAAATAGGCACACGATCAAGGCCCAACCTTGGTCCCACTTTTTGCCCGCCACACTTGGGATATTTTCATTTTGGCCTTTGTGTTTGATCTATTTTCATATTGGCCCTTTACTTTTCAAAATTTCCATTTTGGTCCTTTATGTTTGATTTAATTATTTGTTTAGCCCTTTACATTTCAAAATTTTCATTTCTATGAAGAATTAATAAGAAAACTAAGTCAAACATAAAAGGCCAAATATAAAACTAAATCAAACTTGAAGAGCCAAAATGAAAATTTCAAAACATAAAAGGCCAATATGAAAACAGAATCAAACATAAAAAGCCAAAATAAAAGCAACCTCCTCAAACTTTAAGTGAAAAAAAATGTATTTTAGTCCCTTTTTAAAATTGAAAAAAAAAAGTCAATTATGATGTAAAAAAGATCCTAACGTGTTCCTTCTATAGCAGCTGATGCTTTTTTTCCTCCTTTGCATGGTCGCCTATGGCCTGTTTGGAAGTTTAGAGAAGAAGGAGAGCTCTAGGGGAAGAGAGTGGTGGGGAGGAGAGTAAAGGAGAATGGTTATCCTCCACCTTATTTGAATGTTTTTAAAATTAGTAAGGAGAAAGGGGGTAATTAGCCCTTCCTTTTGTTTGGATGTTTTAAAAATTAGGATGGAAAGAAGAGAAAATGATTTAAATAAACAAATTTACCCCTATTTGAAAATGGACTTGCAACATTGGTCTATGATTAATTTGTTAGATTAAATAATTATTTAATCAACATTCTCATTCCATCAAATACCACTAATAAAAGTATAAAACTACTATTAGCAATTATAAAATAATTTTTATTACCTCAAAAAAATTATAATAAAAATAAAAATAAATTTTCTTAATTGTATATACCTGTGTTGTGTTGAAGAAGAAAGAGGTTTTCCCAACGAAAGCGAACCCTAAGGAGAACCCGTCGGAGCGAGCCACCGTCGTGTCAGGGCATGGCAAGTACTCACTGTTGTTGTTGCTCGCTATGTCGACGGAGACCAGAACCATCAGGATCAAAGTGATGGTCGCAAACGACATTGTTTGCGTTCCGCGAACTGCCATGGCCGATTGCGAATCGAGTGCTTTTTGACTTTTTCTAAATTTGGTGGCACAACCCCAGAAGAAAGATGTCTCCACTGACGTCGAGGATGTCAATAACAAAGATAAATAGCATGGCTACATATTACTCTGTTTGGTTGCCCAGAACGTTGGAGCAATAAAATTCAAAAATTTTAAGTTATTAGTTAAATTTTTATTATTTATTTTTTCATTTTCGTGGTCTTTCAATGGTTTTTAGCGAAAATGACATGATTAAGTGTGTAAAAAAAGGGGAGTTGTTTAGCTTCAGTATCAGTGAAATAGTGAGATTCAATTTTTTTTTTCATTCACCTTAAATTTTCTCAGGAAACAAACAAAGATTATTTATATAATCGGTTTGTAATTTTGTTAATTTAGAAAGGGTAAATTGGGGAATTCATTTGGTCAATAATTTATCTACTCTACTCTCCCTCCAAATCTCTCCAATTTGGGGGAATTAAAAATAAGGGGTTAGAGGTAGTTGAAACTCCTCCAAACCCCTCCTCTTCCTTCCTTAAAAAACTTTCAAACAAGGTAATTGAATTATTCTCCCTCCTTTTACTCTACTCACCCTCCTTTTTTAAACATCCAAATAGAGCACTAGGGTCCATGTTAGTATTAGTGCTTTAGTTTAGTGTTTCCATTGACATAACATAATCATACTCTTCCATTAACTAATTGCTAACAGGAATCTTTTTGAAACACATTTAAATGATTACAGGTCAAACTTAAATGTTAAAAATGTTAGAGTCCATTTGAAATATTGAAAAAATATTGAAAACCAAATGTCTAATTAAACTGATATTTCAATCAAATATATTATACAAATAAGATATAATGTTTTCATATAACTTGTCTCACATTCTCTTAAAAATTACCATGACTTTTGAGTAGAGTTTGTGGTGTATTTCTGCGTTAGAACCCGATTTTTCTCCCTTGTATGTGTTTGTTTTAAAAATAAATAAAAATTCATTTTAATTGTCTAATCCCAGCCCTAAGTGATCAAAAAAAAAAAAAAAACACATTAAGTTTTCATGAGTAAATAAAAACCACTAAATAATGGTATATTACTCTCGTAAAAGTCTATGATCATAGGCAACTCATGACCGTATCCAAAAGTCATTATTTTAGTAACTCTTAATTTAAATAAAATACTTTTTTTTTTCTTTTGAATGAAGGGTTTGTTTGGCATGATTAATTTTGTCAGGTTATTTTACTATTCAATTTATTTTTACTACTATTTATATGCCTCACTGCACTTTTTGATACAATTCATGGGTCACACTGTACTATTTCAGCTAACTTTTACCTTTATCTATAGTACTTTCAACAAAAAGTTTTCAATTTCAATAAAATAAACGGATCCCAAATAGACCCGGAGAGTTAGTTGTGAGAACAATGAATGGTTTTGACCCTTATAAATCTCAATCATTTGATAAGTTCAAGTTTAGGAGAAGGAGAGGAGGCATGGAGGGAGGTAATATGCCTGACTCGATCGGTATTCGATTGCTTCTCAATCGATCGAAAAAGAACATTCGATCGATCAACTAGCAATCAAATATCAATCGAACCAAATAGATTGGTCAATGTTCCACTCGATTGATCGAAAGCAATTTTCAATCAATCGAATATCGTGAAACTTGAATTTTCCAAAATTTTTCTAAGGCAATTTTCAACTGTTTTTCATGAACAAACAACCATCATATGAACATGATAGACAAAGATTGATATCAACACTGAATTCCATTGATGCTATAACCTTAAAGTTCAATATAACATACTTAAATTAAAATTTAAACAACATCAAAACATCAATATCAGTTTTCATCAAACAATAATTTCAACAACCATGCAGAAAATTAAATGTATAATCTTCTAACATCATGAAACTATTATCTCTAATTCCAAAACTCACAAAACATGTTATACAGATTCGAAATTGAAGACCGTTTTGATACCATTTGATGGAAAAATAAATATTTGTATCGCATACAAAACATACGCAGCAGAAAATTAACGGATCTACTCGCAATTGATAACATGTACTATGTAAGTTTCAGAATATAAAAACAAGAGAGTGTACCTTGGTGCGGTGAAATTCAAAACCAAAAATCAGAAGTTCTTGAGAACACTTTTAATCTTTACTCCAATTCCACTTGTGTCCAAGAAGTGTAGTCTCTCAATCAGTTTCTACGAATGTGTTCAAGGGAGAATTAAAGAGTATCCAACACTCACATACAAACCATTTTATTTTCTTACAAAATTTTATATGTTTCTCTTCTTATAACTGATTATTTAATTGGATTAGCCTCTTTGGCCATTCCAATTGGGTTTTAGTATGTGGCTTGGGGTAAGACCAAAAAGGAACAAATAAGACATTAGCTCCAATGGGCCTTTGGTTTTTCTGTTAACTCTTGATAAGTCCAAAGTTACCATTAATTATATTTAATACCGCTATATAAATATAATTGCACTCTAGGCCTTATTAATAAATTATATCCAAAGATTTTATTATGCATGCAACCTCTTCATAAAATATTTGTAGTAATACAAAGTCATAAATATAGATTACCACTTTGAAGATTATTACATCTTAATCCTTGAGTACCCGGTTTAATCATTTAAGTTATTCATCATATATTTATGAAATCCAATTTCATAAATATATACTTTGGTAACTCCTTACTAAAACGGTTAGGCCTAACACTCTGAATGACCGAACTCATTAAACTTATCTTAAGAGAATATTTTATATCTCTGTTAAGAGATTATGAATTTCATCTTGAGAATATATGTTCCATTAACACTAAATGTGGCTGCTCAACATACTGAGGTTTTGATCGTTACTTTAGATCTCACTCCTGATATGTTTTGATCGTTACTTTATATCTCACTCCTGATATATCAAAACAACCTACATTTCATGATCAGGTCCATTATTTTCTCAGGATTAAGAGTTCATGCAAATAGAAGTCATGAGATTTATTATTCATTTGACAGTCGTTAGGAGAATAATAAATCTCATAACGGTCCAGTTCAATATGTCTTAACTCTTAAAATATATCAACTAGAAGTCTCAACTTCCATGATCAAGACAAATCATCTTAGTTGATATATTATAGTCTTCGCAAATAAAATGCCCAATTTCATCACTGACTATGAACTAAAATTCTGAGTTTACAAAGAACTTGTGACTTATATCTTCTGTGACTAAATCACATACTATGCATCTCATGGACTATATGATAATATCCAAATATTCATGTTACCATTATTTTAGATAATAATAAAACAACTTTATTAATTACAATATTAAGTCATACATAATGTTATACATAGCATCATTCAATAGGATTTAAGGGCACTAATCCTGACAGTTCTCTCCTGTTTTTTTGGCACTAATGTTTCCTCCTTTGTGTTTTTGCATTGTTGGAGGCAAATGCTCTTAGAGTCTAGCTAACTAGAAGTGTTCAAATAAATAAAAATGTTGCATTTGTGCCAATTCTTAGAAAATAATAAATAAATAAAGATTGCATTTTTGCATTAATCATTCACCAATTTTGATTTATCCAAAATCATGCACTCTTATTCATGATAAGAAAATGAGAGTTTAAATTTTACTAGGTCGGTGTAAAATGATAGAATTATGTACATCCTCCAATTATATTGCGTCATGTTAGATGTTTTACAAATTTTCTTTTATGTCTTGCCACATGTGATTTCCCTAAAAATGATGAGATCCTTTCCTTCCCTTCCCCTTCTATTTCGCCAAATATTGTATTAGTATAAGTGTGTTTGACTTAACTGATACTAATGAGATAAACTTAAGTTCAGTTTTATTACTATATAAATATAATTAAGAAAAATAAATGACGTTTTAGAAAATTAAGTTGGCATTGAAGCATACTAAATTGAGTCCAAATCCTCTATTTCACTCTTCCTGCTTTACTATATACTCTACAAATAAAAACATGCCACATGTCCATCTATTTTATTAAATGTTAAATTTAGGCTTTCTATTATTTCAATTATCTAAATATGATGGGTTATTTATTTATTTTAGGAAATTGAAATAATAGAAGGCATAAATTTAGCATTTAATAAAATAGATGGACATGTGGCATGTTTTTATTTGTGGAGTATATAGTGGAATAAGAAGAGTGTGATAGAAAATTTGGACTCAACTAAATTGGACCTCTCTTGACTGGGAAATGAGATTGTAGAAGCCAAGTTATTGTTGAGGAAATTCGAGCACTAAGAGATTTCCATCATTAGGAGAGAAGCAAATGTAGTCATACATAAATAAGCTAAAAATAAATTTATTTCAACTAGTCAAAACTTTTTGTACATAAATTGGCTACATTCATTTTATTTTCGAACAAACTCGAGTTTCCTCTCTAGTTGATATAAAACGTTTTATTTGTCAATAGTTGGCAATATCTTTTTTACTATTTTTTTAGTTGTTTATGACTAATGTGTTGGGTTAAGAAAGCTTAAACCCGGTTAATTAATTCAATTACCCAAGTTGATTAATTAGGTTCAATTGCATGCAAATCGTAAAGGCACCAACAAATCACCAATTAAACTAAATGCAGTGGAAATTAAATTGACATGGTGATTTGTTGACAAATGGGGAAAACCTCTCGCAAGACGGAAACTCCACCGAGTGATTTTAAGGTCACCACTCCCAAAAATCCACTAATCAGCAATCAAGCGGTTACAAGTATAAGGAATCTTACCAACTACCCTAACCTATCTCGAAATATCAACTTATAGTTGAACCTTTACTCCAATATCTAATTGGACTTGATCTTGTAATTGCCTTCTTTCCCTTGATGCACAAATCTCCAATCTGTGACTAACCCTTTGTACGAATCCCAATGCATGACTAAGTCTAGCAACTTGAATAGATCCCTAGTATGCAGTAGCTTCTCACAAAGAAAATAAATCTCTTGATCTTTGTATCCATGTCTTGACAACTTTTAAAATAAGCCTTATATATGTCTAGAGTTGTGAGAAAAGAAACCCTAAAAAAATACAAAAGCTTGGGTCCAATTTCAGATTTAGAAAACTAAAAATCGTAAGTCTCGATAGATCGAGCTATCTATCGAGCTTCATATTTAGTCTCAATAGCAGACATCTATCGAGCTATTTGTCGAGATTTAATGAATGACTTTTCTTCACTTGTTTCTTGGACCAATCTTCATGACTTTTAATATGATCACTTGATATGCTTTGAACAACATATTTTTTGATGTATTAAACTTATCTTAGATCTATCCAATTATAAGTAAAGTACATTTTGTCAAAGGATTAGCCAATTACATAAAATATGACCCTAACATATTGGATTATCAATATTATCTCATGTATTTAGTTATCATCTTATCAAATGGATTGTTAATATGAGTAATGTTGCAGCCACAAATTATTTTACAATATTTTTACAAACCATTGATGTGGCTAGCTTCTTATTGGTTTTCATCTAGACCCACTATTAATATCACTTTTTCATTTACCAATAACCACTCATCACATAAGCAGTTTGTAAATTTTTTTGTAAAAAAATTTGTATCTCTAGCATTATTCTTTTCAATATCACCTCATCTATTTATTAAAAATGTTACTAAAATTAAAATGTAGAAGGATTAAGAAAAATAATAATTAAAAAATATATTTGATTCATCTTAAATCCAAATTCAAATCCGAATCCAAATTTGGGTATTTAAACAATGAAATTTCAAGTGAAGAATTTCAAATCCTTCATTATTTAAAAGGACCCAAACAAGGAAATTTAAAATTAAGAGATTTCAAATCAAGGCATTTTAAATCAATGGATTTTAAATCCGAATCCAAATCCAAATCCAAATGTTGCCATCTAAACACAACCTATAAGATATATAGAATTATACAATGAGCAAATTATTTAGAAGGAATATTCTCATGAATAGGTAATTTAAACCATGAAGCAATGCAAATTTGAATATATGTTAAGAAATATGTTAGGGCAAGCAAGTGTATTTGGTGATATTGGACGAATATATTTGTCTGGACCCAAGTTAGTATATAACATTAAAGTCATACAAATAAATGTATCATGTAACACCATATGAAGATGTGTACAAATATGTGAAGAGCTAGAGTAGGATGTATAGAAACTTAACCTGGTTGTAGATAACCCATATCTTTCTCCTGGCCAAAACAAGTAAGTCAAGCTCCAAGATATCATGGTAGCAAGTATGAAGTGGGAGCCACTACAATAGCTCGCTAAAACAACTTTGATAACTTGAAGAAAATAGATGTTAGCTCCAAGAAGTAAGGGAAATAGGGAGTGATGAGCTAAAGGAAGTAAGGGAAGGGACAGTCATACTTGTGTAGTTAAGAACTCAAAAATATGTTTTGTACACTTGCTGAAATGTAACAAATTGTTCCAGCCTTTTTGAAAAGTCAGGAGGCTTTAAGTATGTCAATTGGTTGTGTCTAAACGCTTTCTATTCCAGATATAATTTGAAACCACACCCACCACCCCCCCCCCCCCCCCCCCCATCCCATGTTTTGAGTTAATTTTCCTTTTTTTATTGATGTTTAGAGCTTTTTTTTTTTTTTTTGGATACCAAATAAACATGCATATATTCATAAAAAAGAGAGTACCAAATAGAGCCAGATGGCTTACATAAAATCTGGATTTAGTCTGTAGTGGCGAACAGGGAAACTAGTGGTCAAAGTTTGGAGCACTAAAGAAGCCTCTAAATGAGGGGAACATCCCTGTAGATATTTGGGCAATCGTTTTATGCTTTTTTTTAGCAATCTTCCTCCTTAAAAGGAGGTGCTAAATTTGCTTTAGTTATAAGTGTAATAGGATGGTTGGGTTTGCCTAGATACCTCAAGAAAAGGTATAGGAAAAGTTGTAAATTTTGGTTGCATTTAGGATAGCTTATATTGAACAACTTCTTTTTTCTATTTAGTTTATTTTTGCAATTATTTATGGGTTTTATTGCACTTTTTGGTACTATTTATGGGTCTGACCATACTATTTTAACTAATTTTTAGCTTTATTTACAGTATTTTCAGTAAAAAGTTTTTAGTTTCAGCTAAATAAGTTGTTTACAAACAGAAAGTTGTTCACTTAATATTGTAACAACTTTTCAAACATAAATTATTCTTTACAATAGAGAGTTTTCACATTTTATTTTTATTTTTACAATTATTATCAAAATCATGAAAGATCATGTAAAATTAGACAGATTTAATGTATAAATTATATTTTCATTAAGGATTTTTCTCGATGCATTGTGACTAGTAAGACAGTATATTTGCATTTTGACTAGTCTATATATATATATATATATTATAAACCAAAACTTCTGAAATTCCCACAATTTTCCATGTCAGTATAATATTTAAATAAAATTATTTTTTTTAGTTCAAACTTAACCAGGAGCAAACCTCTATCTCTCTAACAAGTCCAACTTAAACTTAAACTCATCATTATCATTTTTTTTAAATAAAATTATTTTTGTTTAATCAAAACTTAATAATGAGTGAAACTTTATCTCAGTCTGACCTAAACTCAAATTCAAACGTTGATAATCTATATAAAAACAAAAATTATGATAGGACTCAAAAAAAAAAAAAAAGAGACTCACGTTGATAATCGTAGGTTTGGTTTTTGGGTTGAAATCTCTACTAATTATTTTTTTATATTGTATATGGCAGATAAAACACCTCTATTTTTTTGGAGAAAAATCAAAGATGCAACCTATATCTTCCAACTTAGGGAACGATAAATTTTTATTTGGTATGTTATATATAAATTTGTTGAATTTGGTTTGGTTCTGAAGTAGAATTTGGGAATTCTATAAATTTTGAAGTTTTAAGTTTTTGGGTTTTTGGTATTTGCATCTCAGTAGATTGATCTTAATTCTTTACCTTAAATGCTTTTTATTTAGGTTCATGTGATTTTTTGTTTTCTTATTAAAAGCTATATTTTTGGTTGATTAATTATTTGTTTGGATTAATTTCAATTACTTATTTGTTTGGATTCAACATAAAAGATAATGGAATTAGTTATTATAATTTTGATTTTGTTCCATGTTTTGAATTGTCTATATTGTTATTACTATGATAAAGTCATATTGCTACTCAAATTTGAAACTTGGTGTGTCTTCTTCATATCATGGTTTTTGTTTATATATTTGCAGTTTATATTAGTTTTGAGTGTGTGTGTATATATAACTATTGAGAGTTTTGCTTTATTAATTTAAGAACTGTAAATTATTTTGTAAATTTCAGTAACTATGCACTTACAACTCAATAACGTTCAATGATAGACAACACTTCTAAACTATGGAAAAGCATAAAAGTTAAATATTTCTTCATTTTTTATAAAAATACTAACTAGCAAAATGTCTATTTACTCATTATTGGATTTTTTTTTTCAGAGTCAACAACTTTTATGTGCATTGTACAGGTTAACGACTAATTAATATATATAATAGCAGTTATAGTGACATTTGCTTTGTTCCTGACTCCTGAGATAAGAATGAAATTAAGAAAAAGAGAATTTATCAATAATAATATAGAATTTATACCTAGAGGGTATGACAAATTTGACAAAATCATATAGGATCTTGAAAAAAAAAAAAATTTCCTGAATTTCTCGGAGTGCCACATGGTCTTGCTCTACGGTGGGTGGAGGGAGGTTTGGTCGACTGGTCCTCCCATCACATCATATCAAATCAAATCAAATCAAATTATATATAATAAAAGTTAGGCTTAGACGCCGTGGTTGTGCCAAGTGGCGACACTAAATTGCAGAAATTTTCTTAGATTTTTAGATTTAAAAAAAAAAAAATATATATATATATATATAAGTTTTCTTCAACTATAATTTCTAAGTGGATATAATTTTTCTTCAACTATAATTCTTAAGTGGATAAAAATCTTAATTTAATTAAAGTTTTTTTTTTTTTTTGGTCAGCAACGAAATAGCATTAGATTAGGAATTTATAATTCTATTACAGCATAAACTAGCTTTATCATCAGCTAGAATTCTTTCCACCACAGTCGGTGGATACAAAAAAACAACAAAAGACATTTCTTTACTTGCGCCTAATTTGGCCAAATTTAATTAAAGTTTAATTATACTTGTTGTATTTCTAGGTGGATAAAAACAAAAATCATAACAATTAAAAGCGGTGGTTATGTTAATTACTTCACGTGGTGTATGGTGCTAAAAAGACCCAGCAGTGTTCTAAGTGGATACAAACAAAAATCATAACAATTAAAAGCCGGTGGTTATGTTAATTACTTCACATGGTGTATGGTGCTAAAAAGGCCTAGCAGTAGTTGGGTCACGCGGTGCTAAACATTAAACCAAATCAAAACAAAATTAAATATTTGCTAAATATTAAAAGACCCAGCAATTGGCATATCACTTGGTAGTTTAATTAGCTTTAGTCTTTTTGTTCATATAAAATTCTTCAATGTGGAGTGTGTGTGTATATATATATATATATATCAAATAATTCATAATTAATACCCACCATACGGTTTTTTTGCGCTATTCTTCTCTTCTCCTGCCTACAATCTCTATTATTCTCTTCTTCTACTTACAACCTTACAAGTACGTATTTGTTTACTCTACTTTTTTTTTTTCCCATCAAATTGAATATATTTTGTCTATTTGTTTAGGTTGATTTCATTAAGTTTAATCCAATTTAGAGAATTGTTATGGATTGTTAAGTTGAATTGTTTTGTGGGTATAGATGTTGAATGTTTTTAATTGCTTATATTTATATATATGTTTTTTTAATATACTTTGTTTTTAATTACTACCCGATTTTTTGTTCTTAGCTGCTTTGGATTCGATTCTAGATGCTACTTACATATGACGTTTTCTTTCACAAGGTAGCGCATCTATATAGCATAGCTGAAAGCAGACAAAAAAAAGTTGTTCCCATAGCGTTACGTAGACTTAGCCTTTATATCTAATAAGTATTCATAATTATTTGTTTCAATTGTTACGTAAACTTAGCTTCCATATCTAGAAATTTTATTAAATTTTTAGATTTTTAAAGAATTAAAAATGAATGGTATACTACCAGGACTTTAATTCATGTATAAAAAAAATGTAGATTAATATTAGATTAATCAGGCCTCTAATTCATTCTTATCTCTAATTCAAAAAATTAGGACTCTAATTCATTTTTATCTCTAAAAAAAATACTACTTCACGTAAGAATTTTTTTTTTTTTGGTATTAATTTTAACGTAAACCAAAAAAAAAAAAAAAAATCTAATATCAATCTAGCTAATAAATATAAATTATTTTTGTTGTTATCTTCTTCTCCTATAATTTCTAACTTGATTAAAAATTTTAATTTGATTACAATCCAAACTCTTCATCCAATCTCTTCCTTCACTTTTTTATTCTTTGGATAAACACTAAAATTTAATATAAAATTATGATTAACATTAGTGTAGAGTTCTAACTAATTGATACACATGAGGCCCAGGCCTACGTTAATTGATATAGATGACACCTTTTATCTAAAAGATTTCAGATTAGGTGCTTGAAATATTTTTTAAAAAATTGTAAATAAATCATCTTAAATAAGTGTTTTTTAAACATTTTATCACATTTATCAAAATGGAACTCGACGCTCTTTAAAGTCTCGAAAGTCGTTTATGATTGAAAAAAATAATAATAATGAACAAAAGTAATGAACAAAAAAAAGTTGGAAAGGAAATAAATTTAAAGGATGGATTTAAAATCTTACCGAAGCCCAGACTTAAAACTACCTCCACAGAATCTATAGTCTATGGCATGTGAAAAAGATGAAGTTACGAGTAAAAAACGGCGAGTAGACGATTGTTACAACATCAAGTTCGCAACAAAAGATAGAATAGCTCACCTTGAATTCAATGAAACTTCCAAAATGAGAGCCATGTTTTGACCAATATTCCTAGCTTTTTTTTTTTTTTTTTTTGGGGGGGTGGGGGCGATGGCCCCCCCCCCCCCCCTGCATCGCCCCCACCCCCCCCCCCCTGCCCCTATGTAGGTCCGTCCCTGCTTCTTCTCCTTTTTTAGATAACTTTAAAATTCTAAACCAATTATAACTTAAAAAAAAAAAAAAATCTATCCTATTTCCTTATTAGCATCATTCACGTTTACTTATTTCTTCTTCTTCATTTTTATTATTTTATTATTTTTTATTATTAATTATGTTCATGTCATTGTTGTCAATATTTTTTTTTCATTCAATCTATATGACATTTTTATTTTGTGGATAAAACATATATCCTAAATTAACTCTTCTTCTCTTATAATTCCTAGAGTGATTAGAAATCTAACTTCCTTACAATTGAAAATTTTCTATATATATTCTATTTTTCCATGTATTCTTATATATTCTTAGGCATAACGACTTCTTCTTCTTTTCTCTCCCCCATTATTATTAATAATTCTCATTCTTTTATAATTTATATGTTGTTTAGAAATCTAACTCTCCTTTTTTTTTTCTTTTTTTTTTTCTTATTACTTAGGCAATTTGATGTCTGTGAAATCCATAGTAGAAGCTTTTATCAAACCTACCATCCAAAGTATTACAGGTATGTATTTCTCTTCTTTGTTTTTGTGTTTTTTTCCAGCAATGGTGGACAAGTACGTATCTCATGCAAGCATACATGAATTTAAATTGCCTTTCAATATTTTAAATGCTTTATTATTTGCTAGATGTGATTAGGCACAAAAGTATATGCTTTATTATTTTTTTGGATCATTTAAATACACCACTATTAAGTTAATAGGATTTTTTATATAATTTTTTTAAACAAAATGAAATTTATTTTTTCAAATTGGATTTATTCATGTTGTTCCCTTTTTCTTTTCTTTTTTTATATTTATATTTTATTATCACTTAATACTTATTTATGTAAAGTATGCATAGTATTATGTATTTGTTTGCATCATTAATTAATATTTTTTGCTAATTATCAGTATATTTTTTTATTCCCAACAAATTTTCATTAATCTTTTTTTTTTGGTTTTTAATTGCAAAATTTTGGAACTTTAATTCCTGAATTTTCATAATCTTTAAAAAGTCATCATTCTTCCAATATCAATTTTTTTGTGCATTAATTTTTTTTTACACTTGAGCCATCACTATAAAATAGGGTTTTTTTTTTTTTTTTTTTTTCCTTTGCAATTATCAAACTTATTTGACTAAAATAGTAAAATCAAAGTTGAAATGATAGCTATTTTTTAAATTTTATTTTAAAGCAGTCGTAGACTCATATGCAACTTTACAATCTATATGGTTCTATTTTTTTTATTTAATTCAATTTAATTTTCTTCTTGATTTTTTTTTTTCAAGTTTGTCATAAAAGATTTCAAGCATATCCTAAGAAAGATTTGTAATCATATGTAGATTCATTAAATGCAAAATTCATATGCAAATAGTTTGATACATGTAACTAAAAATAATATTATAACACAACTAATAAGAGTTATTTATTTATTCATAAGAATTATTTATTTTGTTATAATAATTATTAAAGTATAATAATTATATTTACATATATTCTATAAATTTTATTATAAAACCGTGCAACGCACTTACTTTTAACGAGTACGTAATAAAATCTTGTCAAAAAAATAGAAATAAAAATAGAAAAAAGAAGAAAGGAAAAAAAAAAAAAAAAAAAAACATTGTTTCGTCAGATTCCAAAAACAAAGATATCAAAATCTTTTTCCTTTTACGGTACCTAATCAGTAGGTACATCAGAACTGTTGCAGACAACAATTCAGGTAACTTCTTATCACCTAATTTAATTTGATGGATACGGTTGCTGCTACTTCTAGTTTAAAAAGGCAGAGGGTAGTAGTAGCCACTAGCCAGTATTCAAGAACACCAACAGAACAAAAAATCAAAATAGAAGGCAGAGAGTAGTGGTAGCCAGTAGTCAAGAACACCAACAGACAACAAAAAATCAAAATGAGTTCTGGATCCAGTTCAAGTTCATCAACAAACAGGAAGATGGAAGAAGCCAGGCCCAGGGCAGCATCCGAGTTTCTTGCCGCTTTAATGGCAAGAGAGGAAGAAGCAAAAGTTCTTAAGAAGAAGATTGATGAAAATGAAGATAAAGAACGTTTACTTACATTGATGATCTACTAAACTTTAAACCCTGCTTGCCTTGCCTTGATCTCAAGGTCGCTGCCATCGCTTCCCCTGACACTGCCAGCGATGATCACTTCAAAACGTACTCCCTTTGGAGCAGCGACATTGACGAGCGTCTGGAGTTCTTCTGTATTTTCAACTAAGCAAACAGCTTCTGTCTTCCTGCTCAACAGTTGCTTCTTCATCTGTTCCTCAATGTCGATGAAGCACTCCGATTCGCAGGGGTTTCGGGTCGGTTCCTCTCACTTTGAAGAATGCCAAAGGATTGAGGAACAGATGAAGAAGCAACTGTTGAGCAGGAAGACAGAAGCTGTTTGCTTAGTTGAAAATACAGAAGAACTCCAGACAAAGGGAGTACGTTTTGAAGTGATCATCGCTGGCAGTGTCAGGGGAAGCGATGGCAGCGACCTTGAGATCAAGGCAAGGCAAGCAGGGTTTAAAGTTTAGTAGATCATCAATGTAAGTAAACGTTCTTTATCTTCATTTTCATCAATCTTCTTCTTAAGCACTTTTGCTTCTTCCTCTCTTGCCATTAAAGCGGCAAGAAACACGGATGCTGCCCTGGGCCTGGCTTCTTCCATCTTCCTGTTTGTTGATGAACTTGAACTGGATCCAGAACTCATTTTGATTTTTTGTTGTCTGTTGGTGTTCTTGACTACTGGCTACTGCTACTCTCTGCCTTCTATTTTGATTCATTTTCATCAATGTTAAGTAAACGTTCTTTATCTTCTTACAATAATTAGACACAATTATCTCAACAAATGAAAGGAAAAAAAAAAATCTACTTTTCCTCCTACGGTCCTACCATAACTCTCTCTCTCTCTTTGGCGTCTCAACTAAGCAGTGTTAAACTACCTTCTTGTCTGTTGCGTCTGCTTTTTTTCTTTTTTCATTTTTTTTTTTTTTTTTTCTCTAATGAGCTGTTTGGATTTGGATTTGAGAGGCTTAGATCCAAATCCTTTGTTTTGGGAAGTTTAAAAAAGATTAAGGATTTGGATTTGACAAATCTACCAAGAATTTTCAATATTTAAAATGCTTGGATATGAAATAACTCCTAAAATGAATGGATTTAAAATCTCTTAATTTCAAATTTATTAATTTCAAATCTAAATCCAAATCTGTAATTATTGGTGATGATGGTGGAGCTGGCTGCACTTTCAAGCTCTCACCAACATCTTTAATAGACATACATGATAGGTACGTACTTTACACACTCGTGGAGCAAGAGAGCCTCAAATTGATGATATATATGCTAATTTTAATTTTGGATTGCAGCCCCTAACTGGAGACTACGGAGGCAGCCTGCAGGAAGGAAGCATTAAGGAATCCACCAGCAACAAATTGATGAATCGCACTGTTTAGTAGTTGTTTCTTATATTGCTCTGTTTTTCTTTTCTTTTTATATATTTAAGTTTGAAAGTCCGACTTTTATTATGGCATACTTGCTTATGCCTTCTCTTAATTTGTACTTTTAATTATTTTTCCTTATGTTGTTAGTTTGTTGTTGGGTACTAAATGCTGTTATTATCTAATAAATAAAAATGTTGTTATTGCTACCTCATAATAATGTTTATGTCATTCTCTTTTTAATGATGCTAGTTGTCGGGCTGTGCTTTGCACAATTTTTCTCTCAATTTATAAATTTGTAAATATTATATAAGTAAACTGTTATTATTTTAAATTATTATTTATTATTATAATGATGCGGTGGTCTTTTTTTTTTTTTTTTTTTTTCTAAATGTGAAACATTGGACTTTCATGAAATTTTAGTTTTTCTTTTTTTTGTCAATTAAAAATAAGCAGTGATTCCACAAAATAATTAACCTCCAAAGAGATTTCACGAGTCTCTTTTGAGAGCAACCAATTTTTCGGTCTCTATAGATATGGATGCAATTTTTTTGTTTTTATTAAAGTACACTTTGGTCCTTAAAGCTTGGTGTGGGGGGACGAGGATCCAAGTGGCTGACAAAGTTCATGTGGAGATAAACTTCAAGAAAACATGGGCAAATTGTCCTTGGAAAGTATACACTTAACTCATGCCAAGGTTGCACAACCTTAGTGGACAAGGGTGTCGAGGACATTTGCCCAACCTCAGAAGGTCGAGGGGCAAAGTCAAAAGCAGCGTGGTGCAATCAGAGGGGGAACGAAGGTAACTTGGTATTTAACAAGGAAGAGAAGAAAAAGAAAGGACAGAGTAGCCATCCCCTTCGCATTAAATGCACTGCAACCACTTAGCTAACCGCATTAATGGGGAAATGACCCTGAATAATGTTCCCAAAGCTAAGACCCTAGTGTAAAAACCTTCTAGCAAAATCCTGATGGGACAAATATCAGGGTAGTTTGATCTTGACCTTCCAAATGTAAGGTCCAAGTGCATCTTTACAACGATATATAAAGCAAAGAAGCACTTGGATCAAGGGAGGGCAGATAAAAGAGAGAGAGAGAAGTCTACCATTGGTAGAATCATCCTTGGATTAAACCTGAGGTTGAGCACTTAATCTTTTCTAGGCAATTTGTCACTCTGAAAAATAATCCCCACTTCAGTAGTATTTGACGGGAATTTTCATTTTTGGTCCTATAACGGGTACTTAGAGGTTGACTCTGCATCCCATTTCTATCATTTAATTGTGTGAGCAAATAGGCACACGATCAAGGCCCAACCCTGGTCCCACTTTTTGCCTGCCACACTTGGGATATTTTCATTTTGGCCTTTGTGTTTGATCCATTTTCATATTGGCCATTTACTTTTCAAAATTTCCATTTTGGTCCTTTATGTTTGATTTAATTATTTGTTTAGCCCTTTACATTTCAAAATTTTCATTTCTATGAAGAACTAATTAGAAAACTAAGTCAAACATAAAAGGTCAAATATAAAACTAAATCAAACTTGAAGAGCCAAAATGAAAATTTCAAAACATAAAAGGCCAATATGAAAACAGAATCAAACATAAAAAGCCAAAATGAAAGTAACCTCCTCAAACTTTAAGGGAAAAAAAATGTATTTTAGTCCTTTTTTAATTTTTTTTTTTAAAAAGTCAATTATGATGTAAAAAAGATCCTAACATAATCGTACTCTTCCATTAACTAATTGCTAACAGGAATCTTTTTGAAACACATTTAAAAGATTACGGGTCAAACTTAAACGTTAAAAATGTTAGGGACCATTTGAAATATAGAAAAAATATTGAAAGCCAAATGTCTAATTAAACTAATATTTCAATCAAATATATTATACAAATAAGATATAATGTTTTCATATAACTTGTCTCACATTCTCTTAAAAATTACCATGACTTTTGAGTAGAGTTAGTGGTGTGTTTTGGTGTTAGAACCCGATTTCTCTCCCTTGTGTGTGTTCGTTTTAAAAATAAATATAAATTAATTTTAATGGTCCAATCCCAATCCTATAAGTGATCAATAAAAAAAAAAAAAAAAAACACATTAATTTTTCATGAGTAAATATAAAATCACTAAATAATGGTCTATTACTCTCGTAAAAGTCTATGATCATAGGCAACTCATGACCGTATCCAGAAGTCATTATTTTAGTGACTCTTAATTTAAATCAAATACTTTTTCTATTCATTTGAATGAAGAGTTAATTGTGAGAACAATGAATGGTTTTGACCCTTATAAATCTCAATCATTTGATAAGTTCAAGTTTAGGAGAAGGAGAGGAGGCATGGAAGGAGGTAATATGATGAGGAGACTTGTGAGGATGATAATTGGCTTTTTATTGATGGTTGTTTTACTTGGAGTGCAAGCCAATGACTTTCGCCTTTTGTCCCTCTATCGCTCTCTAGTTTTTGCCCGTTGCCTTCTTTTTCCCTATTCAGATTATCTTATATATGAAACTAATTGCTTTGAGAAATGCTTTGGAAAATGCAAGAATTTTAAATATAGGTATAGAGTCTTCATGTGTATGAAATGATGTATGTTTTACTGCAAGGTCAATGGAAACAATCTCTTTAACAAGAAACCGTAAGTGTCAACTATGGATCGGGTATAAATCTCTCTCTCTCTCTCTCTCTCTCTCTCTCTCTGTGTGGTAGATATGCATAAGGAATCTTACAGACATACTCAATTTCACACCATATTAAGTTGTCAACTTATAATGGGACTAATATTGCTTTCATCTAGGTTCATATTACACACCAATCACAATTTGACATATTAGTTCAGGGTTGGGTTTAAGTTACACCCGGTGTAACTTTAAGTAAAGTTCTACCATCTAATAACTTGTTCTAAAATTCATATTTTGAAAATTTCACCGTTGAATTACATGTTCTATATGTTCTTAACATTCATGTCAATTTTCATGTCAATTGGATGTTATTTACCAATTAATCCATAAACTCATCTTTTATGCATTATTTTAAACAATTGATTAATGACATGATTATTAATTTTTGATCATTTTAAAATTTGAAAGTATGGAGAATATATGAAGATAATGTAATCTAATGGTGGATTTGTCAAAATTTGCATCTAATTAAAAAATATTGAGTGGTGTAACATTTCTTAAAGTTACTCCAGGTGTAACTTTAACTCAGCCCATTAATTCAGTATGAAATTAGACATGTCCCTAAACTTATTGAAATACGCATGGCAAGATACCAAAGTGATTGTTTGATTTCTCTTATATATATATATATATATATATGAGATGGGTTAAAGTTACACATTTTTTAAACTATTAGATTTAAGTAGATCTAACAGTAAAAAAAAAAAACCATCATTAATGTTAATATTCTAATTGATCTAATTTATTATCCTTTATTTAATACATTCCATATTTATTTCTAAACCCAAAATAATTTATATGTTTGAGCAACAAAAAAAGAAGAAGCCACAATTGCGTATTGAGTATTAATCCAATTATTATTAATAGAGCCATAGCAAAAAAAAAAAAAAATCAATTGTATTAATCCATTTATTATTAATGTGGGGTACAGGAATTCCAACAGGGTAATTATGCCACGTGTCATACTCATGGCCGAAAGGGGCCATTATCATGCCGAGGAGGCCACACCTTCGGACAGTAAGGCCACGTCAATAGCACGTCACCAAAGGAGGTCATACTATAGAGAAAGAGTTTTGGGGAAGGGGTTAGCACTGACATGACTGAAGGGATGATGACTGCCACCACATTTAATGCATTCCACCAAACCTTCTGACTGCATTTATGTGAAGAAGACCCCTGAACAATGCTGCCGCGACTCACAAAGGGTTTGAGAAGGTGTTTGATGGAACAAACACTCAAGCAGTGGCCAGAATGACCAACAAATGGAGAGCCAAGAACATCTTAATAGAGCTATATAATGTAAAAGACCCTCAAGGGATAGGGGATCGAAAAATCTGTAGACGAAATACTATAGTAACAAGAACTGTAATAGTATCCAAGTCAAAATGAAATATATTCCAGGATCACTCTCCTCGGAACATAGCCGAGGAAGGTTTTCTTTACTTCGAGCTTTTTCTGCTTTACTTTCTTGCAATCTTTGATTCATTACACGTGTTCGTGGACCCATTGAAGCCTAGCTTTCAAGCCCACTCTCTACAAATTCATTATGTTGGGCTCTTTGGGCATTAATCCATTCATCTTTTGGGCTTAAGGACCAAAGCCCGCCCTTACAATTTATAATCCTAATAACTATTCATGAAATAAAATTCTACATTTTCTAATGTTATAATTTTTTTTATATCCTTTTTTATTTTTATAAATTTATTTTATTTTTTTATTTTTTATAATAACCTTTATAACCGTTGAGCAATACTGCCACAAGAAAAAATTTGCCCACAACAAGGATTTGTGTTTGGCAAAATGTATATTTAATTGCAAGTATGAATGAATTTTTTTGTCCCATGTCTCTATATTCCTTTCATATATACTTCAAGCCTATTAATAAATCCTGAAGAAAGGCCCTCTGTGATTTAGGTTGAATTGTTTAGGGAGGAATATGACAAGTCATATGAAGCCAGTGGCACAATCCTCCTAGGTGGACAGTGCCGATGCATCCTTTATACTATGTTTGAAAGTTTGAAGGGAGAGGAGAGTAGAAGGGAGCAGAAGGGAGAAGAGTAGTGGAGAGAAAGGTAGAAGGGAATGGTTATTCCTTCACCTTATTTGGATGTTTTTAAAATTAAGTAAGAGGAAAGGGAATAATTAGTCTTTTTATAATTTGTAATTTTGTTAATATGGTAAGGGCAAATTTGGTAATTCATTTGATCAAGCATTTTTATGCTCTACTCTACTTCTAAATCTCCCCAATTTGGAGGAATTAAAAATAAAGGGTTAGAAATAGTTAGAACCCCTCCAAATCCCTCCCCCTCTTCCTTTAAAAAATATCTATGACTTAAACACCCTCCGTTGGGAGCAAGGCATTTACGCCAAGGCGAGGTGTCTCATCACACTACTACAAACCAACAATGGATGTTGTGAGGTTCGACCCTTGAATCTCTCTCCCACTAGAAATTTTAAAAGAAAGGCTTTTACTTAGAAAGCATGTGTAATCTCATCACACATAGCCTTGCACTTCATTAATGTTTTAACATTGTGAAAATTCAAAATTCAGTACTTTCAATTGGTTGAACCTATTTCTCGATCGATCGAAAAATTAAAGAATTCCATCACAAAGTCACTGCCTAATTCGATCAATTCTTGATTTCTGTTCGATCAATTTGAAAAGAACATTCGATCGATTGAAAAGAATTCTTGATTGATCGAGACATGTGAAACTAAATTTTTTCAAAATTTTCTAATAACCGTTTTTGACGTTTCTCATGAACAAAACACAATCCCTTGATAAAAATGAATGGGATTGAGATCAAAACCAAATTACATTGATGCCATAGTCTTAAAGTTCAATTTGGCATACTTAACATTAAACTAAAACAACATCCCAACATCAATATCAGTTTTAACAATCAATAGTTCTAAAATCAAACTATGCAGAAACGTTAATGTAGAATTTTCAAATACCATGAAAGTAATTTTCTTTGATTCTAAAACTCACTCAACATGTTATACAAACATGAGATTGAAGACCGCTCTAATATCATTTGTTAGAAAAACACAGTTTTGCATCTCATACAAAAACATAGAGCGGAAATAAACGAGTCTACTTCATTCATGTGAGATAACATGGAATATCTATATTTTAGAAACAAAGAATAGGAAGGCATACCTTGATGCGGTAAAATTCAAAAAAACAAATGAAGATTGAACTTGGGAAGACTTTCAATCTTCACTCCAATTCAACATATGCCCAAGATGTGTGGCTTCTCAATCAGTTCTATACATACTTGTTCAAGAGAATAGGAGAGATTCTTAAGAAAATCTATATGTTTCTCTTTTAATCATACGTATATATATTTTTTTGCACTTGCTGTTACTTTATTTAATAACTCTTATTAAATGAATAACTGATTATCTAATTGGGTTAGCCTTTTGGGCCAGCCTAATTGGGTTTTAGTGTGTGGCTTGGAGTGGGACCAAAAGGAACAAATAAAGTTCTAACTCCAATGGGCTTCAGACTTATTTGTCAACTCTTAACAAGCTCAAAGTTACCATTAATTATATTTAATACCACTATATAAATATTATTGAACTCTAGGCCTTATTAATAAATTATATCCTAAGACTTCATTATCTAAACATTTAACCCCTTCATGAAATTATTCGTAGTAATACAAAGTCATAATATATAACTGTCACTGTGAAGATTACTACGTCTTGATCCTTGAGTATTCAGTTTAATCCTTTAAGTTATTCATATATATATATATATATATATATTTATTTATTTATGAAATCCAATTTAGTAAAATATAAACTTTAGTAACTCTTTACTAAAGTGGTTAGGCCTAACATTCAGAATAACCAAATTTATTAAACTTATCTCAAGGGTTATTTTATATCTCTATAAAGATATTAAGAATTTCATATTGAGAATACGTGTTCCTTCAACACCACATGTGGTTGCCCAACATATTGAGGTTTTGATTGTTACATTAGATCTCACTCCTGATATATCAAAGCAATCTATATTTCATGATCGGGTTTACTATTCTCTTAGGATTGAGAGTTTATGTAAATAAAAGTCGTGAGATTTATTATTCATTTGACAGTTGTGTGAAGATCCCTTTTTTGGATAGTGCTCAGGCCCAAGTTGAAGCGAGGACCCCGGGGCCCTTTTGTTGTAATTTGAAGGGACTAGGCTTGGTTCACTGCAGCTAAATGAGCTGTTTACAAACCAAATGGTGCACAGAGTAAGAATCATACAATATGTACATACTAGCAAGCAAGAATATATGTATTGAACAGTAAGGAAAACATCAAAGGAAAACAGCAAAGGAAAACAATGTAAATAAGCAACACACAGATAACTGTTAAGGATCCTCAGATCAATATAAAATATTTCATTATTTTTCTTAATTGTGGACTACAATGTGCTCACTTAGACATGTTACAAGGTCCAAATAAGCTCAAAAATTACAGACTTAGATGGCTATCTAAGCCTTTAAGACCTGCAAAGTTTGAATTTCTTTGAATCCAAGTATGTTCTATAGTGACTATTTTTGGGATACTGGGTGATGTTTTTCTACTTTCTTTGAGTTTTTTGACAGAGTTTTCTTGATGATTCTATTGTGATTTTCTATTGCTGAATGCCCCTGTAATGTTGGCTACTTCTTCCTTTTATAGTGTCGTTCTGAGGTCCCGGGGTACCACTGATTTCTCTCCCTCGGTCCCCTGGGTACCAGAGCCTATGTTGTGTCAATTACTCTGATGACTGGTACTTTCCTTGTTTTTCATAGTTTTCTTCTTTTTGTGCTGTTTCCCTAAAAACATCTTTCTAACTTTCTATTCTAGGATGTCCTTAGAGAGCTGACCTCTAATTTCTCTTCTTTCAAGGTTTCAAAACCTTGCCTTTTTAGACTCAGCTCTTTTGGCTGTCCCTTTTGTCATTTTTCCCAGGTGAGCCGAATTCATTCCTGCCAGATTGAAGGTTTACCAGGCTACTTCCCTTTATAGTTCTCCTTTCTGGGTTGCCCGGGGTACCAGCCCCCTTGTTCGTGAGTTGTCACTCTCCAAGCCTTCTAGTTCCTTTCTGTATCATTGGGCACTTGAGAAAGACGTATCTGTCCTTCGTTTCTTATATTTCTTAGTGCTCTTCTTGAACTTTCTCAATCTTATCCTAGCTGTGTTGCACGCCCTGAGGATCTCAAGCCCCTAGCAGCCTCTGGGTATCTCGGGCCAGTTACTTACTTTTACTGGATTTCTTTTGATTTTCTGATCTTGGCAGGCTGGGCCTATTTCCTTTCTTCCTTTTGCTTGTTTCTAAGGCCTATCTTTTCATGAGTTCAGAGCTTTAGATCTTTTGGGCTTACCATCCTTTTCCCTTGTGGTGAGCTCAACCACTTTAATATTACTTTCTATGGAGTTGGTCCATTGTGTTATTTTTAGGCCTTGGCGTTATGATTTTTTTAGAGCTCAACAAGTTGTTAATAGAATAATAAATCTCACAGCAGTTTAGTTCAATATGTCTTATACACTTAAAACATATTAACATATCAATTAGAAGTCTCCACTTCTATGATCAAGACCAATCATCTTTGTTGACATGTTATAGTCTTCATCACCAACTACGAACTAAGATTTTGAGTTTATAAAGAACTTGTGATTTACATCTTCTGTGACTAAATCACAAATCACATACAATGCATTTCAAGGACTATATATGATAATGTCTAAATATTCATGTTACCATTATTTTAGATAATAAAGCAAATTTATTACTTATAACATAATGTCATACATAACATTATACAAAAATTCAAATATGAAGCCATAACATACCCTAACTTTTGGGTTAAAATTCAAAAATCTTTTTCAAAAGCAAGAGAGCCTAAGACCATGAGTATGTTCATTGAAAAGTTGTGAATCCATCCATGCTTTGGGAAAGTTTTGAAGCCCTAAAACCCAAAGACGTGGGTAAGCCCACTAAGAGCCGAATGACAATTGAAAGGTTAAATCTTTTTGAGCTAATTGACCAAGCCCTTTGAACTAGGGGCAAGACCCATATGAGAATAAAAATCAAAATGGATCGAACTCTTGAACTAGGGGTAAGGCCCTCATTAGGGAGGAGAGTGAACTTTCAAGATAGGCTTTATAATGGGACAAATAAAAGACTTTGATGGGTCAAGATAAAACTTGGTCACTTTTTTCCTTTCAAAAAACTAAATCCAAAAAAATCAAAATAGAAAAAAAAATAAAAAATAAAATAAAAGAAGAGAAAAGATGTGGACTTCTAAATGCCATGGCTCATTATAAATACAAGTTCAAATAATTTTTTTCAATAGAGAAAATTTTTAAAGCATGATGGACTTACATTATTGTAAAGTTGTAATTTACAACTGTGTTTTTGTTGACTTTTATTCCGTGCCAAATTTGATTGTAATTGATTTCAATCTTGTATACCCTGTATTTATTGTGGGATTTATTGTAAAGGTTGTGTGTGAGAGAGAGAGAGTGTGAAGACTCAAGAGATTGAAGACTGAAGGGTTTTCGCGGGTATCTCGCTACTAAGCATCCCGCGAAATGGTGCATGTGCCCTACACGTGCTGGAAGCTGAAGAGTCATGCCAGGCTGTCATTTTCGCGAGTGTCTCGCTGGTAAGGCCTTCCCGCGAGACAGTCGCGAAACTTTCTGCCTGGAGGATTTTTATGAGTGACCTTCTTACCCTTCACCCACTCTATATATATACCCTCATTACCCACATATGTTGGTGTGGCTATTCAGAGAAAAAAACCCTAGATAGGTTTTCTACAACTCACCCACCCATCTTTTGAGAGAGAGCTACTACTCCTTAGTGAGAAATCATTGTAGCCTCTTCTCCATCCCTCTCCCATTATCATACCTTGAGAGGAGATTTGTACCCAAACACAACCCACACAGATTCAGAGTGTAGATAGTGTTTTGGAGCTATTGGGAAGCATTGGAAGAAGCTAAGGATGGCAAATGCAACATGGAGCTTGTTGCGGGATTCGGAGAACTAAGACAAGACACGGTTCCGAGAAACCTTGTTGGAGTAGGAGCTTGGAGGGCTTAGGTACATCGGGTAGACTAGGCTTGGAGGGTCTTTTGCTAACCCATGTATCCCAACTGATTGTCTAGTGGATCGATTTCCGCTTGGAGGGCGGCGGAGAGGTTTTTCGCCGAGTTCTTTGGTTTCCTCTTCGAGAACACGTCTCGGTGTTTTCTGTGTTTGCACCCTTCTTCCCTACTCTTGTTTATTTCATTTTTACTGCTGTGTTACTTTAAATATGGATTAGAGTAGTTGTATTGCTTATACGCTTGTGTTTACACTATTCCGCACTTAGTATTAAGTTAGTGTAAAATCTACCAAGCCGTAATTTTAATTGGGGGTCTAAACCGCTCGTGTGTTTTCGACACATTTTCGAGCTTTCAATTGGTATCAGAGCGGGTACACTTGTTTTGGTTTCATTACCTAAGTGTGATCCTTGACCCCTTGTGTTTGTTTGCCATGGATTGTGCTTTATATGCCTCTTTATATGATTTGGTTGGTGATGATTGTAACATGCCACATGTTTGTGAAAATGCCTCTATGAGTGATAATTCTCATGATTGTGATGCTATGTTATATGAATCTTTGGGTGTTGTTGATATTCCTAACACCAAACTCTTAAAGAAAAATGCTAAGAAGTTTCAAAAGAGTTTAAGCAAGTTATTTTGTGAAAAGGATGATTTGATTGCTACGCTCAATGAATCCATCAAATTGGTTGAAAAATATAAGAAACTTGCTGAAAACTCTCTTGAAAAGCTGAAAGAGTTTGAGTGTTTGAATATGGACTTGGATGCTAAACTTGTTTTATCTAACAAACTTGTTGATGATCTTAAATCTGAAAATGAATCTCTTAAGATGCATGCCAAGTGTTTAATTGCTGAACCTACTGTTAAAATGGATGAAACTATTTGTTGCAATCATGTTGTGGTACCCGATTTTGTGCCTATAGTTTGTTCTATCTCAAAGGACAAATCGGTGTACATTCCTCCACACAAAAGAAATCAAAAAGTGGAGAGAAAGGCTCTTAAGCCACAGCCTCGGTTTAGGTCTCAACCTAAGGCTTTGGATGGATCTAAGTTTGTTCCAACTTGCCACCATTGCGGTGTGATTGGTCATATAAGGCCTCAATGTTCTAAGTTGAAGAGAGAACAAAACCAAGTTGTTGGATCCATTCCCAAAAAGCCTAATGGACCTAAACACATTGTTTGTCACCATTGTGGTGCCCTTGGTCATCTTAGACCTCATTGCTCTAAGTTTCAAGCTTTTAAAAGAATCAAAAGAAAAGAGAAACTTGAGCTTCTTGGAAGTTGTGCTAAAAATGATAAACCGGATTTAAGCGAAAATAACATGTTGTTAAAGAAAGTGTTTAATGCTCTTAACTCCTTGACTATGTGCATCTCCGGTTCTCATTCTTCCAACCCTCGTCTCACTTCTCTTGAGACACTCATTCCAAACAATCATTCCGTTTGGATGAGGAAGGGTTCCTATGGTTGAGCTTATGCTCTTTTGGTCCTTGATCTAATTCTTTCGATCTTTGTAGGACCATTCTTGCAATAGATGCTTCATTGTCATGCATTTGTGCATCATGCATCTCTTTATATGCATTGTTTGTGTTTTTGTTTTTGATCTTACTTTTTTGCTTTTGTTTTGTGTGAGTAAAAATCCAAAACCACATAAAAAGTGAAAAATTCAACAAGTTTGATCGTATATGTTTGAGCACATATCTCATGTGAGTTTGGCCTAGTACCTTCGTACTAATGGCGTAGTGCATTTACGAGCTTAGCTTGTTTTGTATGCACCTATTTCTATGTGGAAGAAATCTTGAAAACTATGTGTGACTGTTGTAAATAGATCTTCAAGCTTGTCATGAATGATTGGTCAATAGTCTTGTTGGTCTTGATACTTGCATAGACTTGTGTCTACATCTCTTCCCACTTTATTTTTATGTTTTTGCAAAAAGAGCTCACTAAATGTAAATCTCAAAATGAAAAGAGATATTGAGCTGCAAAAGCCTGTCGCACATACTAGTATTTGACTAGGAAAAAGGGAAAGCGACTTTTTTAATGTAAATTTTATGGTGCTCAAAAAGCCAAAGGCTAATCATCAATGTTGAAATATCATAAATTTCAAGCACCTATCTCAAAATGAGATGTTTTGTCCATACAAAATAAAATGGACCAATTGTTATGCTTTATGTAGAAGCCAAATGAAAAGCTTCTAAGTTATGTACTCATTGTGTGGGAGGTCATATATACTCATTTCTATAATAGAGATTGTCCACTTGATTTCGTATTAGTTGTGTATGACTCGATTGAATTGATCATTGAAGCTTCACTCTAGTCTAAGGACTATTCCACACTTGATCCTCACACACAACACACAAGACTTTTGTTTAATGAATGTCTATTTCATTTGTGTGATTGTACATGTTCAAATGTGATGTGTGTGTGCTCAACCTTATGTGGTTCAAACCAAAAAGATTTTTGTTCTTTTTGTTTGCCTTTAGAAGTGATTTGTATCACCCATGTTTTTCAAAGTTTTCAAATTGTTTTTGTGTGAAAAACATGTTTTCTGGGTGTTTTCGTGACTTATTTCATGTTTAAGTTCAATCACGAGTGAAAGGGTCCAATTCGCAAGTTTTTCAGCTTTGGACAGAGAGTTTCGCGACTGTTTCGCGGCTGTTTCGCGAGTAATGCTTACCTGCGAGATACCTGTGAGATATCAGTGAAATTTTCGCGGGATTGTAAGTAGCGAGATACCAGCGAAAATTTCCAGATCAGCTTTTTAAAGGGCATTTCGTGGGTCATTTGTTTTAAACGTCTCCCATCCTCTCCCAAACCTCTGGTTTAATGTTTCTACATCAAAACCCAACTAAATTCAAGTGTTTTTCATTCCATAAACATCTCTAAGGTAATCTTTAACTCTTTTCATTGATTTTAATCTTTAGATTACGTTTTTGGGGTTTTATGTTCATATTTGGGATTTTCTCAAATGGGAGTTGGAAAACTTATTTTCTGTCAATCTTTTTGATTGGGCTTTGTTTTAAATGATGATTTGGTTTGGTTGTTGGCCCTTTGTGGCAAAAATAACATGTATTTAGGCAAGATTTTCATATGTTCTTGCATTGTTCATCATACATGTATAGTGTGTGCACTCTATGTGTTTGATAAAATGCCCAATTGGCATTTTCTCGTTGTTTTGGACTCCGATGAGTACCAAACTTTGGGGATCACCATAATTATTCATGTTTATCATGTTTTGATCATTGGTGGTGTGTTTTGTACACCTTGCCCCTTGAGTGCCTTGCTCATGCATTAGTCATGCATCACACATGCACACTAGATGCATACTAGATGCTATTTGCTGCACACACTCTAACACTTGACATGTTTTTGCATTCACTCATGCTAGTTAAGTCTTTTTAGACCTTTTAGCACATATAACATGTTCTTGTGTCCATGTCATGCCTAGGTTCATATCATGTTCCATCATCCTTAGCATGTCATGTTCTTTATGCTTTGTAGCATTTCTTAATGTTTGTATTATGTTTGAGCTTCAGTTTCTCTTTCATCTTGCACTCCTCATGCATCATCTTCATATCTTCTTTTCTTTCCCTCCTTCCTCTTGATTAATTTGTCTATTCGTGACAAAAAGGGGGAGTGTATCGTCATTTCTATATGACTCATGTGCATACTCTTAGAGGGAGAAATTCTACCTTGTGCACATTCGTAGGGGGAGAAAGCCATAAGGGAGATGCATATGCCAAGGGGGAGAAGACATTCTTTTTGAGAAAACCTTGATTTACTTTATGCGTGTTTTCTCATTGCTTTATGATGCTTTGATATGCTTTGTTGCTCTCATTGCATCGTGTTTATGTGTTGGACATGCTTTTATCCTTATGCTATTGTGCTTTATTGGTTGCATGTTCGGATGATTACTTTCTTTGCTATATGATCATTGTAGTCATTTCCATATGACTATTGTGGTGTTTGATCAGGTTGCTTACATGTTTCACATCTTGATTACTTGATCGCAATTTACTTGTTACATTATACTTGTCCGTTTATTACTTGCTTTACCCTGAGGGTCTAATGTGTTTTGTGCAAGTGTTTCAGGTTATAGGTATATATGTTCCAAGTTCATCACAACTCCTATGATTCATGATAGGGGGAGTGATATGATAGGGAAGTAATTTATATTTTGTACCCATGTTGCTTTTGTAAGCTTTAAGGGTTTGTTTCATGCATTGTTTGTAGGTCTTTGTGGTTTGTGCCATGCATTTGCAATACCTTGCTTATGCAACTTTCATGCATGTTTACTTGTTGTTAAATGTCATGCATTTTTCTTCAAGTACATCACTCTTGTGCCCTAGTAGGATTGTTCCTAGATGCATACACGTTCTATGCATTGGTTGAGTGATGAACACTCTTGTGCCCTAGTAGGATTGTTCCTAGATGCAAATACTTCGTGTATTTTGCATTGGTTGAGTGTTGGAGTTGCAAATGATACTCTTCAAATGAGCTTATCATCTTGCATATCCGGATGTTCATTCCTTGTGTGAATAAGCATAGTAATTGCTTCTGTATAGTGATTACTTGTTTGATCTTGCCATGATCTAGTGTTTCTATTTCATTTTGCTTGATCATGCTATTATTGCTCCATATGTTTTTCAAGTTTTCTACATACAATGATGTTATTGTGTTGTTGTGTTTCAGGAGTTACTTGTTCATATGTTTCAAGAGCATTTCAGAATCTAGAATTAGATGTGAGTGAGTTTTGCCTTTGTTCCCAAACTCACGTTTAAGTTTAGAGTCTGTTTTAGGGTTTTGTCACGGAATAGCCAAAGGGGGAGATTGTAAAGTTGTAATTTACAACTGTATTTTTGTTGGCTTTTATTCCGTGCCAAATTTGATTGTAATTGATTTCAATCTTGTATACCCTGTATTTATTGTGGGATTTATTGTAAGGGTTGTGTGTGAGAGAGAGAGAGTGTGAAGATTCAAGAAATTGAAGACTGAAGGGTTTTCGCAGGTATCTCGCTACTAAGCATCCCGCGAAATGGTGCATGTGCCCTACACGTGCTGGAAGCTGAAGAGTCATGCCAGGCTGTCATTTTCGCGAGTGTCTCGCTGGTAAGGCCTTCCCGCGAGACAATCGCGAAACTTTCTGCCTGGAGGATTTTTATGAGTGACCTTCTTACCCTTCACCCACTCTATATATATACCCTCATTACCCACATATGTTGGTGTGGCTATTCAGAGAAAAAACCCTAGATAGGTTTTCTACAACTCACCCACCCATCTTTTGAGAGAGAGCTACTACTCCTTAGTGAGAAATCATTGTAGCCTCTTCTCCATCCCTCTCCCATTATCATACCTTGAGAAGAGATTTGTACCCAAACACAACCCACACACATTCAGAGTGTAGATAGTGTTTTGGAGCTATTGGGAAGCATTGGAAGAAGCTAAGGATGGCAAATGCAACATGGAGCTTGTTGCGGGATTCGGAGAACTAAGACAAGACACGGTTCCGAGAAGCCTTGTTGGAGTAGGAGCTTGGAGGGCTTAGGTACATCGGGTAGACTAGGCTTGGAGGGTCTTTTGCTAACCCATGTATCCCAACTGATTGTCTAGTGGATCGATTTCCGCTTGAAGGGCGGCGGAGAGGTTTTTCGCCGAGTTCTTCGGTTTCCTCTTCGAGAACACGTCTCGGTGTTTTCTGTGTTTGCACCCTTCTTCCCTACTCTTGTTTATTTCATTTTTACTGCTGTGTTGCTTTAAATATGGATTAGAGTAGTTGTATTGCTTATACGCTTGTGTTTACACTATTCCGCACTTAGTATTAAGTTAGTGTAAAATCTATCAAGCCGTAATTTTAATTGGGGGTCTAAACCGCTCGTGTGTTTTCGACACATTTTCGAGCTTTCAATTATAAATGGGGTATTGATCATTGTTTTTAAATTTTTTGATGAGACCATTTTCATAAGGCCTTATAGAGCACAAGATGTGGACCAACTTTACAAAATTCTTAAATAACCTATGCTTAAGGCCAAATGAACACGAGAGGGTGAGGTGAGTAACTTGTAAAATGGATCCAAAGCCCAAAGAAAAAAAAATGAAGAATGAAAATAAAAATAAAAGAAAAGAAAGTTGAGCTTGGATTCAAATGAGGGAAGGAGAGAGCGTGAGGTGTGTGAATGACGTAACTGGGTTTTAAGCAATAGTAGAAAACATGAATTTTGAAAAATTGACATAGCTCATCCTATTTCTAAGTCCAAATAATGAAATGAAACAAGACTTAAAATACAAATGGGGCATACATGTAGTCAACATTTTGATGTAAATAAAAAGTGTTGATTAAGACGTTGGGTCCAAAGCTTTAAGACATTGGGAGCACATATTTATTTGTGATAATGCTTAGAAAATCAGTAGGTTGAATGCTTCGGGCTTCAGTGATTTGGACGGCCTAAAAAAGGAAAACAAAGAATCAAAGGAGACCGGGGTTGACCGGCCAAAAACCCTCCAATGATGAAGTTAGTTTCTCTCTTCAAAATCTGAAATTTCAAATTTTCAGGGAATTGTGTAATGGAAAAAACTTGCCTTTATTTGTCGGGAATGAGTGTTTATATAGTGCTATGGAAGTGGTTACTTGTCCTGTAACTTCCCCAACATTTGTGGAGGTCAGAAAGTTTACACTTACTTCTCATAACCGCTATAGAAGTTAGGATATATACTCTTATTTTCTGTAACTGCTATTGGAAGTTAAGTGCTTGGCAGGAGATTGCAATGATGCATCAAGATTTCACCACGTGGTTTGGTTCACAAGCTCAAGTAGACGATCCTTGTATTGAGGGTGGTCCATATCTGGACGACCTTCCTAAGCTTGGAAGTGCTCTCCTTAATGACCCATGAACAGTAGCTGAGCGTTAGGCTCAGCTTCTATGGCGCTTTACATCCTATGGACGACAACCCATAGACGAGCTTACATTCCATGGACGACTAGACGAGGATGAGCTATACTTGCCTTTCCCATCAAGTTGATCAAATTTTGTTTTAGGCACAATAACAGTCCCTACTCAAGAACTTCCTATGTTCACTTGGTTTTGATCACTTACCCCTAGTCGCCTAAAGGAAGTTGACACTGCAGTACTAGAAGACATGGCTGGAGCTCCTAATGATACAATTGAGAAGATTACCCAAATATTGGCTAAGCAAAGAGAGATGCTAGCACAAATGGGAACTTGCCTAAGTTGTTTAGAAGAGGGAAGAAGGAAATTAATCATGACAAGAATGGGAAGATAGACAAGATAACTGTTGAGACCGCCATGATGAAGGAAAAGATGGAAAAGATGCAACAAACGTTTTGCATGACCTAAGGGATGGATGATTTCTTATATACTATGAGTGGATTGGGCTTAACCACATTGGTGTCGTTGCCTCCCAAGTTCAAGATTTTTTATGCTAAAAGGTTTGATGAAAGTGGTAATCCAAGGCAACATATTCAATAATATTTGAGCTTAACAGGAATAAAGGGATTGGATGAGAAGCAAGCTTTGCGTGCCTTCCCTACAAGAAATGCCTTGAGATGGTATTACAACTTGGATGGTGGGGTCGCTTTAAACATACCAAGGTCTTGACACCTCATCTTGGTCCAAGGTCTGTCTCACATTTATTGGGCTTGACACCTCATCTTGTCAATAGGAAATGGGCCAATCTCCTTTGACTATTATATATGCCAAAGGATTATAATTGTTATTATTCTTTTACATAGACACAGTATGATTTGAACTCTTTAATATTTGCATCATGATTATTTACTTTTTACCATCATATTAAGATACCAATTAATTTCCTTTTTGTCTAGACAATATTCAATCCCATATCTCATATTCATTAACAAAAGTTTTTAACCATTTAGCCATGTGAAACCTACATATATACCATAAAACTAAGTAATGTGTTTGAATTTAGTAAGAGAGTGTAATTAAGTGTGTGTGTGTATTTAGAAGTTAGTTTGTTTCTTCAAAAAAAAAAAAAAAAAAAAAAAAAAAAAGAGAGAGAGAAAGAGAGAGAGAGATGATAAATCTTGTAAAAATATTGTCCTGTTATTAATGACACATTGTCATAAACTTGTTATTACACATTTTTAATTTGGGTCATGGGGTGCTCTTAAGATAATTGTTAATAGATCATTCTAAGAAAGTTTTGACCTACTTTCATGAGAAATATAATAAACCGACAAACAATTAATTGTTATATATATATATATACACCATAAAAAGTTTCTTAAAATAGTTTATAAATCAATGTTCCTTGTTCAAAAAAAAAAAAAAAAAAAACAATTTCTATAGGCATCTTAGGACATCAATTAACATTTCCCTATTTAATATTTTTTTTTGGAGAAATTAATACCAAGGTAGTATGAAAGAAGAGTCCCACCCTCTTTGACTTAAAAGCCCCCCTCTTTCTCTCTCTCTCTCTCTCTTAGACACTCACAGTCACTGTTAGAATTGGGCTTTTTTTTTTTAATTTTGATTAAAGTTTCAAGATTTCTCTTTCTTGTGGTTTTTTTTGGGGGGGGGGGGGGGTGGTTCTGATATGAAATGGGGTGGTTCTGAGGAGTTGACAAATAAATGATCCCAACCCGAAAACCATCTGTAGTTCTTCAATATAATGTTTATATTGTCTTATAATGTGTATATTGCAAGATAGGGTAATAGACAAATTAATAATAATAATAAAAACTCAACCTATTGCAATAAGGTTGTTTGTTGTAATAAGCTATGACATTTTTTTACGTATTACAGCAAAACCTTTGAAGCAGAAAACTATTGCCACAAAGCTATTTGTTGTAATAAAGAAGTTATTGCATCAACTTGTTTGTTGCAATATGTAGAATTTGTTGCAACGAAATCTTTGTGTTGCATAAACCTATTGCAACGAGATCTTTGTAATAGACAAATTAATAATTAAAAAAAAAAAAAAAAAAACTCAACCTATTGCAATAAGGTTGTTTGTTGTAATAAGTAATTACATTTTTCACGTATTACAACAAAACCTTTGAAGCAATAAACTATTGCTACAAAGTTATTTGTTGTAATAAAGAAGTTATTGCATCAACCTGTTTGTTGCAATATGTAGAATTTATTGCAATGAGATCTTTGTGTTGCGTAAACCTATTGCCTCGGAGTTTATTACAACGGCTTGCAACAACTTTTTCGACATTGCAATAACACCTTATTGAAATGACTTTGTAGTTTTTGCAACGATTTTTCTTGTTATAACAGGCCTTTTTTTCTTGTAGTGTCAATAGGTATTTCGGTATTGTTGTGGACGATAATTTAAGTAAGTTCTTATCATCTAAGAATTACCATATCAGACAAGAAAATAATTGTATGTGTACCTGGCTAAAATATGGTACTATTTATCATTTAATTTATACATAAAATAATATAACATCTATTTGTTTGTAGTTTATTAGAATTTTTTTAATGTTTTGAAGTTTGAATGATTGTTTGTTTATTATTTAGCAATCTTTAGAGTATTAGTATTTTTTTTTTTATCTTTTATCTTAGTCATTATACTTAATGGATGATAATTTATTTTGAAAAATCTAGGTTTATGGACAAGTTTAGGACTATTGACTCATTCTTCAAAAAAAAAAAAAAAAAGACGGTAATTCTGAAAATAGTAATTTACCAAAAAATTCTGAAAATAGTACATTTTGGATTATAATGTTGAACACCCTTCCACATCTTCAAGATTTCAACCTTAAATAAATCGTTCTAAACCAAATTCATTTAAATTCTTCACCGCATACTTCCACTGAAGTTGATGTTAGAACTTTGAAAAGAGATCCATGATTACGCACTCAAACGTGAAACTACTCAACTAATCTATAGGATGAAATCAAATGGGAAAACATAGAAAAAAAAAATAGTGAATTCTAACTTTCACAATATAATGATAAGTTGATAACAATAAAGCTGCCAAAAGGTCAAAAAAAATTTATAATCGTGAAAAAAACAAAGAATTTAGTTCAACTTACTTTGAAAATATATATCATAATGTGAACTCTAGATTATAAATTCCTATTTTTGATTTATTTTTCAAAAGAAAAAAAAAACAAATAATTTAAAAATTAATGCTAATAATACATTGTTGCTAATCTCTAAGGACAACAATGCATTATTTGTTTTTTATTTTGTGGCATACCTTAGTTAAACCCATCTAAATATTCTAATATTTGAGAATCCTTGAACAAAAAAATTTGACCCCCTAAATTTAAATCCAGTTCTAGTACATGCATAGAGTATATGAATTTATTAGCTAGGTAGGTTTTGTTTAATTAATATTAAATCTCTCTTTGATTTCGATAATTATATATTAAATCTCTCTTTGATTTCGATAAATCATAGACACGAACTTTGGAGGTCTCTATTCTCTTTAGTACTCTATATGACTAAGAGATTAGTTCATTAATGAAAAACTTTGGAGGGTCTACTTTGAAAGCGCATTCAACGACATTGTTCCATTAATAATACAAGAAGAGTCATGCTAACGAGTGCCCTTAGGGCATTCATTAATAATCCATTTTAGGAAAGTTTTAATATCACTTTTATGGGAAATGAAAAAAGCTGTCAAAATATTAATTACTTTTTTTTTTTTTCATTTCTCATAAAAACTTTCTTTAAATGGATTATTAACTAGTGCCCTAAGGACACTCGTTAGTATTTCCCATACAAGAAACCCTATTATTTTAATTGAAATTTAATTAAGACTCTACATGGACAACTACTCTGGGTCTTGTTCTTCATCAAAATACTCTTTCTCCATAAAAGCCACATATTTATTAAGATGATGGACAACATTCCAAACTCTAGTCATTCCCAAGCTATTACCAATATATATATATATATATATGGAAGTAAAGTTAAGAGAAAATCTAATTAGATTTTAACTAGATTCTCAATTTGCATCACGTGTTTCATTTAATTTTAAATTTTGTGTCAAGTGAATTATTGAGTATAAAAATCGAATAGTCCAAATCTAATTAGATTTTAAATTGGATTTCAATTGGAGTCCAATTTTCTACCACGTGTCCATCTATTTTTTTTTTTTTTATAATTATTGTGGCAATTGATTTATTGAGTGCAAAAATCGTACAATCTAAATCCAATTAAATTTAAAATTATATATATATATATATATAAAATAGGAAACCATTATATATTTTAAAAATGTATGGTATAAAAAAAGTGTAAACTAATATTATGTATAATTTGAATTTTTTCTCAACAAAATGTATAATTTAAACTGTATAATTGAGATTTTTTTTAATTGTACTAGTGCATATGCACAAGGCTATACACTTGTATCTTTAATAGACATGCATGAGAGGTCCGTACTTTACACACTCATGGAACAAAAGAGCCTCAAATTGGTGAAAATGGTTGCCTCAGGCTATATATATGTTAATATTAATTTTGGATTGCAACCCCTAATTAGAGACTACGAAGGCAGCCTGTAGAAAGGAAGCATTAAGGAAACCACCACCAACAAATTGATGAATCGCATTATTTAGTGGTTGTTTCTTTTATGAACAAAGTTTAGCTTAGAGGTGTGCACAAAACTGAAAAACCGAAAAAATTGGGTGAACCATGTCCAAAATTTCAGTTTGGTTTCGATGCGGTTCGGTTTTGGTTTTCATTTCATACAAATTGAGAAGTTCAAGTTCGGTTTCGGTTTCGGTTCAAAAAATAAAATCCGAACCAAACCGAAACCGACCGATATGTAGTAAATATTATTATGTACAAAATATTTCAAGAAGACTACCACTACTTTAGTGGTAAGACACTCATGTGACAACACTTGGCCCAGGTTTGAACCATGATGATAATAACATTTTAATTTTTTCTCTTCTTATAACCCAAAACTACGTCATTTTGTACATTAACTTGAAATAAAATAAAATAAAATAAAATAAAAAACCCTACTCTCATTTTTTTCATTTCTTCATTGAGTTCCAGCCGCCTCATTCTTTTCTTCTTTGAGTTCTATAGCTATGCCTCTCTCTTCTCTCTATCACACCACTCCTCACCGCCTCTCCACACCTCCATTGTTCTTACTTTTCTCCACCTCCCTCTTCATCATCTCTCTTTCTTGGGGTATATATGTTCTTTTGAATCTCTACTTCTCTTTTTTGTTAAAGTTCTTCATCAACTCTCTCATGGGTATGTTCTTTTGTGTTATAGTGTGAGTTGTTTGTTTGATTGGATTTGTTTTTTGTGTTTTTTGTTTGCTAAAAAAGTGAAAATACATGATTTGGGTTTTTCTTGGCTAATATGGTTTTTCTATAGGTATTTCTTCTTCTCTTTTTCTTTTTGATTTTGTTTCTCACATCCCAAAAACCGAAACCGATCGAACAAAACCGAAACTAACTGCAATCAGTTTGGTTTGGCATTCATTCCTTACAAATTAGTGTTGGTTTCAAGTATGAAAAAATTGATATCCTCGGTTTGGTGTAAAAACTACCTTCAAAACCAACTGACCTGAACCGATTACACCCCTAGTTTAGCTACAAAATTGGTTGTAGCCTAAGGCTACAACCTTACTCAATATATATTTATTGAAAGTGAATTTTGTCAAATCCATCATTGGATTATATTTTCTTCTTATATCTTTCATGCTTGCAAAAATTCTAGAAAATTAAAGATCAATAACTATGTCATTAATAAATTGTTTAAATTATAAGTTTTTGTAATTTAAAATTATGCATAAAATATAATTTTAGATCATATAGTAAATAATATTCAATTAATACAAAATTTGACATTTGTATTAAGAGCGTAAAGAACATGTATTTCAACGGTTAAATTTTTAAAATATATAGTAATGTTAATGATATTGAAGAAAGTCGTAGCCTAAGGTGGTTGAACGGTTGTAATTTAAATATCTTTTAAAATTAGAATATATTGATTGGCACCTAGAAAAATAGAATTACATACTGAACACAGCATGGCTTAGTTATTTAGCATCACTAAGGTGAAATTTTCATTTATAGAAGCAAAAGAACCTTGAAAGTAGAGGATCAACATGATATTTTCTTTCATAGTGGTTAATTTTATCAAAATGTAAACAAACAAAAATATTTAAAAAAATAAGTCAAGCTAAAGTATATCTTGCACACAGGCCCTAAATCCTGCAAAAAGAAAATGGTAATTCTCTCTGTCTTTCTAACATATTTTTCTCAGCATCCAAGCAGCCCTTAAAGGAAACTGGGGGAAAAAAAAAAATCTCATAACCAATTGAAAACGTAAAGACCCACAAAAATTTTTTAAGGCATCCATGTTAATTTGTTTTAAAGAGGGAAAAAAGAAACCCCAGAAAAAATATTCCCAGCAAGAGTGAGTGGGAAGTTTTGTCAAACGAATGGTGTGCATAATTTCAAAAGGAAATGAAAATAATGTTACTTGCTACGAATTTATAAACAACTCCATACTCATTCCTACATTGTTCAAAACAACTCAAGACTCAACCTTGTCAATGCCACCATGATCCTAACATGGTGTCCATATAAATTTAGACACCTTGACAATTTTGGAGCCAAAATGTCAGGTTGCAAAATTCAACCTACTTAATGCCACCATGATCCTCCAATTCAAAGGAAATTATACCCATCGTCCCCTACCTTTCCAAGTGATCTTCCTTTTTACAAACACTTACATTCTGCCATAAAATTCTCAAAGCTTTTTAAGAGCTTAGCAAGCAAAGAACATCCAGTAAATGTCCCTTGAAACATAACTACCAGAATTTTTATAACACTTTCCATGAACGATATTGTTTTTCATAACCGTACATCGACAATTAATGCAATGGCTACAAGCACCAATAACATTAGTTGGGCCAACCCAACTATGCTTACTACATGTTTTTTTTTTTTTTTTTATTCTCAAAAAAAAAAAACTCCTTCCCTCAATTATTTATTTTTAATATACATGTACATTGCTTTTCTTTGGTTACGAATAAGGTATTCAGTTTTAATGTCTTTCCCATGCTCCTTTACTATTTCATGTCTTGCCATAGTAGAAACAAATTGTGGGTTTTACTCAAATGGCTATGTAGAGACTAATTAATACATGGTCTTTTTTATTTTATTTTATTTTATGTAATAAATAAACATTTTAATTCTTTTACAATAATAAAAGGATCCTATGCATTTCAACTTTGGTCCATTTTGTCTTGTATGCCCAAGATTGATTGGATATTAATTAAGTGTATCTTGTGGGGTGTGCGTTGAATCCCACATTAAGCAAATACAAGGGTGATCTAGGCTATGTTAACAACTACAAGATAACTCAATTATGAACTATTTCTTTTAGGGTATAACTCAAATGTGGTTAGCGTTTTTTCTTGGATTGCATAGATGTACCAATAGAACCATGAAATTGACAAAATGGATAAGCCTTGAAATGAAGAGGATCCTTTTTAGTGGGGTTATGATTTAACTTAGAAATGCTTTAAAAAAAAAAACATTATTTTGTTATTGACTTTCCAAAAGATTGTAATACGAGTATAGTACTAGTGTACTACCATAGATGCCTATATATTTGGAAAATTGATTAAATTGAAACTTTCATGCAGGAACATTAGTGGGGTTTACACTACAGATTTCCTAGACCACTTCCCATCTTATTGTAACTTCACAGGTGACGATTTTCCATATACGCTAACAGAAATTGGGACCAAGGTGAAGTTGTTAAATTATAATGAAGCAGTTGAGATTGTTTTTCAAGGTACCAATTTGTTGGAAGGCTCGGGGCTTCATCCAATGCATTTGCATGGTATAGCTTCTACAGGATTGGATCAGATTTTGGGATTTATGACAATGTAACCGACCCTAAAATTAAGTTTTAATTTGGTTGATTCGGTTGAAGTGAATACCTTCTCAGTTCCTAGGAAAGGATGGCTTGCTAGTAGATTTGTAGCAAACAATCCAGGTATGTAATGTCTCTATAACTTACATATTAATTAGTTTTCGTTATTCTAAAAGGAAATGCATGTGGGATTAAAATATATACTTTGGTTCAAGATCTTGTAACCAACAACCTGATTTGCAAATAAAGATTTAAAAAAAAGAATTTAAAGGGAGAAGTTGGTATTGAACTATACAAAGCAATTGCATGCATGTAAGAACTGTTATGTCCTTTATTTTTATTGTAAAGAATGGGGACACGGCTGAGACAAGTATTCGCAAACCCCCTCCTAAATTGCCTCCATGCGAAGCTTCATTTAGATCGTGGCTCCAATACATCGATGGATTGGATAAGGAAAAGAAAATGAAACAATTTTTTATCTAAATGCATTTATCTACTTATTAATAAGTATGTTAAACATTGTATTACTTATGTACTAACTTTGTTAAAAATTGTATTAGTTAGGTACTAAGTTTGTAAAACATTGTATTGCAGTTCTTGATCAAATATTCTTTTACCATTTTATTTAAATATTATTTATTTACTCTTTTTTATTAATAGAAGAGTAAAAAGTAATAAAATAATACTCAAATTTTTAGCACATTAGCCTACCCTACAAAAATTAGAACATGACTATAGCATGTGCCAAATCTTTTTGGCATTTGGCACATCTAATGGAGGTAGACGGTTTTTTTTTTTTTTTGGGTGTATTAAATGCTTAAAATTGAGCATTTAGCACACCCAATGCTAGCCACAAGAATCAAACCCCACTAGGGTCAAAAAAAGGAAAAGAAAAGAAAAAATATTATGTGCTTTTTTATTTGGATTACGTCCTTTTTATTTTATCTTGCAGAGAAGTGCACCAAACAAGGTTGTAGGGATCCTACCGCAAACTCTCTACCCTTCAGAGTTATATATTGTACATGTGGAGATTGGTGGAGGGAAAGCAAAGGGGAAAGAGAAAAAACACAAAAAATTATGTAGTTCGAGCCTTCGATAGCTACATGATGATATTATGTATATTACATGACTCTAGTATGGTTTATATAGGAATGGTATGGCTAGGTTAGAATTAGATGGGCTTTACAATACAATTGGGCCTCTCAGGCCTATAGAGGAGAAATTATTTTCTTTATCAATTAGGATTTTTTTTTTCAAAAATTATAAAAAAAAAAAAAAAAAAAAAAAAAACTAGGATAGAATTAGGAAAACCTTTCAACAGCTTGTATTTTGTTGGGGATTAATTTAAACTTTAATATTATCAATTAAATATTAAATTGAAGGTAGTGGTAATGACAATAACAGTACCATGAACCACACCGTTGCCTTTCGTCTATTTGTTCTCATTCTAAACTCAGGCTTGAGCTCTTTCTAGTTTCGTTAATGATAAGGATAGAGAAATTTAATCCTTGTCACAATAGGATTAAGTCTCCCAATTAGTCATAGACTCATAGTACAAGTGATGAAGTGAAGCACTATGATACATTGATTCCTTTTATATATATATATATATATATATATATAATATGTTGAATCCGCTATTTAAACAAATCATATATTTGCAAATCACAAATACACTATATCTTTTCATTAGGTAAAAATGGCCAAATACCGTCTTTGGCTAAAGTAATTTGCGTTCACCACTGTGTAAGAAATAATTAGTAATCTACCATTGTTTGAAACTCATAGACTCGAGTTTATGAAAATTGAGTTCAAAAAAAAAAAAAAAAAAAAATTGACACAATGGCACAAGCAGACCAGGAATTAAATAAATATAAAATGCCACTGGAATTCTCTTTCTTTCAAATTGAGTTCCACTCATACACTTTCATCAAACCCTCACCGACTCATTGACACACACGTTCTCTCTTACTCTCTCTCTAGAACCATCACTCTAGCTCTTTCTGTCTCTTACAGAGGCCAACGCAAGCTATGCTTTCAACGTATGGAAAGATCATGCTAGCCACAGTGGTCACTTTCTTCGTTGTTGTTGAAGTATAGTTGAAGGAATTTTTGGCTGATAGAGAGAGGGAATATGCACTAAAGGTGAGAAAGACATGGCATGTAGCATAGGGTACTTGGCAAGAGGTTTGAAAGTTAATCATGCATGTTAGACAACTCTTGTGGGACACGCTGAAGTCTGTTGCCATCTAGAAATATGGACCTCAATTTTATGGTACTCAGATTTTATCGTATTTTTTAATTAAAAGAATTCAAGTCAATGGGTGCCACCGTAGCAATTTTTATGAAAATTGAGTTTTTAAAATTCGTGATACATGTCGAACTTGAGTTTTACAAACTCGAGTTTTAAAAAAGTAATATATTCTTAATTATTTTTCAAATAGTGGTAGAATACAAATTATTTCGGCCATAAATGGTATTTGACCATTTTTGCCATTTTCATATCCAATGCATTATTGAGAGCCCATTTTAAAGAATCTCATGTACTAGAATTTTTCGAAAATATGACTCTAGAGTCTGGACCACTAAAATGATTTCGCATAGTTGGTTTTTTCCGGTTTTGGTGTTGAAATGCTCAATGATGTCGCTTAGCTTTTTCCTACTTTGGTTTTTTCTGGTTTTAGTGTTAAACTCAATAATGTCACAAGTTAAAATAACTCACTTCTCTCGTTTCTTTTCTTTCTTTTTTTTCGTCTTTTTCTGTTTTTTTTGGCATCAACCTAATGTTCTACTTCTAGTGCTCCTAGTAACCACTTTTTGAACAATAACCAACCTTCAACTCAGCTTGCCTGCAGAAATGCTTGGCAATTATATGATACCTTGTGAGAGTTTAGGAAGCGGTTAAGTGATAAAACGTGGGTGATTTGAATGCCACATACGCTTATGAGATCATGAGTGAGTGATCAGATGGTATTGACTTTTGACAGTTGAAACTAAATATTAATCTTGTTCATTCTTGGAATGTTAGGTTGAATCACGTGCCTTGGTATATATTGACATTATTTAGGCAAAACATAGAATCACGTTTTACATTTGAATTTTAATTTTAAAATAGTTTGACTTGTTTTACTTTTATATACGTGTATATAAACTCTCAAAGCACTACGTGAATATCACAAAAGAAATTGGTTTTCGATTCTCAAAAGAGAAAAGAAAAAAGAAACTAGTTTCGTGCTGAAGAGGGTGAGTCATGAATCCAAAAAAGAAAGAATCGCTGTTTTTGGGCTCTCTGTTTCTTGCTGTACAATGTCTTTGCATGGTCAAGGGCGATGTTCATTTTTATGACTTTGTTGTAAGTACGAGCTATCTTATAATTTCCTTCTATAGTTTTATCTTGAAAATCAGTTGTTAAAAGCTAAAAAATATAGCTCCACCAATGTGGATGCTCTAAATGTGATTTTCTAAAATTGTGGGTTTGAAAACACAAGCATAAGCTTGCCACCAAAGTTGGAGAGTACAAGCTTGATGTTTTTGTCCGTTACATCAATTTATCAGCATATGCTTCTTCTTCTTCTTCTTCTACTTTTACAGCTTACGGAGGAAAACTTCACGAGGTTGTGTAGCACTGAGACCATGTTAGCTGTAAATGGTAGTATTCCTGGGCCAGTACTACGGGTTCACAAAGGGGACACGATGTATGTCAATGTTCATAACCAAGGATATTATGGGGTGACCATTCACTGGTAATCTCTCCCTCTTTCTCAACATAAACACGCACGCATCCATATTCAGTAAAATTATCTTTCATTTAATGTGGTTATAGTCTCTTTGGGTCGAGGCACTGAATGACACAGACTTAAGGCATATTTGCACATGGTATTTAGTTTGAGTAGTCTATACTCTATTATACATGCATTCATATTCTCACAAGTACGATGTTCTCCATACTATGGATCTTATTATATAAATTGATGTTGACATCTATATTGAAAATCATAACTATTTAATGTCGGGAAAGTCCACCAATCCATTCATTATCAAGCCAAATTATTAGGCTTATACAGTAAATATTTATAGCAACTTCATCATTTCCCTTCTCATAAATAGGAGTCTTGAGTAAACCTCGGAATGCAACCATGCCCATATTTTTTTTTTATAACATTTTCTAAGAATAAAATATTTTCATATTAAACCGGTTAAATTACCATTTTATTTATAACATAAGCACTGCCTAACAAGATTGACAACCTTAAATGATATTATGATTCTTATAGGCATGGTGTAAAGCAACCAAGAAATCCATGGTCAGATGGCACAAACTACATCACACAATGTCCTATTGAACCAGGATCAAACTTCACCTATGAGGTCATTTTTTCCACCGAGGAGGGAACACTTTGGTGGCACGCTCACAGTGATTGGACACGAGTCGGTGTTCATGGTGCTATTGTTATCTTGCCTGCTATTGGAACCACTTATCCATTTCCCAAACCAGATGACGAAGAGATCATTATACTTGGTATGTTATTTTTATCCATGTCTCAAATTTTAGCTAAACTAACCCAATATACTCTACTTTTACTAGTTTATCAACTTATTTTTTCATACACATATATCAAACTCAAAGCTCAGTTTCTTACTTCATTTAAATATTTATTTTCGTTCTCTCTTCTTCCCCCTCAACATATATTTATTGTAATGTTAAAATGGCCACACAAATGTAAGTGCTCTAAGGTAAAATATATATATATATATATATATATGAGTGTGTGTGTGTTTGAAATAAGAATCTCAAATAGTTTTAAATGCAAAATATAACTGGCTTAAAATCTTTTACTTGTTTTTTGGAGTGTCTATTATCGATATGGAGAAAGGAGGACTCGAAGGTCCTAGTGGCGGTGAGTGAGGGAATGGTGGTAATATTGGCTCACCTTGGGCCTCTCGTGGCGACCCCTTCAACATCAAAAAAAGGTGAGATCTATAATCATCCTTTAGCAGAGGTTACCAGGTTTCTTGCCAATGATGAATGGAGGTGAAGGGTGGCACCACTAGTGGTGCTGTCACTAGTCTAGTTAGGCAAGTATGAGAGAGGAAGAGAAAAGTGTGAGAGAGGAACGAAAAAAAGGTGAGTGTGAGAGTGAGAGTCAGTCGGGTGTGATGGAGTGAGATTTTTGTAAAATGTTTTACACTTGTTTTTGTGGTAAAACATTCTACAAGTTTTTACGTGTAAAGTTTTAGTCAAAAGAAAATATTTTAGCACTTTGAATACATTTTACATGCAAACACATACTTGAAAATGATAAAAGATTTTACTTCAAACAACAGAGTATATATTTTATTAAAATATCAAACTTTCTTTCTTCACACACAACAACAACACTCATTCACTCTCTTTCTTCATTCCCGGGATATATAAAAAAAGAATAAAAAATAAATGCAAAATAAATAGTGTCAATGTAAATTTACACGATTAATATGTCAATAATACATATTTGCACAATTTTGACTTGTATGATATGGGTAACTTTTGGACAAAAATGTGTCAATTTGACACATTTTTCTATTATACACCATCTAATATAAGTGATCTTAACAATTTATATTTACCTTCTAATCTGATTAGGTGAGTCATGAGTGTTATCTTCTTAGTTTTTCTTCCACCTTGAAAGAGGACTTGATGGAGACATGAAAGAATTCAATAAAGAAAATAAAAGAGAGAAAATATGATAAAGCTAATATGTGGGATTCTTAAGCATTAGCTTTGGGGGTGTAAATCCTCCCTAGTTGCTATTTTAAATTCACACATGCCCAAAACCACAAACATTCAAGTTAGCATATATATCTTCAAATTTTTTACACACTGCTATAGTAAATGAGTATCAATAGCAATTAAATATTTGTGTCGACAAAAATAAAATGGATTATTTTATTGCCTCTCACACTCTCTCTTCACCGTCTGTGATCTCCCTCTCTGTCATACTTTGCTGGTCTCTCTCTCTCTCTCTCAATACTTAACCCATGTGACTCTCTCTCTCCTCATGCCGCTAAACACAACACTCTACCCTCTTTTCTATTCTCTTGCCTCCCTTTCTACCACTGTTAAATTGAATGTTTGTGGTTCAATTTAGCTTCTGATGGTTGGGTTGTGGTGGTGAAGATGTTGGGTTTCTGTGGTTTGCGGTGTTGGGTTTTGATAGTGATTGTGGTAGTGGTAGTGGTGTTTGGTTCTATCTAATCTGATTTGTGGTGGTTTTGATGGAGGTTTGCAATGATTGATTCCTTCCGATCTAGGTTTATTTTTGTTTTTATATAGATCTGTTGATGATTGTGATTATTGATGGATGGTTGGTGGCTTCTGATGGTTGTGGTGGTGGTGGGTTGTAATGGTTGTTGTGGCTAAGTTTTTATTTTTTACTATGGGGTTTGTTTTGAGATGGGTTTTGTGTTGGGGATTTCACCAAATCAAGGAGTAATAATGAAAGAACAAAATGAACACATCAAGTAAATAGAAATTAGTGATTGACTTGGAGGCATAATTGAATGTTATCCTTAGACAATATTTGTTCCCATATGCAAGTTGCTAAAGAATTTCTACAAATTTGTCCACAGGATACAACCAAGTTTATTGGGTTCTACAAATAGCAATTTTGGAGAATACCCACAGGATTTCTTGTGTTTCTTTAAACTTACAATTTTTGGAGAGATAGTCTATTTTTCAAGTGAACATTAACCTCTATTTTTCAGGTGAACATTAACCTCTATTTATACCCGTAGGGTTATACCCCTTTAAAAGGTATGTATGGAGAGTTACAATGCCTCATAAAACCATTTACAAGATTTAAAACATTTCCCAACGTTCAGAATGGTTACCACAAATTCTGCAAAAATTGTTTTTATGAGACTTGATCGATCGAGAGGAATCGAGCATCAATCAAAGGCTCTTTTCGATCAATCAATCGAACAGGAATTGAGCATCAATCGAGTCAGGCAGAAGCTTCAGATCAATCTTCTTGATCAATTCGATCAATCGAGCAAAAGCTTCGACCAATCAAGAAGCTTTTCTCACTGCTTCGATTGATCGATCTGAAGTCTTGATCGATCGAATATCCTAAAACTTGAATTTTCACAAAGAAAATTCCAGATCTTGAAATTCTATTTTATTCATTTTACAAATGAATACTTTCCAACCTTATATCATTATTACAACATATCATTATATATACCTATATATACAACATTTTGTGGGTTTGTGTTGGTGGTGGTGGTGGTGGTGGTGGTGGGGATTGTTTCTTTTTTTGTGTGGTTCATGGTGGATTTGTGGTGGTTCTTGTAGAAGAGGAGAGAGAGAGAGAGAGAGAGAGAGAGAGTAAACAAAGAATAAAGAAATATTAAAAAAATAATATTTAAATAAAGTGGTGAAAAAATAAAAATTGGGATATTAAATGTATTGTAAAGTGGTACGGTATAATAGTAAATTAACATTTTAGAAGATAAAATAGACATTTTTATGCAAACGTGAATGAATCAAAAAAGAGATGATATTTTTTTTATTTAATTTTATTTTTCCCCTCTTCCTGGGCTCAACACGTTGTCCTAATTAATGCGAGATGGTTACTGTGGCTGTTGGGGTTGATAACCAGAGAATGATGTATGGGAGAAGACAAAACTTAGAACTAAACTCTTGTGTGCCACAACTCTGAGAAACAGTACCAACAAGCTAATTTTGCCCCAAAACATGTGGAAAGAAGTTGCTCCACATATATAACATGTTGATATTATGTTTCCTAATTCTCACTGATCGGTGGTCAATATACTATGGTAGGCTCCAAGCTGTGAATTGAGTATGGATTTTAGAAAAAGCAATGTTACATGTATAATAATTTTTACAATAAATTTTATAATTTTCAAGTTGTTATTAATTTTTAACTCTCACCTTATTGGTTATGAAAAAAAAAATTTCAAAAAATTATCACCCAAGATTATTGATTTTTAGAAACCAACAATAACAATGAATCTATATTCATACTTAAAATTCAAATGAGATAAATATTTTGTTTCCAAAATAGGTAAATTGCTAGAAAAAGACAGTTCAGTTATGAATATTATTCATATTTTAAAACACAATAAAAAAAAATATTCATCTTCTCATAGTCCAGAAAAAGTAAAAGAAAATTTTTATTGTGATAATATGATAAAAAAAAATTATACTACAAAAAAAAAAAAAGACTTAAAGTTATGAGCAGCCCAATCTTCTTTGTAATAAATAAAAAAAGTGAACTAGCTAATGAATTTCAAATTTTGGAAAAAAATTTTAATTCCTAAATGTTATTTTGATTTTAGGCATACGTGGTGTAATAATTAAACCTATGTAAGAATCTGTTATTTATTTATTAAAATACAATTACTTTTATCGTTCGAAATCATTTTGGTCTCAATATATAACTGCTACACTTGCTAGGTAAATCAATAATAAAATGTTAAGCATATTTATGATTCAATTTTATTGAGCATGCAGGTTCGTTGTACAGTGGAAATTTAAAATTTTCGTTGGATGAGGATCTACACTCTGGTATTGACTTGCCACATTCTGTTGCTTACACTATAAATGGCGAACCAGGAGATTTGTGCCCATGCTCTAAAGGTATGATTGTAGATTTGAATTTTGGACTTCAGGCATACCGCATACTTTGTTGGATCATTTTGGTTTTTTTTTTTTTTTTTTTTTTTTTTTGATAAACTGCAATTTCATTAGATTAAGCAGAACAACAGGAGGTACAACAATCTTGCCTACAAGCTTTCAAGATAGGGTGAGGCAAATTACAATTATTACACAAGAAACCTACTTTAAGAGCAATAGCATATTTAGCAGCAGAATGAGCTGCTGAGTTTTAGAGATCTCTTAACCCAACAAAACTTACAATTATCAAAAGATACACTCATGTCAGCAGCATCACGAATGATGGAGTAGATGGATCATTTTGTTAAAATGAGATATATTTTGCCATTTCGCCCATTGGAATCCTAAATATAGTGTAGGTTCCATATTAATTTATACTAATCTCGTTCGCATGTGTGATGAGGCTTTTTATTTTTTAGTTTTTGGGTTTACACGTTTTACTCATAATAATTTTATTTTATTTTTTATTTTAAGAAGAAATTGTATTAGTACTTGAGTGATAAGAAAAACAATGGTATGTTTGTGGAAAATTAAGCAGTTTTTTTTTTTTTTTTTTTCAAAAAGAAGAAATTGTATTAGTATTTGACAACTAACGTGAGAGAGAAATGTGGAGGTGGGAGAAAAAACTATATATATCTTTTTAATTTAGCTAAAAATTAGGAGTTTTTAAATTACTAATTTTACATGTCTAACCATATGATTTAAGCCTTAAAAATGAATGAATTTGAAGGTATTTTGGATATCTAAAATAAAATTTTCAAAATAAGAGAAACCTTCTAAATAGTAGTATAGATTTAACAACAATTTGAGTTAATGGGTATAATAATATTTTGTAATAAAAAATTATAAGTATTATTATTTATTTATATTAAAAAACTAACATTGAGTTATAATCTTAATGTTGTAGAAACAACATACCGTTGGATGGTTGAATACGGCAAGACCTATCTTGTTCGACTTGTCAACGCAGCTGTGTCTGCAGATCTATTCTTCGCAGTTGCTCAACACAACCTCACAGTTGTTGGAACAGATGCACATTATACAAAACCCATAAACACTAGTTACATCCTGATAAGCCCAGGACAAACAATGGATATCCTACTCACAACAAATCAGAGTCTTGGCCATTATTATATTGCTGCTCGACAATTTTGGAGCCAAGATGTCAGGGTTGCAAAATTCAACCTAGTCAATGCCACCATGATCCTCCAATATAAAGGCAATTATACTATCCCATCGTCCCCTACCTTTCCAATTAATTTTCCCTTTTACAAAGACTTGCGATCTGCCATAACATTCACAAATCTTTTTAAGAGCTTAGCAAACAAAGATTATCCAGTAAATGTTCCCCTAAACATAACTACCAGAATGTTTATAACACTTTCCATGGGCACCATTATTTATCATAACCTTACATCAACACTTGAAGCAATGGCTACAAGCGCCAATAACATAAGTTGGTCCAACCCAACTACAGATGTATTGCTTGCTTACTACAGGTTTTTCCGTCCTTCTCTCATTTAATTATTTAAAATATACATTGCTTTTCTTTGGGAATAAGGTAGTCAGTTTTAATGTCTCTCCATGCTCCTTTATGATTTCATGTCTTGCCATAGTAGAAACAAATTGTGGGTTTTACTCAAAGACCATGTCGAAAATAATAGTTAGTAATACATGGTTATCTTACATTTGTAGAATCGATATGAGTGAAGTATGAAAGTAGGCTTGGACTTTCTCTTACAATAATAACAAGATCATATCCATTTCAAATTCAGTCCATTTTATCTTGTATGCCTAAGATTGATTGTATATTGGTTGAGTCTGCCTTGTGGGATGTGCGTTGAGTTTTACATCAAGTATATGCTGAGGTAATTTAGGTTTTGTTAAACTAAAAGAAGCCTCAATTGTGAACTAAATATTTTAGAGTATAGCATAAATTTGGTTAGCACTTTTATTAGTATAGTGCAGATGTGATTAACATTTTTTTTCGAATAGCATAGATGTACCAACAGAACCATGAAATCGAGAGGATCCTTTTCGGTGATGTTATGATTTAGCTTATAGATTCTTTTTATAAAAAAGAAATTAAAAATACACTATTTTGGAAATGGACTTACAAAAGATTGTATTCATTAATAACTAGTTACCAACATTCTAAAATGAGTATCGTACCATCGTAGATGCCTATATGTTTGGAAAATGGATTAAATTAAGACTTTCGTGCAGGAACCTTAGTGGGGTTTACACTACAGATTTCCCGGACCAGCCCCCGTCTTATTTTAACTTCACAGGAGACGATTTTCCATATACCTTAACAGAACTTGGGACCAAAGTGAAGGTGTTGAATTATAATGAAGCAGTTGAGATGGTTTTTCAAAGTACCAATTTGGTGGAAGGCGCAGGGCTTCATCCAATGCATTTGCATGGGCATAGCTTCTATGTGGTTGGATCAGGTCCTGGGATCTATGACAATGTAACCGACCCAAAAAGTTTTAATCTGGTTGATCCGGTTGAAGTGAATACCTTCGCAGTTCCTAAGGAAGGATGGCTTGCCATTAGATTTGTAGCAAACAATCCAGGTATGCAATGTCTCTATAACGTAAATATTAATTAGTTTTAGTTATTTTAAAAGGAAATGCATGTGGGCTTAAAATATATACTTTGGTTCAAGATCTTGCAACCAACAACCTAATTTGCAAATAATAATAATTTTAAAGGAGAAGTTGGGATCAATCGATTCATACCTTTTGTGAAGCATACTCCATACATAGCAATTGCATGCATGTAAGAACAGTTAGGTCAACCCGTTTTTGAAACTGATTGGACACGTTAAAGTGTAACTATAATCATGTGGCTCTGGTTGGTTGGCATATATATTTTGGATTCTAACATCAATCATATTTGGCAGGTGTGTGGTTTTGGCATTGTCATTTGGACAGACATATGACGTGGGGTATGTCTTCTGTTTTTATTGTAAAGAATGGGGACACGACTGAGACAAGTATTCGCAAACCCCCTCCTCAATTGCCTCTATGCGCAGCTTCATTTAGATTGTGGCTCGAAAACATTGATGGATTGGATCAGGGAAAAGAAAATGAACCAATTTTTAGCTAAATGCATTCATCTAAATGCATTTCATCTGCTTATGTACTATTTGTTTGTTATTTATGTTAAGATATGTCAGTGGCGGCTCTAGAATTTTGTTTTAGGGGTGTCAATAGTGTTTTGAGCTAGGATTTTGTTGTGGGGAGTAAAAAATAAAATGATTATTATTATTATTTTTTTTTTGTATACACAATTGTCATATTACATGCAATAATCTAACATAGTATTCTAAATAGTATACAATACAACTATATTGTAAAATAGTCTAAAAAAATTATTAATAGTTTAAAAATCGGTAAGAAAACAACGATAGAATGCATATAAATAAATATAAATAAATAAATAATCGTAATATATGTCAAATTAATATTAATTTATTATAATCATATGTAATATCAATTAAATAATAATATATGATAAAGAAGAATAGTAACACACCAAAGAGTGCGCCTGAGAGTAAACGTTAAACTAAGCAAAATAAATAGTAACTTATATAAGATTTTGCTTTTGAAGTGTATGGATTTTTAACCACACATGTGGTCATTCTCTAGGAATTGGAGCACGCACTAAAAGACTTTTTGGACTCAAAAAACTGTAGAACACTTATCACACTACTTGATTAGATAGAAAGAAAATACAGAAGGGAGAAATAGAGAATGAGAAAAGAATCATAGATGTAAATATAAATCAGTTGGTTGTACAAGTGGTGTAATCTTGTTGTTGATAAAGAAGAAAAGTGCAGGAAAAAAACAGTTTTATTATACCCTCAACAGTAAAGTAAGCCAGAGCCCAGAGAGAAGGTTTATTTATTTTTTAACAAATGAGCAATTTTAAGAGTAGTGCTATTGACAAAACATTTACACAATAAAATCTAGATGGCAAGTTGTTAAAAGTACTTAAAAAAATGATGTCAAATATGGGTTTAAATAAAAAGTCAATTACAACTTGTCACATAACCTTTATTGTAAAAATATTGTGAAAATAACACTAACATGATCATATTTCAAGTTTATTTTAATTGGGTTTAAACAAAATTTAGTGTTAGGGTGTTCAAAATTTTATTTTAAGGGTCAAAACAAAAAAACAAAAAAAAAATTAAAAATTTTATATATAATTTTTTTTTGGGGCAAAGCCAGGGGGTTCATTTGAACCCCCTGGGCTGGCTGTAGAGCCGTCCCTAGGATATGTTCCTTTTAAATCTTATTGTATGTTGCCATGTAAGACATTGTGTTTGTTTGGATACAGCTTATTATTGGTGAAAGTTGCTGAAAACTGATTGTTGCTGAAAATACTGTAACAAAATAATTTTTAAATTTATAAATAGTACCGTGGGACCCATTTTTTTTATTTTTTTAATGCATGAACAGTGTTATAATAGTGCGTGAACAGTGCGCTACAGTATGTGAACAGTGATAATTGTCTTTTGCATTGTGATTTTACTGTTCATGCGTTGAAAAAAAAAAAGGTTCTGAAACGTGAAATAGGAAACGCAACCACAACTTTCAATGTTATCCAAACACATACATTATGTCAAGGTAGTCAATACTGTACCGGTACTGGCCGTATCAGCCGATATGTACCGTACCGGTTGCATACCGGTATTGAAACATCAACGTTTCGTACCGATTTAAATACCGGTCGTACTGGCCATGTACCGACCAATTTCAGGTAATACCAAAAGTTTTTTTTTTTTTTTTTAATTTTTAAAGTTTTGTAATTTTTGAATTTTTGTTATGGCAAAATGGTAACTTATTTGCATTAATTTATTAGTATTATTTGTTTTTTTAGTATGCAATGGTAACTTTTAAACTTTCTATTTTTTATATTGTGTTTTTTTTTTTTCTTTTAATTGATACTAAAGTATAAAATTATGAATAATTAGTTTTGAATTGAGGAAATGTTTTATGGTAAACTTTTATATTTATTATAATACACACATACAGACGCGCGCACGTCCGCGCGCGCACACACACACACACACACACACACACACACACACACACACACATATATATATATATTTATTTATTTATTTATTTATAAATATAAAAAATAGCAGTAAACCAGAAACGGTACATCGGTATTGACCAATATCCGAAATATATCGTACCGCTAGCCAAACCGGTACAGCCTCCGGTACGGTATTGACTCCCTTACATTATGTTCTATGTAATAAAGTTGTTTTATTATTATCTAAAATAATAGTAACATGAATATTGGGACATTATTATATAGTTTATGAGATGCATAGTATGTGATTTAGTCACAGAAGATATAAATTACGAGTTCTTTGTAAACATAAAATTTTAGTTCGTAGTCGGTGATAAAATTAGGCATTTCATTTACGAAGATTATAACATATCAACTAAGACGATTTTTCTTAATCATGGAAGTGGAGACTTCTAGTTGATCTATTGATATGTTTTTAGTGTTAAGACATATTAAACTGGACCGTTATGAGATTTATTATTCTACTAACAACTGTTAAATGAATAATAAATTTCACGACTTCTATTTACATCAACTTTTAATCCTAAGAGAATAATGAACCTGATCATGAAGTGTAAGTTATTTTAATATATTAGGAATGAAATCTAAAGTCATAATCAAAATCTTAGTATGTTAGGTAGCTACATTTAGTGTTGAAGGAACAAATATTCTCAAAATAGAATTCATAATCTCTTAATGGAGATATAAAATATTTCCTTAAGATAAGTTTAATGAGTTTGGTTATTCAGAGTGTTAGTCTAACCACTTTAGTAAGGAGTTACTAAAATATATATTTATGAAATTAGATTTTATAAATATATGTTGAATAGCTTAAAGGATTAAACTGGGTACTCAAGGATTAAGATGTAGTATTCTTCAAAGTGGCAGTCAACATTCATAACTTTGTATTACTACGAATATTTTAATGAAGGGGTTGAATGTATAATAAAGTCATGGGATATAATTTATTAATAAAGCCTAGAATGCAATTATATTTATATAGTGGTATTAAATATAATTAATGGTAATTTTGGGCTTGTCAAGAGTTGACAGAAAGACGCAAAACCCATTGAAGCTAGTGTCTTATTTGTCCCTTTTGGTCCCACTTCAAGCCACATACTAAAACCCAATTAAAATGGCCCAAAAGACTAGTCCAATTAGATAATCAATTATATATAAGGAGAGAAACATACAGAATTTTGTATTGAATGAAATGGTGTGTATGTGAGTGTAAGCCACTCTCTTATTCTCCCTTAAACACATACATATAAACTGACTGAGAGACCATACTTCTTGGGTATAAATGGAATTGGAGTGAAGATTAAAAGTGTTCCCAAGTACTTCTAATATTTGGTTTTAAATTTCACCGCGCCAAGGTACGCTCTCTTATTCTTAAATTCTAAAATTTACATAGTACATTTTTTCAATTGCGAATGAAGTAGATCCATTAATTTTCCACTGTGTATGATTTGTATGCGATACAAATCATGTTTTTCCAACAATTTAGACTCCTGTAAACTCAGATTGATTAACCTAATTTAATACCAAGTTATTAATTAGTTCAAATAAACCGATCTAGATTAAACACATATCAATCATATCACATAAAGCGGAAAAGTAAAGAAAACAAGCGATATGATGACCTAGGAAAACCAATAAAACCGTTTAGTTTTAAGGTAAAAAACCTGATGAGGATTTAACCTATACAATTCACAAGGCAACAAATTCACTAAATAGAATGGAAGTGTTTACAATAGATTTTTCCCTAAATCTAATAGTATCTCTTGTAGTATTTACTCACATGACTACGTGCAGCTTCAAATCTATGGATTCTTTTATTCTGAATTTATTGGACACAAACACTCCAATTTGTGATTCTGAGAACTCCACTTAAAGATTTTTTTTAGTGTTTTTTTAAAGAAAATAATCTCTCTCTCTCTTTATACATATATATATATATATATATATATATATATTTTAGATATGATAGAATTTTAACTTATGATATTCACTTCTATATTAGAAACCAATTTCCTTCTCAAAAAAAAAAAAAAAAAAAAAAAAAAAAACCAATTTTAACCAATTGATTTTTAATATAAGTAAGGTTTGAATGCTATTTTTTTTTTACAACAAATTACTGCACCTGTTAAGTTAACTGAAGCCCACAAAGTACTATTCCACAAAAATCTTCACAATTATGTTTACTATTATTTTAATTTTTTTCGTATACCTTTATTTTATTTATTTAATTCTCTGTGTCTCCATCGTGCATGGAAAGAAAGATACGTATATACTTTTATGTGAGAGTAGATGGATACGTACTCAGAGGATAGATATGTTAGGTACGGCGATTGGCGAACACTTTTCTTAATTCCGGTTTATAGATTTTGGTGTGATTTGATAACTTGGAGGAAAGGTAAGTCAGTTTTTGTTTGATTCAAATTCAATTTTTATTCTTCCCCAAAATTTTCGGATGAAACATATAATATGATCAACAACAATTCATCAAAAAATATATATATCTATATATATATATATATGGCTAAAATGCAAAATTCACCCTTTAAATTTCACAATTTTTCATTTCAACCCTATAAATTTGAGTTTTGTCATTTTAGTTCTCTAAGTTTCATTTTTTACTAATTAAGTCATCCGTTAATGTGCGGTTAGTTTCAGCCATTAACTTTTATTTTTTATATTTAATTTTTTATTTTTATTCATTTCTTAATTTTAGAAAACATGTTAATTAAAAAGGAAAAAAAAAATCAGAGAGCCAATTAAATGTGCATTCTCTCCAAATGATACCTAAGAGAGATTCTTCGTCAGATGTTAGGAATTAGGATTCGGTTCAGACCAGTTGATATCTGTCTAGCCCAAGTTTCATGTTTGGAAGAGTTGTATTAGTTGGACAATCAAAGCTTTGCCATAGTATCAAACTTGTTTACGTTTCATTATGGATCAAGATTAGATTTCCTGAATCCAAGGGTTGATCAAGATTCAAGAGTACTAATAATATTGCCTGATTTTGAGGCAATATTTGTGGACCAGATGGGTTGGTTTTGATCTTTGACACGGAGTAGCAGGTTGCTTTGTTTGCAACCCACACTACAGGTTGTTCTGCAGCTCTATAATACCAAATTCCAACATAGAGGTTTATGGACACTCCAGGACTAAAGAAACCAATTGCAAAAGTTTCTTTGATCGAGACTAAAACCTCACTATCTCTGATGGGTTTGCTGATCAGGTTTTGACGATCGTTGTCTTCGTCTGACGATGATTCTCTCTTAGGTACTGTTTAGAGAGAATGCACATTTAATTGGCTTTCTTTTTTCTTTTTTTTTAATTAATGTTTATTCTAAAAATAAATAATAAATAAAAGTTAACGGCAAAAACTAACAGTACATTAACATAGGACTTTATTAGGAAAGAATGAAATTTAGACTACTAAAAATGACAAAACTCAAACTTATACGATTGAAATGAAAAATTGTGAAATTTAAAAGATGAGTTTTACATTTTAGCATATATATATATATATATATGTAGGGTCCAAATTTGGTAGGTCAAGCCCAAGTTTTGCAGATTGTGAGCCCAATAAATTCCGAACAATAAATTTGTAGAGAGTGGATGAAATAGCTGGGCTAGTTATGGATTTAGCAACGATTCATTTGTGCAAGTAAGGATAAAATGATGTACAGACCATAGTAGAGTGACCCTCACTTAAATCCGAAGAGATTTAATATTTATAGAAAAATGAATACAATTTCTTTTCCCCCCCTTCATTCAGAGACCTATTCTATTTATATATCCACCTCCTTCCTCATCTTCACCGTACACTTGTTCTCCATCCAAGCATTCACTTGAGTACATGTCACATCAGACGTTTGCTTTAGTCTGCCGTGAGTGATAGTAGCTGAGGTTGGACTGTTCAGGTGTCTTCTCCACATAAATGCGGTTAGGAAAGTTGCTGCAGTGCATTAAATGCAGTTGTAGCAGCTTTTCCTTTTAGATATTTTTATGTTCTTCCCATCCCTAGGCATGCCCAGAGTTTGCTTTTTACCGTGGAATCAGTTGGAAAGGTCACTCAGGCATTCAGTATATTTGCTTGATCAAGTTCTCTAATAATCCGATGAGAGGGACCTCTTCGGACCAACAGGATCGTCTTCGGACGTATCTATCATTCCTTTTCAAGTGCATTTCCACCAAACGGACTCAGCCTTAATCTTTTTACCTCTTCAGACAAACAGTGATACTCAAATTGGGCCCCAGGCCCAATACGTAGCGTTGGGCTTTCACACCCACAATATATAATATGATAAGTTCGAGGTAAGAAAAGTTCCCCGTACTCATTTTTCGCCTAATAAACCCTATAACAATAGGTCCACCTAAATATCAAACAGTGCCACCACTGATCACGTGCCCTGAAATGTCAGACTGGACTTCTTGTACAAAAAGGTTAATCAAAACCTCCCAAACTCTACCAAAACCCCGTCCAAAAAAAGCCGAAGTTATAAAAATGCACTTTCCATTCTTGTTTGGAAGTACTGGAACTGAGAGAAAATGAAGGCTTTGTTCAAGATGAATCTGTTGCTAGAGCTCAAATTAGTGAAAGTATGAAAGCTCAAATTAGTGTGAAAATACTATTGCTTTTTTAGACTCTCAATTTTAAAATTACAGCTAAATTGCTATTACTCTAACTTATCTAAGTGCGGAACAAGAGTAAATGAGCGCAATAAACCGGTCACTACTCTAAGCCATATTCAACCACAATGAGCAATAAAAGAAAAACTTAAAGAGTAGGGAAGAAAGATACAAACATAAGATAATACTAAGACGTGTTATCAAAGAAGAAACCGAAGAATTCGGCGAAAAACTTTTTCGCGACCCTTCAAGTTGAAATCGATCTACTAGTGAATAAGTTAAAGTACATGAATATCAAAAAGACCTTCCAAGCCTAATTTATCCAATGTACTTAAACCCTTCAAGCTCTTGCTACCAAGAGATTTCTCGGAGTCTTGTCTTCACTTGCTTTCCAGATCCCACAATACTGCTCGATTGCATCTGCCAAACCTCACTAGCTTCTTTTAGCAAATTCCAAATGTTTCCCAAGCTCCAAAACACTCTCTACACTCTGAAAATGTGTGGGTTGTGTAAGTACAAATCTCCTCTCAAGGTATAACAATGGGATAGGGAAGGAGAAGAGAATACAATGATTTCTCACTAAAGGATGAATAGTTCTATCTCTAAAAAATGGGTGTGTTGTGTTGTAAAAACCTATTTAGGGTTTTCTCTCTGAATATAGCCTCATATTACTTTTGTGAGTAATTAGGATATATATAGTATGGGTGAAGAGTAAAAAAGTCACACTTAAAATCCTTCAAGCAGAGAGTTTCGCGGGTATCTCACGAGATGGATTGTCTCGTGAAGTACTCACGAAATACAGCCTGACACTTGACTCTTCAGCTTCCAATATATGCTTCTCACATGGCATTTTCGCAAGAACCTTTACTCACGAACTTCTTGTGAGCTAGTCGCGAAATTGCACTGATTTTCATTGCATGCTTGATTCTTTACCAACTTAATACTAAACTTAATACAGTAAAATCCCAAAAAATACAAGGAAATAAATTAATGCAATTATAACACTTTTTGTTATAGAATAAAGCCAACAGAAAACATAGTTGTAAATTATAACTTTAGAAAGTAAAATGCTCTTTTGCATTGCTCAAGGAAATGTTCATTACTATGACTTTGTTGTAAGTGTAACTAATTACTTCACAATTACGTTTCAATTCTATGCCATTCTAGCGGTAACTTTAGTAATTTTTTTGGTTACTCTGGAATACAAGCCTGAGCTGAATTGGGTTTGATTTTATGAATGTTTGTTTCTCAAATTAAGAGTTGGATTTTTCTGCTTGCAGCTCAAGGAGAGCAATTTTACAAGGCTATGCTCTACAAAGAGCATGTTGACGGTAAATGGTAGTTTTCCAGGACCAATAATTCATGCTCACAAAGGAGACACCGTGTATGTGAATGTTTACAATCAAGGACGATATGGTGTGACAATTCACTGGTTCTCTCTCTCTCTCTCTCTCTCTCTCTCGTGCTTACTAACCTTTTTTTTTTTTTTTTTTTTTTTTTTGAGAAACTCGTGCTCACTAACTTAGTTGAGAAAAATATTTGTACTTATTATGTGGCAAATAAGACTATTTATGTATATTATTTAAACAAATTGCATAACTCATTAGAAAAATCAAGTAACTAAAACTACACATTGATGGTCTTATCAATTGCACATAGTAGGTTGGAGTGGGATAACTCTACATATATTAATAACCAAACCTTCCTATCAAAAAAAAAATAAATAAATAACCAAGCCTTTTTTTTTTTTTTTTTTTAAACTTTATATAAGTATACACCTGCATGAGATATAGTCGAGGGGAAAAAAAATCTTAAATGCTAATGTGTCATGTATAAGTGAATGTTTAAAATTTTATAAGCAGTTTAAAATGGTAATGTTTGGCTATGGAATATTTTAATGTTTTTTCTATGGTTTCAGGCATGGAATAAAACAACCAAGAAACCCATGGTTTGATGGATCTGAATACATCACACAATGTCCCATTCCCTCTAGAACAAATTTCACATACCAAGTCTTACTTTCTTCAGAAGAAGGAACTTTATAGTGGCATGCTCATAGTGATTGGACAAGGTCATCAGTGCATGGTGCTTTCGTTATTTTACCTGCAGAGTGAACAACTTATCATTTTCCCAAGCCTGATGAAGAACAAGTTATAGTATTTGGTACGGAAAATATCATATTCAACCACCAGTACCTTTTATGGACGTAGTAGTAGCTTCATTTAGCATAAAATTTTAATTTTCTTTATTGATTGCAATAATTTCGGTTAAAATTTTCTATTAGAAGATATATAGTAGATTCTTGCTGTTATATATATATAACAGGATCAAGAACAGGTGTAAATTATAGTTAATGTTACAGTTAATTTTTTTTTATTGATTTAATATATACAAAATCGCACTATTGAGTTTCATATTGTTGTTGTCCTTAACATGTATGCCATATTTCTTGTTTCTAGATGCTTATTCACTATTTGATAAAATATTTTATAAAATATTTTACAAATAAAATAGTTAATGATTTTTTATCATCTTAATATCTTGCAAGTATGAAGAATATAAAGAGACAATGTAAATAACTTACCATCACCAACGATTGACATTTTGTAATTAATTTTTTTTAAATTAAAAAAAAAGGCATATACATGCATTCCACGAAACATACGGATAGTAAGTAATAAATATAGTCATTATTTAAAACAATTACAAGTAAAGACTTTCTTTTTGTCTTTCTCTCCACTTAGCATGATAAATGAAGAGATCATGTTTTGCTTTAGGAAAGATCTTTTTTATTTTATTAGAAACTAGCGTATAACTTCGTACATAAAACCAGATACAATTGAAAACAATCACAATTACATGGTTCACATTATATATATATATATATATATATATGATTTAGAATTTAATTGGATTTAGACTCTTTGATTTTTGCGCCCAATAATTCACTTGCTACAATAATTAAAAAAATTAGTTAGACATGTGGGGTAAAGTTGGACCACGATTGAAATTTAATTTAGAATCTAATTGGATTTTGGACTCTTCAATTTTTATACTCAATAATTTATTTGGCCCAGAAATTAAAAATTAGATGGGACACAAAACACACAATTGGATTTCAATTGAAATTCAGTTTGGATTCTAATTTGATTTTCTCTGAGTTTTGGCTTTTAGTATGTGTGTGTATATATATATATATATATAGGTTCCATATTTCACTGTCTTTTTTGGGTAAATCCACTTTATTTTCTTAATCTAATATTATAAAGAATGTCACACTATTTAAAATTTTATATGATGTGGCATTATTTAAAATTATATTATATAACGTGAACCATGTAATTGATTTTTTTCCTCCAGTGAAATATAGGGGTTTTTTTTTTTTTTTTTTTTTTTTTTTTTTTTTTTTTTTTTTTTTTTTTTTTTTTTTTTCCAGCTTGTAGCCATTGCAAAGAGAATTTGATGGGGGTCATTTTAAAGGGAAATAATAACCTTGTAAAATTTATTTTATTATATTTGACATTTTTAATTAATATCATGGTAACGTGGCCAATGAGCAATTGTTGGTTCAAGTATGCTAATAAATTGTTTACAGATTTTTGGTGTCGTAATATAGATTAACAATGTGAACAAATTAAAGGTTGTGAAAGGGTATGAACTTTATCTAAGTTGTTTAACCTAGTTATTTAGCCAATTAATTACTTAGATAAATTATTCAAATCTAGGTTAAAACAAAACAATCATATCATGTAAATAATGTGGAAAAGTAAATAACACAACAATATGATAACTCAGAAAAACCAAACAGGTAAAAAACTTAGAGATAATTTAACCTAGCTATCCTCAAGGTAAAACAGATCCACTATGAAAGAATTGAAATTTTTATAATAAAACTTAGACCACTAACATCTTATTTTTATCTCGAGTAGAAAACTTACTACTACGACCACATGACAGCTCCGAGTCCACGGACTACTTCTTTTCTTGATCCACAGTAACCACAAGTACTCCCATTTGTGTTTTCTTTAAGCTCTTGAAACAACAACTGAAGAGATCACTAAGTTCTCAACATTAATCTTGATCTTGATAACCCTAAGTGTGTATGAAGGTAAACACTTTTAGATCTCACAAAAGATTCACACACACACCATATCAATAACAACTAAAACATGGCTAGAGTTTTTCCTTTTATACTTGAAGCAAAACATAAGATCCTACACATTATATGGGCTTGGGCTGAGTTGGGAATTCTACAAAAAAAAACATTCTGCACAAGTTTCGGTCGATCAAGTCTAATTTTCGATCGATCGAGCATTGTAGAAATTGAATAATAATTTCTTGCAATTATTCAATTCCAACTTTACACATAAACACATTTTTAGCAGCCTAAATCTAGACTCTAAATTTTATCATGATTTGCCAACATTACACATTAAAGTTCTAATACATTTAGATCCTAAAGTCTTACAACCTATCAACATTGTATGATGTTTTCCACATATGAAGTGGATTTTCAAGCCATTCTCTCTCTCTCTCTCTCTCTCTCTCTCTCTCTCTCTCTCTCAAAGTACCTTTTCATCTTTGACTTATTGTTGTATCTCTCTCACATCATACTTCAAAGTCATGTTTGTGTCAATTAGTTTCTAATGCATACCAAAAAAAATTAGTTTCATATATATCTCTGAAATATTTTATGCCAATAAAAGAGTGGAAGTTCTTAGATTAATAATAGAAGCCGATGGGAGCATTTTATTATAGCACTAGGATTTTATTTTCTTTATTAACTATTCTAGATATGTTTGATTAATGTATTACAAATTGCTTCTATTTTATTCATTAAAAAAAAAAATTGTACATATTAGTCTTACTTTTTGACTCCCATTGTTTTATTGCAGCTTCGTGGTATAAAGAAGATGTGGCGACGTTAATGGATGAAGCCCTTCGTTATGGTGGATTGACCACATTGTCTGATGCTTATGCCATCAACGGCCAACCTGGGGATTTTTATGATTGCTCCAACGGTACAATACGGAATCACACAATTATACTTAACTAATTATTGAATTGTAATGCTCTCGTAAAAATAAAAATAAAAATTATTTGATATTGCATGAGAAGAGACTATAGAACCACTCCAAATTCAACACTATTTAACATTCACTCAGTTGATTTAATTAATAAAGTCTCTTATGGTAAAACAAGAAAATTAGGTTTTAATCTCACTTATACCATAAAGAAACTCATTTGTGTCACCCTAAAACAAGAAAATTAGGTTTTAATCTCACTTATACCATAAAGAAACTCATTTGTGTCTTGACTTGATTCTAAAAAAACAATAGACTCCGTAGCATAAGAAACACACATGGCTTTCTCAAAATGTGTCAAAATGTTTTACTTTTTTTTTTTTTTTTTTTGATAAGAAAATGTTTTACTTATTATGTGTTTACGATGGCAAATTGCAGAGACAACATATCCAATGTCAGTTGATTATGGCAAGACCTATCTCCTTCGCATAGTTAATTCTGTAATGAACACACAGATGTGTTCGTCGCCATTGCTGACCACAATCTCACAGTTGTTGGATGGCATGGCTCTTGCATCAAACCATTAGTAGTTAGTTACATAATGATAACTCCAGGACAAACAATGGATGTGTTGGTCACAGCAAACCAATCTCCTAGCCACTATTACATGCTTGCTAGCCCTTATTTTGATGGACAAGCAGATGACTTTGACAAAAGCATCACTAGTGCAATTTTCCGGTACAATGGCAACTACACTCCTCCATCGATACCAGTCTATCCAAGCAATATCCCTGGTTTTTATGATGTAGGTGCTGCTTCATTTTACACAACAAAGTTAAGGAGTTTGGCAAATCCAGAACACCCTGTAGATGTCCCTCTAAGTGTCACCACAAGAATGTTTATTACTGTTTCTATAGGCATGATGCGTTGTCCCAATGACTCGTGTGCTGGGCCTACTGGGAATAGGCTTGCTTCTAGCTTAAAGAACACCCTTGCCAAATAACAAAACTATTTTAACAATTTCGTTAGTTGTCCGGTTTTGAAAGTATGTATGAAATTAGCATCTCGAGTTTTAGAAACTTGAGATTTAATTAGAACTCAAGTTTCTAAAACTCGAGTTCAATGTTTTTCTACTACCCTTAGCTGGACAAAATTTCCACATGGAGCCACGTAGAAATCGAGTTTATAAGACTCGAAATCTGCAGCTTATAAACATATCCACAGCACTTTGAAACGGCTCATTACAAAATCAGAAAATTTCAAACATTCACTCACTCACTTGAACACCATTTCGCTCAGCCCTCTCAAACTCACTCACTCACTCATTCACTCTCAAGCAATTGTAGGCCAATGCTGAAGCAAATTCGTAGCCCACTGTGTCGTTCGTAGCCCAGTGCTCAAGCAATCGTTCATTGTCAACGCCGTTCGCCGTTCGTAGCCCACCGTGCCGAAGGTACTCTCTATTTCTTCTCAATACTTTGTCGTTTTTGCTTCTTAGATGCCTCTGTCTCTCTCTCTCTCTCTCTTTCTCCAATTTTAGATTTTGGAATTTCATGATGTGACCTAGGGTTTTTCATTTTTCAATTTCGGATCTTTTTGGGTTTTTTTTTTGTGTGTTTTTTTTGTTGGTGTTCTGAGAATATGGTTATGTTTTGTCAATGACATTAGTTTTTATGTGACTGTTAGAATTGAGAAAAAGAAATTTTAAATGTGGTATTTCAAGGAAACTCAAGTACCCATTTTTGGATTTGATTAAAAGATGACATTTTGGAACTTTGATTCACTTTTGAGGCAAATACTTTGCTGAAATATTGTTTACTAAGCTTATTGGGTGTGGATTACTATGCTGAAATATTGTTTACTAAGCTTATTGGGTGTGGATTACTCTGCTGAAATACTTTGCTGGAATTGATCTTACTAAAAGAAAATTTTCATTAATTTGATTGATAGCTTCATGAGTTTGCTCTAGCAGCAACGTGTGTATGACTGGGGTCAATGGACAGGAGTTCCTCTACCTCCCAGTGATGAAAAAAATTGTTACTTCTTGCATAGGATACGAAACACCCAGCTTAATAATTATACATGAATTCTTTTAACTATTTGTTTTCAACCTGGTTCTTTGAAAATTTGTATTATCTTATCTTCACAAGAAAAATGAATTATGTGAAAGCTGGACTTTGTTGATTCTAAACTTTATGCATTTTAGTAGAATATCTTTCAATGGAATTTCAATTATTGTCATAGTTTCATTTAGAGGTTGAAGATATTTTTGTTCTTTGTCATAATAAAACATATTATGAAGTGAGAATAATGGCATAATATTAGAATACATAAATGTCTGTTCTTGTGGCCTGTTTGGTTGCTTAGAAAGTATGGGTTAAGATAAAAAATATTTTTGATAATTTTTCTTTAGTATATTATTGTGTTTCTTAGGACTCCCTCTAGGCAGCAATATGTAACTCTTTCTTTTCACTTCAAATTTTCTGTTAATGATCTCACAGTAGCATTCTTTGCAGTATGGAGCCTCGAATCGATGAGGAGCCAGACATCGTGCGCCCTGGTCCACTTGATCGTTCATTATTGACACGACAACCATATCATCGATTAGAGGATATTTGGCATGGCGAGGTGAAATATCATTTCTAATAACCGCTTTAATTTTTACGTTGTCTTTGACTTTTAGTTAGCAAGTTCTTTGAAAGTTGTATACTAACAACCGTTATAATTGTTATCGATTTTGCAGGACCTGGGCCCACTTACATGTCGTGGTCGCACTAAGGAGATGGCAAATATTCAGATGCGAGATAATCGGGTGATTGACATTATCAAGTTGCTAACGTTGGAAGGATTGTTTAGGGCCCCTTCCAGAAAGATAGATCATTGCCTAATATCGGCCCTAGTTGAGCAATGGCGGCTGGAGACTCATACATTCCATCTTCCACATGGTGAGATGTCAATCACCCTACAAGATATGGAGGTCATTTTCGGACTTCCTATAGATGGTGAAGTCTTGGTTGGGCCGACTACTGTGGTGAATGGAAATTGGAGCCAATTGTGCATGGAGTTGCTTGGTTTTACTCTGGAAAATGACAACAAAACTTTGGTGGGGCAGAGAATTCTCATCAGCCACCTTGTTGAAGCCATACAAGAGCCACTGCCTCACAACGCAACGGAGATTCAGGTACACCAGTATGCCCGGTGCTATATTTTAGCGCTACTAGGGGATAAGCTTTTCATGGACAAGTCAGGAGATAGGGTGCATCTAATGCTCTTGGAGTTCCTGCGGAACCTTCGTGATCTGCCACCATATAGTTGGGGTTGTGGTTGCCTAGCTTGGTTGTACAGAGAATTGTGTCGGGCAAGCGAGAAAGGGGCATCACAGATTGGTAGGGTGTGCACCTTGGTCCAGTATTGGGCATGGGCAAGGTTGCCATTCTTGTGCCTGAGTATAGAGCCCCCACCTGGATGTGATTATGGCTCATGGCCAAATGCTCCACTTGCATTTAAGTAAGTTTTTTCCTGATATCTAGTGTTATGCAATGTACTTTTCTTAGTAACTAAGTGATATTATCTTATCTTATATTATTCGCTCGTAACTGTAGGTGGGTGCGGGTGCCAAGCCCAAAGAGTATGCCATCTAGCACGGCCTTGATCCACTATCCCGAGTAATTAGTTAGAATGCAACTGGACCAGGTAATAAAAACCTAAAATTCTGTTTGGTTATGTTAATTTTCCTTAAGAATATGATTGCTTCATTCTTTAACATATCTTCTGTTTTAATTTTTGTTTTTCCCTTTATCTATGTATTCTCCCTTGTTTCACATTTTAAGATGTTATGATAATTGTTTTTTGTTTCTATTATAGATTATGTGGCAGCCATATGAGGCAGACTTCGGCCACCTTCCTGACTTTTGCGTTGCAAGGAGGGATACGTGGACAGCAAGGGTGCCACTTGTCTGTTTTTGCATAGTAGAGCATCACCACCCAGACCATGTCCTTCGACAGTTTGGGTTGGTGCAGGAACAACCCGACAATGTTGTGTACAATGATAAATTGCATAGAATTGACTTGCGTGGGAAGGTGGAAAAGAATTTGAGGGAGGAGCATGAACCGTATATCATTTCTTGGAATATGAGACAACAACAACTTTGCCATGCACCTTCTTATACTGGTGAGATGTCCCGCGATCATGCCTATTACGACTGGTACCGTCCGGTCACTCGAAAGTATGTCGACCGCAACAGCGCTAAATTAGATATAATGGTAATGTGTTCTAATTAGATTTTATTGCCTGCTCTGTTTTATGAACGTAGAATCAATTGATTTCTTTTTTCAAGAAATTTGGTTTCATCTAACTGACATCCAATTAAAGACTTTCTGTTACATATAGTATTCTAATAAAACATATGCTTTTAGTTCTTAAAAGAGTATTTGAGTAGATTAATAAGTACTATATTATCCATTTTGTAATTGATACATACATGTCTCAAATCCAATTGTATTGGTTCTTTATCCATTTCAGATTGAAAGCCATTTAGCGTTGTTGGAGATGCTTCCTGCAGGCAGCCCAGCTCACAACCATGTCCGTCGCGTCCTAAATAATGTGGTTGGGCTTGGTGGTGGTCCTGTAGCAAATGGGCAGGCAAACAATAGGCATGAGACTAAATCAGCATATATTGCAACCCCAAGCACAAGGCACAAGCGCAACACCCGTAAGTACATCGACCCATGGTCGGCATGCTACTGCAAGCCCAAGCACAAGCGCAGCTAGTAGGCCGCACAAGTGCAGCTAAGGGTAGTGGTCGGCTTGCTACAGTAAGCCCAAGCACAAGTGCAACTAGGGGTCGTGGTCAGCTTGCTACAGCAAGCCCAAGCACAAGTGCAGCTAGTGGTCGTGGTCGGTGTGCAACAACCCCTCGGGTTGTAAGTAGTCCTGAGATACTTGCACCCATCCCGCACGCATCTCCCCAGCCTGAGGTTCCTCCACCCATCCTAGATGCATCTCCTCAGTCCGAGGTCCCTCCACCCATGGTAGATGTATCTCTTCAGGCCGAGATCCCTTCACCCACCCCACCTTCGTAGCCCAGTTTCGATGTTAGTATTAATTCTCAGTTGACCCCTCCTATGCACCCCGAGACACCCTCATACTCACCCACTAGCTGCAGTGCATCCACTTTGCCCACAGACCCACCTCGTACTGAACCCATGACAATGATCCCCACTCCTGGCCTCTACATAGAGCATCATTACCCACCTACCTCATCCTCATCCGACCCTCTAGGACCTCCGGTTGGGATTTACACGCTATAGCCAGATACTAATGTACCGGACGAGCATCCCCCTCATTAGCCCTCACCCCCACGAGGTAGACCGCAACGTGCTAGAAGAGCACCCACTTGTGGGACAGGCGAACACAAAATAGGACACAAAGGCAGCTCTATGATATGATAAAATTAATTATGATGTATAGGCCTATTTTGCCGTTCACTTTATTCTTACCATTACACTGAATATTGATTGTATGCATCTAATGTCTTTGCAGCATGATGATGAGCCTAAGAATGATGCCCCGTAGCCTCCTCCCCCGCCCAAACATTACACGAGGGTTAAAAAACGGAAAATTGGTTAGTCTACCATTTATTATCATTTTACGCCAAGTAGGTGATAACGATGTCTGTTGTGAAGTAAAAGTTTGTACACATTCTTTACCAATAAGTTCATTATATTCATATTTCATGATTGTTGAAGAGCTGTATTCGGTTTGCAGGTGATTGACGTGGTATCTCTAATGTGCTACCTGGTGCAAATAATAGATAAGCTTGGTGGTGACCAATTTCCAAGGCCGTGGAGAGCATCCAAAGGTTCTATTAACATTTGTAAACCTAAGATAATTTAAGCGTTGTATGTGATTGAATTCAGAATATTAGGATTTGCTGTCGCCATAAGTGGATGTGTTTTATTTATTTCTAAAGTTTATTATCTGAATTTGTTACTGATGGTTTGCTTCTACGCTGTCAGATGGGAAAATTGAAAAAACGCACCCTTGTAGAGACATTACTATCAATGTTGGAAAGGATGCTTCAATTCCAGAATGCCCTATCCTTAGTGAAAGGTTTTGTTCTTCATGATCTCCTTGACAAGAAATCAAGTCATTAAGACCCTTTTAAGGACTGTACTATACACACACACACAAATATATATATATATATATATACATACATATGCAAGTGATTTTGAATAAAGTATTATATTTAAGCCAAGTATTTTTCTGTGACTGCTTTTAAGTTTTGGAATTTGTAATCTTTGGCAGCTGGAAGGAAGTAAGACATGACAATACTGTCACATGATTAGCTTTTTGGAATGATCCAATCAATCCAAAGGAATTCAAGTATGTGCTCCTTGCAGCTAGTGGTACCTTGAAGGGGCAAAGTGACAAGGAAAAATATGAAAAAGCAAGGATGCTGAAGGTTCTTTTCGTGCAATAAATTACTGATCATAATGCTTAAGGATTTTTACATTTACTGATGGTTATTAGCTTTGAAAATTGTCAAATGTTCTTTAGTACTAGCTCTTATACACTCCCTGGGATGATATTGAAGGACCTTAGTAATATTTTGCTAAAACCTGAAATTTTGAGTGCAGGACTACATAGAAAACATCAGGGCTGCATACACGAAGAATTTTACATGCAAAGATGTCTCCAAACGGCAAATTGGCAATGAGAAGGTATATTTTGTATAAAATATTACTTGAATCAACCCCCCCTCCCCTGCGTGTGCTTGCACACATTTATTTAGGTTTTGTATGTTTGTAAATAAGCACCATGTCATCATTAAAAAAAAGAAAAAGAAAAAAAAAAAAAAAAACAGCACCATGTAGAGCATAGTTACCCAAAAATAGATGGGGGGGGGGGGGGGGGGGGGGCGGTGGAATAAGCCTTTCATGGTCAGTCGAATTCTCTATCACATGCTAGGTCATTTATTTGGCACTAGGAAAAGCAATAGAAGATGTTTAGCTTAAAAGATGACTGGCATTTTGACTGCTTACATTAGGATTCTCCTTAATTTGGAAACATTTTGTATTTTTTTTTCTTCAAGCTTTTCTTCTTTTGGTTTTGTATTTTTGTTTCTAAACAGGTATAGCGTAATTGTGTTGCTTGCATTTTACTTTTTAATCTGCTTAAAGAATTAAGCAACTTAAATTCCTGTTAGCAATCAGCCATTCAAGTGCTCATGGTTGCATTCATTATCCAGCAAAATTTATTGGGTTTCTTTTTTCTTTTTCTTTTTTTTCATATTATCGGCTGCTTTACTGCAGGATGATGATGAGGCTGATACTGATTGGTTGCTGCACATTGAAAGTAGAGAACGTAAAAGCAGTAGACCCAAACACATTGGAGGTATAATTTTTTAAGTTTTAGAAAAAAACCATCCCATATAGTTCCTCATGTACAGTTTATTGCCAGTGGTAACCAGTGAACTATTTTTGATAAATTCAGTTTTACGTCCTTGGTAAAGATTCAATTAGATACGAATATAAAGTTGAAGTTGAGTTTCCTGTTTACAAGGCTATTAAACAGTTCCAAACTGGTGAGTAACTTGGGTCACAGTTTAGGTTTTAGATATGAATATAGATATATAGTTTGTGATAACAGCCAATGAGTATTTATTTTCTGTTTGCGGCAGGAAAACGTGGCTCTGATGACCTCTTTGACATGTTGGACACCAATAAATTGAATGCTCATCTAAAAGAACTCATGCCTGGTCTTACAGCAAAAGTCGTTGGAACAAATAATGCATCCATCACATTGGATGAGATGGTAAGAAGACATTTGGATCTCACAACTTGTCCAGTTTGTATTTTTGCCATTAATATGAATGGCGAGCAGAGGCATGAGGATCTCATCTTTGTTGTTTAGCATTAACAGTGTCGCTTGCATTTTAGTTCCATTGCTTCTTGTGAAACTTTAATGCATTATGCATATATGTTTTATTTCGTTAAAATGCTCTCTGTTTTAAAGAAATTTTTTGGTTTAATTCTTTATATAGTTTATTCCTATCTTGAAGTTGGTGTCTTTTTTTATAACAGTTTAAAAAGGTATTAAAATGTATTTTTTTCTTCAAGGGAAATTTTTGGGTTAATTTCTTGTCAGGGTTATTCATCTCCAGCTGGATTGGTTCCTTGTGTTTTTGGCAGGTAAATAGGGGAACTAAAGATGGAAATGTTGCGGAGGAAATTGTTGTTTATCAGCATGCAAACAAGGAGGTAAACAATGTCCTCCCTGTCAAAGTGAAGTGATCTATTATTTTGGTCCTTTCAAGTTACTTGTAGAATCCAAAATTCTGGCTTTTCTGGTTGCAGGTTGCAATAATTTGTAACCATCAAAGGAGCGTTTCAAAGTCGCACAGTCAACAGATGTCAAGATTAAATGAGAAGATTAGTGAGCTTCACGTAATGACCATATGTCTAGTGCAAGGCATATATGGATTGTTTTGCTTTGTGAATAAATGTCAATATCAACCATCATATTGAGGGTCCAGTGCACTAGATATCAATAGATTTGTCAATATTCATGTTGAATATCCAAACTCATCTGAAAAGATGATGGAAATTTAAAGTAGAAGTCAATTGAAGTTTCTATGATTTTATGCCAATGAACTCTTGCTCAAATCACATATCCTTGTCTTGTGAGAGAAAGGTGGAGGGTCATGGCTTCAAGACCCATTGAGTGTGCAACTTTTTAATGTAAAGAAGAAAAATTCTAAGATTTTATGATAAACCTAAAGGGCCAATGATCTTTGGATCATGACATCCTACCCAATAAACAAAGGATGGAGGTGATCTCCTTACTCTATGAACAAAATATGAAGGGTGAGGTCATGGGTGGAGTCCTAAGAGAGCTTCAGAGGCTGAAATTTGCTAGATGAGGTATTATCATATAGCAAAGAAAGGAAAGCCCCCACTAAAGGATGCTGATGGAAAACAAAAGAGGAACTTGGCTCTGGAAGCGTAATACCACATGTATGGGTAAGTCTTTTGTTCTGTGCCTTTTCTGCTTGCTTTATGATGCAACTATAGTTTATTTTCCAATAAAATGCTGTTAGGAAATTGAATTATGGTTTATGTATTAATAAGTTGGTTATTCTGGGCTTTTTCTGCTTACTTTATTATGCAACTATATTGATGCGGGAGAAACAAGAAGATTATTATTTAGTATTATTTATGTTTGCAAGCCCATTGTATTTTTATGTTTTAGGTCCTATTAGTTTATTGGGCTTTTAGTTATTGAGCTTTTAGTATTTTAATTTAGAAGTAAGGTTATTTTTGTAATAAGGCAATTAGGGTTTTCTAGCCAATTAGAACTAGGGTTTAGCAATCCTATATAAGCAACCTATTGTACTCCTTGAGGAGATAGTTGATTTTGATGAATGAAAACAATGGCCGTTTGGTCTTTCTTTTGGTCTGGTGCTGACTCCAGGTCTACCCTAGGTGCTGACTCCTAGTGGTTTCTCCGCTTGGTGCTGACTCCAAGCAAGGCCTAAGTGCTGACTCCTAGGTCATATCTTTTATTTTTCCGTTATTTCAATTTTTGTTCTGGTTGTCCTGCGTCATATTTGGTATCAGAGCAAATACCGATCCGTTGAAGCATCACCGCAGGAAAGTGCCAGAAAATCTCACCAAAAAAAAAAAAAAAAAAGAGAGAGAGACCCATCACTCACCAGCCGCCGAAGCCCACAAGATCAACACCCACCGCCCCAAAACCCAACAGCCACCAGCCGAGACCCACAACTCAGCTCTCAGCCACCGCAGCCCATCCACCACTAGCCACAGACGCATCATCCACCGCCGCCACTGAGTACATCAGCCATTGCCGCCGACACCACCTTCGCCCCTGACCACCGCCGTTGAGGACGTACGCCACCGCCGATGAAAGACCCGAGACAGGCAGCTGCCACTCCGCCGCAGTCTTCCCCGTCTTGCGCCGCCGCCGCCGCAGTCGTCGACCACTAGCACCGCCGTCCATCGCCGAGCCGATTATGTCGTCTCTTTTAGTTTCTGTGGTTTTTTTTTTAAGCATGTACCTGAGTTCTTTTAAAGCCTTTCATTTGAGTTTTCTTTTAAGTCGTGTCTGTAGCTCTTAAGGCAGTAGCGCATTTTATTATTTAAAAAAAAAAAAAAAAAAAAAAAAAAAGAGAGAAAGAAAGAAAAAGAAAGAAAGAAAGAAAGAAAAAGAAGTTTTTGTTAAAAAAAAAAAAAAAAAATTGTTACTGTGATAGCCCACTGCATGTATTGGGCTTTTTAATTATTACTCCACAGGTTCTTGTTCTAACTTCCGACTATTTGTTGAAGCACTATTTTAGATAATCATGGTAATATTAGATGCACCTTATTTTGATGGTGATACTACTTATCCCCGAGATTTTATCAACTGGATGAATGGGATGGAGCAATTCTTTGAGCAAGCAAATTGGGCAGATAACAAAAAGGTTAGGTATGCAAAGATGAAGTTAAGAGGTCACGCACAAAGGTTTTGGGAGAAGCTTGAATATTTCCGCTATCTAGATTATAAACCTGCCATTAGTGAGTGGGAAGATATGAAAGAAAAGCTTTGTGATGAGTATTTGTCACCATACTATCGAGCTAAGTATCTACCCTAATCTCAGTGTGGTACTTTTCAAGTTGAAGCACATACGATGAATCCTCATCCTCATCCCATTTCATGTCCTCAGTGCACTTTTGAACAATCTATCAAGGAATTAAAGGAATTATCTGTAAAGCTCATGAAAAATGTTCAAGACGTGATTGCTCAGATGAAACAAAAGAAGACTCAAACCGATTCAATTGGGAACTCAAGGATACTAGATCACAATGAACTTATTGGTGCCCCCATGGAAGACAACATTGATGGTGATATCTTGGTCGTGGAGAATCCTCCAGCAACAGCAAAGCCTAATGTTGACACAGACATACATGCCTCGACAAGTGTTGCTTTAACAAGCGTGCAAGGAAATGAATCTATTGAAGAGCAGCAAGGTGAAAAGATGATGCCTAAAGAGAGTATTATGTTAGAAGGTGCACATGATGTGAAAGTTGAAGTGGTTGAATGTGCTTCTGATCAACCCTCCACAGTCCTTGAAACCTCCACAGTCCTTGAAACCTCCACGGTCCTTGAAGATCTACATCTTGGTGAAGTCGAAGAGGTTAAAACTACAATGCTTCCTATGGTTCATAAGGTTCAAGACGAGATTATACTGATTCCACACATTGATTTTGTTATTCCAAATGAGTTTGATGTGGTGGAATTCAAGGTTTTTCTTTTCCCTGTGCTCCCTAAAGTGATTCTAGATTTGAAGCAAGTGTTACTTGTCCGCATCCTAATCCTTCAACACTTTAGAACTCAAGGTCGAGTTTTCTCCAACCAGAAGAGAATGATGCGGGAGAAACAAAAAGATTATTATTTAGTATTATTTATGTTTGCAAGCCCATTGTATTTTTATGTTTTAGGTCCTATTAGTTTATTGGGCTTTTAGTTATTGAGCTTTTAGTATTTTAATTTAGAAGTAAGGTTATTTTTGTAATAAGGCAATTAGGGTTTCCTAGCCAATTAGAACTAGGGTTTAGCAATCCTATATAAGCAACCTATTGTACTCCTTGAGGAGATAGTTGATTTTGATGAATGAAAACAATGGCCGTTTGGTCTTTCTTTTGGTCTGGTGCTGACTCGAGGTCTACCCTAGGTGCTGACTCCTAGTGGTTTCTCCGCTTGGTGCTGACTCCAAGCAAGGCCTAGGTGCTGACTCCTAGGTCATATCTTTTATTTTTCTGTTATTTCAATTTTTGTTCTGGTTGTCCTGCGTCATATATTTGCCAACAAAATGCTGTGAGGAGGAATTGCTGGGCGGTGTTTCAAAGACAAGAATTCATCATTTGTGAATTTATATTTCCTTTATGTTTTATTTACCTTGTTAGTGATGACAACTTGAAATTATTTGAAGTCACTTGGAAATCTGGTTATTACTGAAATAAATATCTAGCTTCTATTACATGGTTCATTCATGCTATTTTCTGGCTACTTTAATTCCTTCCTAACTCTCTCTGATTGCTTTTGGGTGACAACAGAAGCTGGAGAGACTTCAAGAAGAGGAATTAGTAGAGAAGCCATTTCAACGGAAACAAATGAAAATAAGGTTCCCTGAGCGTGGAAGAAGTGGAAGATCTGTTGTAACAATTAATAACTTGGAATTTGGCTTTGGAGATAAGGTGAATTGATATACTTAATCAAACTAGGAAGAGGGTTCTTGAAACATTGAATTATCTATTTCTGATTTTTTATGTTTTATGAAATTGATGAGTTGGGTGTCAGGTGCTCTTCAACAAGGCAAATCTTACAATTGAAAGGGGAGAAAAACTTGCCATAATTGGCCCAAATGGATGTGGAAAGAGCACTTTGCTGAAATTGATAATGGGTTTGGAGAAGCCAAGAGGGGGTGAAGTTTTGCTTGGGGAGCATAATGTCCTACCAAACTATTTTGAGCAAAATCAGGTGTGTTAATGTCAACAATGTTGTATCTCCCATTTATCTAATGATCATGGTGTTTCTAGTTTTTCATGCTTAATTCTAAGCTCCAATGGTTTTACAAACATATACATGTACTTCATATATATTTTTATATAATTGGCAGTTTGTATGTTTTGCTAATTTATTGCTTGTGCTGACTGGCACTGACCTACCTCTATTTTAGGTTGCGGCACTTGATTTGAATAAAACGGTGCTTGAGACAGTAGTAGAAGCTGCAGAGGACTGAAGAAGTGATGACATAAAGGGACTCCTTGGGCGTTGTAATTTTAAAGCTGATATGCTTGATAGAAAGGTTTCTCTTTTGAGTGGTGGTGAGAAGGTAAGCTAAAACTGTATGCTCTTATGCGATTTTGTATTCTCTCGTAGTGGACATTCATCTGGCATTTATGTGTTACATAACAAGTTCTGTTTTGTGATTCAGATCTTTAACTGGAAAATTTACCTATCTAAAAAAAAAAAAAAAAAAACTTTAACTGGAAAATGAATTTATAATTTTCTTAGTCTCTTGTATATACTCTAGAGTAGTATTGTACTTCAATGGAAAGCAGAAATTATCACCAGCATGAATTTCCTAGTTTCTTGTATATATTTCATAATGTTAAAGAGTACTATTGTAGTTTAATGGAAATAAAAAATTGCAGCACAATCTGGTGGATTTCATTTCCGGTGATGGTTTGAGGAGTTGTTGGTCAAAGTCTTGTGATTTCCTGAATGAAAACTGCTGAGATGATAGACAAAATATACAACTACAAACCCTTAGATGATTTTGTCTATGTCATTCTTAATTCCAGTGTCCTGATTTTTCAGCATGGTTTTTGGTGTTTCTTTTCCACCCCTTTGTCTAATTCAGATTATTTGATGAGTTTTAGTTGGACCCAAGGAGATTCTAGGAAGGGTGGAAGACACAAATATTTTGTGGATTTTATGTATCATTTGGAAGTTAGATGTAGGACTTAAACTGGATCTATTTCATTACATTTATATTGTACATTTACCTTTTAATGAGACATATCTGATTGTTTCTTCCTGTTTTGTTAGGCGCGCCTTGCTTTTTGTAAGTTCATGGTGAAACCGTCCAATCTACTAGTTTTGGATGAACCAACTAATCACTTGGATATACCTTAACAAGTTGATGCTAGAGGTTTGGTTTATGTTTTCAGTTATTCTCTGGTTTAGCACTGTAATCTTTAATGAATGTAGTGGTGCAAAACCTCATGATTACTTTAATCATTTGATGATTTATCAGGAGGCAATAAATGAGTACCAGGGAACCGCTATCACAGTTTCTCATGACAGATACTTTATAAAGCAGATAGTTAATAGAGTGGTGGAAGTTAAAGACAGCAATTTACAAGATTATGCAGGAGACTACAATGTAAGCCCCCCTCCTCCCCTCTTCTCTCTTAAAAGAATAGCATAATTTATGATTTACAAGCTTTTTGAGGAAAATAAATCTGAGCCTGGGAACCTAGTCATGATTTTATGGCACTTGACATTTGCTGTGATGACCACTAGTGCACCAAATTTAAGACTATCAGGCTTAGCAGTGCCTAGTGCCTACATTTCATATCAAACCAGGCATACAAAAGTTTTAAGTGCCCATTGAGGCCTAATTTGTGATCATATCATAAGATACATCATTGACATTGTTAAGCCCATTATGCAACTATAAATGAAAAAATAAAATTATCATATCCCATGTGCATAGCTTAGCAGGAGTCTGGACGTTGTCCTCCATGCAGTGCAGTTATCCAATTGCTAAATTTATTAGTACTTTATGACCTTGAAATGTGTACATTACAGTATTATCTTGAGAAAAATCTTGATGCAAGGATGAGGGAGCTAGAACTTATGGCCGAGCTTGAGGAGAAGGCTCCTAAAATTAAAGCCAAATCCAAGATGTCTAAGGTAAGCATTGTTGTTGTTATTACCAGCATTATGAAACAGGAAAGGAAATGATATAGCTTCATAAGCTTATGCTGTAGCAATCTGAGCCCAAATTTATATTTTGTTCCTCTAACAGGCCGAGAAGGAAGCCTCAAAGAAGCAGAAAAGGCAAGCATTTCAGCAAGCAAAACAAAAATCAAAGGAACAAAGAATTCTAAGAGGTGGAATTGATTGATTCACCCAAATTCTTCATTGAAGATTCCTCCAATGTTTCAATTATTTTTTTTTTACCTGTAAAAAAGCCTAGGAGATGAGGTGGCCTGTTTGAGCCAGGTAGTTGTCCTCATGTATATAATTTAAATAGAATTACAGGTATTACTTGAAATTAAGGCTGTAATTAAAAATCTTGTTCTAGCAATTTGTTCTCCTTTACTAATGATTGCAGAACCCCGACAACATGCATTTATGCTTTCGAAAATCATAATGTAAGGAAAACATGAAGGCAGGAGTACTTCAGGGACTGTTTGATTATACCCCCTTTTGAAAACCTGGTTCTAGATATCATTTACCATAAATCCAACAGAGTTCTTGAATGTATGAAGTATGCTAAATAAATGAAGCCTTAATTCAGAAAATACATTCAAATATGACATGGTAGCCTCCCAGAATGACGTAAAACCCACCCGTAGCTAGCTAGTATTGCTTTGGTTGTTAATTATTATTATTATTTTTTGGCTGACACAGCTAGTATTGTGTTAGACTAAGCACCTTGAAAGTTGGGGTGCCTACCACGAACCTTCTTGGAATGAATCTTAAAGTTTTGTATATGATAGTGGTTGCATCAAAGATGGTTGTTGTTGCTGTTCTGAAACTTGCAACCATTGGCAATGACAGATGCAAACTTTGAACTAGATTTGTAGATTCTTTACCCAAAAAAAAAAAAAGATTTGTAAACAAATAAAATAGATGGAATGTTAAATTACTAACTTGGTTTCTAACTATTTGGGCTAAATTTAATTTAACTCTCAACTACTATTTGTATAATTGTATCAATATTTTTTTTTAGAAATACTATTTGTATCAATTTAACCACTTAACTTTCAAAATCAAGCCAATGTCATCATTAGGTGTGAAATGTCATTGAGGCAATACCATGAAGTAATAAATGGGATATCCTTCGAAGGTCTTCATAAGAGTCTAGAGGATGGGGTATCGTCAGTAGTTGCATAAATTGTGGAATGCTATACGATTTGCTATGACCAAGTTTGGAGATGATTATGTTCCGCCCACAAATGTAAATCCGGATGACTTCTCATTTTGCTGTCGATGGATACTCTCAGTATTAAACAGAGCCATATTCAAAACTATTGCAGGGACCAAACAAACAAGAGAGCTTTGTGCAAGTATCTAAAAAGCTTCGATCCTTATTAATGTGCTATTAATGCATTCAAATCATTTGGCAATTTGGTTCAAATTGTCTTCACATTGATAATATATGTTATGTCTTGACATTAATAATATATGCAATTTGGTTCAAATTTTATATTCTCAAGTTTTTATCAAGAAGAAAAGGCGCATATCTCAACTTCAGTTATAACAATATGATTTTGATGTGCAATAAATTGATGACGTTTTGCAAACAGATTCTATATTAAAAAGGAAATTATGGGTAATTTTGTTATAAACAGGTTCTATTGGCACCCACACTTTGTTATGGGGGTAAAAGGAAACAAATTCTATACAACTAAAAATTATACCCATTTTTAAATAGTAATAAGCAGCAACAACAACAACAACAACAACAACAAAAGGCAAAAGCTAAGAAAAAAAGCCCATTTGTACAAAAGAATAAAAAAGTGAGATTTCCAAAAAAAAAAAAATCAGAAGAACTCGAGTGTTTAAAACTCGAGATTCAATTGGCCTAAAATGCTAGTGGAACTTGAGTCTATGAAACTCGAGTTCCCCTGGGGAAATTTTTTTTTTTTGGCCCAAAATGCTCTGTTCAGGCAGATTGGTTGCTCTGTTTTTTCCAGTGGAACTCGAGTCTATGAAACTCGAGTTCCACTGGGAATTTTTTTTTTTCCCTGGAATGCTCTGTTCAAGCAGATTGGTTGCTTTGTTTTGGTCTGTTTTTTCTAGTGGAACTCGAGTCTATGAAACTCGAGTTCCACTGGGAATTTTTTTTTTTTTTTTTCCCCTGGAATGCTCTGTTCAGGCAAATTGGTTGCTTTGTTTTGCTCTGTTTTTTCCAGTGGAACTCGAGTCTATGAAACTCGAGTTCCACTGGGAATTTTTTTTTTTCCCTGGACATGCAGGCAAACCAAAAACTGAAATGTGTGCATGCACCTGCTGAGAAACAGAGATAAAGAAACTGAGAATGTAATCTATAAACACTCATTGAGAGGCAGAGAAGCTGAGAATGTAAATGCACTTAAATTACATCAAAAGGCGTTTTCGGTAGGTACCAAACTATAGAAACTGTTCCGCTCTCTTCATAAATATAGTTTTATAATGCAAATGCACTTACATCACAGCAAAAGGCATTCTCAATATATCAACATTCTAAACATGTGCAACCATGCTTAATTTGCAGTTCTAACCGTACTACTCAAATCACAATCTTCATAGAGGTACATTGGATAGAGAATTACAAGTACATTCAACAAAAACGAAAAAGTTAATTGTGCCAATACAACGTAGTCACTTTTTCCTAAGATCGGAGGTGCGCACAACAAAAACGTCGTCCATGGAAACATGCCTGAAAAACATAGAGTAATCACGTTAGGAGACAAGATAGTAAACATTAGGAAAACATAGAATGAACAAGAGGGTTATTTAACCGATGCATAACTTTTTGCCATCTACCTACCTAGTGTGGAACATGACCGCTTGTGGAAGCGCCACGGGACTGCGGACATTTTCTGCAGTTATGCCCAAAAGTATGACACAGTCCACATGTCTGCTTGGGTTGACTCTCTATCAAATCTGCATCCTCCCTCCGCCATCCCAGTTCTCGATCCTTATTCCTCACTTCATCCATCTCATTCCTTATTCTTGACTTCACTGGTCGACCTTTGGCCCGCAACAATTCTGGATTAGGCAACCACTTTGGCCCCATGGGATCCCTCCACAATGACTGTGATTTAGGAATCACAAATGCATGCTGATAAGTGTTAAAGGCATTGTTCAAACCATAACATGGGTGAATATATGTGGTCGAATCAATATGTAAATAGTCACATACTCTAATTGCATGTGAACACGGGATCCCTATGTTTTGCCATTTCCTACAACTGCATGTTCTTTCCCGTAACCGAACTTCATAACTGTGGTTTCCCCCTCCTGCGCTACACGTGTTGAATTGAGTAACTATCTGATATGTCAAATTTTCATTGCTAAATGCCTTGAGATAGTGTCCATCAGATTTTTTGTGATTTCTGTCCCACGTGTCAAAGGAATATTCACTCCATTTCTTACCCTCTGACAACTCATTGAGGTATTCTTTGTGCCGGTCGTGGAAATATTCAACAAGTTTGGACCAATTGAACTCAACCAACACGGCAATAGAAAGGCCCCATGCACCTTTCAGTACACCATTGAAGCACTCTGATATATTGGTTGTCATTGCCCCAAAACATCTCCCACCATCATGTGACTGGGTCCACATATCCACAGACTCACTCATTAGGTATATGTATGGAAGATAATCTTGATTCTTTTCCTTGCCATCCTTCCCTGTCACCTTCTTCTTACTCCTAATGGCCTACATTTCTGTCTGCTTAATGGTCTTCATTATGGTATCAAATTTAACTACCTGAGTAGCACATCCCGCTTTCAACGCCGCTGACTTAAAGTCGAGTACTAAAAATGTGTGTTGAAGTTGCTAGCAACATGTTGAAGGAAATATCTATGAAATACCTGTGTTCTTCCATCATCCCCTCTAAGCCAGTTTGCAATGGCGTTTTTGATACTGAGATGTCGGTCAGAAATTATGCAAATGCCTTCGTCAGGTATCATGTGGCCAATCGCATCTCTGAGGCATTGTAAAAACCACCTCCAACTGGACCCTTACTTAGAATCCACAACAGCAAAGGCGAGAGGGAATACCTTGTTGTTAGCATTAGTTGCCATTGCAACCAACAACTTTCCCTGATATTTACCATACAGATGGGTTCCATCAATACTGATAACCGGCTTGCAATATTTGAATCCATCAATGCTTGGACCGAAAGACCAAAACACATAATTCAAAAATACTGTGTCATCTTCACCGATGGATGTGGTACGATAGAACACCTAGGTAGTCGGATCCTGATCAATATATGTCATTAGCAACTTTTGCAACCTTTGGTAAGACTCTTCCCAATTCCCAAACATCTTCCCAATCGCCTTCTATTTCGCATCCCATACCTTGTAGTAAGAAGGCTTATGGCCCTCATATTTCGACTCTATCATAGATCTGAGATGCTTAATTGGGATAGTGTGATCCTCACATAACTTCTTAAGGATGTCTTCTGCAATGAAATTACAACTCATCATTCTACCATCATTTCGCACCCCAATCCGTATACACGTGTGAGGACCCTTGTACATGGTGACCATCCATAGTTTGTGGAGATTGAGCTTCATGACTACGCAGACATACCACTTGCATGACTCATCCACGCATTTCGCACAAAGTTTTGTCGTGGTCGACCTACTGATGATATAATGTTTGTTTTCCTTAAGGGCACAAATTGTTAATACACGCTACACCTCCAATTTATTGGCAAAAGTCAAGCCTTTGCACAAATTCATCCCCTCTCTCCAAGTAGACACAAATGGTGTCTCAATATGTGAAGGATCAACCATATTTTCCCAAGTATTTGCAGAAAATGACAAGGCAGGAGTTGCATAGGCAGGGATTGTGTCCGTAATGTTTTGGACACTAAGAACATTGTCTGCATCAGGTTCATTACCGTCCAATGTCTCATCATCATCAATGTCCCTCTCAAAGTCCCTAAAGTCCCCTCTCTCAATCCTGTCTTCAATCTCATCTCTATCGACAAAAGCTTCACCGTCAATGTCAGTACTCTCATCAACATAGTCGTCATCCTCATCCTCATCATCATCATCATCAGCATGAACATCATCGTGCTCTACATGTGTAAAATACTCATATTGAGCATCTGGAACTGTAACCTGTAAACTTGTTTGTGTTTGTTGGATTTCCTCGATACCAACTTCTGCACGTGGCTCCAACTGTATGTACAACTCAATGTTAGTTACTTCAGGTATTCTCTCCAACTTGTCAAACATGATCTTCACATGTTTGTCAGTTTCTATCGCCATATACTTGTAATTAATCCGGTGCTTCAGGATTTCATTCGGCATACGATAAGTAATTTGTATGTTGTGCACAGCAAGATTCTCACACAACTCTTCAAAAACCATCATCTTTAATTTGTCAAGGGTCTTGAACCTACGATCAATTTGGGTATAACAGCTCTTTATACCCGACCCTTCAAATGGCAATCCCTTGTTCGCATTGGCATTCTTCAGCAGACCACCGTAGTATAGCATTATATCAATTTCAGGCATTGTGAACCTGTTAAAGTCAAGTTACTGTGTTAGTTAAAAAACATTTTATCTAGTCAAACTACACAAAGTACAAATTCCAATTCATTCAAAGGGTATGAATTTCATTACACATTCGTTATTGGAGATACAGGACTGTATGATCGAAATAATACTTAGATATCCAGATTCACAAAAAATCAAATATCAGTAGGATAGATCTCATGACCCTAGAAATGTTATTTAGTATTATATAGAGGGAATGAATCCCAACATGAAAACAGGTTTCAACAAATGATAAGAAACATAAAAAATGAATCATATATTTCACATATTAGACATCACTTTTTACAAAGATTTACAATAGCCCAAAGGTAGTTTTCAACAGTTAAATGTTGAAGCATTACAAAGCATCCTAGTCAGGATCCTAGTAAGGAAGAATGGCTCTCAGTGAAACCAATAGCAGCATTCCAAATATATTGTAGAAGTTCAATTCAAAATATTAGGGTGCATGTAATCTCCCACTTCAAAAATGAAAAGCTAAATTCTTCAACAGCACCGGACAACCCAAGTCTAGAAAGAATTTTTACAATTTATTAGTTTGGTTACATAGTAACTGTATTAAAAAAAATAAAAAAAAAAAAATAAAAAAAAAAAAAAAAGGTCAAGATCTAATTGGGGGCAGCTCTATGAAGAATTCATAGAGCACAACCAAATTAGTTAGGATAAGATCTTAGTTTTTTTTATTATGTTTAAGATCTAATAACTCTCACAGACATCTTCATAGAGCACAACCAAATTAGTTAGGATAAGATCTTAGTTTTTTTTATTATGTTTAAGATCTAATAACTCTCACAGGCAATATAGTTGATCCTTCACATATTGTAAGATCATTGGATTAACTAAGTTTATTCTCTATGTAATCCAATGATAGTTTCAAGATAAGTTTATTCTCACAGGCAATAATTTTATTCTCTAAGTTTATCCTTCACATATGTAATCCAATGATAGTTGATCCTTCACATATTGTAAGATCATGCAAATAAGTACTCAAAAAATTAACTAAGTTATGTTAACTATCTACAAAATAAATACTCAAACTCTTTAACCCACACCCATAGACAAATAATACCCAACTACAATGACAATCAAATCAAAAAACCCTTACCTGATATGAATTTGTTGAGAGGCAATGTGGTGAGTGAGAGGCAATGTGATGTGAGAGTTATGGGTGAGTGAGAGTTAGTCAAGCTGAGTGTATGGGTAAGTGTCTGTGTGTCTCGGCTGAGTGTTTGTAAGGCTGAGAGTTATGCTTTGTTTTTCGGTCTACTGCATTTGACATGTTTTATAATTTTTTTCCAGTGAAACTCGAGTCTTTAAGACTCAAGTTCTTCATGAATTTTAAATAGATTTCGAGTTTCTAAGACTCAATATTTTGTTTTGTAAAAATGGGTTTTTAATATTTTGGCTAGTAGAACTCGAGTCTATAAGACTTGAGTTCTACGCAAATTTTAAATTAAAACCATTAAGTTGTGATTACGTTTTTCTGTTAGAAAATCGAGTCTTAAAGACTCGATTTTTAGTTTTGAACAAAGCAAGTCTTTAAGACTCGAGGTCCAACTGGCATTTTCGTCCAAATCAGCACCACAAAATCAGTACAAAGCGAGTATTTGAGACCCGATTTTTAATGTGAATCTTGAGTTTCTAAAACTCGAGATGCTACTTTCCATTATACTTTCACACGTTGCCTAACTAACTATATACAACCCCTTTACACAGCTATTCTGCACATTCCCTCTTATTTGGGATGTGTAAAGGCTGAAATGTGTAAAGCCTATAGGAGAGATGAATGTCCATATTTGTACTCATTATTACAATCTTATCCCATAAACTCTACAAGCATTCTAAGGTCCTATATATATGTGGGATTTCTTTACTGTTATCGTACACAGATCTAAGAGGGATCAAAAGAATTGTGGATGACTACTTGAATATAAAAGCTTATCAATATATATTTCTTGTTCCTTTTACTTTGTTTTATATATATTTCTATCATTTCTCAACACGTTATCAGCACGAGTCTCTACCCAATTTCGAAAGGAAGTTGTAATCCCATTGTTCTTCAAACATCAAAGATTATTTCTGTAGTTCTCTTAACTCACTATAAGTTTTCTTTTTAAGGAATTAGTAATTATCCTATTTGTTCATCTTTACATTTTATGCACATAATTTTAGTGATTTTTAATTGATTAAAAATTTTATGAGATTCACGTTATTCTATTGTTATATATTGTTATGAGATGCACGTTATGAGGCAATGTGGTGAGTGAGAGGCAATGTGATGTGAGAGTTATGGGTGAGTGAGAGTTAGTCAGGCTGAGTGTATGGGTAAATGTCTGTGTGTCTCGGCTAAGTGTCTCGGCTAAGTGTCGGTGTGTGTTTCGGTCTATTGCATTTGACATGTTTTATAATTTTTTTCCAGTGAAACTTGAGTCTTTAAGACTCGAGTTCTTCATGAATTTTAAATTGATTTCGAGTTTCTAAGACTCGATTTTTATTTTGTAAAAATGGGTTATATTTTGGCCAGTAGAACTCAAGTTTATAAGACTCAAGTTCTATGCAAATTTTAAATTAAAACCATTAAGTTGTGATTACGTTTTTCCATTAGAAAATCGAGTCTTAAAGACTCAATTTTTAGTTTTGTACAAAATGAGTCTTTAAGACTCGAGATCTAGCTGGCATTTTCGTCCAAATCAGCACCACAAAATCATTACAAAGCGAGTATTTGAGACTCAATTTTTAATGTGAATCTCGAGTTTCTAAAACTCAAGATGCTACTTTCCATTATACTTTCACACGTTGCCTAACTAACTATATACAACCCCTTTACACAGCTATTTAGCACATTCCCTCTAGCTTAAACAGCATCAGTTTTGCAAACCCAGAATTGGATATATTGGAAGCATACTACTAGGGGTGTCAAATGGGTGGGTTTGGAGTGGGCATAATTGGATTGAGTATATAAAACTCATTTAACTAATTGCTTCTAACCCAAATCCAACTCAACCCAATTATTATGGGTAAACCCCAACCCACCCAATTATCAAAATTACCAAAATGCCACTAAAGTGAAAGTGACCAAAGTACTCTAAAATCTTCAAAAATGACCAAAAACAATTACGTAACAAGTTGTTAATGATAGATAATAAAAAAAAAGTGATGTTAGTAGTAATTTCAAATAAGAACTAATAATAATTTGCTAAATATTATAAAATTATTGTGAAATTATGGTGTGGACTATGTAATAAAATATCATAATATTTTCATGAGTCTTTGTTTTTAACTGTGGTCAGTCCAGTTTAATATTTTATTAATAAATTTAATTTTCTTTTGACATTCACACCACAGCTACTGCAATATATTTTATTTTTAATTTGTTGTAGACTAGTATAATTGTAATTTTTTTTTAAAAAAATCCCACCAAACCCAATTCCACGAATTTCAGGTCCAAAACAAAGAAACACACAAAACCAAAAGAAAAACACACTTTCAAAGTTGTAAAAAAAAAAAAAACACAGAGAGGTTTAACAAACCCTAAGCAGCTTTAATTATTCGTTGCGTACTTTGAATAGGATTCGTCGAAAACAGAGGGCTCCGTCCATTGACAATCACCGTCGCGCGAGCGATGGAGAGAAGGAGAAGATCGTGCGAGCAGTGTGAATCTTCCATAACCATCTCCATTTCTCACAAACGAAAAGAGTAAAAAAAATTAAAAAAGCTTTCGAAACCTGTTTGGAGGGAGAGAAAGTGAGGGGAAAAAAAATCTCAAAGAGTGATGAGAAAACAAAAAAAATTTAAAAAATCTTTTAACTGAATTTCAAGAGGTTCTCTTTCGTGCTAGTTATGAACTTTTTTAACTTTATAAAGTGATTTAAGTGTTGTGTAAGTGTGAAAGTATGGTAATGATTTTAGATGATGATTGTGGACTGTTGGGGTTTTTTTTTTTTTTTTTTTTTTTTTTTTTTTTTTTTTTTATGGGGAGGGCTGGGGTGAATTTAAGTATATTGTTTTTGGGTTAAATGGGCCTCAATGGGTTCTTAGTTAAAACCCAATAATCACTAGGTCTAATTGGGTTGATGCCCATTTAACCTAGCTAAACATTGGGTGGGTTTGAGTTTAATTAGAGTGGGTGGGTTTGGGTAGGCAAATGAGTTTGTGCTTACTTTGCCACCCCTAAATTGGGTTGATGCCCATTTAACCCAACTAATAATTGGATAGGTTTGGGTTTAATTAAAGTGGGTGGGTTTGGGTTTACTTTGTCACCCCTACATACTACAATATATAAATTGGCCACTATACATATGATATCTTTCTAATTGATTTTTTCTTTCATAATTACATTAAACTATTATCCTCTAGTCCCTGCACATTTGTACATGCGTGTTCAGAAGCAATTAAGTAGAATAGTGTATGGAATAATATGATTAAGGGTAAATTTCACTAACTACTCCTGAGGTTTGGGCAAATACCAAAGAGGTCCAGAAGTTTTCAAAACAAACCATGTTAGTCCTTTAAGTCCAAACGGACCTAACGCCGTTAACCTCTCCTCTCATCCCTTTCTCTATCTATCTCTTATCTCTTTCTTGACTGATAAAAATAGAAACTCCCATGTAACTTTCTCAGTAAACAAACAGGGAAAGAAAATGCTTGAATGAATCCAACAATCAAAACGGAAAACACACAACAAAAATCACAAATCCATCAAGAACTATGACAAAACAAATCAGCCTTTCAACTCAAAATCCTAATCCTAAAACCAAACCCAATAAATCAAAACCTCTCTTAACCAAAAACCCAAAACATCTTCTCAAATTCACAAACACTGCTCACTCCATCACCAAAACCCTTTACCAATGGCTCTCAAGCTCAGCATCTTCATCGGCAAAGAGAAAATCTTTGCTCAAACCACAGCAAACCAAAAAACCTTTGCTCAAACCACAGCAAACCCACCTCACCGATCCAAACCAAAATACACAAACCTCTACCGCTGACCCACCACCGATCCAAACCAAAATCACAATCCTCCACCGCCAACCCACACCCGATCCAAACCAAAATCCACACCTCAGCCGCCAACCCAAACTAAAATCACAAACCTTCATCACCAACCCACAACCAATCCAAACCAAAACCCACACCTCCGTTGTTGACCCACAAATAACCCAAACCAAAATCCACAAACAACCTCCATCACCAACCCACAAATAACCCAAACCAAAATCCAAAAACAACCTTCACCGCTTCCGCACCAAAACCCACAAGCCACTGCTAACCCACAGCACGACGCTGCCAAAAGACCATGAGAACCATCACAGATCCACACCGAAACTCGCAAACACCATTTACCCACAGCATGATGTTGCCCAAAGACCATGAGAACCAACATCGATCCACACCAAAACCCATGAACACTGCTTACCCACACCACTGTGCCGTCACAAAGATCATGAGAGAGAAGAAAGGGACAAGAGAGTCAAATAAAGGTATGAGAGTGGAAGAAAGTTAAGGCAGTCAGAAAGATTGAGAAGAAATGTCTAAGAGTGGAAGAGGGATGAAGGATTCAGAGAGGGTGAGAAGAAAGAGGGATGAGAGAAGAAAGGTTTGAGTGAGTGTGAAAGAAAGAAACTAAAAGTTAAATAACGGCGTTAGGTCCATTTGGACTTAAAGGATTGAAAGGGTTAGTTTTGAAAACTTCTGGACCTCTTTGGTATTTGTCCAAACCTCAGGGGTTGTTAGTGAAATTTACCTTATGATTAATGCTATCTAATTATGAAATAACATTCTCTCATAAGTTATCATTTGTGGCAAGCACATAAGCAGATATTACGAGACAAATTTCCCAAACAAACCACCACATTTGTTCAATTTCACCTCAGACGACTTGTTGATGGACAATGTTACCATATTAAATCAAGGGACAAGGGTGAAGGTGCTAAATTATAATGAGACAGTTGAGATAACGTTTCATGGGACTAATGTCATGAATTTTGGAGAAAATCATCCAATGCATTTATATGGGTTCAAATTTTATGTGGTTGGAACGGGTGTTGGAAACTTCGACAATGTCACTGGCCCATTGACTTACAATTTGGTTGATCCACCTGAAGCTAATACTATTCCAATTCCTAAAGATGGATGGGCTACCATCAAATTTGTAGCTAGCAATCCAAGTACTTTCGTTAACCTCATTTCTTATGATAGAATTCATTTTGGTTTAGTCTTGTGCTTTGTTTAGTCCATAGATATCTCCTTTTTTCTTCTTGTTGATGTTTTGATATGCAATATTGAACTAGATGGTGGACATTTCTTTGCAAAACTCTAGGTAGACAGGATTCATGTTTCATATTAAATTGACAAAATTTAGCTATAGATCCTTGTTGTATTGGTCAATAATTCACATAATTGAATTTAATTGTGCTTAACTAGACTTCTTTGATACTTTGCGAAGGCTTCATATCCAGTATTGCTTGAATCTTATTGGGATTTGCCTCAATTCTCCTATGCAAAACCATGAACCCAAGGAATTTTCCTGATGAAACTCTGAAAGCACATTTACTGGGATTCAACTTCATGTTGTACTACCTAAGCGTATCAAAGGTTTCTTGCAAGTCGTCCAAGTGCTTCCCCTCGTCCAAACTCTTCACCAGCATATCATCTATATAGACTTCTACATTCTGTCTAATCTGTGGATGAAACATATGGTTTACCAACCTTTGGTATATTACCCCTACGTTCTTCAGACCGAAGGGCATCACCTTGTAACAAAACAAGCCTTGACTAATGATAAAGGATGTCTTTTCTTAATCTGTCTTGTCCATCCTTATCTGATTGTATCCGAGAAAAGCATCCATGAAACTTAGCAATCTATGACCTACAGTCGAGTCCACCAACTGATCAATACGTGGCAATGGATAGCTATCCTTGGGGTAAGCTTTGTTTAGATTGGTGAAGTACACAAACATTCTTCATTTGCTATTAGCCTTCTTGACCATTATTACATTGGCCAACCAGTCTAGATAATAAACTTTTCGAATAAACTTTGCTGCAGTCAACTTTTGAACTTCTTCTTTAATGGCACTGTCTCTTTCAGGGGCAAACACTCTTTTCTTCTGTCGTACCGACTTAGATGAAGGATATACATTTAGACGATGGGTAATGACACTAGGGTCTATACCCAGCATATCTTCATGACTCCATGCAAACACATCAATACTCTTCTTTAAGAACTGGATAAGATCTTGCTTCGTCTTCTTTTCCATATCTGCTCCAACCCTTATGTACCTCTTAGGGTTATTCTCGCCTAAAGGAATATGTTCCAATGGTTCAGTGGGCTTTGCCACAACTCTCCTCTCCTCAATGTTCATCGTTTGAACCTGTTCGTCCATGGCCAAAATGGCCAAATAGCATTCTCTTGCTGCTAGTTGATCTCCATGCACTTGTCCTACCCTATACTCTGTAGGGAACTTGACTGACAACTGGAAAGTAAACGTGACTGCCTTCCAACTATTTAAAGTTGGCCTTCCGATTATGGCATTATAAAAGGATGAACAATTTACCACAAGGAAATTCATGTCCTTGGTTATATGTTGTGGGTATACCCCCACCACCACAGGTAATGTAATGATGCCTACAAGCTATACTTTCATTCCTCTAAAACCAACCAAGGGCGAATTCACTGGATGAAGTTGATCTTATCCAAGCCTCATTTTTTGAAAAGCGAGATAATACAAAATGTCTACCGAACTTCCATTATCCACCAACACCCTTCTGGTCATATGGTCAGCAATAAGCAAAGTGATGACAATGGCGTCGTTATGGGGGTGGTGAACCCTTTCAGCATCTTCATCCGTGAATCTGATGGCTTGTTCATCCGTTGCCTTCGTCCTTGGTGATCATCCAGAAAGTTGTACATTCTGCACTGCCTTCAGGTATGTCTTTCTAGACTTGGAAGATTGCCCTATTGAGGTTCCTCCTATTATAACTCTTATTTCTTCGAGTGGGGGGCATGACGACGCTTCTACTTTCCCCTTTAACTTCTCATCCTTGTGATCTCGTCCAAGGAAATTTCTCAATTTTCCTTGCCTGATGAGGTTTTTGATCTGCTGTTTTAAATTGAAACACTCATCCGTGTCATGCCCATGGCATCTGTGGAAGCGGTAATACTTATTCCTATTGCGCTTGTTGGGATCTCCCTTCATTTTCTCTAGCCATTTCAAGGAAGGATCATCCTTAATTTGCATGAGAACTTGTTCAAGCGGCATGTTCAAGGGCGTGCATTGTTGACTCCGTGCTGAAAAGCCTGCCTTCTTGTTGTCTCAAGAAAAGCCTGCTTCTCTTGGCCTCGGCACCCTATCCTCAGCTGTTTTGATGGCGGCCGAGCATCGCCACCACCTCGAGGAGGATCGAACTCCTCGCCCCCTAGGTCTTTTGCCTTTGTCCTTCTTCAGTGGAGGATTGGTGGGCTTGGACCCAGATGTCGAACTCTGTTGGGGTGGGGGAGGAGGAAGCTCGAGAGGAGACTTCCCCGGCGCGTCCCTCCCCGGCTGCCCCTCGATCAGTGCCAGCAAGCTCTTCTGAGACCGCTTCTTGAAACTCATCTTCGACTGAGGAGTGGCTTTTTCGGACAGAAAGTCCGCTTCAGTTAAACTAGGGTCACCCAAATCACCGGTAGGGTCCTCGGGCGAATGGGGCTGGTCGAACACGCCAAACTCGTCCCCGAACAGACCTGAGTCAGTAACCTCCTCTTCCCCTTCAGCCTCGGCAACTTAAGCCAATGAAGAAGTACCTACCAATGGTGGGCCCTCGGGAATGGGAGACCCTTCGAGGATCAGAAATCCGTGCTCGACTACGGTGATGCTACGCAGCCGAGGATCTTCAGCTCGGATCACGTGCCTCAGAGCCGCGAATGATTTTTGGATCGGGTCGTATTCTAAGACCACGTGGGCGGCTCTAACTTGGTTGTCGTCTTTATTCACAAAGATCTCCGACCTCATTACCTTCTCCAAGTCTTCCTTATTAACCTGGCCGAAGTGACGCTCAAAAGCGCGCGAATCTGCATAGAAGAAAGGAAGTTCTTGTCAAAAACCAAGCGAAGCAGGACACTAAAGCACAAAGAACTAAATGCTCTCCTAGTTTGGATGCCCCACCTAGTGTACCCTCCCCTGTTGGGCACGGAAGGCCCTCGTGCCATTCCCCAGACACAATGAGGAAGTCTTTATTCAGACCCTTGCTGGACTCAGTGAGGCACTGGATGAGCCGAACCCTATCGTCCCTCGTCCTCGTGTAATAAGACTTCTCCTTCAGGCACTGGAGTTTGTAGCACCAGTTCACATCATAATGGATTAGCCTCAGCCCCATCTTCTTATTCAAGGCATCCACACAACCTAAAATCCTAAAAATATTAGTAGCACACTGAGTGGGAGATAGGTTGAAGTGCCTAAGATAGTCCCTCAACACCGGCCTCATGGAGATCCTCATTCCGCCCTCTAGAAAGGCGATTATAGGAATCGCCACCTCACCCTCTTTCCTCCTCGAACTCTATTCCCCCTCTCTGCAGTACCTCAAACCCACTGTATCGGGGATCCTATAATCAGTGACGAATTTGTCCATTGACTCCTTATACTCAACTAACTTCTTAAGCCTACCCATCCTGGAGAACTAACAAGGAACTCAAGTGAACAGTATGAACTAGAGAGAGAAGAAGACTTACGGAAACGAGGGAAAACTCCTCGGGCAGGCTTTTTGTGCTAAGGAGAGTTGCAAGTACAGTTGGAGATGTGACAGAATTCGGAGTAGGTGCGCAGGATCTCTTGAATGCAAAAGTGAAAAGACGAACCAGTTCAACTGGGTATATATACCGCCAATTAAAAATAACAGCATGGACTTTCCCACCCAGTGAGCCAAGAGCATCCCCCACCGTCCATTCATCATCACACCGTTGAACGTGGAGGACACAGAGCCGCCGAAATTTAATGAAGACACGCTCCAAATACCGAAACGCCAAGAACGTCTCCTGAGCAGTTGAAAGGATTATGACATTGACAGAAAGACAAGGCTCGACAGGCCAAGACATAGGCCTGAGAACATCAAAATCCTCCTCCCCGCCCAAAAGGCCGGGCAGCAGAACTTTGAGGGGCTATTGTGGGGCCCAAATATTTAGCAACCCCGACCCACTCCCTATCGGGCCCAATGTTCATGCCGAGGAAAGTACAGAATCTGAGGATAAATGGGAGAGGCCCAAGTCATCAAGGGACCTCGCCGAGGATGCCCACGTCTTCGGCAAACCGACATTGAAGGAAGGGAGCTGTCACTCACCCATTAAATGCATGCCACCAACACTCTAGCCGCATCAATGATGAATTGACCAGCAAACAGTGATGCCTTGGTTACTTCAAATAACAGAAAGCCTGCAAAGGCAGTTGATGGGACGAGCCCTCAGACACAAGTTCAGATGGTCGACAAATGGACAGCAAAAATTAACTAAACAAAATTATATAATAGATAAAATCCCCAAAGTAAGAGGGGTTGGCCTTTCGGTTGGAGAGTGTTGGGGTTTTTCTTTTAGGGTGTTCAAGGACAACCCTTATGTTCATTGGTTTTAAGGAAAGAGCTCCTCGGACTGGGCCGAGGACGAACTTTCCTCAAGAACACTTAGTCAAATCCTTGTTATTCTTCTTGTAAACCCATGTCGACTGTTGTCTTTCTTGCTAGTGCCTAGCCCTTCTATCCATTCACTACAAATTTATTGTACGGCGGTCGCTCAAAACAGGTCCCTACTAGGTGGGGAGGAGGATTTTGATGGGCTATTGTGGGGCCCAGATATTTAGCAACCCTGGCCCACTCCATATCAGGCCCAAGGTTCATGCCGAGGAAAGTACAGAATCCGAGGATAAATGGGAGAGGCCCAAGTCATCAGGGGACCTCGCCGGGGATGCCCACGTCCTCGGCAAACCGACATTGAAGGAAGAGAGCTGTCACTCACCCATTAAATGCACGCCACCAACACTCTGGCCGCATCAATGGTGAATTGACCAGCAAACAGTGATGCCTTGGTTACTTCAACTAACAGAAAGCCTGCAAAGGCGGCTGATGGGACGAGCCCTCAGACACAAGTTCAGATGGCCAACAAATGGACGGCAGAGATTAACTGAACAAGATTATATAATAGATAGAATCCCCAAAGTAAGGGGGGTTGGCCCTTCGGTTGGAGAGTGTTGGGGTTTTTCTTTTAGGGTGTTCAAAGACAACCTTTATATTTATTGGTTCTAAGGAAAGAGCTCCTCGGACTGGGCCGAGGACGAACTTTCCTCAAGAACACTTAGTCAAATTCTTGTTATTCTTCTTGTAAACCCACGTCGACTGTTGTCTTTCTTGCTAGTGCCTAGCCCTTCTATCCACTCTCTACAAATTTATTGTACAGGGGTCGCCCAAAACGGGTCCCTACAATTATAATCCAAAATGTACTATTTTCAGAATTTTTTGGTAAATTACTATTTTCAGAATTACCGTTTTTCTTTTTTTCTGAACAATGAGTCAATAGTCCTAAACTTGTCCATAAACCTAGATTTTTCAAAATAAATTATCATCCATTAAGTATAATGACTAAGACAAAATTAAGATAAAAAAAAAATACTAATACTCTAAAGATTGCTAAATAATAAACAAACAATCATTCAAATTTCAAAACATTAAAAAAATTCTAATAAACTACAAACAAATACATGTTATATTATTTTATGTATAAATTAAATGATAAATAGTATTATATTTTAGCCAGGTACACATACAATTATTTTCCTGTCTGATATAGTAATTATTAGGTGATAAGAACTTACTTAAATTGTCGTCCACAACAATACCGAAGTACCCACTGACACTACAAGAAAGAAGGCATTTTAGAATAGGAAAAATCATTGCAAAAACTTCAAAGTCATTGCAATAAGGTGTAATTGCAATGTCAAAAAAGTTGTTGCGAGCTGTTGTAATAAACTCCGAGGCAATAGATTTACGCAACACAAAGATCTTGTTACAATAAATTCTACATATTGCAACAAACAGGTCAATGCAATAACTTCTTTATTACATGAGAGATGCTACGTCTACAACAATTTTACAACATTTTTACAACAAATCACAGGTGGTTAGTTGTTATTGGTTCAAATTTGAAATTAACACTAAAATTACTTTTTTGCCCCAATAATAACAACCAATAACAACCTACCACTTAGGATTTGTTGTAAAAATGTTGTAAAAATATTGTAGACATATCATTCCTCTTATTACATATAGTAATTATTAGGTGATAAGAACTTACTTAAATTGTCGTCCACAACAATATCAAAGTACCTACTGATTAGGTATCGTAAAAGGAAAAACGATTTTGATTTCTTTGTTTTTGAAATTTGATGGAATGATGTTATTACTTTTCCTTTTCTTTTTCTAAATCTTTGGCAAGATTTTATTATGGATGTGATGGGAGGATCAGTTGACCAGACCTCTCTCCACTCACCGTAGAGCAAGACCATGTGGCTCTGTGAGTGAGAAATTCCGTGGAAAAAAAAATACAGATCCTATACAACCTTGCCATACTCTCTAAATAAAATATGAAAACTCTCTATTGTAATGAATAATCCATATTCGAAAGTTGTTACAAATTACAACATTTTTTTTTTATAATAGGAACAAATTACAACATTAGGTGAACAATTTGTTCAACAAAGTCTACAACTCTTTTGAACTTTTTTTTTTTTTTTTTTTTTTTGACGTATCTAAGCCAACCATGCTATTACACCTAAGGTAAAACAAATTTAGCACCTCCGTTTACGG